>OY728157.1:1172231011-1172892122 GCA_963277665.1 Viscum album | reverse complement strand
AATTGGTGGATTCTACGATCCATTAGAGATAATTTCCACAACTGAGGGAAACATGGATAACTTTAAATCATATATTATGCTGTCATCGATAGAGATGAAAATAGGTCCCCTAGAAATCCAAGAATCAAAACATGATAAAATAAAAGATACATTCCCTACCAAAATAGAGATGGTCTCTATGAAGATCTCATAGCCCCAACACTTTCCTCCATGTCCATGACAAATTCCATTGGACTTTTCCACCAAAAAATTAGAGCGACCAAGTAGGAAAATGTGATTCTAGTTAATCTAAAATGAAGAAAAATAAGGATTAAAAAGATCCAAAACATTTTTAACCATGGAAGACTTATTCCAGTGCTCATCCCACTTAATACCTAAACATACCTTCTCTTTAGTATAATTCATCAATCCCAACTCCACTTGATCCCTATAAGTAACAAGATAATGTAATTTTGAAAGAATTATCTAATGATTGGCTTTAATGGACTTAACCAATTTATTTGGTCACATGAAGTGATGACACCAATAAGATTTCATCCTAAGTAAAACAGATTGAACAAGTTATAATAGTCCAGCAAAGGAAAAAAATCATTTGACCAAACATTAATTCTTCTACAAATTCTCTCCTCCAAAACCATATAGTCTATGGATATAAGCTTAGATGTAATAAGGGGAACCCCAAGGTAGAAAATAGGAAGGGAACCTCCCTTAATAACCATAGAATCATCAAAACTATCCCATGCATTAGAATAATTTCCATCCAAGAACATCATGTCTTTTGAAATATTAATAGTGAATCTAGAAAAGGAAGAGAATAAATCTATGTCATATTTCAATACTAATAAATGATATATATTTCCAAATGAGAGAAATAAAATATCATTCAAAAAACAAAGATGGGAGATGGAAGTCTTACCACAATTCTAATAGAACTTGAATGAGAATCAAACAGAGATTTGAGACTTCAGAATGTGACAAAAGTCATGTATGAAAATCCCAAAAATGAGAGGAGATAGAGTTTCCCCTTTCCTCAAAACCCTCTTCCCATGTAAATAACCTTGAAAAAAACCATTTATATTCACAGAGATCATTATATAGGAGACAAATATTTTAATCTAAGAGGAGGTTGTGGCCGGAAAACCAAGAAGGTCTAAATCATTCCACATGAACTTCCGTATATTTCTAATGGTTCCAAGATCTAGAAGGAAAAGAGTGACATCCTTCACTCAGGACAGCCCACCCACCCACCTGGACACCCCGACCCCCGTGGATAGCCCCCACCCCTGTGGACAGCCCGCCCATGCCCCTGGACACCCCCATACCCCTTGGAAAGCCCGACCACCCACGTGGATATCCCGCCCACCCCCTGGACTCCCCCTCCCCCCGTGGACAACCCCCACAACCGTGGATAGCCCACCCACACCATTGGACACCCCTACCCCCTAGACAGCCCCACTACCCCCATGGACAACCCCGACCCCCCTGAATAGCTTCCCACCCCCGTGGACAGCCCGTCCACCCCCCGTGGACAGCCCGCCCACCCCCCTGGACAGTCCACCCACCCCTTGGACAACCCCCAACCCCCTAGACAGCCCCACCCACCCCCTGTGGACACCCCCACCCCCGTGGACACGCCACCCACCCCCCTAGACACCCCGTACCCCCTGGACAACCCCTATCCCTGTGGATAGACCGCCCACACCCCCTGGACACCCCTACACCTCGTGGATAGCACTCCCACCCCCTTGAACACCCCTACCCCCCTGGACAGACCGACCACCCCCGTGGACAGCCCGCCCACCCCCCTGGACACCCCCTACCCCCGTGGACAGCCCACCCACCCCCCTGTACACCCCATACCCCATGGACATCCAAGCCACCCACGTGGATAGCCAACCCACCCCCCTGGACACCCCTCCCCCCATGGACAACCCCCCACAGCCGTGGACAGCCCGCCCACCCCCCTGGACACCCCCTACCCCCCTAGACAGCCCCTCCACCCCCATGAACAACCCCTACCCCCTGGACAGCCACCCATCATCCTGGAAAGCCCACCCACCACCTGTAGACAGCCCGCCCACCCCCTGGATAGCCCGCCCACCCCCCTGGACAGCCCCCACCCCCTAGACACCCCCACCCACCGCCTGTGGACACCCCCACCCCCTGTGGACACGCCGCCCACCCCCTGGACACCCAGTACCCTCTTAGAAATCCCACCCCTGTGGATAGCACTCCCACCCCCTGGACACCCCTACCCCTCTGGACATCCCGACCACCCCCGTAGACAGCCCACCCACCCCCCTAGACACCCCCTACCCTGTGGACAGCCCCCACCCCTGTGGACAGCCTGCCCACCCCCCTAGACACCCCCATACCACCTGGATAGCCCGAACACCCACGTGGACAGCCCGCCCACCCCCTGGACACCCCTCCCCCCGTGGACAACCCCCCCACAACTGTGAACAGCATGCCCACCCCCTGAACACCCCTACCCCTCTGGACAACCCCACCACCCCCATGGACAACCCCTACACCCCTGTACAATCGCTCACCCCCGTGGAAAGCCCGCCCACCCCCCGTGGATAGCCCACCCACCCCTTGGACAGCCCACCCACCCCCCTGGACAGCCCCCAACCGCCTAGACACCCCACCCACCCCCTGTTGACACCCCCACCCCCTGTGGATATGCCACCCACCCCTAGACACCTTGTACCCCCCTGGACAGCCCCCACCCCAATGGACACCCCTACCCCCGTGGACACCCTGCCCACCCCCTGGACACCCCCTCCCCCCATGGACAACCCCCACAACCATTGACAACCCACCCCCCTAGACACCCCTACCCCCTTAGACAGCCCGACCACCCTTGTGGACAGCCCGCCCACCCCCTGGACACCCCGTACCCCACTGGATAGCCCGACCACCCTTGTGAACAGCCCACCCACCCCCCCTGGACACCCCGTACCCACCCTGGACAGCCTCGCCCACCCCCGTGGATAGCCCACCCACCCCCTGGACACCCCTACCCCCAGGACAGCCCAACCACCCCCGTGGACAGCCCGCCCACCCCCTGGACAGCCCGACCACCCCCGTGGACAACCCTCCCACCCCCTGGACACCCCTCCCCCCTTGGACATCCACCCCACTCTCGTGGATAGCCCACCCACCCCCGGGATACCCCCACCTCCCGTGGATAGCCCGCCCACCCCCTGAACACCCCCACCCCCCTAGACAGCCCTCCCACCCCCGTGGACATCCCTCCCACCCCCCTGGACACCCCTCCCCCCATGGACAACCCCTATACAACTGTGGACAACCCTCCCACCCCCTAGACACACCCTTCCCCTTGAACAGCCCGACCACCCATGTGGACAGCCCACCCACCCCCCTGGACACCCCGTATCCCGCTGGAAAACCCCGCCCACCCCTGTGGACACCCCCTACCCCCGTGGATAGCCCCACCACCCCTGTGGACTTCCACCACCACCTGAGACATCCCCACCCCCTTGGACAGCACCCCAACCCCCTAGACCACCCCCACCACCCTAGACACCACCCCACCCCCTGGACCCCCACCCCATGGACACCGCCTACCCCCTAGACAACCCCCACCCTCATGGACAACCTGCCCACCCCCCTTGACACCCCTACCCCCCATGGACAGCCCCTCCACCCCCATGGACAACTCTCCCACCCCCTGGACACCCCGTACCCCCCATGGATATCCCCACCACCCCGTGGACTTCCCTCCCACCCTCTTGGACACCCCTACCCCTCTAGACAGCCCCACCACCCCTGTGGACATCCCTCCCACCCCCATAGACCCCCCTCGACAGCCCCCACCCCCACCCCCGTGGACAACCCGCCCACCCCCTAGCCACCACCTACCCCCTGGATATCCCCGCCACCCCCGTTGACAGCTCTACCACCCACCTGGACACCCCGTACACCCCTGGACAGCCCAACCACCCTCGTGGACAGCCCCCACCCCCTGGACACCCCGTACCCCCTGGATAGCCCTGCCACCCCCCATGGAAAACCCGCCCACCCCTTAGACACCCCATACCCCCTGTACATCCCCCCATCCCCATGGACAACCCACCCACCCCCCGTACAGCCACCCACCCTACCCCCTGAATAGCCCCAACCCCATGGACGACCCCCACCCACCTGTATACCACCCCGCCACCTAGACACCCCACCCCCTAGACACCCCCACCCCCATAGACAGCCCCCCACCCCGTTGGACGTCCCTACCCCCCTAGACACCACTCCACCACATAGACACCCCCAACCCCCTGGATTCCCCCACCCCCTGGACCGCCCCCACCTTGGAAAACCTCCCTCACCCAACCCCCTTGATGAGACCCACCCTTGGACTTCCCGTACCCCCTAGACATCCCCCCACCCCTGTGGACAACCCACCCACCCCCTTGGACACCCCCTACCCCCTTGGACACCCACCCTAATCGTCTGGATAGCCCCCCACCCCTGGACATCCCCCACCCCTTGGAAAACACCCCCAACCCCCTGGACAACCCCCACCCCATTGAAATCAATAGCTTATTTCACTCCTCAACACTATATCATGCCAAAATCATTGATAAAAAATATGATCCAATCCATAAGAACATCAATGTACCCATTTTTATTTGTTTTACAATATCAAAAAACAGCTCTTACACCAATATGTTTGTATCTTTTTCCACATTATTGATAATAAATACAAATGATATCTTGGGATCTTCTCATTTCATTTAACTTTTCTAAAAAATACCATCTTATCCCTATTTTACTCAGAATTACATCTTGCATCACATTTTGAGAGAATGAAAGTTTCAATCAAAACTTACCTAAGAGACTTTGGTTAATCTACTTTATATCTATATGGGATAACATAGAAAATAAGAGATAATTAACCAAGAAATAAAGGCTGTACATTAATAAACTCAACATGTAATACCATTTTGAAATAACTCAAATTAGGGGTTGTATAACAGATCCCTCATAAATATATAGTTTATATTCAACTCAACACACAAATTATAAAATTCAAACATAATACATAATATGATATTTTATGATTTTGAATAGCGTAGATCATTATAAACCTCAAGTGAATTTATAGACCAGTGGTATAGAATGATATGTATTCTGTATTGTGAACTCTGTGTTATTCTGTAGATAAATGCATACTGCTTCTGGAAAAATTGTAGGCATAGGGAAGCTGCTTGCTTCTGAAAAAATTGCAGGCTCTATACCAACGGTTTCCAAAACCGTTGGTATAGAATTGTATAACCTACTCTTTACCAACGGTTTACAACCATTGGTAAATGTATTAGTTCATCCTTTGAAAACGGTTTCTGAAACCGCTGGTAAAGTCCTATAATTATCAATCTTTAGAAATAGTTTTCATAAACCATTGGTAAAGATCTATTGCAATGGTTTTAAAACCGTTGGGAAGGATAATACGATTTTTGATGGATTTTCCCAATGGTTATTTGATAACCCATTGGTATATGCCTATCCCCACAGCTTGATTTCCAATGGTTGGATAAACCGTTGGTATAAGTGTTACGAATGGTTATGTAGGCTTTACCAACGGTTTAAAACCGTTGGTATATACTAAATTTTCAGTAGTGAAAAATGTGATAAAATATATTCATGGTGAGGTAGGGTATATTGGGTGCATCATGATTGACATGTAATTAATGGATAAGTTTAGGAAGGATTTGTAACTTTAATCTTTATGGAAGTTGATATCCCATCCCTTTGATTGGAATAGAATGATCATATTAAATTCCATATCCCTGGTGAAATGACCTATTTATTTATGATAGTCAAATAAATATATATTGAGCATATAGGTTGGTGACACAAATATGCAAAACTTCTTGATGAGATATTGCACTAAAGGGATTATATTACATAGTGAGAATTCGTATGTGGTTTTTTTCATTGAGATATTAAGTTCTTTATCTTGGGTTATATGACCCATTTATATATAGTAAGCTTGGACTTTTGGAAAGACCACCTAATGCCAATGATAAATAATCCCATAGGTTCACACACAACGTATTTATGATGTTCTTGATTAATTTAAATTTGAATTTCATTAATTGAATAAATATTATTCTCAATATTGAGGGATAATTTTATTCAGGTTTTATAGATCACAAATATTTCTTGATGAATGTAATATTTAAATTAAATATTCATTCAGGTGTTCAATAAATTCTAGAGGAGTTCAAATGGACCAAGGCTGTGTCTAGTGACAAATATTAATTAACAAGATGGCTAAATAATATTTATTATTGCACAAGTTTTTTTACACCGCAAAATTAAAATCATAATAATATTATTATATTTAATGGGGTTCATTAAAGTTTATAATATTATTTAAGGGTCTTCATGAAATTAAATAATTATTTTAACCTAAAACCTAGCTATATAAATATAGGGTCATGTTTATTGTGCAGGTTGTGCAATCAAAAATAGAGAATTATTGTCTATAATGAATTATCTATAGTCTCCTACTTATCTATCCCTCTTATGAAAAAGAAACAAAAGAGATATTCCTTCAAGACTGAATGAAAAATGATCAACAAAAATAACGCAAGTCAATCAATTCACCGCGCTAGCACTCAGAGATTGATTGGTGTTACTCAGAGATAAAAGGAGCACATGTGGATCACCAATATAGGGATTCTATCCTTGGATACCCATATCACAATGATGCCAAATTGAAAGGGTATTTTAATATGATTGACATATACATTTAAGAAATAATCATTATATCAAGTATTCATTTATTTTGATATTAAATAAATTACAAGATCCACGCTCGGGGTTTTAGGAATCCCAGTAATAAAAGAAATTTTAATATATCTCCAACCACCATATACTTCTACTACACCTTGAACCAACAAATTTTGGGTGAATTGATGACTTTGAAATCATATTTCAAAATCATCGATAGTGGTAATGGAATTGACCATTGAATTAATACTAATGTAATGGTATGTGTGATATTGTAAAGGGTATACTTGTGTAATAGCATTGTATTAATGAAATGGATTGGGAATACTAAATCTTATAAAATATATTTTATGTGGTTAAAATATAATTGAGGTTGTATAATTGAACCTTTTCCTTGTGAAACAATAAAACTTTTATGAAATTGGAATTGATATTATCTAATGGACTGGGTTTTAATAATGACAATTTATATGATTTTTGGTAAAGTAAAATGGTAAATCCCAAATTATAAATTGGGATGAACATTGTTAATGATAAATGATGTTATTTTTATTTAATCAAATCCTTGAAAAAATGGTAAATTTATTGATTTAAATGATTAAAGAGGTTAATTATGGGATGGGCACTTGGATTCTGTAAGTTACTCGATAGGTAGGAATGTTTGGATGAGCACCCTGATTCCATGTAATTAATAATGACTTGGAAATTACCTGAGGAGTTCCTATAACACAAATGATACTTGATTATTAGGAATTATAGGATTATCACCTATATTTAATTGGAATTCCAGGATGAGCGCCTGGATTCCATGCGATGATTGATAATAGTGAATTTCAGGATGAGTGATCAGATTCCATGGGAATTCTACTATGAGTGTGTGGATTCTATGTGATGATTGATGACTGGGTAATGTTGGGATGAGATATTAGATTCCATGGTAATTTTGGGATGAGCACTTAGATTCCATACGATACTTCATGATACTAGGGAATTTTGGGTGAAACTTTTAGATTTTGTGTAGGTACTTATAGTTGGCATGATCTATGTGACGTGCTCAGAGATACCCTGATACTGACCAAAGTAGTTAGGGTTGATCAAGGTCACAAACCTAAGGGCTAGCAATGGTATATCTCTCCTCAGGTGTCACCACAAACTTGGGGGTATTAGTGGCTATTTATTATTATTATTATTTTTAAATTATTTTGAAATTGTTAAACTGTGTACCTTGATCACTTCCACATTCAATTTTATTTATATCAAGTTATTTTAGGGTCGCCATTGGTAGTGGCCTACTGAGTTTTAATCACACCCTACATGGGACACCATGAAACTTGGATACCATAGAATAAATCATTATTGATCATAGGGATAGTTATAGGGAAATACCCAATGTTCATGATAGTTAGCTTGGCATGTTAGTATGGGTATGGATGAGGGGACCGAGCGAGACTTGGGACTATTTGGGGATAATATTTAGTTAAATTTTATTTTTTTCCTTTATGTTTCCTTGTATATGGTTCACCCAAGGGGGATTTATTCTAACATATATGGAACACCCATTTATTATGGCATTGTAATGATTAATGTATTTCTTAGCACTTGCCTAGTCTTATCTGTAATGTTTATTCATATTGGTTTGTGTGATTCTATTATTTATGCTAGTATAACTACTATAACTAGAGGGTATAATATCTCCACTATATTCCTATATACCCTCACTCCTAGTCATAAATATCCGGTATACGGGGTGGTGAGCCTGATACCATGTGGCGCACCGGTCCAGAGCACCGATTTCGTGGATTCCAGGTCAGAGCATTACATGTTGTACATCTCGTTCCCCTCGTTGTTTGATTTTCATGATCACAATCACCTTTCTTATTTGTCTAACCTTGTGTTTTAAGTGTTGTGGATGATAGGCAAGAGATTGCCAAAGGAATTGCCCAAGAAGAATCAAGAAGTGGACTGAAATTCAGTCCACCGGCCAACCGGTGTGATAGCACCGGCCAGCCGGTGGACCTGGCAGAGGCATTGCCCACTGCCAGGCTCCACCGGTCAGCCAGTGGCTTGACCACCGGCCAGCCGGTGGCACCCTGACTCAAGGCTGAGCCACTGCCTCCCCACCGGCCAACCGGTGGCCTCAGCACCGGCCAGCCGGTGGCTTCCAGCCCCAACAGTGAGACCTACTGTCTCACCACCGGCCAGCCGGTGGCCTCAGCACCGGCCAGCCGGTAGACCAGTCAAACTAGCCGTTGGCTTTGACCAGTCAACTCCTTTTTGGCCTCCAACGGCTCCGAGGCCTTTTCCAACGGCTCCAAAGCCCTCCAACGGATACTTGAAGGTTCCTAGCCTATAAATAAAGGCCTAGGAAGCCCCGGAACGTTACCCAAGCCACCAGACACATTGTTGATCATTTTGGCGAAGCTCCGGCGGATTGTTCCAAGAGAACCCCAAGTGCTCCATCCATTTCCACATCCAAGAGCACCACTCAAGAAGCTTGGGAGAGCACGCTACATCAACTCCATCATCCAATTGGCGCCCAAGTCTTCCCAATTACGGTTTTTCATTGCTTTATCCTTTTTGAGCTTAAATTGGGTTTGTGCCTACAAACCCCAAACTTTTCTCATCTCCCCATTTCTTTGGGTTCTCACACCACCATTAAGGTGTGAAGAGGTTTCTTCAAGCCTTTCCTTTTAAAAGGCTTGTGTTTCAGTGAGCTAGCCTTCACCCGTTAAAAAGGCTAGTGGGTTCTTGCTAAACCATTAAAAGCAAGTGGGTTCTTGCTAAACCAATAAAAGCAAGCTGTAATAGGTCCTAGTGCTACCTCAAAGCCTAGTGGGTTTCTTGCTAAAACCATTGAAAAGCAAGCGGTAGGAATCTCTCAACGGTTGAGTTGGGAGCGGAGACGTAGGCCGGGTTTTGGCCGAACTCCGTTATCAATTTCTTGTGTTTTGCCTCCTTTATTTCCGCTGCATTTATACTTTGATTTTTAAATTGTTAATCATTTTTTTTAAAAGGCAATTCACCCCCCTCTTGACATCATTCCCTGCTTCTTCCGACCAACAATTGGTATCAGAGGACGTATTTGAATAATTCCCTAAAACGGTTTCAAATTAAAGATCCTATTTTTTTTTGATGGCTTCTACCGCTTCTTCCTCTCAATCCCCCGAAGGACATTCTTTGGATCGTGCTCCATTCTTTGATGGAGCTGATTATTGTTTTTGGAAAACCCGCATGACCACATTTCTTAAAAGCATTAGCTATCCTATTTTTAGAATTGTCATGCATGGTTATACTCTCTCTAGTAAAGATGAATCTCAATGGACCCCCGTAGACATTGCAAATTTCGAGCTTGATGGAAAAGCCATGAATGCTCTACATTGTGGGTTAGATCGTAATGTTTTTAATTGCATTTCTTCTTGCACTACCTCTTATGATATTTGGAAATATTTAGAGCTAACCTATGAAGGTACTAGCAAGGCTCAAAAGCAAGAACCCGATGAAAAATCCGTGCCCAATTGCCCACTCCACAAGAAAAGGGCCAAGAAAAAGGAGAAGAAGAAGGCTTCAAAGGCAACATGGAGTGATAGCTCCACCTCTTCATTCTCCTCCTTCTCCTCCTCCTCCTCAAGCGACCAAGGTACAAAATGCCTAATGGCAAAACATGAGGTATCATCATCCTCTTCCTCTTCCTCATCCTCTAGTTCTTCTAATTCATTTAATCATTTATCATATGAAGAACTCCAACATGTTAGAGACCAACTAGAAAAAGGTTTTCATGAGCTTTCTTCAAAATTTGTTGCTTTAAAAAAGTCTTTCAAAAAACTCTCCTCCGAAAAAGAACAACTTCTCAAAGAGAAGGAGGAGATGTCTCTTAAAATCCAAAATTTTCCAAATGTTGATTCTTTGGAATCAACCATCAAAGACCTACGGGAGACCCTAGCTAAGTTCACCCAAGGGGAACAAAATTTGAACAATCTCCTTGGTTCCCAACGTATATCTAGAACCACCCAAGGGCTAGGATATACCAATATAGCTTCCTCCTCCCATGCTCCAACTGTTTTTGTAAGGGGGAGCTCCGATTTTAAATTTTGCAATTATTGTAAGAAAACCGGGCACCTTATTTATGAATGTAATTGTAAAAACGCCCGGTATGGTCAACCCAAAAATATTTTCTTTTCCGATGAGTTTTATAGGAGAAGACCCGCTATGAGGCAAGTGTGGATTGAAAAATCCCTCTTAGCGAGTCTCTCCGGGCCTAAAATTGTCTCTTTTCAAAATCCCTCTCCCCGGTGATTTGTTTAGGGGGAGTTAGGATCGTTTAAGCCCTTTTAATTTGAATTTCAAAATTTTCAATTCCAACTTTCAATTTCAACACTTGGTATCAAAATTTTCATTTCAAAGTATTCAATTCAAAATTTTTTCTATTCAATTTTCATTTCAAACTTTCAATTCAAACTATTATTCAAATTTTTGATTCAAAACTTTCAATTCAATTTTCAAAAATTTCAATTGGTTTAAAATCTCTCATTTCCCTCAATCAAGTTTTATGCCCCATTCTATTTTGATAATCACAAAGGGGGAGAATTTCTTGATTGATTGGGGGAGAAACCTTTTCTATCATGCTTTGATTTATTTTCAAATTATCCTTTAAGAATTCCTTTCATTTAAGTTTTTACATTGTTTGTTTCGGTGATTGTGATCATCAAAATAGGGGGAGATTGTTGTACATCTCGTTCCCCTCGTTGTTTGATTTTCATGATCACAATCACCTTTCTTATTTGTCTAACCTTGTGTTTTAAGTGTTGTGGATGATAGGCAAGAGATTGCCAAAGGAATGGCCCAAGAAGAATCAAGAAGTGGACTGAAATTCAGTCCACCGGCCAACCGGTGTGATAGCACCGGCCAGCCGGTGGACCTGGCAGAGGCATTGCCCACTGCCAGGCTCCACCGGTCAGCCGATGGCTTGACCACCGGCCATCCGGTGGCACCCTGACTCAAGGCTGAGCCACTGCCTCCCCACCGGCCAGCCGGTGGCTTCCAGCCCCAACAGTGAGACCTACTGTCTCACCACCGGCCAGCCGGTGGCCTCAGCACCGGCCAGCCGGTGGCTCCTGGGCAGAACAAGTTTCCATTCTCCAAGGCACCGGCCAGCCGGTGGCCCTGCACCGGCCAGCCGGTAGACCAGTCAAACTAGCCGTTGGCTTTGACCAGTCAACTCCTTTTTGGCCTCCAACGGCTCCGAGGCCTTTTCCAACGGCTCCAAAGCCCTCCAACGGATACTTGAAGGTTCCTAGCCTATAAATAAAGGCCTAGGAAGCCCCGGAACGTTACCCAAGCCACCGGACACATTGTTGATCATTTTGGCGAAGCTCCGGCGGATTGTTCCAAGAGAACCCCAAGTGCTCCATCCATTTCCACATCTAAGAGCACCACTCAAGAAGCTTGGGAGAGCACGCTACATCAACTCCATAATCCAATTGGCGCCCAAGTCTTCCCAATTACGGTTTTTCATTGCTTTATCCTTTTTGAGCTTAAATTGGGTTTGTGCCTACAAACCCCAAACTTTTCTCATCTCCCCATTTCTTTGGGTTCTCACACCACCATTAAGGTGTGAAGAGGTTTCTTCAAGCCTTTCCTTTTAAAAGGCTTGTGTTTCGGTGAGCTAGCCTTCACCCGTTAAAAAGGCTAGTGGGTTCTTGCTAAACCATTAAAAGCAAGTGGGTTCTTGCTAAACCAATAAAAGCAAGCTGTAATAGGTCCTAGTGCTACCTCAAAGCCTAGTGGGTTTCTTGCTAAAACCATTGAAAAGCAAGCGGTAGGAATCTCTCAACGGTTGAGTTGGGAGCGGAGACGTAGGCCGGGTTTTGGCCGAACTCCATTATCAATTTCTTGTGTTTTGCCTCCTTTATTTCCGCTGCATTTATACTTTGATTTTTAAATTGTTAATCATTTTTTTTAAAAGGCAATTCACCCCCCTCTTGCCATCATTCCCTGCTTCTTCCGACCAACATTACAAAGCAGTATCAAAGGGGTATTTTATTTTTTCTTTCTATTTTGGAATAGTAAATAAGAGGATAGGATATGCTGGGGCTTGGTAATGGGATCTTTCCTGAGAGTGATCAACCCATGCATGAGGGAAAACCCAGGTTTTCAAGAGTGGTTATTTTTATTCTTTGAACTTTCTTGTTATAGTTGGCTTGATTTCACCTTGATTGTTTTACTTAATTTATAGTGTTATGGTTTATGAGTTTATTTACCTTGTATTGGTATGTCATGATAGGGTGTATGAGTTCATTCATCATGTTACAAATATAGGATTTTTAGATCATCGATATTATTCTGGTGATTAATATATATTTTGTCTCGGATTTTTATTAACCAATGTTTTTATTTATCTAGTTTATATATGCCTATAGTTTATGGCTATTTACTAGTAATGTAAGATCATATTTTTTTTCAGGTACTTTTCCTTCTATTTTCTTTTATCTTTTGAGACTTTTTTGAAGAAAATGACCTAAATTTCAGGGATGAATGTTTTTTTTGAATTAATAGAGTCCGGGTAAAAATGGGTTAAGTGTTAAAAATGGGTTCATGATGAGTTGATAAGATTTAAAGGAAAAATAGGCTAAAAGCTCAACTAAAAAACATTTACATATCATGTAAAGGGGTTACATGTTGGTTAATTGTTCATGGGTTTAATAAAATAAATATAAGGTGGTAGATTTTTCGGTGAAAACCTTTAAAAAGAATTACACGATGTGTAACCAAATTACAGGCCATGTAATCTCCCAACCTACATTTTTAAAGTGGATGCACAGATGATTTTTTTGGTAACTACTACAACTCATCTCCTCTTGACCTAGGGAGACTCTCTAGGTGGTTTTGGAGTGCCAAAATGCCTTCTAAATTTTACATTCATGCGATTAATCCCTGTTAAGTCTTCTTGGTTGGATTTATTCTTTCTCTTCCTTCTTATCTAACCCATTGTAGTGAAATACCTTGTAAAATTGTGTTGTTGGTTTTGATCTTGATCAATATTGATCTAGGAACCTCTTTGAAACCATCTATATCTTTCTTTATGGGTGTTTGCTATTATAAAAGTTATTGGATATTTAGTTAAAGGTACGTGGTCTATGATTAAAATCCCATAATTGTAATTTTTTTTACATGTATGAAATTGTAGATTTTCTAGGGTTTCTTAGAAATTGGATTTAATAATTTGAATTAATTAATGTGATCAGAAAATTAATTAGGAATTTGGGGGATTTGATTGAATAATGAATTATGGGAGTTGGGGATAATTAATTTTGAAATTAATTATAATATTTGAGGATATTGATTTAGTTAATTAATTATATAATTAATTATGTGATATTGAAATGGTTGATTTAGATAATTAATTATAGAATTAATTATGTGATATTTAAATGGTTTCATTGAATAATTAATTATAGAATTAATTATGTGATATTGAAATGATTGAGTTGAGATAATTAACCTTAGAATTAATTATGTGATATTGAAATTGTTTCCTTGAGAAAATTAATTTTAGAACTAATTATGTGATATTGAAATGGTTAAGTTGAGATAATTAATTATAGAATTAATTATGTGATATTGAAATGGTTTCCTTATGATAATTAATTTTAGAATTAATTATGTGATATTGAAATGGTTGAATCAAGATAATTAATTATAGAATTAATTATTTTATATTGAAATGGTTTCCTTAAGATAAGTAATTTATGAATTAATTATTATCTTGGATATACTTAATTAATTAGGAAATTAACTAAGGGTATTTATGTGAAAATATAATTGTAGAATTAGAAATGAAATTGATTCTGAATAATTAATTTATGAATTAATTATTTTTGAAATAATGGGAACAAAATCATTCAATTGAGAATTAAAAATGGCAACATGGTCATTGTACTTATGAGTAAAGGAATGATAACATGGTCATTCAATTGATAAGTATAAATGGTAAAATAGTCATTATACTTGTGAGTAAAGGAATTGTAACATGGTCATTCTATTAAGAATTAAGTATCGTAACATGGTCATCTTACTTATGAATTTAATCTTGGTAATGTGGGCAATAAATTTTGGAATGAAAGATTTGGTAAAAAGAGTACATATATTTATGACCTCACTTGAGAATACTTCAGACTCCAACATGAGTCGAATTAGGTATTGAGATATGATATCACTTTCAAATACTTTAGACTCTGGAATGAGATGTAGTAGTTATTAAGATATGATATTACCAGGGAATAATTCAGGCTCTGGTATGAGCCAAAACTAGTATTGAGGTACAAGTATCCTTAAGAACCTTGGAGTTATGTGGTTAAATAAAGATTAATTGTATAATGTGGTAACTATTTAATTTTTCATAGTAATTTATTTATTTATACAACTAGATACACTATTTTTTGACTAGATTTGTTTTATACACTATTGGTGGTGGACAACTGAGTTGTAATCACACCCTATTTGGGCTTCTTGATTTTTACTCGAACAGACTTTGTGTTTTTTGGATAGGTTAAGGGAAAAGGCCATGAGTTAGATTGTTGATTGGGAATGAAGCTTGGATGAGGGAACTAGAAATGTTTTAGGACCCTCTTGGGAGTTGTTTGCATCCTTATTTTCAGTTGCATTTAGACACTTGACACTTACTTTAACATGGCGTGTTATAGTTAAAGTTGGATATGGTATTTACTACTTTGTGTGATTTGAGATATTGTTATTTTAATTGATTATATATTCTTATACTATTGTTTATTATATCTAATAATTTATTACTCTGATAAAAGATGATATAGTCTCCCCATTATTTAATTATCATACCCTCACTAATAGTTGACAACCTCTAGTATATGGGGAGGTGCGTTTAAGGTCACGTAGTGAACTGACTCGGGGCACCAGAGTGTGGCACCCGGGTCAGGACATTACAAAGTGGTATCAAAGGTCCAATTTTCTTTTCTTATTATTTTGTATTACTATTTGGGAAAGGTAGAAATAAGAATATAAAGATTTGGTTCTATCTATGAGCTTGTGCATGTGAGTTGAAAACCCATGTATTGCGTAAAACTGAAGTACTTAGGGTGGGATTGTTGTTATTGCTGTGTCCTATTATAGTTGAATATTATTTCACCTTGGGTGAGGCACTTGTTGTGTGATGTGGAATTTTGTTTTGAGTTTTTTCTATGATAATTGACTTGTGGTATAGAATGACATAAGAGTTGATTCTTCATGCATCATTCTATCCACTCAAGGTTATTGTGACATGCATTATTTTAAGCACACACAGGAAAATGGGTTATGGGTAAGTTGTTGAACTTGAATTGTTTTCCTTGCTTATGAAATGGAAATGGAAATGGTGCCTAACATGAAATTGAAAAAGATTAAAAAAAAGATGCAAGATGAGAATAAATGGGTGTCTAACATGAAAAATTGAACAATGATAATGATAATACCTTTTGATAGCCAAGATATAGGTGTAGGATGGTTATGGGTAGTGTTGGAAACTCGGTTTTGACAGTGTGGTGAGATTTGGGGAAAAAAACTTATTATGACATGTTGTGATTTCCCTATAATATAAATATGATAATATGTGTTATACATCCTTGTTATAAGGTGCATGTTTGGAATTATAGAGAATATTCCTCCATGAAAACACTTATTGAGATGACCAGGGGCATGATTAGGAATGATCCTCCAGTGATGGAACCTGAGGCACCGATAGTGTTGGGTGAGAAAGCAGAGGAGTAGTTCTTGGATAAATTTTATTGCTTCATACAAATTATGGAAAGAGACCTAGGTAAGAGTTAGAGGATCATGTTTGACCTAATGAGGGAGTTCCAGTTGCAGTGTCCTCTGACATTTATTGGAGAGGGTGGACCATAGGGAGATGAATTCTCGGTTGAGTCCATCGAGATGATACTTGATCATATGGAGACTCTTATTTAGAGAAATGTCAAGTTGGCTACTTATATGATATGAGGATCAATGAAGAACAGGTGGGATGTTTAGGAGAGGACTGGATATATGGATGGTATATTGTGGAAGGAATTATTGGATAGGTTCTTGGAGAAATTATACCAAGAGACACTGAGGTAGGATAAAGAAGCAAAGTTCATGCAGCCGACTTAGGGGAGCATGTCTATGATAGATTATGCTAGATTTTTTACATAATTGTAGTGTTTTTCTATAACATTGATAGGATATGAGATAACTACAATGATATGATTTTAGTAAGAGATTAAGTGTGAGATTAAGTCCAAATTTAACCTCTTTCAGTTAAATAAGTTTGCTGAAGTGGTGGATCATGGTCTCATAGATGAGGGGAACCTGAAAGAGGGCTCCAGTGCTAGAAATATAGTTACTAATAGACAATAAAGAGGTATGAATTATGAGATTAGGAAGCACCATTATGAGAAATTTATATAGGGTTGTAGAAAACAGAGTGGATAGGGGGAAAGGTCAGTTGCATAGGACCTTACTGGAGTGTTATATCATTAGTGTGGTAGGCCAAGACACTATCATTGACATTTTTACTAACCAACAGTAGAGTGTCGGTCGTGAGGAAAGATGGGACACCTACAAAAGTTCTGTAGGTCACAATGACAGATGGTTAGTGAGGATATAACTAGACAGAGTCATAGTGTGAGAAGAGGATCTTCTAGACCTTATCAGACTGGAATATGGAGTTCTACTTGCTGAGGAGGTAGAGGAAAAGGATGTAGTGCTTTTGGGAAAGATCGCCCATATCAGTAGAGTGATGCAACTCGGGGTAGTCAGAAGGCATCACATGGGAGAGGGGTAGGACATTTGTATGTAGTAAAACCTACACTTATGGATAGGGAGTCTAGACCATCGATAGTGAGAGGTACTATTCTTATAGATTCTACATTAGCTAGTGCTTATTTGATACTGGTTCCTCTCATTCCATTATATCTGAATTTTTTTAATGTTTTGAGCCTGGAGGTGGAGTTTGTGAGTGGTGTAATGACTATAGATACACTATTGGGAGTACGTTTGTAAAGACCCGGAAATTTCAAGGAATTTTTTTTCTTAATTTTCTTTGGAATTTTACAAGAACGCAGTTTCTGACGGCGCCTGATTCCGAGGCCCGGTGTGCCCAGAATCATTTTTCGAAGTTTAGGCTCGGTTACGTTCAGTGAACGAATGAGCGGGTTTTTCTAACTTTTGAACCGGCGCTCGGAATCAAATTCCGAGGGCACCGATGGAATCGTAGCACCGATAATTTCTTAGAAACGCCTCTTCCGGAGTTGTGTTTGGTCGGGTTTGGTTTTTAAATTTTTGGGATTTAAGTTAAGAAATAAAATAATGTGGTACGACAAACTTTATTTTATTTTTAATTAAAGCCGCTTAAAGCTGTTTAAGCTGAGTTGAAGCGGATAGGGTGGAAACCAAAATATCCTACCCTCTTGGTAGGATATTTGTGAGGTGGGGCCCGTACGAGCCCCACCGTTTCTTTTCCGCTAAGTAACGCACCCGTGAAAACCCCTATTAAACGAAAGTCAACTGACGCATTTTCTAAATTCTTAACGCCCCTATTAATTGGGCAGTTAGTTCGTTGCAATTAATTCTATGAATTAATTATTCGTTACTTATCTTTGTTTTTCAAATTTTTCAGTTGATAATAAAATAAGATGAGGACTTATTTTATTATCGGCTTGTTGTGTTAGACCTTTGGAGAATCTCTAAAGATCTTCACCCTCCTACGTGAAGAACGCGAAGAATGCCGGCCTCCGAAGAAGGGCGACAAAGAACGCCGGACCCCCGGATATTGACGCCGACGATTCTCCCTTCGCAACGCTTCTTCTGCGACGATCCAACCCCGCGACAATCTTCGATTGACAACGACAAGGTAGGGGATTGAGGTCCTTTTAATTATTTGTGGGTTATAACATCAACAAGGTTTTATTTGTTATAATTAAATCTGTATTTTCTTGATCCTCGGAGTTTGTCTGCACGATGCCGAGTACCGCGTGACAGCGACACCCTTCCGCGATGCGACGATCCTTTTCTTCCGCGACGGTCAATTCCGCGACGAACTCGTGTCCGACGACGACTTTGACGTAGGGGTTGTTTTGAAAATGATAATACTCCATGTTTGTTTCCCTTCAAGGCATGAACGCAAGCCAACTAATTAACAAGTTTGTCCGTGGATTAATATTGCGGTTCGGGGTGTATCGAATTGATGAGAAATATTATGGTGTTGTTTCAAACCGCTAACGCGGTGGGGGCGGACCAACGAACAAGTCCGAACCACCGCATTCTTTCCCGTTCTTAGTGTGCGGAATGGCGGACGACGACAAACGGGACCGCAAGGGCGATTTGAGGGCCTTGCAGTGAAGGTCGGGTCCCAGGAGGACCAATGGCGAAGACCGCACGTAAAACGGACCACCAGAGCGCATATAGTGGTCTGTGGAATCCCACGCTGGTGCGCCGCTGGCAAAACCCGCCGCAGCTTCAGCCGCGACGGCGAGGCGGTTCCGCGGCCGCGCGGAACCGGGAGGCGGGACACGGCCGACATGCCGTGTCCAGGTGCTGCGGAGCGGCCCCCGCGCGGGGGCCGCGGTTCCTTCGCTCGGCCGTTCGGCCGGGCCGAGCCGACCCTCCGGGCCGGGTCGCACCCAACCGGGTCCCACCCGGACCCAGGTCGGGTCGACCTGGGGGGGGGGGGGGGGGGTCGGACCGGGTCGGTCCGGGCCCAGACCCCCCGTTTTCAGACCCTCTTTGGTCTTTTGCCCATATCTTGGGCTACGAACCTCCGATCGACGCACCGTTAGTTGCGTAGCAATCCTTGGAACGAGGCAGTCGTTTCGGTATATCGCACTCAAGGTTTCGGAATACTTTGGGTTCGGCCGGGTTGGTTTGGATACGAAACCAACCGGGCCCTCAGAGCAGAAACTCTTATATCTCGAGCTCCGGACGTCCGATTGACGTGCCGTCGACTTTGATGGATTCCTCAAAGTGATACGGATCTTTTGGCTTACTCTGCTCGAGGTTTGGATGCCGTCGGAGTGCGGTCGGGTTGGTTCGCTCACGAAATCCAACCGGGCCCCTGGAATGGAAAAGCTGATATCTTTCAGACCGGACGTCCGGTTGACGAACCGTCAGCGGCATTGGTGATCTTGTTGAGACGCGGTCCCTATGAGTATACCCTATGAGAGTTCGGGGTACATTTGAGATACAGCCATGTTGGTTCTCTCACGAAACAAACCGGGCCCCTGGGACGAAAAGGCTAATAACTCACAGACCGGGCGTCCGATTGACGCGCCGTCTGTTGCGTTGAGACCCCTATGACGAGGCGGTGCTTTGAGATACTTCTTTGTGGGACTTTGAGATACTTGGAGTATTGACCTGTAGCTCGTGGAGCGGACCCTCATGAAGACGAGCGTGCAGAGTACGGAGACCGTGTAGCTGGCTGAGACCTGACGACTGCTTGACCGATCGACTCGATGTGTTTCAGATAGCCCAGTGGGGAGCGCTTGATTGTAGCGGCAGACCCACGGCGGATGAGAGCTTGGTTGTAGCAGCAGACCCACGGTACTCAACTGAAGGAGTACCTCTGGAAGCTATGAGGGGGAGCGCTTGGTTGTAGCGGAAGACCCACGGTGGAGGAGTGCTTGGTTGTAGCGGCAGACCCGTGGTACTCAACAGAAGGAGTACCTCTTGAGGCTATGAGGGGGAGCGCTTGGTTGTAGCGGCAGACCCATGGTGGGAAGCGCTTGGTGGTAGTAGCAGGCCCATAGTACTCGACAGGAGGAGTACCTCAGCAGTCTTAGGTCAGTGAGCAGTACCTCGGAGTCGTGACAGGACCATTGTACACTCCAGAGACGGGGCTCTTCAGCAGTTACGGTTTCGATAATGAAAATCCTGGTTTGAGCTGAGTCTATGACCTTTGTGTTTCCTCATGATTGAGATGGGTTACTTGATAACTTAGGTATATGTATGGGCATATACCTGGGTAGTGGTTATCTGTTGATTTCATAACCCTTGGGTTTCCTCATGATTGAGATGGGTTACTTGATAACTTAGGTGTATGTATGGGCATATACCTAAGTATAGGTTATCTATTGAGATCTTCCTTGTGGTTATCCTTGTTGGTTTTAGCGAGACCTTGAGGGTCTCGGGGTCCCTACTGAGTATCATTATACTCACCTCTGCACGGGCTATGCCCGCACCTCCTTGTGTTGGTTACAGACGACGGACAGTGCTGACGGAGGCCGAGTGTTCAAGGACTGGACGGTACCCGGAGGTGGACTACACGACGAGCCAGTATCTGAAGGTGGACTTCACGGTGAGACGACACTCGGAAGAAGTTGATGGGAGAGAGCGTTGTGGAGGATATCTGTACCTACCCTTTAGGTAGGATCCGTGGTGGATGATCCAGGAGCTGCGCCATCTGTACCTACCCTTCTGGTAGGATTCGAGGAGGACGACCCAGGAGCCGCTTCCGTCCTACTAGCTGTTGTCTTTTTCTGTTGTACCTTGTTCAGCTATAGTTGTACTTTCTTTTGGGTTTGTATTCTGGCCCATTTACCTTTCATCACTTCTCTTTGTACTTAGTGTTTTTCTTCTGCTTGTACTCTGTGGTGTTTTGTTTACTTTTATAAAGGCAATGCCTTCCCAGTTATCAGGATTTACGCCTTTGTTGCTAGTCGCCAGCCCCTGGCCTATGGAAGGCGGGCTTGGGGTAGTCACGACACGGGCCCCAAGGACGGGTCGTGACAACATTATAGAGATATCTATTTATGAAAATGGTGTTCTATAGAGTTCGTGGAGTATCGTTTTCTATGGGATCTTTATATTCTTGATATGTCAGGCTTCAACATAATTATGGGTATAGATTAGCTAGTTGTATACCGAGCCCACATTGATTGTTATTGTAAGAGAGTCATGTTTACATCTCATAAGGGTGAAAACTATATTCACCATGGGGAGTGGGATATCCAGGTAGGCTGAGAAGGTCCAATCACTAATCAACTGAGAGAGCTCACAGCCCAAATTGCTAGTATTTTTTTGGATGATGGAGGTATGAAACCGAATATCTTTCCCCCAGCGGTGGAACAATTTTAGGATATATTTCCTAAATAATTATTAGGGATTCCACCAGAG
This sequence comes from Viscum album, assembly GCA_963277665.1. NCBI lineage: Eukaryota > Viridiplantae > Streptophyta > Magnoliopsida > Santalales > Viscaceae > Viscum > Viscum album. Next base: position 1,172,870,210 of record OY728157.1, on the reverse strand, counting down.
TGATATGTGTAATTCACTATTGATATCATGCTGGGGGATAGTCTAGTATTTATTTCACCATATATAATGGAATAGACAGAGCTTTAAGATCTCAAGACTCAATTGGAATAATTGGATTATAAAGGGTTTATCCATCTGAGTACATCACCTTGGGGATAACCTATGTTGTTTTAAAAGAAGTATAATGGGATTTTACACTTGTGTGTCAATTTCTAGAAGTTAAACAAGATTATTTTGAATTACCAGTATCCTATTATGTGTATCGACAATCTGTTTGGCCCATTGAAGGGAGCTTGTGTGTTCTCAAAGACCGACTTAAGATCGAGGTATCATTAGTTGAGAGTTTGAAATTCTGATATACCGAGGAATGATTTCAAGAGTAGGTATGGCCTATATGATTTTGTTGTAATTTATTTTGGGTTGAAGAATGAACTATCAGTATTTATGGACTTGATTAATATAATCTTCCATATATACCTAGATCAGTTTGTGGTGTTGTTTTTGGATGACATCTTGGTGTACTCCAAGACTCATGATGATCATAACCAACATCTTTAAGTCATCTTGATTATACTAAGAGACCATCGGTTATATGCCAAGCTATCTAAGTATCAGTTTTGGATTGACTAGGTATACTTCTTGGGGCACATCATCTTAGAGGAAGGTGTGCCCGTGGACACAGAGAAGGTTCAAGTAGTGATTTCTTGGGAGAAACCTAATAATGTGTTCAATATCTATAGATTTTTTGGATTAGATGGATATTACAGGAGTTTCATCTAAGACCTTTCACATTTGTAAGTGCCACATTCAGGCTTAAAAAAAAGTGGATAAAGTTTTAATGGTCCGAAACATGTGAGAATGATTTCAAGGAATTAAAGAAGCACATGACATCGACACTAATCTTGATCCTACATGATCCAGCTGAGGATTATACAATGTATTATGATGATTCTTGGATTAGAATCAGATCTATGTTTATGAAGAGAGATCGAGTTGTTGCATATGGGTCTTGGAAACTGAGGCCACATGAATAGAAATACCATATGCAAGACCATGAACTAGAAGTAGTGGTTTATGTTTGAAGTGTTAGAAACATTATTTGTTGGGTGAGAAGCTTAAAGTGCTTACCAATCACAGGAGTTTAAGGTATATCTTTTCCTAGAGATATTTGAATATCCAATAGCAGAGATGGGTTGAGTATATGCCATCATTTTATTTTGATATATCACATATTTTTGGGAAGGGAAATAGTGTGGATAACACTTTGATTATGAAAAATCAGACTTGGATGGTTAAGGAGTCTAGTGTTGAGTAGAGGATGATGACGTTTCTAGCTAAGATTCCCATTGTGGTTCAGGGAAGTTAGGAGAAAATGAATCTTGTATTGGTTTTAGTGGAGTCTACTCTTTTGAGCCAGATTAGAGACAGAAAGTATGATGATCCAGAGTGTTTGACCTTGAGGGAAAGACTTGAAGGTGGGGATACACCTTCCAATTGGACCGTATATGAGGATGAGACAATCTATGCCAGATTTCAAGTTGTTGTGCCTACAAGTATGCAGGGAGAGTTGATGCGGGATTTTCATGCCTCAAAGTGAGTGGTACATCCAAGGGTGACCAAAATGTATTTCTACCTATGAATATAGTTTTGGTGGTTGGGAATGAAAAAGGAGATAGCAGGTTTCATGACATGATGCTAAACCCGTCAATAGGTGAGGGAAGAGCATCAACAACTTGGAGATTTACTGAAACCATTTTCCATTATGAAATGGAAGTGGGATGATGTGACAATGGAATTTTTGGTAGATCTTATGAAGACATTTTGGAAGAATGAAAATATATGGGCTATTTTGGATTGAATAATGAAATTAGCACATTTCTTACATATACGAGAGACTTTCTCAGTGGAGGAACTCAGAGTTTTGTATGTTCAGAAGATAGTTCATATGCATGGAGTTCCGTGAACTATAGTTTTAGAACGTGACTCACGTTTCACCTCATGATTCTAACAGGGCTTACATTAAGCTCTTAGTACACATGTTTTATTGAGTATGGCCTTTTACCCACAAACATATGGGCAGTCAAAGTGTACCATACATGTCCGAATGGACTAAAGGCCTTCTTTTTTATTTTTATTATTGATAATCACCATTTTAAGGGTTTAAGGGGAACACGAACATGACTGTAGGGCCAAGGAACAAGGACCGACATGACCTGCAATACATGACCTGAAGGCCCAGAGGCATACCGTGACCTATACATGACCTGTAGGCCCAATGAACTAGAACTGCCCATCCCTAGCTTTTGAATCATTGATCACCTAGAACCCCACCTTGAATTTCTAATTGGATATCATTGACCCATACAAAGCTGCACGGTTCCTGGTTCCGATGGCGGTTGCCATACCCTCTCATACTTCCAATCCGGTTAGCTCTGCTTATGGTGACTGCTACTCTTATTGCTTTGATCCTCTTCTGAGGAATGCTCTATGTAAATTGGGCTACTCCATGGTCTTTTTGGCCCGAAGGCCCTATGTACTTAAGGCCTTTGATGGCCTGAAGTCCCTTGATACCCTTAAGTCCAAACCGGTGGGCCGAAGACCCAAATCTGGTGAATAGTTCTAGCTACTACAGTACCGAACAGTACCTACTACAATACTGCTACAATACCTTCTACAGTACTACTGCAGTACCAGAAATTCACCTCCACCTATTTTTGAACTTGGGTTTCTTGGATGTCAAACAGGATCCCTTACTACTTAGGTATGGTCTTGTTGGCATGTACCATACATGTGCTTGAGGATATGCTGCAAGAATGTGTTTTTGACTTTGGCGAGTCTTGGGAGAAGCACTTGGCTTTAGTGGAGTTTTCCTATAAAAACAGTTATCAAGACACTATATGGATGAAATAATATGAGGCTATTTATGAAAATCCATGAAGATCTATGCTATTCTAGATAGAGGTCGGTGAGTCATAGTTGTTGAGACTACGTATCATGCAGGAGATGTCATAGCAAGTGTAGCTAATTTGTAAATGTATGGATATGACTCATAGTAGAAAAGAATTATATGCTGATAGATATCAATGACCCTTAGAGTTTATAGAGGGTGATTGTGTATTCCTTTATGTGTCACCTATATTGGGTCACCACAGGATATAGAGGTAGGGAAAGTTACTTCCTAGGTTTGTTTGAACGTTTGATACAATAGAGAGAATCGGGCCAGTGGCATACCGATTGGATCTTCCACATAAACATAGTGATATGAATGATGTTTTCCATGTATCAATACTTTTACAGTATCATCTTGAACATTCTCATGTTATCTAGGTAGAGTATGTTGACCTTGATATAGATTATTCCTTTGAGGAACATCTGATGTGTGTGTTGGATCGCAGTGAGAAAGTGTTATGGGGAAACCAATGCAGCTCATCTCCTCTCAACCTAGGGAGACTCTATAGGCAATTTTTGAGTTCCAAAACCCCTTCCAAACATCCCATTCATGTGATCAATCCCTGGTAAGTCTTCTTGGTTGTATTTCTTCTTTCTATTCCTTCTTATCCAACCTTTTTTGGTAAAATACCTTGTAAAATTGTGTTGTTGGTTTTGATCTTGATCAATCTTGATCTAAGAACCTCTTTGAAACCATCCACATCTTTACTCATGGGCGCTGTGTGTTGGAAATATTGTTGGATCTTTAGTTAAATGTAGGTGGTCTATGATTCAAATCTTATAGTCATGAATTTTGTTTACATGTATTCAATTGTAGATTTTCTATGGCTTCTTTGCAATTGGAATTCCTAAGTTGAATTAATTAATTAATTAAGAATTTGGGGGATTTGATTGAATAAAAAATTTTGGGATTTGGGATAATTAATTGTAAAATTAATTATGACATTAGAGGATATTGATTTAGATAATTATTTATAGAATTAATTATATGATATTTAAATGGTTGATTTAGATAATTCATTTTAGAATAAATTATGTGATATTGAAATGGTTGAGTTAAGATAATTAATATTAGATTTAATTATGTGATATTGGAATGGTTGCCTTGATATAATTAATTATAGAATTAATTATGAAATATTTAAATGGTTGAGTTGAGATAATTAATTTTTGAATTAATTATGTGATATTGAAATGGTTACCTTGAGATAATTAATTGTAGAATTAATTATAAGATATTTAAATGATTGAGTTGAGATAATTAATTATAGAATTAATTATGTGATTTTGAAATGGTTTCCTCAAGATAATTAATTATATAATTAATTATGTGATATTAAATGGTTTCCTTGAGATATGTAATTGATGATTTAATTATGGTCTTGGAAATAATTAATTAATTGGGGAATTAATTAAGGGTATTTATGTGAAAATCCAATTGTTGAATGAAAAATCAAATTGATGCTGAATAATTAATTAACTAATTAATTATTTGTGAAATAATGGGAACATAGTCATTAAATTGTGAAGTAAAAATGGTAACATGTTCATTGTACTTATGAGTAAAGGAATGAGAACATATTCATTCAACCGAGAAGTATATATGGTAACACAGTCATTATACTTGTGAGTAAAGGAATGGTAACATGGTCATTATATTGAAAGGTAAGTATGGTAACATGTTCATCTTACTTATGAATTTAATATTGGTAATGTGGGAAATCAAGTATGGAATTAAAGATTTGGTAAAAAGAGTACTCCAATTTATTACCTCATTTGATAATACTTCGAACTCCAGTATGAGTTGAAACAGGTATTGAGATATGATATCACCTTTGAATACTTCAGACTCTGGCATGATATGAAGAACGTATTAAGATATGATATTACCAGGGAACACTTTAGGCTCCATCCTGAGCCGAAGCTAGTATTGAGGTACATGTATCCTTGGGGACCCTAGAGTTATGTTGTTAAATAAAGATTACTTGTATAATGTGACAAATATTTAATTATTCATTGTAATTTATTTATCTATAAAACTGCATACACTAATATTTGTCTGGATTTGTTTTAGTCACTATTGGTGGTGACCTACTAAGTTGTATATAGACCCTACTTGGGATTTTGGATTTTAACCCGATTATACTTTTCATTTCATGGATAGGTTAAGGGAAAAGGCCCTAAGTTATATTGCTGATTGGGTATGGAGCTTAGATGAGGGAACCTGATGTGGTTTGGGACCTATTTGGGAGTCGTTTGTGTATTTATTTTCAGTTTCATTTAGATACTTGACACTTAATTTTGCACTATATTTGTCTATTTCAATTGGATATGGTATTTCCTACTTTTTGTGACTTGTTATATTGTTGTTTTTATTGATTATATATTCTTCCTATATTGTTTATTATTTCCAATGGTGTATTACTCTGATAAAATAGGTTATAATCTCCCCATGATTGAATTATATGACCCTAGATGATAGTTGATAGCCTCTAGAGTATGAGGAGGTGTTCTTAATATACCATAGAGAACCGGATAGGGTCACCCATGCGTAGAATTCAGGCTGGGATGTTACAGGTAAAAATTGGATTGGTTATTTAAAGTGTCAGTAACATCATGTATGGTGTTTTACCAAATAGGTAAATGGTGGCATCTTATTTGTCCAATTCTATGGATGATCCCTTGATGTATATAAAGATATAAATTAATTGTTAAATGAGGGTCTTGGTTAAATATAGCTCCATTAAGAAATCTATAAGATGTTTGTTACTTATGTCTTGCGAATGAAATTCTATTCAATGAAACCTTTGAAACATGAAAATTTTAGTGAATCGTAAAATTAAAGATTGAGAATACTATTGAAAATGTGAACTATATGGATTAAATAATAATTAAAAAACCTTGAAAAATGATGGAATTCTTAGATGATCATGATACCTTGAACCCCTATGTACGTATATGGATTAACCCTATGTATGGGTGGTTAGGGTTGTTGAGATCACTTAAGTTATCATATTCCTATAATGTATTGAGATAAAACCTATGAGGGTGGTGTACCTTTGATATATATAGTTTTGACCATGGTAAGGGTGGTGAGGGATAGAGAGAGCCCAGTTTGTGAAAACTTTGTTGAAGAGCAGTGTTCATCATAGTAGATACTACTCATGTTGTGACTTTGGTTGAGTTATAAACCTTATGTCTTATGCCATAATTGAGAGTGAGTAGGGTATACTAGGTTTGTACCATTTTATGAGATCTTGTGGAGGGTGTTTAGATGCACTAGATGTCATATGACCTTGATAAAAGAGAGAGTGACATACTGTGAGCTATGGATTTAGTGAATCTTGGTTTAGGGGCTTGGTTGTAGGACCTAGTGACCCTTGAGATCAATATTGGATGATTAAGTCAGTGTCTTGTGTTTTGGGAAGGAAACCCATGAGGGGGGGGGGGGGTTCCTAGTCTTGTGTATTTATATGGAAACCTGAAGCATGGATAGATGCTTCCTCTTATATGATCAGTGCATGTTCTATGTTTCTGAGTTTTGGTGTAGTATTGGTTAATAATTCAGAGTGCCAGTTCCTTGTACATAATCTTCTTTTAGAGGATAGAATCAATTATATTCCTGGTCCTGTATTTTGTGTATGTGATTTTGGTATACAGTGTATGAAAGGTTAAATGATTTATATTCTTGAAATAATTCATGAGAGGATAGGTGATCGTATTCTTATCCTTGACATGTTCAAGGTGTCATGGTAATTATAAAAAAGTGTCTATAATACCTCTAGTCAGTGAAAGTGATAGGCCAGAAGCATGGTATGTTGCTTAATTATGCATGTGTGCATAGAATCAGTGATGCTTGACACAAAGTATGATGATTAATATTTTTTGAATTAGTCATAGTGGAGCATACGATCCTTGGGTTTCAATAAGATTGGGAGGTGAGAGAGTGAACAATGTTGTTTTTGGAGTGGAATCAGTCCTGTATATGTGTTGTGCCTGTTGAGCTTTGACCTATAAAATGGGATGCACATGATTTTATTAAGGATCATTTAGATCCTGTAAAAAATCAAGAGATGTTATGTTGGTAGCCCTATTATGAGTTTTGGTTCGTGACTGCTTGGTGGAGAGTCATGGGACCATGGTGGGTTTTGATTGTTAATTTCCCCATGGGGTGAGGTGGCTGGGAATTAGTGGAAGATTTTCGGTTGATAAACCAAATTTTTTTGTGAGAATTTTGAGGTATTAGTGGAAAGGGATGATGTTTATTAATGGATCAAGATGCTAAACATGACCAATTCAATCTTTACCCGTGATACAGGTGATATAGGCATCGATGATTTGACGAGTGAGCATGGATCATAAGGAGTGGAACACATCCCATAGAAATTGAACTTGCTCAGGTTGTACTCTAGGGGTAATATAAGGTGAATCCATATGGTGGGGATCTCACAATAGTCCATTAGAGGGAATGAACCTCATTGTGAGTTGAATTTTACTGAAAATTAGTGATGATGTTCCTATGAGCTAGGATTGGGCAATAAATATGTGGTTGGTATAAGCGCTTGGGTATGAGTAGGAAAACCACATCAAACCATTGTGCTCAATGACAGATATGATGTAGGGAATTGAGATTGGGGTTTTAAACCATCGGAGAGGTGACAAGTATACTTATATAGTGGGTAGAATTATCTCAATCATGGTGTATTACACTCATGCTAAAAAGGTCATTGATGCATGAGACCAACCGTTAGGTGGCCATGATGACACTAGATTCCAATGCATATGTAAGTTTGATGTAATATAGATTCCCTTGGGAAATAAAATATGTTAATTTCTTTGTTGTCACGACCCGCCCTCGGGGTCCGTGCCGTGACTACCCCAAGCCCGCCTTCCATAGGCCAGGGGCTGGCGACTAGCACCAAGGCGTAAATCCCCGTAAAAAGGGAAGGCATTGCCTTTGTAAAGTAAACAAACACCACAGAGTAAACAAGCGGAAAGTAAACACTAAACAAAGCAGAGTACGATTGAAAGTGCGGAAAGGTAAATGGGCCAGAATACAAACCCAAACTGAAAGTAAAGTACAACTCAAAAAGGAAAAAAAACAGCAACTGAAAAGTAAAAGCCGCTACTCCGAGCTGTCCACTGGAAATCCCACCTGAAGGGTGGGTACAGATAGCTCCTCTGCTCCACGGGTCCCGCCGTCCGCTCCGTGCATGTCCCGCCCAGTGGTCCACCTCCGGGTACCGTTCCGCTCTGCAAGCCTCAGCTAAGGTCAACGCTGTCCGTCATCTGCAACCAACACAACGTAGTGCGGGCAAAGCCCGTGCAGGGGTGAGTATAAGCTACTCAGTAGGGACCCCGAGACCACTGAAGGTCTCACAAATCCACAAAGGATAAACCACGAAGAAAAGAACAATCACGAAGTAATAACCGACACTGCTTAGGTATATACCCATACATATACCTAAGTCATCAATTTAAATACGCTCCAACCTCCGAGCCCAAGTACAACTCAGTCCACACAGGAAAGTAAACGTATTCCACACAGGAAAGCAAAACGTAATCTACAGAGGATTGCACAACACAATCCACACAGGAAAGCAATAGGATTCAGCTCACACATGTATACTTCTTCAAGGACGATAAAGATGATCACTGATCCATCTAAGTCGTCGGACCCACGAAGGATCGATAGGTAACTAACCCCCGCAAAGACCCACACAGGATCGGGCCCACACAGGACCTGTAGGTGCTGGCTCACACAGAACCGCTGAGCGCAAGGACCCACACAGGATCGGGCCCACACAGGACCTGTAGCACTGATCCACGTAGGATCGCTGAGTGCTGTAGTCGTCGTCGTCGAATCCACACAGGATCTCTGTACTGTCGTCGTCGAATCCACACAGGATCTCTGTACTGTCGTCGTCGCAGTCACAGTAGCAGTCGTAGCAGTAGTAGCAGTTGTAGCAGTCGCAGCCAGCACTAGGGTTCCCGCACACAGCAAGCTCGTTCGGAGGGTCCGCTCCACGAGCCGAGAGGCTGATACATCAACTGTCACAAAGACCAGAGTTGATGTATCCAAAAGTTCCGTATCGTCAACAGGAACTCAACGCAACAGACGGCGCATCTATCGGATGCCCGGTCTGAGAGTTATTGGCATTTTCGTCTCCGGGGCCCGGTTGGTTTTTTAAGGCTAAACCAACCCGACCGTACTCCACCTGCGTCCAAACCTCGGGCGGAGTATGCCAAAAGATCCGTCTCACTAAGAGGAACACAACGCGACTGACAGCACGTCAATCGGACGTCCGTAGCTCAAGATATGAGCGTTTCCGCTCCGAAGGCCCGGTTGGTTTCGTGAACGAACCAACCCGGCCGAACTCCAAGTAAACCGAAACCTTGAGTGCTATATACCGAAACGACCGTCTCGATCCAAGGATCGCGTTGCCGCAGACGGTTCGTCATTCGGAGGTCCGAGGCTCAAGATATGGCCCAAAAACCGATTCTGGTTCGAAACGGGGGGGTCCGGGTCCGGGCCGACCCGGCCCGACCCCCCCCCCCCCCCCCTGGGCGGCGCGGCGGCGCGGCGACGCGGCGGGCCGCGGCGGCCTGGCGCCGCGAGGGGCCGCACGCGGGGGCTAAGCCCCCGCTGATTGAAGCGGCGCGGCCTTTGTGCCGCGCCTTTTCAACAAACGGCCCCCACGTGGGGGCCAGTTTAATAAAGAGAACCGGGGAGCTGCTGCCCCCCTTTCATGGAACCGCCCCCCTCTTAAAGAGGGGGGTTTTACATGCTGGCCGGGGGATTAATTCCCCCGGTTTAATGCCTTCCGGCGGGCCAGCTGGCCGGCCGATTTTCTCCAACGGGACCGGAAATTCCGGTCCCCCCTTCGGCTTCCGACGCCGGCGGCCCGGCCGCCGGTCTTCTCTTCCGCCGCGGCCCGGAACCGGCCGCGGTCTCCTCGTCCCGCCGCGGCCCGGAACCGGCCGCGGTGTTCGTCGTCCGGCGCGGTGCGACGACACCGCGCCCCTTTCGCCGTGCCTTGATTCCTTTCAACGCGGCGCGACGGCGTCGCGTTCTTGAAGATTCTACCTCGGCGTAGCGCGACGGCGCCGCGTAAAATAAAAGCACGATTATCCGCGTGGTGCGACAGCACCACGCCACTTGCTTCCACCCGCAAGAATAAACAAGAACGATGGAGGGAGGTTCGGCCGTGTTCGTGCGGTCCGGCCCCTCACGTTTAAATAATAACGCAACTTAAATAATTCAAGCCACACGTTAGACTTGCTATTCACGATCAAGAATAAAAATTAAGGAAACCAAAAAGAAATCAACAACCCCTACCTCGGGTATAAGGTTCGAAGATTGTGAACATTCCGCGGGAGACGACGTTGCGGAGGTCGGGCGTCGCGGTAGCCGTTCGTCAAATCCGATGACGAAGGGATGCGTTCGAAGAGACACGTCGTTGGCGAAACTTGTACGCCGACGAAGGTTGTCCGAGGAAGAAGTGGCGTCCCCTTCGTTGACACGGTAAACGAAGAATGGAGGTGCGGCGTTCTTCGTCGGAGCTTGAGCGTTCTTCGTCAAGATGAACGTTCTTCGAGTTCTTCGTCAGAGTTGAAGAAGAAGAAGAGCTCTCCACCTCTCAAGAAGACAAACAAATAACCTAAAATAAAATAAGACAACAACTTACTTTATTATTACATAACACAATAGAATTTCAAAAGTTTGAAATTCAAAAGGATTAACTCCCATAATTAAATAAGTAACTCAAGTCAATAAATGAGGCGTTAAGGGAGTTGAGAGAATTTGAAAGGATTAGGGGTTCGTGTGGGCCCCACCACACTTAATCCTCCCAAGGGAGGTTAAGTGGGTGTGGGTCCCACTTCCAACCCCCTTTGGTAGGTTTTATCAAGTTATAATAAAATTTGTTCTACACAAATTTTATTTAACTCAAACTAAAAACCCCAAAATTAACTTTCAACCCGCAACAAACGCAACTCCCGAAAAGGTCTCTTTAAGCGAATATCGGCGCTGCGAGTTCATCAGTGCCCTCGGATTTCAATTCCGAGCACCGGATCAAAAGTTAGGAATTCCCGCTCGTTCGTTCACTGAACGTACCCGAGCCAAACTTCGAAAATTAATTCCGGGCACTCCGGGCCTCAGAATCAGGTTCCGTCTGAAACCGCGCTCTTGTAAAATTCTAAAGAAAATTAAGAAAAAATTTCCCTTGAATTTTATGGGTCTTTACATTACTCCCACCTCAGGGCTTTACGTCCCCGTAAAGGTACATCAAAAACTAGGGAAACAAATGAGGGTACTGAGCACGCATCTGAGCCTCCCGCTCCCATGTGCTCTCCTGGAGATTCCCGTGCTGCCATCTGATGCGCACAAGAGGAATCGATCGCCCACGCAGGACCCGCTCCTGTCGATCCTCTATCTCCACCGGGACCTCCGTAAAAGTCGGCCCATCGTCAACGTCAAGCTCCCCATGGTCAATGATGTGCATCGGGTCGTGCACGTATCTCCTCAGCTGAGATACGTGGAAGACATCGTGCACCCGGTGCAACTGAGGTGGTAGAGCCAAGCGATAAGCCACCTCACCAATCCTGCTGAGAATCTGGAAAGGTCCGATGAAGCGCAGAGATAACTTGCCGCCTCGGCCAAATCTCCGAATACCACGTCGAGGTGAGACCCGCAAGAAGACGTGGTCGCCATCCTCGAACTCCAGTGGCCTCCGCCTCCTGTCAGCATATGACTTCTGCCGGCTCTGAGCTGTCCTCATCCGCTCCTGGATGACCTGGACCTTCTCTGTCGTGGCCTGGACCATATCCGGTCCCACCAGTGCTGAATCCCCAGGGTCTGTCCAGCACAAAGGAGATTTACATGGTCGGCCGTACAACGCCTCGTACGGTGCCATCCCGATGGTGGAGTGGTAGCTGTTGTTGTACGCGAACTCCACCAAGGGTAGGTGGTCCTCCCAGCTACGACCAAAGTCGAGGACACAGGCATGGAGCATGTCCTCGAGTGTCTGAATGGTCCTCTCCGTCTGACCATCCGTCTGAGGGTGAAAGGCTGTGCTAAGACGTAGCTGCGTCCCGAACGCCTCCTGTAACCCCTTCCAAAGCCGGGAAGTAAAGCGGGCATCTCGATCGGAAACGATAGATGATGGCACGCCGTGGAGCCGCACAATCTCCTGAACGTAGAGACGTCCCAAGCTCTCCACTGAGCCCTACTCTCTGATGGGTAAGAAGTGTGCCGACTTGGTGAGTCGGTCAACAATCACCCAGATGGAGTCGTGACCTCTGAAAGTGTGTGGAAGTCCAGTCACAAAGTCCATAGATATGCCATCCCACTTCCACTCCGGAACCTCCAAGGGCTGTACCAAGCCTGCTGGTACCTGATGCTCTGCCTTCACCTGGTGACAGGTGAGGCATCGAGAAACGAACTCTGCTACATCCTTCTTCATACCCGGCCACCAATGCTGTCGTCTGAGGTCCTGGTACATCTTCGCCACTCCAGGATGTACCGCTAAAGGAGAAGTGTGAAACTCTCTCAGTACTTCCTCTCGCAATGCGACTGGTACCATGGTACGTCCTCTGAAAAGGATGCCGTGCTCTGCTCCAAGGGAGAAATCATCAGGTGCCTGTCCCGAGGATATCTGTGCACGCCGTGTCTCACAGTCAGCGTCCCCGCGCTGTGCCTCCCTGACTCGCTGCAGTAGTGGAGGAGTGACTGTGAGAGACTGAAGAAAGGCTGCTCCATCTCTATCCACGAAGGATATCTTCAAAGAGGCTAGCTGCTCCGTCGCCTCCTCAAGTAGCTGAATGCCCGTCCTCCTGATGAGGGCATCGGATACTACGTTCCCCTTCCCAGGAGTATAGACTATCTCAAAGTCATAGTCCTGGAGGAACTCGAGCCATCGTCACTGTCTCAGGTTCAGGTCCTTCTGCGAGAAGATATACCTGAGACTCTGATGATCGGAAAATACTGTAAAGCGCTCGCCCATCAGATAGTGTCGCCATGTCTTCAGAGCGAAGACCACTGCTGCTAACTCCAGGTCATGGGTAGCATAGTTCTGCTCATGCGGCCTCAACTGACGTGATCCATAGGCGATCACGGCCCGCTCCTGCATCAGAACACATCCGAGTCCGGTCCCTGATGCATCGCAGTAGACTACGTACCCTACTCCCTCCTCAGGCAACCTCAAGATAGGTGCGCTAGTCAATCTCTGTCTCAGCTCCTGGAAGCTCTGCTGACATCTGTCTGACCACACGAAGGGTTTCCCCTTCTTCGTCAAAGCTGTGAGTGATGCTGCAACTCTAGAGAAGTCTGGTACGAATCTCCGATAGTATCCAGCTAGTCCCAAGAAACTCCGAACCTCAGTCACGCTCCTGGGTGGCTCCCAAGCTAACACAGCCTCAATCTTCACGGGATCCACTGCAACTCCCGCCTCAGAGATAACGTGTCCCAAAAAGTGGACCTCATGTATCCAGAACTGGCACTTCGAGAGCTTACCATAAAGCTGGTGCTCTCGGAGTGTGTCAAGAACAACTCGCAAGTGATAGGCGTGCTCCTCCTCTGTCGTAGAGTAAATCAGAATGTCGTCGATGAAGACCACGACAAAACGATCGAGGTATGGCTGAAAGATCCTGTTCATGAGAGCCATGAACACTGCTGGAGCATTGGTTACACCGAAAGGCATAACCAAGAACTCATAGTGGCCATACCGACATCTGAAGGCCGTCTTCTGCACATCCTCGTCTCTGACTCTGAGCTGATGATAGCCTGACCTGAGGTCTATCTTCGAGAACCACCGTGCTCCCTTGAGCTGATCAAATAGGTCATCAATCCTCGGTAGAGGATACTTGTTCCTCAATGTCACCTGGTTCAGGCGACGATAGTCAACAAAAAGTCGCAAGCTCCCGTCCGCCTTCTTGGCGAACAATATCGGGGAAGCCCAGGGTGAAACACTGGGTCGGATGAATCCCTTGCCCTGCAAGTCCTCCAACTGTACCCGTAGCTCTCGAAGCTCGGCGGGGGCCATCCGATATGCTGGAGTGGATATCGGGGCTGTCCCGGGGTACAAGTCAATATAAAAGTCTACCTCTCTGCGAGGAGGTAGCCCTGGAACGTCGTCGGGAAAAACGTCCGCAAACTGATCCACCACTGCAGGAAAACCAGGACTCCACACGTCAACTGCTCCAAGGATAAGGCTAGCCAACTGATGAGTGATGGGCTGTCCTCTCCTCCGCGGAAGTCCATCCTGTGCTGCTAAGGCTCCCTTCTCGCCGGTGAAGGTGAACCTGCTCCCGTCGGTGCGTACACAACGCACCTTGCGCCTAAAACAGTCAATCTGTGCATGGACCGTAGATAGCCAATCCATGCCCAAGATGACGTCGTAAGGCCTCGACGCTGCTACAAGAAGATCCCAGCCGAAGCTCTCGCCTCCTAGAGTAAGCTCACACTGCCGGCACCAGTGCGTAATCGTCGAGTCTGCTCCCGTAGGAGTCTCTAGCCGTAAGGATCGAGCCAACGGCTCTGTCGGAATCTCCGAGCTCCGAACAAGGGCAGAAGCTATGAAAGAATGACTCGCTCCTGTGTCTATAAGAACTGCAGCAAGGGTGGAATAGACACAGATAGTACCTCGAATCATCTCGGGTGCGCCGTGGTCGTAGGCCTCTGCTGCCTGGAGCTGTGCCTGCCGCTGCCCGCCAGCTCCCTGTGGTCGGGGTGGACCTCCTGGTGGTGGTGGTGGTAGAGCCTCAAAGCGTCGGCCACCACCAGCTGCTCGTCCAGCTCCTCTGCCTCATCCGCCTCCTCCCTGCGGACCGCCACGGTCGATCCTCTGCCTCTGCCTCGGTGGTCCATCAACTGACTGCTGCTCCTCGGCACGGCGGGTCGGGCAGTCACGAGCCATGTGGCCATGCCCGCCGCACGAGTAGCACTGTCTGCCTCTCGTAAGACTGGCTCCGCGCTGTGTGCCCCGCACTGCTGATCCAGTGCCCTGAGATCGTCTGCCTGAAGGTCTGGTCTGTCTGGACCCCTGAGTCATCCGTCGACTGCCTGCTGCAGATGACTCTGCCACGTGCCGCCCTGCGGTGGGTCGCTGTGCTGGTGTAGACTCAGCAAGGAAGCTCTCGATCAGAAGGGCCCTCTCCAGTACTCCTTTCTGAGTCGGTATGCTGAGGGAGATCAGCGATGCCCTGATCTCGTGTCTCAAACCCTGCTCGAAGGTCCGGGCCCGGAAGAATGGGTCCCGTACCATGTCGGTCGAGTAGCGCGAGAGATCGGTAAATCTCGCCGAGTACTGAGCGACCGTCATGCTGCCCTGCCGCAGCTGTAGAAGCTCCTGGATACGCACCGCACGAAGGGTGGCTGGGACGAACTCCGAGCGGAAAAGGCTCTCAAAGTCCGTCCAAAGTAGAGATGCCTCATCGTGCACCTGGAGCATCAAGCTCCACCATCGTCCTGCTGCTGCGTGTAGTAGGCTCGCAGCGAGGATCACCATGAGGTCTGCTGGTGTCCTCACTATCCTAAACACTCGAACCACTGCCTCCAGCCAGTCCTCTGCTGCCTGGGGATCCGTCTCCCCGCGAAACCGGGGCGGTCGCTGGCGCTGAAACTCATGCAGTGCGCTGAGGCGACGTGCATCGTCAGCGGCTGCTGCTGGAAGCATCGGGGGATCGGCGGGTAAAGCTACCGCCGGTGCCACTACTGGAAAAGGGCCCTGCACCGAGGCCTCGTCGCTCGTTGGGCTGTCGTCACGCTCGACTCTCGGAACCCTAGCTGGCTGCCGTCGTGGGGCAATCCTGAAAAGGAAATAGGTGCGCCACGGTCAGAACAGTATACCTGGTGAGCTGATATAAGTAATCACAAAGAAAACTTTGAAACACACACGCAATCAATGTTTTCGTGCATTAAGTCGGAAATCAGAAGTCAGGGTCCTGGTGTACGGATACGTCGGCCGCCGCACCAACACTGGACTCCCTGGACTGATAACCACACTCAACACGCTAAACATTATTGCTTCACATAGAAAAGATCAGAGTTCACGGTAGAACCGAACTCCTCTGATACCAATTTGTCACGACCCGCCCTCGGGGTCCGTGCCGTGACTACCCCAAGCCCGCCTTCCATAGGCCAGGGGCTGGCGACTAGCACCAAGGCGTAAATCCCCATAAAAAGGGAAGGCATTGCCTTTGTAAAGTAAATAAACACCACAGAGTAAACAAGCGGAAAGTAAACACTAAACAAAGCAGAGTACGACTGAAAGTGCGGAAAGGTAAATGGGCCAGAATACAAACCCAAACCGAAAGTAAAGTACAACTCAAAAAGGAAAAAAAATAGCAACTGAAAAGTAAAAGCCGCTACTCCGAGCTGTCCACTGGAAATCCCACCTGAAGGGTGGGTACAGATAGCTCCTCTGCTCCACGGGTCCCGCCGTCCGCTCCGTGCACGTCCCGCCTAGTGGTCCACCTCCGGGTACCGTTCCGCTCTGCAAGCCTCAGCTAAGGTCAACGCTGTCCGTCGTCTGCAACCAACACAACGTAGTGCGGGCAAAGCCCGTGCAGGGGTGAGTATAAGCTACTCAGTAGGGACCCCGAGACCACTGAAGGTCTCACAAATCCACAAAGGATAAACCACGAAGAAAAGAACAATCACGAAGTAATAACCGACACTGCTTAGGTATATACCCATACATATACCTAAGTCATCAATTTAAATACGCTCCAACCTCCGAGCCCAAGTACAACTCAGTCCACACAGGAAAGTAAACGTATTCCACACAGGAAAGCAAAACGTAATCCACACAAGATTGCACAACACAATCCACACAGGAAAGCAATAGGATTCAGCTCACACAGGTATACTTCTTCAAGGACGATAAAGATGATCACTGATCCATCTAAGTCGTCGGACCTACGAAGGATCGATAGGTAACTAACCCCCGCAAAGACCCACACAGGATCGGGCCCACACAGGACCTGTAGGCGCTGGCTCACACAGAACCGCTGAGCGCAAGGACCCACACAGGATCGGGCCCACACAGGACCTGTAGCACTGATCCACGTAGGATCGCTGAGTGCTGTAGTCGTCGTCGTCGAATCCACACAGGATCTCTGTACTGTCGTCGTCGAATCCACACAGGATCTCTGTACTGTCGTCGTCGCAGTCACAGTAGCAGTCGTAGCAGTAGTAGCAGTTGTAGCAGTCGCAGCCAGCACTAGGGTTCCCGCACACAGCAAGCTCGTTCGGAGGGTCTGCTCCACGAGCCGAGAGGCTGATACATCAACTGTCACAAAGACCAGAGTTGATGTATCCAAAAGTTCCGTATCGTCAACAGGAACTCAACGCAACAGACAGCGCGTCGATCGGACGCCCGGTCTGAGAGTTATTGGCATTTTCGTCTCCGGGGCCCGGTTGGTTTTTAAGGCTAAACCAACCCGATCGTACTCCACCTGCGTCCAAACCTCGGGCGGAGTATGCCAAAAGATCCGTCTCACTAAGAGGAACACAACGCGACTGACGGCACGTCAATCGGACGTCCGTAGCTCAAGATATGAGCGTTTCCGCTCCGAAGGCCCGGTTGGTTTCGTGAACGAACCAACCCGGCCGAACTCAAAGTAAACCGAAACCTTGAGTGCGATATACCAAAACGACCATCTCGATCCAAGGATCGCGTTGCCGCAGACGGTTCGTCATTCGGAGGTCCGAGGCTCAAGATATGGCCCAAAAACCGATTCTGGTTCGAAACGGGGGGGTCCGGGTCCGGGCCGACCCGGCCCGACCCCCCCCTGGGCGGCGCGGGGGCCGGCGGCGGCGCGGCGGGCCGCGGCGGCTGGGCGCCGCGAGGGGCCGCACGTGGGGGCTAAGCCCCCGCTGATTGAAGCGGCGCAGCCTTTGTGCCGCGCCTTTGCAACAAACGGCCCCCACGTGGGGGCCGGTTTAATAAAGAGAACCGGGGGGCTGCTGCCCCCCTTTCATGGAACCGCCCCCCTCTTAAAGAGGGGGGTTTTACATGCTGGCCGGGGGATTAATTCCCCCGGTTTAATGCCTTCCGGCGGGCCAGCTGGCCGGCCGGTTTTCTCCAACGGGACCGGAAATTCCGGTCCCCCCTTCGGCTTCCGACGCCGGCGGCCCGGCCGCCGGTCTTCTCTTCCGCCGCGGCCCGGAACCGGCCGCGGTCTCCTCGTCCCGCCGCGGCCCGGAACCGGCCGCGGTGTTCGTCGTCCGGCGCGGTGCGACGGCACCGCGCCCCTTTCGCCGTGCCTTGATTCCTTTCAACGCGGCGCGACAGCGTCACGTTCTTGAAGATTCTACCTCGGCGTAGCGCGACGGCGCCGCGTAAAATAAAAGCACGATTATCCGCGTGGTGCGACGGCACCACGCCACTTGCTTCCACCCGCAAGAATAAACAAGAACGATGGAGGGGGGTTCGGTCGTGTTCGTGCGGTCCGGCCCCCTCACGTTAAAATAATAACGCAACTTAAATAATTCAAGCCACACGTTAGACTTGCTATTCACGATCAAGAATAAAAATTAAGGAAACCAAAAAGAAATCAACAACCCCTACCTCGGGTATAAGGTTCGAAGATTGTGAACGTTCCGCGGAAGACGACGTCGCGGAGGTCGGGCGTCGCAGTAGCCGTTCGTCAAATCCGATGACGAAGGGATGCATTCGAAGAGACACGTCGTTGGCGAAACTTGTACGCCGACGAAGGTTGTCTGAGGAAGAAGTGGCGTCCCCTTCGTTGACACGGTAAACGAAGAATGGAGGTGCGGCGTTCTTCGTCGGAGCTTGAGCGTTCTTCGTCAAGATGAACGTTCTTCGAGTTCTTCGTCAGAGTTGAAGAAGAAGAAGAGCTCTCCACCTCTCAAGAAGACAAACAAATAACCTAAAATAAAATAAGACAACAACTTACTTTATTATTACATAACACAATAGAATTTCAAAAGTTTGAAATTCAAAAGGATTAACTCCCATAATTAAATAAGTAACTCAAGTCAATAAATGAGGCGTTAAAGGAGTTGGGAGAATTTGAAAGGATTAGGGGTTCGTGTGGGCCCCACCACACTTAATCCTCCCAAGGGAGGTTAAGTGGGTGTGGGTCCCACTTCCAACCCCCTTTGGTAGGTTTTATCAAGTTATAATAAAATTTGTTCTACACAAATTTTATTTAACTCAAACTAAAAACCCCAAAATTAACTTTCAACCCGCAACAAACGCAACTCCCGAAAAGGTCTCTTTAAGCGAATATCGGCGCTGCGAGTTCATCGGTGCCCTCGGATTTCAATTCCGAGCACCGGATCAAAAGTTAGGAATTCCCGCTCGTTCGTTCACTGAACGTACCCGAGCCAAACTTCGGAAATTAATTCCGGGCACTCCGGGCCTCGGAATCAGGTGCCGTCTGAAACCGCGCTCTTGTAAAATTCTAAAGAAAATTAAGAAAAAAATTTCCTTGAATTTTACGGGTCTTTAAATTTGTGATTTCATTTAGAGTTTGAATAATCATTTTGGTATTGAGATGAAATGGTGTGATATAAGAATTATTCAGTATGGCGACACACTAGTGCTCAGGTGAGAGCATAGTGAATAGTGTGGGTGGTTGGTGATTTAACTATGGAGTCAAATCTTGGTATAAGTTATAAATAGATGTGTCTGTATGATCATGGGTTGAATCTAGTGATCAAGGAGTTATGTTCTAGTAGTTTAACAGTGCATCAGTGGTGGAATCTGAGTGTTTTTGAGATGGGTTGTCCAAAGGAGGTCCAATCTATTATTCTGTATGGAATTCTATGCGGTGGGTTTGGAATCGTATTGAGCACATCCATTAGATTGAAATAGACATGGTTCAATTTTTTTCAGGTATTTTTTTATAATACATCATGTCCAGGCCCACTTGTAGGGTAATGGATACTTGTCTAGTTCATATTTTAATTGGGGATGAGGGGTGGTGTTGACATTATAACTGATGTTCTCGAGTATTGACATCATTTGACCAGGAAATACTATATTGGGGAGTACAAAATGGATGGTTTGAACATGAAATGACCATTTTAAGTAGTCTTGATAGACTTCAGAAATGAAGGAGGCAATGGATCTAACTCATGGGTAGTTCCTGAGTGGTTAGTAGTTTTGAAAAATGGATTTATCAGGATGATGGACAGATGGTATGAACGAGTGTGATAATGAGGAAACAAGATGGAAGTGTAACACCTGAGATTAAATTATCATAAGTGAACATTATATTTTAATAATAATATAATACAATTCACATTTTAGTATTTAATGGCACAAAAATTTTAATTTGATATGATTAATATCAATTTTGAACTTAATAAGTAAAAATAAGCCTGGAATGAATTATTGAAATTTTCCTTTAGAAATAATTTTTTATGAATAATTGAAAAATATATTATTTAAATATTCCTCCTTTTATAATATCCTAATATTTTTAAAACAAAGTATCTGTTCAATAGTGTACAAAATACACAACATTAAACTTAAACGAACCACAAAATATTATTATATGACCATTATAACCCAGTTGTTAAATTAGAAAGTATGAATATAATTAATATATTTATGAAATATATATAAAGGTTCTAACCAATATAAATATATTTATTAATTCTTAGGAAATAAGCACTCAATTGTTAGTAAAGTCATTTAATTCATTAAAAATACATTTTCTTCAAAATTAATTATTATTACTTTTTGTGAAAAACTATTATAATTAATTTCTTGAAATTTTAGGAAATTTATTTGATAAAATGAACGTATTTTTTTAAATCATCATATCAAAATTATCTTTGGGTAAAATATTTGTATTTTTCTAAGAAGATTGATTTTTCAGTGAATAGTGAAAAATAATGTTTTTTGTAAAATTGCCATTTTATTTCAATTAAAAAGTATCATTATTATTTTAATTTTATATAAAAGTAAAATAATAATTATTTAATTATATATAATCTCATTAAATTCATTTGAATCATCATTATTCTTGATTTTGGTATAAGTACATTTTTGGGTTTAAAAACACATTTTTCTAAAAAATTATTTTTCATTGTGTTTTATCAATTTAATTTTAAATCAAATCTCCCCAATTATGTGTTTTTAATCATGAAAAAATAATATATATTTTTAATTTTTGGGTTCAAATTTTGTTAAAATGACCCTTTTATTTTTTGAACATTTTGAATAACAGCTTTAGTAATTTTTGTTATCATGATAAAGGGTAAATCATGTAATTAAGGTTAAAAAATAAAATTATAAGGACTAAATAATTACCATAAAAATTGAATTAATTTTATATTGTGAGTATATATCATCTATAATTATCCAAAAGTTTAATATACAGTTTTTTCCTTCTATTTTTCCATGATTTTGATCCTTTATTTTTTTATATAATGAAAAGTAAAAAATGTCATTCTCTTTGTTTTATTATATTTAAATTTTTTAAATTGGGATAAATAGATGATATGTTCAGTTATAAATATTTATTTAAAATAAATATGATCATTTTTCATCATAGTAATTATTTTTAATTTTTAGTGATGAAATAATCTTAAATGCTTATGCAGCACTGGCACAGTTCTTATGCAAGTAGTAAAAAAATCAATAAAATTATTTTGAAAAATATAAAAATAATATTATTTGATTTATTTTTTGTGTTACATGATTTTTTAGATAAAATTTAAATATTATATAGGTTTTTATGGGTTTTATTCGAATTACATTGTTTTCTTATAGTTTTAAAAGTCAAATTAAATGAATAGTTCAAAAATTGACATTAATGTTATTATATAATAAATAATACTTATTAAATGATTGAATATTAATAAAAATATTATATTTAGATAAGTTAATGGTATATGGTTTATAAAACAAACCATGGTCTATTTATGGGCTGTTTTTCCTTTTATAGTAATTATATTAACCCCTTAAATGTAAAAAACACTGATATCACTGTAATAGTCAAAAGTGTAAATGAAAGGTTAAAAAAAGGCAAGGGTTAAAATGTGATATAAACTTGTTAAATTTTATTTAATGATATTTTTTAATCAAAATCATCTTATATTTTAATATTATCAATTTAGAGTCCTTTAGACATCAAAATCAATTTACAATAATTTAACATTTTATGAAATTTCAAGAGTGCCCCTCCCCTATCTTGTAAAAGGGAACCCATTATTATCATTTCTTCACACTTTTCAGGAAATAGCTATCAAAATACCATTATAAAATCTATAATAACATTATAGAAGCATTATTTTTGATCATAAAACCAACCTAGGAAGGCTTTGGGTGTAAACCTTAAGAGGTTATCCAAAGAAGAGGTATAGTTCTTGACCTTGAGTTTTTGTTTTATTTATTCATACACCTCCTTAAAATATTATTAAACCATTATGAAATAATTTAACTAGTATATTACATATATTGATATATTTTTATGGTAATTAAAAAACATATATCCATCTTCTCTTTCATCAAATGGGAAATGAAACCATTATTTGTTTGTACGATATACTACCGCCTCATGAACCGATGTAATTTATTTTCCATCACCATCTCTCACGACTGGTTATAATGATGTAATTAATGTTTTTATATGATATTAATTACATATTTATAATTATTAAAACATAATATATCATATATTTTCTTACGATTCCATTCATTGAAAAATGATAATGTCGTTCATGCGTGCGTGTGAACTACCACCTCCACAAAGCGATGTGGTTCATTTTTCATCACCACATAACATGGAAGATATATATAAGTTTATATCAAGAATAATATAATATTTATGATAAAATAATTATTCTTTAAAGATAAAATAATACTTACCTACTTTCCATAATGATCATTAAAAATTGGAAACATTACTCATGTGTACATACAGCCTTCCATCTTCATGATTGTAACGTAGTTAATTTTTTATAAACATATTTTATGGTTGGATTTAAAAGTATAATTAATGAATAAAAATTATAATTATTTTATTTTTGTTATTATTCAGGTGTTGTAACAATTAATCCTTTGACCATGGTCAATACACCGTAGTTGTTTTGAAAATTATGAATCGAACATCCTTAAAATACCCAATGTGGACTTAACTAGATAAGTAATTAAATATTTCTTTAAAATAAATTAAATAAATATTTTAAGGTTAATGCATTATACCTAGAAATTTTTTATTAAGAAATAAAATAATTTACATGAGTTTATTATATAGGATTTAAAGTAAATACTTGGAAAGTCAGGACTTGGGGTCAGGGATTTTGTCTCATTTTCCTTTTATTGAGGCATTTTTTAATTTTATGAACCTAATTTATCTTATATGGTGTATATAATACCATTTTAAATATTCTATCATAAAAAATTCATACTTAATCGTATTTTAAGTTGTAACTTGAATTATTTCATCCATGGGGATTTGAATTGAAAGTTACCAAGTGTTAAAGGGTTCCTTAACTCAATTTCCCTTCGTTGGGTTATAACTCTTCTTCATTATCATTTTTATGCCATGACTATGTGTGAATAAATATCATAATCATTTGATTATGTATTTCCTCTTGTTTTTTTTGGATTTATATTTGTTAAAATAACCTCTCCATTTATTAATTATTAATCCAATGATATGATCTTCAATAGGGTTATTTGTTACGAATTCTCTTTCTTTGGGACATATGTTTATGATATACAACTATATTATTTTATGAGGTGTATATAATAACACTTTGACATGTTATATAATTAATATAATTATTTTCATGAAATTTAAAGTTTTATATGAAGTTATCATTTCCTGGGGATTATGATTGAAAAGTTACCAATGTGGAAAAGGTTTAATGTTAAAATGTCCTTTTTTGGGATTGTTTATGTTCAAGGTTCCTTGGGGGGAAATATTATGACATTATTTTCTGGAACTGAATATATTTTATTATACTATAGTTATTAATGTGTTTTCTGTGTTTAATTTATATTTCATATATTATTTATTAAATAAACTTAATAAATTCGTTTGTAAGTGACATCGATCTTGTATTTTATTTTAGATCTGGAATCTTTCTCTTCCATATCCATGTTTTCTAAAATGTTTTAAAAAATGTTATTTTTTATAAATAATTGATTTTATAAAATTTTTTAAAATGATATTTGACCTTATTTTAGGATAAAGTTTGAAAAGGACATTTCTTAATGTTTTCCATATGGGTAACTTTTGATTCCCTTTTATAAAAGGTTTAAAAAGAATGTTTATTTTTAACATTTACAACATGAATAGATTTTGAATCCATCATGACAATTAATTTCCTTGAAGATTAAATTATAAGTTTCCAAGGTTATTTTCAAACAAAATTATTTTCACAACATATTATTAATTTTTAGTTTCTAAAAGTAAAAAGGAAATTCTACTCAAAAATGTTTTTAACAATATTTTAATGGTATTTTCATTCCTAAACGTCAACAACCCTTGATGTCACTTATTATCTACTGGGGATATTTTATAAGATACCATTATAATTATTTATATAGATGTATTATGATTATTTTAAAGATATTTTCATGAAACCTATTTCTTTTTCATGGGTTAATCAAGTTATGAAAGGAATAATGGATTTTTCTATGAGTTTTAGGATGAGATGTATGATTTATGTAATTTATTCATGTTATGTTTATTAGAAATTGTTTATTATGATGGGTGGTTCAATTATATACTAGGTATGGGTGGTTCCATTATAAACCAAGTATGGGTGGTTATGTTATTAACCAAAGATGAGTGAGTCCATGACAGTCCTCTAATGCATCAGATATGGAAGTCCACCGTGTGTTTATTCTATTTGTAAGAGTGATATAGAAAATGATTCTCCAAGTTACATACATGATTTATATATGATTTATATAGGATTTTATAGAAATATTATTATTTCTCAAGGTAATATAATGAGATTATGTTCAAAGAAAATTATTTTCTACTTCTTATGGGAGAAAATATATGGGGTTTTAATGATTCCTTTGATCTAGATTAACATCACATAGATCAAGATTATTAACTCTAATGACTCTTGAATTTTTTTAAATATTTATTCTATGTTTCATGATTTATGATACATATATTTATTGGTATTAATTCTCTTATGTTATACACATGCACTATATTATGTCATTATACCCTTATGCTCCTCTTACTCTCACTGATGACATTCAATTATTAATTCTTGTGTTTAACTTTACTGAGAATTTGAGATCACTATTACTATGTTTACTTTTTCATATATTTTAAGAATTATTTTAAATCATTTTTATCTATAATTTTTTCATGTGTGGATAATTTTATGGGATATTTTGAAGAATTATTATGAAATAAGAAAAAATGGGTGTAAGTGGAAAAAATAACCACTTAAAGACCTGGGTATTACTATGTAAGAGTTTGTCCTAATTCTTTAGAAATCTAAAAATAAAAAATTTACTTTGTTATGTAAGTGATCCAATATTTACTTTTGATGTTGTATGTTTTTGACCACTAAAATTAGGCCATGTTTATTAGTAGCAAGCCAAAATATGAAGATTATGTTTTTAGCACTGAATCTGGTAGTGTTGGTCTTGGGTTTGTTACACATTTTTATTTATAATAATATTATATAAAATATATAATTAATAATTTATTGAATCTAAAATTTTATATAAATAAATATAATACCATTTGGGGGTAAAAATGGATATTTTTCAAAAAACTATTTTTTTCCAGAAAATAGTTAAAAAAAGGCATGATGTATTTCCATTTTAATTAATTAAAATAATCTTTAATTATGAATGATTTAAATGAAATTTATAGATTATATATATAAATATATTAATTTAAATCCATTTAATTATTATTATTAGTCATATAGTTAATATAAGACCATCTTATGCTTGAAAAATGCATTTCTTGAAAAACTGTTTTTTGACACGTGTTGTGGGTTTATTTTTAAATTAAATTCTGTCACTTGTATAAATTGAATTTAATAAAATGGAATCTATATTTGGAATAATAATAATTAATATTAGGTAATAATTTCAACTTAATTTTTATTCATAATGAATAGTAAAAATAATAAAAATTTATTACCACGGTTAAGGTAAAAATAGGATTACTGGGGGTTGAAGTAAAAATATAAGAGCTAAAATAAAGTAAAAACTTTTTAATTTTTTTTTGGTTTTATTTAGACCTTAAATTCATCTTCTTATAATATTATCTATTTTTGAGCCATTTTTCAAAGAAAGTGACTTGAAAATATTGTAAAACTTTGAAAAATTGCAAGTTTTCTCTTCACCTCAATTATAAAAGGGCACTTCCTAACCTCACTTATTCACACCAATCAAGAAATTTATCTCCAAAAAAACCTAAACAAATATCTCAAAAACATCATTATACATGTTATATAGGTTCTATTATTCCCAAAATATTAACCATATTATCCAAAATAAGAGTTCCGAAGGAGGGTTTTTAAGAGATGGTAATTGTCTTTACCAAGTTATTTATTTCTTTTACTTATTCTTTTACCAACTTAATTTTTTTATTAATAATTAAAAAAACTAGTATATAAAATATAATAAGATTTTAGTATGTTTATGTAATAATTTTTATTAAACTCATTCTCCATCAAATGGGTAACAAAACCTTCACTCGTGTGCACAACAAACTAAATCCTCACGAACTGATGTAATTTGATTTCCATCAACAACTCATATGAATAGTAATAATGATTTAAATAATCAATATATATGATATTTATGACATGGTATTGATTCTATAAAATTAAAACACCATCCATTTTCTTACCCTTCTACACATTAAATAAAATATAATGTCGCTCGTGCGTACGTACGACCTAACATCTCCACAAAGCGATTCGATTCATTTTCCATGTAAAAAATTCAATAATGATTATAAAAATATACATGATGAATAAATATGATATATATAACACTAATATAATTTTTTATATTATGTAAATATATTTTATAAACAATAACTAGAACTTCCGTGACAAAACATGCATGAGAAAATGAAGCAATTAACACCTAAAACAAACGTAATAATAAAATATTATTAGAAAATGGTTGATAAGATGTTATAAGATAATAAAATATGATATTTTAAATATGAATATGGTTCTATAATAAATTAATAACAATTTTAAAACCATTATAAAATATTTTAAATCATGTTCAACTAAAGGGAAGCATGAGGTAGGGGGTTTCCTAACTCAATTTATTTTTAATTGGTTACATTACTTATTCACTATCTTTGATATTCCAAGATTATTTTTTAATGAATTTTGATTATTTTATATTGTATTTAAACTTGTTTTATTTTTATTTATATTTGATAAACAAAATCAATTCATTGATTAATTTTCACTTCAATGGTATGATCTTTGTAAGAGATTTCATTGTAATTTCATTGAAACATATTTGGTATTATGAACCTATTTATTTATAAAAGGTGTATCTAATGACCCCTTGATATGTTATATCATGAACATATTTCTATTTATTATATTTTATTTTTTACTTATTTTTTTCTTTTATGGGGGTTATGATTATAAAGTTATCAAAGTGGTAAGAGTTTATTTCACAGTCTCATCATTATTCAGGATTATTCATGTTTAAGTCTTTAATGGGGGAATTATTTGATATTTATATCTTAAACCCATATTTTTTTATTAAAACATGGTTATTTATATAGATTATAAATTTTTCATTCATTTTACACTCTTTAAATACCCAATATATTAAAATCAAGTTTCTACTTGGTCGGGGATATTTTTCTTCCATATCCATATTTTCCACAAAATTATTTAAATAATATTTTTATTATAATATAATGATTTATTAAATAAATTTTTAACCATGTTATAATTTTTACAAAAATGGTTTAAAATAAATCTTATTATCATTTTCTGAACAAGGTAGTTTTTTAATTTTTACCAAAACTTTGAAAGGAATATTTGTTTTAACTAACTCATGATGAATGAAATTTTTCCACCACCATGACATCTCATTAATTTGAAGTTTCTTTACAAGTTTTTGGGGTTATTTTCAAATAAAATGTTTTTCTTTGTATTCTGGAAATTTTTAAATTTTAAAATTGATTTTCAAAATGAAAATGTTATTTTCATCAATAATGTTTACAGTGATATTTTTATGGTATTTCTATTCATAAATGAAAAAACCCTTTAATTTTAATTATACTTCCTTAGGGATATTTTGTAATGATAACATATTTATTCTTTATCTGTATGGTTTTTGATTAGTTTGACGAGGAAAAGTATTGGAACTCACTTCTTTAATTAATTTTTTAGTAACTAAATTTCCTTTTAAACATTCATTTTCTTGTGATCATTGAAAATTAAATTTACCTTAAATTTCCATATTATTTATCATAAATAACTTATTTCTTTAACTGTATATCATTTATACATAAGTTGTTTTTCTATGGAAGTTTTTTGATTGACCGTGGAAAAACTTAATAAATCTATATTCTTTAATAAATACATTATTTTTGGATAATGCATATTTTTTATGAATTGAACTAATCATAAAATATTTGAGGAATGAATTGGACATGCAGTAACAGATGGGTCCCAATAATAAATATCCCCTCGATGCATCAACATGTCTTATGAGACAAATATGTTATCCAAATTAAATGAGTTTTTGGTATATAACTACTCATAGATTAAACTATCTTGGTGTAAGTTATTTATGTCATAGATATCATGATTTCGAAGATCATGAAATTAAATATTATAGGCTTCCTTCGTTAAGAATTACTTTATTATTATCCATGAGATTATTTCACTGATATTATCTATGGATGCATTTTTTACTCAAGTTATTGATTAAATGACATGTGTTTTCAATTATTTACATTTCCATATTGATTATGACTTATTTACTCATGATATATTCTAAAACATAACCATTAATGATAATTTTATCTCACCATTATTTTGTTTATATTCCTCAGGATATAAAGATGAATTCTTTGAACAAGTTCAAGGATTCCGTATGTTTTCTATAACTATATTTTTTTAATTTATTTCCAATGTAAAAAATAGGGATCATGTATATATATATTTCTTCGTGGATAATAAATTGATTGATAATTTAGGATCATATCCCTTTTATCTATGCCAATGTATTAAATTATACACCTAATTTGGGCAACTAGAGATTGGGTTGTTATAGTGGGTATTAGAGGAAGTTTAGTTTAAACCTTAGGAGCTAGATTTAGGAAAACATAGATTATAGAACATAACCCTATTAATGAATTTGAGGATATGTCTAATTTTAGTATAATATTATAAAAGTTTTGGAAAGTTAGAGATTATGTGATTTTCCTAGAAATATATCCCTATTAGGATACTATAAGTAGATATAGTTTTGACACAGATGCATCCAGAGGTAATAACCCCAAAAGAGTTGGTCGAGTATATCTCAACCATAATTCTGATACACGATTAGTATTAACTTAATGTGAATCTAGTTTGACACATCTGGGGGATATTATTAGATTAATTCACATTTTATTTATAAAAAACTATGAAATATTTTAAAATATTTTAAATATTTATCAAAGAAACAATGTTTATGATTCCGATATTAACAATTCATAAATGTTAAATTTATATTAAGTGTTACACTAGATTTATAATTATATATTATGGTTTAAAATTCATATTTTTACAAACTAATTTTGTATATTTAATTATATATAAATGAATCTAGGAAGAAAGAATGATATCAATACTCGTAGACAATGTAGAAAGTTACCTACTTAGAAATCCAATATAATTAGTGTTGGAGATGAGCAAATCATGACCATATTGGGGCAGATTACCTAGTTTATGACTAATAAATTTGAACATATAGATCTAAATTATGTTACAAGACATGATACACCTATACTGAATCATTTCATACAATGGAATCCCCTATATTTTAGTGGAACTTCTAATGTAGTGGTAACTGAACAATGGATTTGAAAATATATTTTTGGACTTGGGGTGTGATGAAAAGAGAAAGGATGTAATGGAAGTATATTTTTTCAAAGGAGATTATAATCAATAGTGTTTATTGATCAAGAATACTAGAGATTAATATGAACTAGAACACATGTAATGGATAACTTTTAAAGTAACATTATTTGAAAAAATACTTCCTTTATGAGAAAAGAGCTGAAATTAATAGAAAGTTACTCAACTTAAATAAAAATGTAGAATAAAGTGTTTCATAGTATAAGGATATTTTTAAAAAAATATCTAGGTATGATATGGATTACATATATAACATGTATTAAAATATTGGATATTTATTTGAAGGGCTTAATTCAAGTCTCTGAAGGGAAATAGTTTCTCAAACTTTTTCATTATATAATGAAATAATTTCATGTGTCATCAAAATAGAGATGGATTTTTATATATCCTATATATTCAAGGTAAATAAATAGAAGAAATGGTTGGATAAATACTAAGAAAAATGGAACCCATAAAATAAGAATATGAAAATGAAGTAATTTTTATAATGTGAAAATTGTAGAAAGAAACATCTTAGAAAATTCTTGAAGTGCATGAGAGTTTGTTACAAGTGTAAAGATAAGGGTCATATAGATAATTAATATAGGGGAAAAATGATACCACTACTATAAAGTTCTTAAACTATAATAAAATGGGGCATTATTTATACTGATTCCCCAATATTCAAGGTGATCTTCCATAGAAGAGGCCAAGGGGAGAAGGCTAAGCTTATGTGATTATTACAACTGAGGTTGAAGTTACCAAATATGTGGTGGAAATTAATTAATAATAACCTCACATTTAGATATTACTTTATTTTATTATGGATCCTCACACTATTTTTTATCTTCTATGTTCTCCAAGGAAATTATATATTTTACTATCACCTTAATAAGGGAGTTATCAGTCAAAAATCTTAGTGGAAATATCACTACAATAAGAATGTATTAGGTAGTTCCCATTATGACATATAAATGTGATATATTTTCAAACTTTATTATTATACCTATGGTTTAATTTGATATAATACTTTTTGTATACTTTATTTCAAAATATGATGCAGAAATTTATTAAAAAGAGATGGAAATTACAATTCATGATGAAGATGTAGAATTCCTTATCTTTGTAGCGGAGACTTTTTTATCTGGGCCATGTATAGATCCACCCTAGTAGCTATTTTGAATGAAAATTTAGGGAATAAGAGAAGACATAATCTATGGTTGGAAAACATAATATTCAAATTTTGGATGTACCTATTGTATAAGAATACATTGATGTGTTTCTTGAGGAATTAACTAGACATCCACCAGAGCATGAAGTTTATTTTTCGATTGATTTAATCCATGATGAGAGACCTATATTAAATAATCCAAATATAATGGAAACTATGGAATTACAAGATTTGAATAAATAATTATATGAGTTTTGTGATAAGGGATTTATACACCCTAGTGTTTCATCTTGGGGATCTCCTGTTCTTTTTATTAAGAAGAATGATGGATCTATGAGGTTGTGCATTTATTATAAAGAAATCAATGCTATTACAATAAGGAATTAGTATGCTCTTCCTAAAATTGATTAATTATTCAATCAAATTCATAGAGATTAATATTTTTCAAATATTGATCATCATTATGGGTATCATAAATTGTGAGTAAATAAGGAAGATATTCCAAAGATAACTTTTTAGATGAGTTATGAACATTACAAGTTTATAGAAATTCCATTTGGATTGACTAATTTACCCTATGTTTTTATGGATATAATGAATAAAGTATTCAAGTAATACCTTAATGATTTTTTGTGGTATTTATTAATGATATCTTGGTGTATTCTAAAATCCATGAGGAACATGAGAATCACATGTAAATCATTATTGAGTCTCTTAGAAGAAAAATATTATATGAGAAATTTAAAAAGCATGAATTATAGATTCAGAAGGTTTCTTTTCGTGGATATATTTTATCCAAGGATAGAATCTCATTTGATCCTACAAAAACAAAGGCATTAAAATAATGTCCTACACCAACGAACACAAATGAGGTATATAGTTTCATTGGTTTTTCATGTCACTATTGGTGATTTGTTCAAAAATTTACTCACTTGGAAAACCAGTTAACCAAGATTACACGTAAAGGGGATACAGCTTTATAAACAAAAAGAATGTGAAAAATATTTTAAATATTTTAATAAGATATTGGTCAATGATCCAATTTTGACTCTACTATTAGGAAATGATTGATTTGTGACATATAGTGATGCATTGAAGAAGGAAATTGGTTGTGTCCTTATACCGAAGGATAAAGTTATTGTATATTCATCAATTCAGATAATAGACTCATGAACATAACCATATAACCCATGATCTTTAGTGGGCATCCATAATATTTCCCTTTAAGATATAGAGACATTATCACTATAGTGAAATATCTATGATATACACTAACCATAAGATCCTAAAATACATCTTTTTACGGAAATATATCAATATAAGGAAAATGTGATGGATTGAGCTACCCAAGGATCATTATTTATTATTGACCTCTCCTGTTTTGATAATCCCAATTATGATTTCACATACTTTAATAATCCCATATAATGTTTATCTATATATTAATTACTTTAATCTATGACATTCTATTTGATAATAATGTTAAAATAATCTTTGAAATATGTTAATCAATGTTTATCTATGGTTATATTAATTT
Source organism: Viscum album (assembly GCA_963277665.1). NCBI lineage: Eukaryota > Viridiplantae > Streptophyta > Magnoliopsida > Santalales > Viscaceae > Viscum > Viscum album. The sequence continues at coordinate 1,172,837,483 of OY728157.1, read as the reverse complement.
TGATATAATTCCAACTCAATTGGAAATGTTTTGCATAAAGCTGATAAGTGTTAAGTCACTGATATGCTTATAGCTACTGATACATATCTACCAGTACTTTACTTAGTCTATCAATACACATAGTCACTGATAAGCAAAGGTTACCGATACAAAGAGCTACCGGTTTTTATAAGTCCACCGGGAAGCACATACCACTTATAGATCAAGTCTACCGATGCAATCAAGCTAATGATAGAATATGAGATACCGAAAGAACAAGTATACCGATATACTCTTAATCACTATTACAGAACAAAGCTACTGATACAGACAGTCACCGATACAAAACAAGCCACCGATACAAGAGAGCTACCGATAGACAAAGAGCTACCAATACAAGGAGTCACTGGTACATAGAGATACTGATACACAGAGTAAAACCTACCGATACAAGGAGATACCGGTACAACGAAAAAGAGATACCGATAGGTGGTCACTGCTATACAAAGTCCACCGTTACACATCTACCGACAGAAGGCTACTGATAAAGACTGACCAGTCAAACTCTATACTCTCAATATTATTTATTTATTAAGAAACAGTAATATTTGATGATTTTAATGAAATTAATGTTTTTTAATGATAGTTGTTGGCATGTCAGGGAACAGTACCTCATACCTGTAAAAAGGTAATAATTTCCTTTTACCAGAGTTAAAAGCTATAAAAGGAAGGAAAAAGGCCAGACAGAAAGTAACTAAGAAGGCACGTGAAGTGTGTGGAAAAGCAAGGGATGAATACCATTTGAAAGCGGTGAATTCACACATAAAATAAAGACTACATTCATACTGGAAGAACACTGGACATACACAAAAATCCATTCATTATAGAGAATAACACAAGATTCAACTTAGTCAAGGAGTGAAGAACTACAACGATCTCTTAATGCCCTCAAGCTGATCAAACTAAACTTGAAGAAAATGGACCTCTGTTTTTCAGAAAAAAACTAGAGAAGGACTCAGAGCTTCATTTACATCAATCCAAGGAGTCCAGAGCTTCACTCACAACACACATAGCACTCTAAACTCATCTCTATCTATCTAGATCTACTGTGTTTCATTCATTTAATCTTTGAGCAGTGTGTGTTGTATTTACACACTTAAGTTTGGACTGAACTGGAGGATACTAAATCCTCATTCCAAACTTCTTACACATTACAATATCCCACTGTGAATTGTGGAAGAGTTCAAGTAAGACATGGACAGCCTGTGTGCTGTTGTTTTTTTTCCCACGAACAACTGTGGTAGAGGTCTTAGTACCTGTACAGTCCTTGTACTATTGTTTACCCCGATCCAGGGTGTGGATCAAATTTATATAAATTGTTTGAGGGGATTAAGTCTCAGCTTGAGACTGAACCTCTTGGTTATATCTGTTGTGCATCTTAGTTTAAATATAAAGTATATTATATATATTTTCTATTATGCTGCTAATTACTTTTAAATACAATTTGTTTTAAAGTTACTTTGACAGTAAAATTAGCAATTGTTTATACTTATTGTGAACTAGTAAGTTAGTTTCACAAGTTAATTTAATCTTCTGATTAAAATAACTGAGGCATAATCAATCTTTGAGAAACTAATTGAACTTTTACAATCTGTATAAATTCACTACAGTTTAACTTATTTTTAAATTGGGGGATTCATAGAGAAATCTTTTTAACAAAAATTTTAATTGGAACTCAATTCACCCCCCTCTTGAGTGTCCACTCTGACCAATATTTGGTATCAGAGGATTTGTTTTGTTTATCAAAGTCTACAAAATAATCTGTTTTTTCAACTGTGATTTTAGTTGTATCTTAAAGATCTTATATTTCTATTAGTTCTAAATTTTATATCTTTATATATTTTTGCTAAAATCTAGCTATGGATAATAGATTATATGGTTATGCTACCAATATTCGACCCTTCTTTAATGGTATAAATTATACCCAGTGGAAGCTTAAAATGAAAATTCATTTAGAGAGTATGAGATTTGATATCCGGAATGCTATAGAAACTCAATATAAGATTCCAGACACTGAGATAACTACTTGGGATGATGCTACTAAGACTACCTACAATAATAATTTTAAAGTAATTAATTCCTTGTATTGTGCTTTAGGAGATGAAGAATTTAATCGCATATCTACCTGTAAAACTGCTTATGAAATTTGGGACACTTTGGTTATTTCCCATGAGGGAACAGACAATGTCAAATAAATGATATTGAATACCTATACTATCTAATATTATAATTTTAAAATTAATCCTGATGAGCCTATTTCTGACATGTATCTCAGGTTCAACGAGATTGTCAACACTATGAGCTCACTTGGTAAAGCTGTTCCTCCAAAAGAACAGATCATGAAAATATTAAGATGTTTACTAGAAAGATGGAGAGGAAAATCTGTTTCAATTAGAGAATCCTGTGATATTGGTAATTTTCCTGTTAAATAATTAACTGGTAAGCTAATGATGTATGAGGAAGAACAGAAAGTAAACAAGGAAGAAGATGGTGAACCAAAAAGGAAGTTAGTGGCTTTTAAGTTTACCGCCTCAAAGAGCAAGGATATGGAGAAAGTTCACATACCCACTGAAAGATAAATAAGTGAAAGTTCAGACTCTGACAGTGATGCTGAAATGGATCAAATAGTCAGGAGATTCAAGAAGTTCTAGAGGAAGAAGAAATTCTTCAGGAAATCAAATTACAAAGGGAAATATGACAGAAAAGGTCATTGGAAGAAGGATTAGAAGAAGCCTGATAAAAGTGATGAGATTTTTTTTCTATGAATGCAAAAGGAAAGGACATGTAAAAGCAGACTATCCAAAATTAAAGTTCAAAAATAAATATGACTACAAGGACAAAAAGTATAAGAAAGCTATGAAAGAAACCTAGAGTGATTCAGAAGACAGCACAAGTGAATCAGAAGTTTCTGACTTTTAAAAGAATTGTGCTAACATGTGTTTTATGACAAACACATCTGAGGTAACATTGGATACTCCTAATTTAAATTCTTATTATTCTGGAGTTGATTCTGATTCTGAATATGAAAATATGTCTAGTGAAGAGTTATTTGAATACTATAATATGCTAGAAGAAACATGTAATGAATTTAAGGACAAGTATGAAGCTTTGAATAAACAACATGCTCTGACCAGTTCTGTTAAATCTGCACTTGATGTAGAAAAGGAAAATAATTCTCAACTACTAAAGGAAAATACTGAACTAAAATTGTCTAATGAGAAATTAAGGAAGGATTTAGAAAAATTCACAAATGGAAAGGATACACTTACAAAAATGTTAGGAAAACAAGTGAAACCAAAATATACCACTGGATTAGGCTATCAGCCTAGACAGAGACAATTTACTAAAAATAGATTCATTTCTAAATCTGGACAGAATGATACTAGTTCTAGTTCTGGAAATCTGTATTCTTCAACTAGTTATTAATATGGGTATAGATCAAATAAAGTTTATCTTTCAAAATATATCGATTCTATAAGTTATTTGAGACCCATAAGACAAATCTGGGTACCCAAATCTTTGATTGCTAACCTGTCTGGACCCAAGAAAATCTGGGTACCAAAATCATTCTATGTTTAAACCTGTTTTGTAGGGAATTTTATTGAAGAGTTCTCACAAGAAGGTATGGTACTTGAAAAGTGGATGTTCAAGGAATATTACTGGAGATTACTCATGCTTTAAAAGCTTAATCAAAGTTGATGGAGGCCATGTCACCTTTGTTGATAACTCTAAAGGAAAGATCATCAGACTAGGCCAGATTGGTAACACTGACTCAGTTTTAATTTTTGAAGTTTTATCTGTTGATGGACTTAAATATAATCTATTGAGTATTTATCAGTTATGTGATGATGGTTTTAATGTTAAATTTGAAAATGATTATTGTAATGTTTTTAATTCCAAAAATGTTTTAGTATTTTTTGGATTGTGAAATGAAAATGTTTATCCTTTAGATTTGAATTCTTTAGCTAAAAAAATGTTACTTTTTTAAATGCTTTTCATAAATAATCTTGGTTGTGGCACAAAATATTAGGACACTGCAACGTTCATTCACTTAGAAAATTGACCAGGAATAACATAGTTAGAGACCTACCCAAACTTGAATTCCCATTAGACAAAGTTTGTAATCCCTGTCAAAAGGGAAAGCAACATAAAGTTTCTTTTAAATCAAAGAAAGAAGTTTCAACTTCTCAACCTCTCGAGTTGGTTCACATGGATTTGTTTGGACCTTCTAGAGTTTCTAGTTTAAATGGGAAGCACTATGTCTATGTCTTAGTAGATGACTTTTCTAGATATACTTGGGTATACTTCTTAGCTCACAAAAGTGAATCTTATTCCTACTTTATTAAATACTCCAAGTCTGCAGAGAACCTTAGTGGACTTAAGATTAAGACTTTGAGAAGTGACCATGGTCGTGAGTTTGAAAATCATGAGTTTGAATCTTATTGCTCACACAATGGCTATAGTCACAACTTTTCTGCCCCTAGGACACCTCAACAGAATGGTGTAGTAGAAAGAAGAAATAGAACCCTTCAATAGATTACAAGAACTATGCTTAATGAGTATGACCTACCAATTTATTTTTGGGCTGAAGCTGTAAATACAGCTTGTTGTATTATCAATAGAGTCTTAATTAGACCCGTTCTCAAGAATACCCCTTATGAGTTGTGGAATAATAGGAATCCTAAGGTTAGTTACTTTAGAGTTTTTGGTTCCAAAGTCTTTATTCTCAACACAAAGGATAATATTGACAAGTTTTCACCCAAAAGTGATGAAGGAATTTTTCTTGGTTATTCTTTAACTATAAAATCCTAAGAGTCTTTAATAAAAGAACCAAATGTGTGGAAGAATCTGTTCATATCAAGTTTTATGAAACTGATCCACATGAACCTAAGTCTTCTCTTGAGAATCTTGAAGAAGATTTGTCTGTTCTGGACCTTAATGATAAAACCAAAGAACTGGCTGTAAATACAGCAAGTTCTAGAAACTTTCTAGAACCTGCTTCTGTTGAATCAGAACCTACAGATAAACCTGAAATTTCTAGTCCTACCTTTACTAGATCAACTAGGATTCTAAAGAATCATCATTTGGATACTATTGTTGGTAATCTTGATAGAGGGACACAGACTAGAGCTACTTTAAGAAATCAGGTTGAACATCAAGCCTTTATTTCACAGTTAGAACCTAAAAATATCAATGATTCAATCAATGATGAATTTTGGGTAATGGCTATGAAATAAGAATTAAATCAATTTAAAAGAAACAAAGTCTGGGAATTAGTTGAAAGACCTAAGGACACCTTGACCATATGCACTAAATGGGTTTTTAGAAACAAAGTTGATGAGTCAGGAAATATAGTTAGAAACAAAGCTAGGATAGTTGCACAAAGCTATATTCAAGAGGAAGGTATAGACTATGAGGAAACCTTTTCCCTTATAGCTAGATTAGAAGCTATTAGGATCTTACTTTCCTATGATGCTCATCTAAATTTCAAGTTATATCAAATGGATTTCAAAAGTGAATTTCTAAATGGTTTTATAATTGAAGATTTTTTTTGAACAACCACCTGGATTTACAAACCCCCATTTCCAAAATCACGTTTTTAAACTTTCTAAAGCTTTATATGGTCTAAAAAAAGCTCCAAGATCTTGGTATGATAGACTTAGAAATTTTCTTATTTCAAAAGCTTTTACTAAAGGGATTGCTAATCCAACTCTTTTTATCAAAAGAATTTCTAAATATGTTTTGATAATATAAATATATGTTGATGACATTATTTTATGATCTTATAAACATTGTTTATGTACTGACTTTTCAAAGAGTATGCAAAATGAATTTGAAATGAGTTTAATGAGAGAACTCAAATATTTTCTTGGATTCCAAGTTTTTAAAAATGAAAATGGTATTATTTTGAATCAAAGTAAATATAAAAAGGATATTTTAAAACATTTTGGATTGGATAGTATTAAGGAAAGTGATACTCCTATGAGTACTGTCTGTAAATTGGATGCAGATGAAACTGGGAAACCAGTGGATCAAACAAATTACAGAGGTATGATTGGAAGCTTACTGTACCTTACTGCTAGCCGAATAGATATTATGTTTAGTGTGTGCATGTGTGAAAGATTTAAAGCTAATCCTAAAGAATCACATTTTCTTGCTGTTAAAAGAATTTTCAAATATCTTAAACATACTGCAAATTTAGGTTTGTTTTATCCAAAAGGGCAACCTTTTGAATTAATGAGTTATTCAGATGATGACTTTGCTAGTTGCATGTTGGATAGAAAAAAAACATCTCGAACATGTCATTTATTGGGAAAATACTTAGTATCATGGTGTAGTAATAAATAGAATTCTGTAGCTTTATCTACTGCTGAAGCAGAGTATATAGCTGCTGGTAGTTTCTGTGCACAAATTCTGTGGATGAAACACACTTTTTTGGACTATGGATATGATTTTAAGCATGTTTCAATAAACTGTGATAACACTAGTGAAATTAATATCTCTAAGAACCCTGTATCTCACTCTAGGACCAAACACATTGATGTAAGACACCATTTCTTAAGAGATCATTACCAAAAAGGTGATATTACTCTTGAATTTATAGGTACTGAACATCAATTAGCAGACGTTTTCACCAAACCTTTAAGTTTGGATAGGTTAAGTTATATTAGACATGAGTTAGGAATGATTAACCTTGACCGATAGAAACCTCATCGATATTCCTCACTGATGTACCTCACCGATGTGATACCTCACCGATGTACCTCACCGATATACCACACCGATGTACCTCACCGATGTGATACCTCACCGATGTACCTCACCGATGTGATACCTCACCGATGTACCTCACCGATGTGATACCTCACCGATGTACCTCACCGATGTACCTCACCGATGTGATACCTCACCGATGTACCTCACCAATGTGATACCTCACCGGTATACCCTACCGATAAGTATGTGATGTTTTAAAATTCTGTCTGCCGCCATAATCTATATCGTTTAGACTTTACTTTTTATATTTTAATTATTTGTGATTTCTAAATGATAAAACTAAGTCTTAATCACTTCTCAATCCACCGAACCTTTCCTTTTTCCCTCAATCCTTAGCTCCCGAATCTCTCTAAAACCCTAAGTTCCTTGAACCAAAAAATGGAAAAAACCAAACTCCCTACTGTTAGAGATGACATTGATGAGCCGAATGAGAAGAAGCAGAAGACATACCAATAAGTAAGTAGGAATATTGGTAGAACAAGGTTAGGAAGGCGACCAGTGAACCCACACTTACAAAATAGAGTTATTGTGATCGAAAAAGAGCTATACATGGAATGGATGTTTTCTAGTAGATTGTTAGTTCTTGAGGTACTGGAAGATTAGAAGTGGGTAGAATGCTTTTTGAACAAAAATGGCCCCTACTATCTAAAGCTGGTGAAACAGTTCTATGAGTTTGTAAGTTTTGAGAAATCAGAAGATGAGAACTGAATGATTTCACTTGTAAATTTAATGGAAATATCTTTTTCATATGTTGAGTGGGATGAATGCTTGAAGGTTTCACATGAAGGTGTGTCTGGATATTTATCGAAATCAGTACCACCTACAAGTGACATATTTGATTATGAGATTGACTTAGAGGAACTCACCGGTAGTGGAAAGCAAATACAGGTGGTGGCTGCTAAAATGGATGGAGAGAACATATTGCTGTTAAAGTTTGTTCAATATGTTTTATTTCCAAGAAGGGGAGACTTTGCAAATTTAAGATATCAAGATATCTATCTGTTATATCTTTTGAGACATGGTGTGAAAGTAAATCTGTGCAGGTTTCTAATGATTCAAATGGAGGATATGACCAGGACAAAATCAAAGACCAATGCCTTATTCTTTTCCAAGTTGATTTATGTTATGATTAAAGTAAAGGGGGTAGATGAGTCTCAAAATGAGATAGTGGTAGTAAGGAATAATTTTTGTATCACAAGCACTGTTTGCAAATACATGAAGATAAACTGGAATCCATGGAGAAGAGAGTGGGTTAATGATGACAAGAAGCTATATGATAAGTTCAATCCTGTGGATCATCCTTCAAGGCCTAAGTATGTGAGGGATCCAGGTCTAGGACTTGATGAAGAAGAACCTGAGTACAGTGATGAGTTTGATGAAGAGGAGACTTCAATGGCTGATGGAAGGTATCCAGACTTTCCCCCAAGTCCTTTTGTAGAAATTATATCTTTAGGAAAGGAAAATTTATTATAAGAAGAAACACCTGTTGATGAGGAAGACCAGCCAGCCCCTGAGAATGAAGAAGAAAGAGAGAATGAATCTAAAGCCTCTGATTCTATCTACTTAAGTCTAATTACATTGATTGGAAGCTCAGTTGTGCCTGTTAAGGATGTAGTGGGTGAGATGGAAGGACCTGTGCCTAATCCAGAGGAGCCTCTTATTGTTGCAGAGATGGAGTTTATTGTAGAAGATTCTTCTGAGGAAGAAAGACCTGCTGAAAATGCTGTTGCTGTACAAGAGAATTCACCAGTTGAGGGGGAGCACCCAATCAGATTTGGCAGTGTTTCAGTGGCAGTTGAAATTGAGTATTGGGAAGAAGACCCAGGTTTTGTGGTTTGTGGATTGGATTATCCAGATTCTGATAATGAGACATCCCTCAATAGACCAAAAATCAATTATGATATTCAGACTAAGTTGTTACCTGAAGATGTGGTCAGAATGCATGATCTGGATAAGCTCAAGTCTGATCTCAAAATCAGTTTTGTGGAAGAAATAAGGAAAATGGAAGCTTCACTGGTGTCATCTATTCAATTGATTATGAATGACTCTCTGGCCATTATAGTATCTAAAAGAGAACCTGTTGTGGTTGTACCTACTGATATAATCACCAGGGCTGATCTTGAATCCTTAAAGAATGAGCTGAAAGAGTCTTTTAGTTCCTCTGTTGCCGAGTTAAAGCACTACTTTGTTGAAGAGATGAGAAATTTGGAAATGTCTTTTGAACTCTCTATTGGATGTAATGTATCAACCTTTGTAGCAGAGATAGTGGATGAAGTTACAGATTTCTAGACTCAAGTATCCAGACTGGTAGAGGATGTTGAAGTTCTAAAGAAGTCTGTTATCTCTTTAGAATCTTATATGAGTTCTAGACCTCAAACAGACAAGGACTTAGCTTATGTCAAAAGTGTTGTGATCCAGATGGTATCAGTATTTGAGGGATTTAAAACATCTATGAAAGATCATGTTAGCACCCAGGATTCTCAAGTGAAAAATCTTATCAGTGGGTTGACCAAAAGCTTCAAGGAAATAGTAACCTTCTCTATTGTTTCTCTTGCCTCCAGACCTTCAATAGAACTGAATCAGATTCAAGTTTTGATGAAAGAGGAGCTTGGTTCATCATCAACCAGTGGTTCTGTGGACTCATCTAATCTGACCAAAGTGGTAACTTATACTAGAGATACAACTAGAGAGATAATGAAGATTGTTCAAGACTATATGAGAGAAGCTTTTGCTTCTCAAAAAGAGGCGAAAGACAAGGTAGATTACTATTTCCAAAGGGTTTATACCAAGAATCAACTTAACAATCATTTCGAGCTTATATTAGAAAACATGAAGCTACCTCCAGTCAATCAAGCCTTTAGAGAACAAGTCAGCAAGCTCAGATAGTTGACTCCTGCACTGGAAAAATTCATGGAAAACAAGGATGATTTCAATTCTTCCATGGAAAGAGGAGGAGGAATTATTATAGATTTTAGAAATCTCTTGTTTCCTTTCTTGCATGTCAATTCTAGACCAGTTATTATACCTTCATCTTTACCTGCATCTTCCTCTACTACTTCTCCTATTCAGTTGACTCCAGCCCAAGCCATCAGAAGCCTTACTCTGATGATCACTCAAAGAGCTACACAGTACAGACCAGGAACAATTTTAGTAGCTCAACCACCTCTGATCATTTCTGGTGTTCCTAAGCCTCCACCTGCCTCCACCTCACCTGAATCCTCTTCTGATCCCAAGGGGAAATCTCATTATGAGGATGTGGATTGATCAGTGGTTAGTATTTTTGATAGGAATCACATGTAATTATTTTGTTTATGTATTTCCTTGTATCTGTTTTCTCCAAGGAATATATATGATCTTAATTTCTTTTACTCTTTGTTACTTCTCTTCTCCTATATTTCCTTCTTGTCCCACTTTTTGATTATCACAAAGGTGGGGGGGGGGATACTATCTAAGGGAAACATCTTCGGGAGAGAAATAATATCTTTTATGACAAAGGAGGAGAAATAATATCTAAATACTAGATTTTACTTTCCATCTGGTACATTTTATTTATATTATATATTGTGTTCTCTGAATACAATTGGATTTAATACACTATCCTCTGATACATTACTAATTATTCTGGGCTAATAATATCATAAGTTGTGATTATCAAAAAGGGGGAGATTGTTGACCTCGCCTGTTTTGATAATCCCAATTATGCTTTCACATACTTTAATAATCCCAAATAATTTTTATCTATATATTAATTCCTTTAATATATGACATTCTATTTGATAATAATGTAAAAATAATCTTTGAAATATGTTAATCAATGTTTATCTATGGTTATATAAATTTTTATATAATTCTAACTCAATCAGATATGTTTTTCATAAAGAAGATTAGTGTTTAGTCACTAATATGCTTATAGCTACTGATACAGATCTACCGGTACTTTACTTAGTCTACTGATAGAGATAGTCACCGATAAGCAAAGGTCACCGATATGCAGATCTACCAATTTGTATAAGTCCATCGGCAAGAACATACCACTGATAGATCAAGTCCACTGATGAAAACAAGCTACCGATAGAAGATAACCTACCGATAGAACAAGTATACTGACATACTCTTAATCCCTGGTACAGAACAAAGCTACTGATACAGACAGTCACCGATACAAAACAATCCACCGATACAAGCGATCAACCGATAGACAAAGAGCCACCGATACAAGGAGTAACCAGTACATAGAGCTACTGATACACCGAGTAAAAACTACCGATACAAGGAGCTACCGGTACTAGGAAAAAGAGCTACTGACAGGAACTCACTGCTATACAAAGTCCACCGTTACACATCTACTGATAGAAGGATACTGATAAATACTGACCAGTCAAACTCTATTCTCTCAATATTATTTATTTATTAAGAAACAATAATATTTTATGATTTTAATGAAATTAATGTTATTTAATGATAGTTGTTGGAATGTCAGGGAACCATACCTCGTACTTGTAAAAAGTTAATCATTTTATTTTACTAGATTTGAAAGCTATAAAAAGAATAAAAAAGTCCAGGCAGAAAGTAACTAAGAAGGCATGTGAAGTGTGTAGAAAAGAAAGGGCTGAATAACATTGGAAAGAGTTGCATTCACACAGAAAAGAAAGACTACATTCATACTAGAAGAACACTGTACATACACAAAAAGCCATTCATTCTAGATAAGAACACAAGATTCACCTTAGTCAAGGAGTGAATAACTACAATGAGATCTTCATGCACTCAAGCTGATAAAACTGAACTTGAAGAAAACGACCCTATGTTTTTCAGAAAAAAAACCAGAGAAGGACTCAGAGCTTCATTTACATCAATCCAAGGAGTCCAGAGCTTCACTCATGACACACAAAGCACTCTAAACTCATCTCTATCTGTCTAGCTCTACCGTGTTTCATTCATTTACTTTTTGAGTAGTGTGTGTTGTATTTACACACTGAATTATGGAATGAACTGGAGGATACTAAATCCTCATTCCAAACTTCTTACAAATTTCTATATCCCAATTTGAATTGTGGAAGAGGTCAAGTAAGACCTGGAGAACCTGTGTGATATTGTTTTGTTTTCCCACGAACAACTATGGTAGAGGTCTTAGTACCTGTACAGTCTATGTACTGTTGTTTACCCCGATCCAGGGTGTGGATCAAATTTATATAAATTGTTTGAGAGGATTAAGTCTCATCTTGAGACTGAACCTCTTGGTTATATCTGCTGTGCATATTATTTTAAATCTAAAGTATATTATATATATTTTCTATTCTGATGCTAATTAATTTGAAATACAATTTGTTTTAAAGTTACTTTGATAGTGAAATTAGCAAGTGTTTATACTTATTGTGAACTAGTAAGTTAGTTTCAAAAGTTAATTTAATCTTCTGATTAAAATAACTAAGACCTAATAAATCTTTGAGAAACTAATTGAACTTTTAAAATCTGTATAAATTCACTACAATTTAACTTGTTTTTAAATAGGGGGATTCAAAGAGAAATATTTTTAACAGAAATTTTAATTGGAACTCAATTCACCCCCCCTCTTGAGTGTCCAATCCGACCAACATTTATCAATAAAATACCACACAAGGAAGGAAAATGATGTAGAATATGCATTGAGTAGAAAGATCAAGGAGTTTTAAACCAAATGAGGATTTATTGGGATTCTATGTCCATGGTTATAGTAAATTTAGATATGGTAATTATTCAGTAAGGGGTGACATCAATAATATATCAAATTATTGTGAAGGCATATTTATTGGAAAATATAAAAAGTTATTAATATGATGATGATAATTTTAAAAAGAAAATTAAATCCATGAGTGATGGAAAATTGGAAAGCTTCATATATCAAAATAGAATTTTGAAATTTAGAAGAAGAATATATGTTCCATCTACAAATAAGATGAAAAGGAAATTATTTAATTATGCCAATATATCAAATTTCTTTATAAACTTTGGTAGAAATAATATGTATAGGGGTTTGAGGGAACTTTTTTTTGGGATAATATGAAGTATTAAATTGATAATTATGTATCAAGATACTTGATTTTTCAATTGGTGAAGGCTGAGAGATAACATCCTAGAAGAGTCATGTAACATATACCTATTACTATGTGGAAATGGGATAAAATTTCTTTGAAAATTTTCACTATATTACCAAATACTCCTAAAAATAATGATGCAATATGGGTTATTGTTCATCACCTAACCAAATATGCACATTTCCTTGATATAAGAGAAGGTTTACCTTTTGAGATCCTTTAAATACTCTATATTAATGAAGTTATAAGAATTAATATAGAACCTATTTCTATTTTGAATGATCATAATCCCTAATTTACATTGACATTATAAAAAATTCTTTATAATTCTCTTGATACCGAGCTTCATTTGAGAACCGCCTACCATCCTCAAACTAATGGATATTCTGAATTAACTATTAGAAAATTATAAGGCATATTGAGGTCATGATCACTCGAATTCCAAGATATGTGGGATTAGCATTTACCATTTGCATAGTTTTCTTTTATTAATATTTTCCATTCAATTATTCAAATGGCATCATATGATGCATTATATGTCAAGATATGTTATCTTATAACTTTTTGGGATGAAGTTGGTGAAATAAAACTTGTTGGACCAGAACTTGTTGAGGAGACAATGAAAAAAATAAATACTATTCATGATCATATTAATTTATCTCAATTTGAGAAAAATGATTATGTTAAAAACTGGAAGAAATATTTGGAATTTCATGTTGGGGTTCATGATTTCTTGAAAGTATATCCATGGATGGGTATTATAAGGTTTAGTAAGAAAGGTAAACCAAACACCTGGTGCATCAGAACTTTTAAAATTTTAGAAATAATTGGATATATGAATAACCATTCAGAAATGAAATTGATACTCACTAAAGTACATGATGTGTTACATATATAATTATTAAGTAAGTACATGCCAGACCCAACACATGTGCTCAACTATGAAGAAATATTTTTGGAACTTAATGTATCTTAATATGGATATCCCATCAAGATTCTTAACATCAGAGAGAAAGTATTGAGGAATCAAATGAATCAAATGGTAAATTTAATTTGGATAAATCATAAAATGGAGGAAGCAACATGGGAACCAGAGGATATTATGAAGAATAAACATTATTTTTTATAAAGTACTATCCATGCAAATTTTGAGGGAAAAATTTTTATAGGAGGGAAGAATGTAACACCCAAGCTTAAATTATAGTAAGTGAACATTCTATTTTAATAAAAATATAATACAATGAAAATTTTAGTATTTCATGGAATAAAAATTCTAATTTTATATGATGAACATCAATTTTGAATTTAATAGGACAAGACAATCCTAGAATGTTTTTTTGAAAATTTCCCTTAGAAATAAAATTTTATGAATAATTTAAAATATTATACTTAAATATTACTAATTTTATTTATAATAATGATTTATAATATTTATAACTAAAAATTTATTAACTATAAATTTTATATAAATAAATATAATATCATTTGTAGGTAAAAAGTGATATCTTTCAGAAAATAGTTTTTTTCGAAAATAATTTTTAAAAAGGTATAATATATTTCCATTTTAATTAATTAACATAATATTTACTGATGAATGATTTAAATGAAACATATAGATTATATATAACTATATTTTAATTTAAATCCATAAAATCATTATTATTAGTCATATAGTTAATATAATATCATCTTATGCTTGAAAAGTGTATTTCTTGAAAAACCATTTTTTGACCCGTTTTAAAGGTTTATTTTTTAAATTAAATTATACCACTTTTGTGAATTTAATTTGGTAAAATAGATTCAATATTTTTAATCATAATAATTATTATTAGGTAATAATTTTGACTTTATTGTTTTTCATAATGAATATTAAAAGTATTAAAAATTAATTTCCATGGTTAAGGTAAAAATAGATTTATTGAGGGGTTAACCTAAACATATAAGGTTTAAAATGAACTAAAATATTTATGAAACCCAATGTGTTGGTTTTATATAAAAATTAAAATTTTCAATTTAGAATATGAGCTATTTGGAAGCCATTTTTACTAGAAAGTGACTTGACATTACTGTAAAACTTTAAAAAACTACAAGTGTGCCACTCACTGTAATTATAAAAGGGAACCTCCTCCCCTAATTTATTCATACCTATAAAGAAATTTATCATGAAAAAATCCTGCCAAAATATATCCCCAAAATATTTATCCATGTTCTATAGGTTATGTTCTTCCCAAATGACCAACCCTAGGGTCCTTAATAAGAGATCCAAAGGATGTTTTTCTAAGCGAAGGTAATTGTCTTCCCCAAGATATTTATTTTTAATTATTCTTTTACTTAATTCAATCATGTATTAATTATTGAAATATAATAACACAATTATATAACATATATTTATATGTTTTTATGTTTATGGAATAATATTTATTCATATCCTTCTCTATTAATTGAGAAACAAATCCATCGCTCGTGTGTATGGCAGACTACCACCTCACGAAGCAATGTAATTTGTTTTCTATCACTAAATCACATAAATAGTCCTAATAATGGAAATAATGAATATATATATTAATTATGAAATTATATTTATTATTTTAAATTAATATATCATCCAATTACTTAACCTTTTACTCATGAAGGAAAAGATAACATCACTCTTGCCTATGTATGACCTATTATCTCCATGAAGCAATGTGATTCATTTCCATGTACACACTTCAATAATTATTATAAAAATGAATATAATGAATAAATATGATATTTATAAAGTTAATATAATTCTGTATATTACGTAACTATATCATATTCAAATTAACTATAACTTCTATGACAAAACATGCATGCTAAAATTAAGTAGTTAACACCCAAAACAATGGTAATAAAGAAATATTATTAGAGAACGAGTGATAAGATGTTATAAGAGGATAATATATGATATTATAAATATTAATATGGTTCTTTTATAAATTAATAACATGTTTAAAACCATTATAAATGTGGTTAAAACACGTTTAACTAAATATAATCATGAGGTAAGGGATTTCATAACTCAATTTATTTTCATTGGATTATATTACTTCTTCACTGTTTTTGATATTATAAGATTATGTATATAATTAATTTTTATTATTTTATATTTTATTTCTAGTTTTTTTATGTGGATTTATATTTGATACAAATAATCAATTCATTTATTAATTCTCACCTCAATAGTATGATCATTGTAAGAGAGTTCATCTCAATTTCGACTCTATTGATAGATATTTGGTATTATGAACCTATTTATTGATATGAGGTGTGTCTAAAACCCCCTTGATAAGTTATATCATGAATATATTTATATTCAAAATATTTAATGTTTCATTTTAAATTATTTAATTCATGGTGTTATCATTCAATATGTACCAAAGTGGTAAGGGTTTATTTCACAATCTCATCATTATTTAGGATTATTTATGTTTAAGCCTATGATGGGGAAATTATTTGATCTTAATATCTTAAATGCAAAATTATTTTACTCTGTTATGGTTATTTCTATAAATTAAGTGGTTTCATTTCATTTTCCACTCTTTAGATACTCAAGATACCAAAATAATTTTTCTAATCGATCAGATATATTTTTCTTCCATATCCATATTTTCTTGAAGATGATTTAAATAAATTTTTTAATATTACCTAATGGTTTATTAGAGAAATTTTTACCCATGTTTGAATTTTTTAAAAATGATTTAAAAGGAATCTTCATTTTATTTTTAGAATAAGGTACCTTTTGACTTTTTATTGAAAATGTGAAATGAATCTTTGTTTTAACGAATTTAGCATGAATGAAACTTTCCCTCCATCCTTAAAAATCATTAATTTAATATTTCATTGAAAAGTTTACAATATTTGTTTTAAAAGAAAAGGTTTTCCCTAATATTTTGGATTTTTTTTAATTTTTAAACGTGATTTTCAAAAGCGAAAGGGTATTTTACCCAATAAAATTTTTAGTTGTATTTTTATAGTATTTATATTCATCATCAACAATAACCCTTTATTTTAATTATAATAAAATGAGGATATATTTTAATTATACCATCATATTTCTTTATCTGGATGGTTTTTGATTATTTTGACCAGGTTAAGTATTGACATTTACTTCCTTGATTAATGTTGTAGTCATTAAATTTATCTTTAAACATTAAATTTCTTATAATCATTGAAAATTAAATTTCCCTTAAATATACTTATTATTTATCATGTATTTTATTATTTATTAAACTCTATATCATTTCTATATATGGTGTTTTTTATGAAGGTTATTTTAATGACCAAGGAAAACCTTGATAAATCTATATTATTTACTCAATACAGATATTTATTGATAATTTATATTGTTTATGAATTTAATTGATCATTAAATATATGAGGAATTCATTGGACATAGAGTAATAGGTGGGGTGAAATTATAGATAACCCCTCAATGAATCGATGTCTCAAGAGACAAACCAGTTTTCCAAATTAAGTGGGATTTTAGTGTATACCTACCCATCAATTAAACTATATTGGAATAAGATCTTTATGGTATAGAAATTATGATTTTAGAGATCATGATGTCCAATATTTTATATTTAATTCATTAAGAATTCAGATGTTATTACCCATGATGTTATTATATTGATATTATCCATGGATGTATTTCGTGCTTAAGTTATTGATTAAATAGAATGTGTTTTGAATTATATGCATTTCCATATTGATTATTTCTTATTTAATCATGATAGATTATAATATATCTAAAACATAATGATAATTTTATATCACCCTTATTTTTTTTCATTTGCCTAGGATATGAAGAATAATTCTTTAAAAGAGTTCAATGATGCCATATGTTTTCTAGTACTACATATTATGTTTTTTCCAATGTAAAAAATGTGAATCACATATATATATATATATCTAGTTCTTAAATAGCATTGAACTAATCAATCCTTCAGGATTATATCCATTGTATCTATACCAATGTAAAAATTAGACACCAAATTTGGGTGACTAGAGTTAAGTTTGTTACCGGTGGAGTAGTCTGGCTTACAAAGCTTTGGTGTTTTGAAAAATATTTCCATCGTAAATGTTGAGGAAATGCCTTGGGTTAATATTATTATTAAGAGTGATACTTGTAATTTATCTAAGCATGGTTGGGTGAGGATATGACTAGTGTAGACCAAAGATATGAATAGTTGAGTATAATGTTAGAAATGTTGGGATCCTTGGAACACCACTAGGAGTGGAGCCTTATGGTGGTTTGGGTTTAAATAGCTTAGTGTCACGGTGTATGGGCCTATAATGGTCTACCCAATAGATCTAGTGTGGGGTGATGTGTTAGTATAACCATGATAAATAGGATACTTGTGATTGGTTTTTTAATTAAGGCTCAATTATTCTTGGGAGGAAATATTGGGGATGAGCTATTTTATGGTAGGGAGATTGTACGACCCCTCCCTTAACCAAATTAAAACCCATCTAAAACTGTTTCAACATCATGTAATTTACCTTGATCAATGTTTTTTTAGGGATAAGAGGTGTTATTGGATCATTCTAGTGGTTTAGGACATTAATTAAAGGCTATAATATGATTCTACAACACAAACAGATAGCCATTATAGGGCAATCGACCAATCGGTGCCCAAGGTAGTAGCCCAAGTGGTTTGTTGGTCTAACTAGCCAGCTGCTAGACCATTGGTTAGCTGGTGGAGGCTAGAGGATCTCTATTTTCCTCTCAGTTGTTTTTAAGTGGATGGAATCCCCATAATTTCACCTAAGGATGATACTCTTCTCCTAATTTGGGTTTCATCCCTAAATCATCCAATAACACCACCCATATGTGACTCCCTCCATCTTATCTCCCCATAGATGAACCTAATTCATCCTTTTTATATTCAATTATTTTCACTTGTATTAAATAAACTAAGGTGATTCTACCACTCCTCCTCCCAATATTTTAGTTTTCTTTTGATATCAAGTGTTTTTATATGTGTTTTATTTAATTATCCCTATTTTCAAAGTTTTTTTTCTAGTTTTTAGATTTATTATGACTTAATATAATCTTTTGGCCGATAATTGGAATGTGAACTTGAATACACATAATTTAGTTGTTCTTTAAGCCTATCCCATAGTCTTACTTTATTTTTCAAGTGCACTAGTTTTTCGGTCAATTCGGTCACCACATATTGAACTAGAATTTATTAATTGTTTTATTCTTTATGTTACCTTAGTTAGAATTCCTTAAATTAGATGTCATCCTTGTTTTATCATGTGGTCATTAAATAATTAATCTAAGTATTAATTATTTTAAAAGGGTAATTGTGGTTGAATCAATAATTGTGAAATACAATTTTATAATCATTAATTGAGGTAATGTAATTTACCTTTGAATTAAACCTAATGTAATATAAAGTGTGATATTATATAGGGAATACTTGTGGAATGGTATGGTATTAATGAAATAGATTGGGAATAAAAAAAGTAATAAAATAGAGTTTAATTGGTTAGATTATAATTGATGTTGTGTAATTGAATGGTTTCCTTGTAAAATGATAAAACTTTTATGAAATGGGAAGTGATATTATATAATGGAATGTGTTTTAATATTGATAATTAATATGGTTTTTGGTAAAGTAAAATGTTAAATCCAAAATTATAAACTGAGATAAACCTTATCAATAATAAGTGACATTATTTCTATTTAATCAAATCCTTGAAAAATGGTAAATTGGTTTACATGAATAATGAAAGTAGAGAATTATTATATGAGTGCCTGGATTCCATATGAAATACACTACTTGGGAATAATGGTATGATCACTTAGATTATGTATGTTAATAAATTGGTGGGAATGAAAGAAAGAGTATAGATATTTTATGTAATTAATAATGAATTAGGAATTATAGGATGATTTCCTAGACCTCATATGATACTTGATGATTGGGAATTCTTGGATGATCACCTGGATTGCAAGTGAATGTTAGGATGAGCACCTAGATTCCGTGTGATGATTGGTGATGTGGAATTTTGGGGTGAGAGCTCCAATTCCATGGGAATACCAAGAATAGAACTTGGGTTCTTTGTGATGAATGATTATTAGGTAATGTTTGGATTAAATCTTGGATTCCATGGGAATGATGAGATGAGTGCTCAAATTCCATATGATACTTCATGATATTAGAGAATTCTCAGAGTAACTCATGAAATTTTTATGGGTACTTATGGTTGACATGATCCATGTGATGTGCTTAAAGACACCTCAAAACCATTCTGAGTTGGTATATTTGATTGGGGTCATGGACCTGAGGATTGAAAATGGTATAGACATCATCACGTGACACCATTAACCCAGGGGATCAATGGTTTTTTATTATTTTTCTTAAATTATTTTGAATCTGTTAAATTTTTTACCTTGAGAACTTTTTCATGAACTTTTATTTTGGTTTATTTATTTTAGGGAAACCATTTGTGGGGGTCTACTAAGTTTCACTCACACCATCATCATGACACTATGGAACTTGGGTACCTAATAAGAAACTATTATTGATCATGGGTATAGGTATAAAGTGTGGTCCAATATTAATGATAGTTAGCTTGGCAAGCTAGTATGGGTATGGATGATGGGATTGGGATGGAATCAAAACTAGTTAGGGATGAGATTTAATTTAGATTTATTTTTTTACTTAGGTTTTCTTTATATTTGGTTTTCCCTTAGGGAATCAGTTATGATATACATGGTATATCAATTTGTTATGTCATTATGATGATTGGTTTATTTCTCATCACTTGCCCTGTCTTATCTGTGATGTTTATTCATATTGGTTTGTGTGTTGCTATTATTTGTACTATTGTACATATTCTAACGAGTGGGTATAGTATCACCATGATATTTCAATAGACCCTCACTTCTATTTGAAAACCTCTGGAATATGGGGATATGTTCCTAAGGCTATGTGGCACACTAACCTGAAGAACTGGTTCAATGGATTTTTGTGTCAAGGCATTGAAAATGGTCGTTTTAACCACTATAGTTTATTTTCAACATTTTTCTGAGATTAGTGGAATTTTAAACCAACACTAATCTTGAAAAAAATACACAAGTATGTACCTACAATTTAGCTACTATACAAAACACTGAAAACATAAAATTACTAAACCAATATGGCAAAAATAAATGAAATAATCATTTTAAAAACAACTCAAACTACATTACAACATGTCATAATCCAACATAATATTATATAAATCATATGGGAATTAAAAAAACCATCATTACATTAAAATTCCATAGAATAAAATAATGAATGGATATAAGAACAACTAATAAATCACATACCATCTAACATTTCATATACATCACTATGGATACCTTGAGATGATACAAAATCCTCATCTTACTAACTTCTAGCCTCTGGTGCTAGGAATTACAAAATTTAAAAATATAAATTAGATCATGTTAAACAATAATATAAAAAAATATAAATAGGAATAATTTTTATATGATGAGACAATCATATCATGGATGAAATCTCCTCATGAACACTCCCTATCATATTATGAAATAAAGTTTCCAAAACATCCCCCACTACAACAAACTGCTCATCCCGAGCTCTCATATGTGACTTCTATTCCTATACTTTGGTCTCTAATATTACAATTTTTTGCTATGATGTTGAATCATGAATTATACTATAACCCAAGGTAGCATAAGGTGTCATAGTGAATGATGTTGGGGAACTTATAAAGACTCATAATGAGAATGGTCTAGAACCCATAATCCATACATGACCTAGATTCTTATTGCCTAGAACTAGGTAAATGACATCACTCTAGGAGATTGATTATGACAGCATGGTATTTTCATCCCATGCCTCCTTAATTTTATTATATATATTGAATAATATAAAATGATAATATGATTTAGTAAAATAAAATATTAATTAAACTAGTTTATCTCAAATCTATGATCTCATCCATTCACATAACTCCCATATAACTTTATATGCACACCAAACCACATCTCAGTCTGCCCAACTCGATTACCAAATTAAAAATTCTATATCAATAAATCATAAAATCCATAATTATAAAATTTTAATAACTTAAAATTGAACACACCCACATATATTATAATAATTAAAATATTACCTTGCTCGATAATCCCCTTGAAAAACCCTTTGACCTTACTGTGTGTGAGATTATCTGTTTCTCTCTACCTGATACATTTTTGTTAAAAATTTCTTAAAAAAATTAAGATATATTAGTATAAAATGTAGCATGAAAAAAATTTAATATGATTAAGAAATTAATATAAAGATAAATTCACATTATAAAATACCCAGTATAAATAAATATATAGTATATCTAAAAAATTCTTCCACTACTCTATAAGTATCCCTTCTAGTACCTTATCATACATTTTTTTAAGACCTAATGAGATATCACTGAACTCCAACTATAATCTGCACTTGAAATCTTCAATTTTTACCTAAATCATCAAATTCCTCTGACATAGAATGGCGTCTACCATATCAAAATGAAAAATCCCTATAAATAATAATTATAAAAAGTTTTAAAACAATAATATTTATAGTAATATCAATTTATAAATAGTTTATCAATCTTTATTTTTATTTACCTTTATTTGATTATCAAAAATCTTTTTCTTCTAGTTGATTTAAACATGCCTATAATCATGAAATGTGATGGGTGGGGTCATCATATTAGATTCTATGTGACTTAAAAAATATCTGTAGATGCCTATCGCATCACACATAGGCAATAAAAAATTGTTAAAAGGCACAAAAACCTTTAAATTATATAGCTTTAAAACTATTTGGTTTCCATATTTGTTTACGTTCTTTGATTTCTTATATCTATTAAACAAATATATTGAATAGTTATTATAACTATGAAATAAATAATTTGTTCACTAATAACATACATACCAACAATGGTAACCTTCCAATATCCTTATGATGGTATGGGTGAAACAATATGTGTAGTCGATTCATTCCCATCTACTGGTTGACTTGATGTCCCAACAACTACTTCCACTATTTATGTATCAGTTGTAAGTGTACCTATAGTAGTGGGAAACATACCTGATGGAGTTGAGATCACCCCTAGTGGTGTAATTTCATCTAAATGTGTATACTATCTATGATTTTCATACAATTTAGTCATTTTAAATTTTCTTTAAATATTATACAATGAATGTATTTACAACATTTGAAAATGATACAAGATAATAATAAAATTTAAAATTACCACCATAAAAATTTCCAATCATTTTCATGTATTTAAATAATTGATTTCATGATTAAAAATATTGATTAATTTTATCAAAATTTTAATATTACTATATAGAATAAAAAATATATTCATTTTTATTTTACCCTCATACTACTTTTTTATACTTGTTAAAGGCACTATAGAAATTAAATTACCCCTTACTATTCACAATCAATGTTGAATTCATGAGTTTTCAGGCGTAACTATTGGGAATTGTATTGAATATCAATATTTTTGAAATTAAAGTGAAATAAAATATATTATAAAAACTTTATTAAAGAATGAATCAGTATTTTGTAATAGAAAAAAATATTATTTACTAAGTTAAAGGATGACTGATCATACAATAGTTTCATTCATAATTGATTATTATAATCCACCAATAATGTAATGTCATCATCTTCAACCTCTCTTGAAAGAATGATAGTTTCAATGACATAATGAACAAATAGATCAATCCATTATTATTATAAAGGTTCACTATCTATAAACCACCCTTTAATATCCTCATATATATCATAAAATTCTATCAGTTTCATATGGACTACAACACTCCACCCTTTATTGATTATATCATCAACATAATAGAGTATTTTAGATTATAAATCCAAAATATATAGACCATGTTCTTAATTATCACTAGTATTAATCAAATGATTTATATTTACATAAGTAATCTATAAAAAGTATTTCTTTATACCCCTCTAAATATTGACCCACTTAAATTTGAATAACACAATAAAAAAGTTCCCATGATAATTTTATTTAATAATTTCAATAAAATTTCTATAATATCTATACTCTATAAATTTTTTAAATAAGACAATATTTTTTTTTCAAAACTTATTCCTAATAAATTTAACTAAACTTGAAACCATTAATATTATAGGAATTAAATCCTTTAGTATATCTCAAAGGACTTCGATATAAATATTTAAAATCATCAGATAGTTTATCTTGATTATAAACATTCATGATCCTTACAAATGGATACAAAATATTAGTGTTTATAAAATAAAATTATAAACATATTATAAATATGAAACTAATTATTAATTTGAACTACATACAAACCTATGAATAATATCTTTTTTCTCACCTTTTATTATTTATTTCTCATTTCAATTTTACATTGAATTCGTCTATTTTTGTGTGTCTTTAGTTCTTCAATAAAATGTTCTATAATATAACTATTTTATAGAAAAAATATTTATGCTTGTATGAACTCCATATGTGTTATTAAAAATATGGATACCTTTCCTACTGGAAAACCTAGAATTGAAAATAGTTTTAATTTATTATAGGACTAAAAATAATTTGAGTTCTCATAAATGCTTCTAAATAAATTTAATCTTATATCAATCCCATTCAAATATCTCTAATATAATGTGATATACTCTTCATCAAAGTAAACTTTAGTAATATATCATTCTAGTTGTTCTTTGTTATTCACATAAGACTTTAAATGACTAAAGTACCTAATTAATCAACACAAAATAAACCTATATGTTATGAGTTAGAAAAAAATAATTACATAGTGTTGATAATTTTATAAGAAAAAACATCTCTATGAGATACATCAATATATAGCATATGGGTCCTCAAAATTTAGCTTCCTCATCCAAATGAACGATCAATTGAATCATTATAGTGAAAATTCTAGGGAAAATATAATCTCCATGTGAAAAACTATCAATACAATTCTTTCTTGTAATTTTTTAATCTTATCAGGATTTGAACATTTGTTATAGAGTTTTCTAGAGAATAGGTAAAAATAAATTATTATTAATATTATTTTATATCCAACATGTTACAAAATTCCTATGGTAACAACTACTCTATCAAAATATGTGAGTCATGGATTTTCATTCCATATACCTTATGACGTTTTAAGTCAACTCACCATGAAATGTTAATAGAATATCCATCTGGAACTTTCAAATTTGTAAGTCTTTGAAAGAAAACTTTATATTCATTTATTCTAAGTCTTTACATATGTTAATATGATCCTTTATATTTCATTACTCATTAAGTATTTTCAAAATAATATTATCACAAAAATTATTCTCAATGTTCACAACATCATGATTATTAAATAATATCTATAGTTACCTATAAGAAAGTTAAAAAAATATACATTTTTCTTCCATTTTTGTGTTCTAATTCCATCTGATGTGGGAAAAAATATTTTCTAACTATTAATTAATTAATAGTCTTTCCCAAATTATAAAATAAAAGTTGATAATTATGTCAAAATTTCTGACCTAAATAACAGTTTTTGAGGGAACCTTAAACAAACTTGTCCATAATATCATGAATTATTAAATCAATAAACATGTGATGCATCTAGGAATTTATGATGATATATAAAACACAATTTTCTATTATAAGGAAACATTTTAGAGTTGAAAATAAAGATACAAAATGGAAATGATAGGTTAGTATGAGTATAATAAAATAATTTTGTTACATATATATATCCATGGAAGAAAATTGTAAGTGATGAATGTATTTTACCATATTCTATAACCAGTAATTAAAGTATATAATTGATTAAATTATTCAGTTTATAATCCCAAAGACACATTCTCAAGGTTTGTAGATAATTTTTTATATAAATAATCAAATTATTTCCATGATTTTGAATCTATTGGATGATATATAAACTTTTCAATATTATTTTTCATATAATTACACATCATCTACTCTTTAGTTTAGTTGATGTGAATAATCTTTGTAATTGATATTTAATATGAAAGTAACATAAAACATTTCAAGGAATTTTATTTATCCACCTCTTTGAAATAACATGTTTATTCAGCCTTGCATAAATATTCATTTATTTTCATTTATAAGTATGATATCTTTTAGAATCCTCTCAAACTGAAGCTTCTCCCTAATATAACATACAATTATTAAGACACACATGTATCTTTTTATAATTTAGAAACAACTGTTAAAAACATTTTTATCTCATAAAATGATTTGGGGAACTTATATTTACCAAAAGAATTATATAAAACTCTAATATCATTGAAATTTATTTATTTTTAAATCCATATAAACATGTGATATGATAAAATTTCAATATAAAGGAATTTTTTTAATATTTTCCACACATGTCATAAAACTATTGTTTTTCATCTTATACAAGTTCAGAAAACTCATCTGATTGTTTAATTGTGTTTTACTCTATATTAATCTATAAAAAATCAACATTAGAATATATTGAAACATTATTATCTACATATTATTGATATTTTTCTGCCAAATAATCATTATGTAAGTCATGAATTTCATTCCCTACCATTGGAGGAGTATCTTGATGATTATGATGTTGTACAACGGTCGAAGTTTCTATAATATTTTATTTTCCAGGACAAATCCATCTCATATATCCAATTGCAAATTGTTTCAATATCAAGTGTTCATAAACTTCATCTCTTTCCAACCATCATATGAAATTACAAGTAGGACGTGAACATTTAATTATTCCATCTATAGATTCATTTTTAATTTAAAATCTAAAAATGTCTCTAAAACTTTAAGATATTGAGGTGTATTTCAAGGTAAAGTAATCCAAGTTTTATCTATTTCTTCAATGTTACAAATAACTATGAAAAAACATACAACATATTAGTGAAATGAAATCATTTTTAAAATATTACATATGATAAATATAACACTTATATGAAACTAATAATAAAAATATAAAATAAAAATATATTATAAACGATAATAAAATTTATTCATGGTATATGTTATATCTCACAAAGATAATGAACAATTTCAAATATTAGGTAAAAAATAAAACTAAAATTTTAGATTCAATTATATTATTGAGAAATAAAAATATATAAAAACCAAAATAAATAAAATAGGGACCCTATTGGGTTCAATTTTCAATTAATAAATTTCACAAAAAAACTAAACAATGATGAACATATCCAAACCCAAATCCAAATATATAGGCATAAAAATGATTAAAATAATAAATTAATGAATAGATAAGTAATGAATAATGTACTTGAGGAGTTGAAAATGTCATAACACATTAATAAAATCTTTCAATACATTCTCATAAAATAGAAATATAAAATGAGATATGATTATACACATAAATAGAATCTATATTGTGAGATTATTTTATAGATTTTGGAATACATTACCATAACTTAAAGATTATACTGTGAAATATATGTGTAATTGTAACATAAATCAACCTAAGAAATTGGCAACATCAGCTATGGAAGAAAACAAGAAATTTATATGTAGGGGCTTGGATTGAGGGGAGGGAATGACATCCTTGTAAGATGGGACTAAGATCAAAGTGAAAAGAGGCTGACACTATGGGTTGGATTGATGTTAGGGGAGGGTTTTGTTTTGATATTTGATGTTATCTAGGGGAGTGTAGGTTAACAGTAAAATTAAGATCGAGGGGAGGGGGTCTGTTGGGCTATATGATTGAGAGGAGGGCGTATGATGGATTGGGGGAGGGAAGCTCACTGAGTAGTGGGATCAAGGGTATCAGGGGGAATTATGGGATGATATTGATCAGGAGGATAGAGTAGGGGTGAATATATGTGAATTTAAGGACTTATTAGTGGTAGTTTTAAATAACAAACACAAAACATTAAATCAGTGGCAGTTTAATTAAAATCAACCATTGATAATTTAAATGTGGAAGTTTCATACAAATAGGAACTAATGAAACAAATAATATATATTATTTATCAATTAATGATGTTTATTTATAAATATTATGAATAAATTTACATAAATATATAGTTTTTTTGTAGTGTTGAATCCATCCAAAATTCTTTTTGGATATGGTTTCATCAAACTCTTTTCATTTTGGAATAATTGTTTTCTAAAATTTAATTGTTATATAGAGGCCTAACTATGTGGACCTGTAAGAATTAGTATTATTGATAATAAATATGAAATTTCTATTTCATATATGTATTAAAAGAGTTACCTTTGGCAAAGAATTAGTTCTACTTAATCCACTAAGGAGTCTAGTGTGATCACCAATAAATATACTCATATATCTACATGAACATATCCACAAAAATATGTATCATATAAATCACATTTACACCTATGTAATCCCTTTTTACCATGACATATAGTTATCACTATACATGTAACATGTCAATATAGTATAGGAAAACTCATTTTTTATTTATTCTCTAAAATATACTAACTGGGTCAATGAATATGTCACATGTATTTCATTTAACAGATGAGCACATCACAGGTCTCTCATCCAAGTAGTTGAACACATCACATGTTAATCAACAAAGAAGAGACATGAATTTTATCAGTCTAATTTAATCAAGGTCCAGATGTCTTAACTCTTCATACAAGTAGAAAAATATCATATTATTTTCACTCCAACCAGTGTCATGATCAACAACATATCCAACCACCCCCTAATTATATAAGTTTCTTTTGACTTTTGTAAGTAATGTATCAAAGTATTATGTTTCTCATGCTTGGTATCTCACCAACCTAAAGTAAATAGGATTGATAATAATTATTAATCCCCTAAGTATATCTATGATTAACCAACATTCCATGTGATATATCTTGGTAGGTCAATCCTAGTAATAAAACTATACTTATTACCCCATGAATATATCCTTTACATCTCATATAAATCCCTTTATAATGAGTAGAATATTTTATTCATGCTAATGTTAATATATCACTATAATATATAATACTTCATGATGACCATCAATTAGAGATAACTCAAAGTCATACTTTAAGGGGGTATCATAGTTTGATTATTTATATAATGCAAAATGAAGAACACATGAATTAATGATAAAAATATATTGCCTTTATTATAAACACATGGTACACTTATAAAAAATACAACCAATATGGCATGTGTTTAACACTCATAGATTCCACATGATTATCATGTTGTTTCTATAGTAATGGGTTCATAATTGGTTTTACCACATTATCATCTATAGCCTTCCAAAATACCGTAACATTGACCATCTAAATGATCTATTGTATGAGATGGTATTTTAGAAGAATGTGTTTGGTATTTTAGTGAGACAAAGGTTCCTTAGTTTGAGAAATTTTCTCCATTGTTGTGATTTTAAAGTGTGATCACTCCTTGAATTTTAGGAACCACCTCATACTCAGAAATAAACTTCCTAATCCAAATAACTTCATTTACAACATTTAAGGAATAGATGTACTTTACATATGTTTTTAAGTCTATAACAATGGATTTTTTTTATAAATATTCCATGAAATACCTCCATTTTTTTAAAAACATGAATCTAGATTGATATTTAATATCATCATTATTAGATTGAAAATTCACATATATAAAACCTTTTAAACATAGTTCATCCCTCCTATAAATTCTAAGAACATATACTTAGTCCCTCTAAAGTACTTAATAATGTTCTTCACAATAATCCAATGAATACCACTAGGATTAAATTGGTATCTACTGGTTATTCTAAGAGTATAGGAAAGAAAATATTGAGTACACAACATGAAATACATTATAGAATAGACACATAAGGAAGTATATCCATATTTACTAACTCTTTATAGGGATCCTAAAACTTCCTAATATTCATGACATGAAACAATAATAAAAGCTGTTATAATTATAAATACTCTTTATGAGCTAGTGTAAGTTCATCAAAAGAATAAACTCTATCAGAAACTTTAGTCTTGTCAGTTCAATGATTACTAGATTCAGTTGGCGACAATGAGGTGGTTAGTTTCTCAAGAACTTCCAATGGTTTCTTATCATGTTGGTCAGATCCATTAGAGAATTTTCAGACGTTTCTATCCCCAGAATAAGGAATGGTTTCATCTTTTCAATCACTTTAATCACGATTTTTTGTTAAAGAAGTGAGGTTTTAGGAACACTCTTACTCTATCAGTGATAGATAGTTAGACTGAGGAAAGATACAATGAGTAAGATGTTTCATGGTGTAACAAATGGATCCAAACAAATATAGGGATTCGATGTGATAGAATGACTAGGTGGTAGCCTCTATAAAGGAGGGGGTGGGAACTTTTACGAGGTGTCTATATTTGATATGATTTTTTGATAGACATAACTTATTTTTCAAATTTATTGTAACTTTTTAATTATAATTAAATAAATAATTATGATTATTTTCCCCATAGATGTAGGATGGAAGTATGAACCATGTAAAAAACCTTTCTATTTCATTTTACATGCTTTTATTTCGTTTTCATTATCCCAATTGAATGTTTGGTGAGTATGAGTGAAAGGATTGAGTAAGTTAAAGTTAGTATGGTGATTAGGGTGAAGTTTCTTCTTCCTAGTTTTAGTACATTAACATTATAAGGATCAAATATTTATAAACCATTTATACCAATGTGGTCTTTTTATGAATAATGTTTTATATCCACAATTCATGTGGATTATAAAAAATTAGTATCAAAGTATAAGGAGGTTTTTCTTAGAGGATCAATGGTTTTTTTGACAACAAATTTAGAAACATTCTAATATTTCTAAAATATTTTTCAATTCAATAAGAATTATTGCATCATAAAGTGATGATGAAAAAAGATAGAAAGTTACAAATAGATAAATTCTATGGGAAAGATTTTAGTTACTGGATTATGGAGATAAAGGGATATCACATTAATAAATATTTGGAAACTCTATTGAAAGGTGATAAGTCAAAGAAAATTAAGAAATATGAAGGGGAAAAGTTGGATCAAAAGGTGTTAGGTGCCGTGAGTTCCATAATAAATCTTTGAACATCTAAGAGAGGAAGAATATGATGGAGTTAATGTCATACCTATCATATATGTATGATAATAGTACAACACTCAACAAAGTTTTATCAATATAATGAATGTGAATCATGAATCTATATTGAGTATGTAAAGGTAACATTTATATATGATATTTGGAAAATATTATTATTGGATTATTGTAAAAATAATTAGAATCAATGATAATAACAGTAACTCTAGCATAAAATGTTACTTGATTTTTGGAGACATTCAAAATTTGATTATTAATGATGATCTTTAGAGGAGGGAAATGCAATCAACTTCTAGAAATATATTTATTAAAAAGGAAAAAAGGATCTATAATTGCCAAATAAGTTTAATATGATCATAAGATAAGTCTAAAGAGAAGAGTACAGGTAAATATTCTATACCCAACCTATTGTGATGGCACTATGTTAGAGGGGACACCTCAATATGGACTTCCGTGAGTAAAATGTAAATTAAAAAAATACCTACTTCCAAAGGAATAGTTCTATTAGATTAATTAGAGAAAGTGTAACAAATCTAATTATGAGTTTTAACACTTCCGTGCATTCTTATATTATTGACTATAGATAATCTTACCAATCCACCGGTGAAAAGGAATTCATGGAAAGTTATATGTCCAAAAACTTTTGAAGAGTGCATCTAGAAGATGATAAAGATCTTAATATCACTGATAATGGAGATGTAAAATTTTAGTTATTGAATCTATATTTTATTATAATGAAGGAATATCAACATATTATAGGGATTTATACAAAAATTATCTTAGTTTTTAGTTCGTGAAGTTGGATAAGTAACAGACATTACTGATAGAGTGTGGAAAGTCACTCAGGGACCTCCTGTCACAACTAGAGGTGTAAAAATTAACACATTTTGTCTGACTAATAGGATAGTAGGATCTACAATTTCAATAAATTTTAATTCTAGTAGAATAAATCCATGCCACTTTTGACTTGGTCACTTTATTAAGAAATGTATTAAGTGTAATGACTCATAATTTTATCAATATAATTTCCATTCTAAAAATATAATTATGTTACATTTAGTAATATTATATAATATAATTCCCATTCACTACATAATAAAACCAACAAAACATTATTATAATAATTGAAACATTAAATTTATATAATATATATATCCATAATAATTTAAAGTATTAAAATTGGATGATAAATATAAAATAAGACAATAATAATTGAAAAATTGGATATGCTTGGTCCACCAGAATAATCGTACTCACGAAAAACACTATAGAAATGAAGAAAAATATTAGAAATAAAATATCCATTTTGAAAATAAAAATATATATAACATTAAAATAAAATATTATTTAATTAATAATGAGTGAAAAAATAGGTATCTATAGAAAGTATAGAATTCATATTACCATTGGAATAGTAATATGACCATTAAAATTGTAACCTGACCGTTAGAATAGTAATATGATTGTTAAGAATAGTAACATAATCATTATTATAACAAAATTACATATGTAACTGTTAAATAATATTTAGGTATCTTATAAAATTAAAATATATAATATTTATATCAGGATATAAGTGAATATATTTTTTAAAAATTAAAAAATAATTGTTCGTATTTTTTTAAAACAAATATGTTTTATTTGAATTTTATAACAAATATACTAATTTAAAAGAGAGTTTATTTTCATAAAATTGGTTTATAAATTAATATTATATTGTACTATAGTTATAATATAATTTTATGAGGCCATAAGTATTTTATCAAAAGGTCAAAAAATTGATCATAATATTAAAATTGGTATTTTTTAAATAAATGAGGATTTTATTTAAAAATTAAATTTCTCGTATTTAGATTTTTTTTTTCATAAAATGGATTTAATTTTTAAATCTACATGTTGAAAAATGGTAAGGGTGCATTTTGGGTATTGTTATAAAATAGTTAAATTTTTAGTGACTAGTGAAATATGGTAAATTACGACAATTAGCATTATAAGCTAAATACATGATTTTTTAGTCATGGTTGATGTAATAACCCATTAGTTCAAACTAAAATGAACTATTTTCTGTATATATTCACAATAATCAATACTATTTATAGTCTTGAGCCAAAATAATAAACTAATGAATATAATATTTGTCACGAACCTAATCTGGTCTCCATCAAAATGGATGCCAAACCCAGCCCGTGGAAAGACCCGAAGGGTGTTCCTAATCCCCACGGGCTGGAACAAGTGCCTGGGTATCATAAAATGAAATTTGGGAATGATTTAACTGAGTTTATATACATAAAGCAATAAATAAATCCAATAAAACAAATCTGGAGTTTTCAAACAAAACCATATTTTACAAAATTTCAGAGTTGAATTACGCAATTTAAAACAATACTCAAATACTAAAAAAAGGGAAAAACCCAAATTACAACCCAAGAACCTATTCATGGAAAGGGTCACTACTCTCAAACCATCTCTATGACACTGCACCAATAAGGACCTCTAGAAACCGATACCATTGACACTAAAAATATTACCCAAACCTACAACAAAATAACCAAGTCTACTTACACCCAATGGTGTAAGTAGGGTGTGAGTCAAATCCCAGTAGTATTCCACCACTAAAATATTCCATGGGATATTCATTATAAGACAAAAATATTGTAAGTAATAATTTTAAGTAATATTTTTATAAACAAGAAATGCTCGTAATAATTTATAAAAGATGCAACTTTTAAATGAAAATAGTTTCAAGTGGGATACTTTAAAATAAATAAACACTATTAAATAGAAAGAAAAATATGCTGAATTTTCCATCCAAACAAATTGTTTGCCGATAGTAAATATAAAGTATTTAATCAGCATAAGCAACGAGAAATAACCCCTTGGCACTAGCTCACTGTGGGTCTCAGGTACCTAGAATCTCGATGAAAGTAACCTAACAAATATCTATTCTTGTGCACACGAGCCAATAGTAGGGAGAATACCCATAACCTAGTAGTTCCCCATTATTATCATCATCATAATCATCATCATCATAGTTTAGTTAGTGTTGTAATCATCAAACTTTCTACATGAAACAGGGGCCAAACCCCACAGGATCACTAGCATACTAGTACACATCGACCCACCCAGATACCCAGGTTTTCCTTCTTGTGCTCAAACAAGTTTCAAAAACCATAAAATACTATTTTCACCTGAAAATACCACTTCCAATTCACACAAACACACCAAAAATCCCATATTTATATCACACAAGTCACATAATCCCCTTTTTCATTTAAATTTATTTTGAAACCATACTCACACCAAAACAACCCACAACACGTTTCACACCTCCTTCACACTTCATTGAATACTTTAAATATTTTTATAAAAACATTACAAGATAGTACACCTCACACAAAAACACTTTCACATTATAATAAACCATTTCAAAATCACACTCTTACCAATACAGTTTGGTAATATAGTTGCACCTATTACATAAATCAAGAAACCATTTAAAACATTGTCAAAAACTTTCCGAGGAGTGTAACTAAGATTTTCACATAAAACCCTTCCAAAAACCCTCTTTTGATTCCAAAGGATTTCCAATACAACATAAAACTCGAATTGGAAGCCCTAAAACCTTTTGATAAAACCATTTCAAGAATCATAGAATAAACCCACTTGATACAA
Source organism: Viscum album (assembly GCA_963277665.1). Lineage (NCBI taxonomy): Eukaryota > Viridiplantae > Streptophyta > Magnoliopsida > Santalales > Viscaceae > Viscum > Viscum album. The sequence goes on along the minus strand of OY728157.1, from coordinate 1,172,802,824 downwards.
TATGAAATACATATGAAAAACAATCATTTTTTTCAAAAAGTTGCCACTTAAAATCCAAAATCTTAAAAAATAATACCTAATATAATTTTTGAACCACTCACAATGGAATAGAATCATGATAAAAATATAAATCAAGAAAAACTAAGTCATCAAATAATGCTTATACATGGAATCACCTACCATTTGTGCCAAAAACTCTAAACCGTTGTGAGAAACTTCAATCGCACCCCTGACGCACCACAAGGAAATGAAATAAATCCCTAATCCACAATATTTTACCAAAATGACACAAAATCAAACCATAGGTATGAACCCTATCTTCTAGAAATTTTAGAACCTCAAGAAAAGTGGAAGAAACCCTAAGAAAAAGGGAGGGACATGAGAGGAAATCACTTAATTGAGATATCTTGAATAAATCGCCCCAAATTCACCAAAAGTTGAATATAAAAGTAACCAAAACTGGTAGGGAGGCTCAAATTACTCTGAGTAGGTCAATTGGGGACTGAGATGGGGGAAAAAGAGTGAAAATTGAATGTTTTTTGAAAGAATCAAATTACCTTCTCAAATCTGAACGATTTGAGAAAGCCTGAGATGTTTCACCCTAGCTGGTGATTCATATGAGCTTCAAAGTGGCTAAATAGATAATGGGGGTTAGCCTTGGGTTTTTGGATTTGTGTGGGAGGTAGAATCAAGGAAAAATAGTAAACAATGAATGAGATATTGAAAAATTAAAAAAACAATTTAAAGTAGAAAATGAGCTTATGGGATGACCCAATACCTTAATAAAAAACCCAAATACATCATTATTATGAATTTATATGGGGTCCAAATTGATATGGGGGTTTTAATATACCAAGGTACGCTAATTGGAAAGTGTAATGAGCGTAAAATGTTGAAGAATTAAGGATTTATAAAAGGAAAAAAAATTATTTTTAAATCCGGAAATGGGCTTCACAGTTTGGCCCAAATCTTGAAAACCCACCATTTCCACCAAAATCCATTGGAAATCCAAAAAAAATGAAATAGTGGAAATTAAATGAAAAAATACGTTTAAAATAAGTCATTTATGTGATAATTCTCCCCACCATAAAACTTTCTGCCCTTAGAAATCCATAGTATATCCAAAAGCAAAATCCAAACCCAACTGAAAGGCTGAAATGAACTCCTTTTCCAAGCTTCACCCACCCCAAAAAAGGAAAAAACTCCTCCAATTGATCAATTTAGTAAAGAATACTCTCATCAACCAAACAATACACCACATCATAAAATAATCAATCACATTAAAACATCATCCCAAAACCAAACACCTCAAATACTATCCAAACAAGGCCCAATCAACTTATCTGAATGTACAACTACACTGAATAGGGTTACCACAATTTCACTTCAAAAAAAAAAGTTGGACACACTATAATCCCAATGTTTACCCAAGGAGGAATTTGTTAGTTAAATATCTCAGAACGAGACTACCTTCCACAAAGCCAAGACTAAGGAAAAATCTGAGTTACTGATACGAGGAGACACAGATGGGATCCCCACCATAAGAGACAACTTAAATTTTTTGGAGGTGGAATCAGGACACTAACAAGGTGAGGCCCGAACAGACTCCCCAATACAAGGGGTATACTTCCATTAGAATTTTCTAAAAGAACTTACATGAGACTTATTGTGGGTCTCCCCACCATAAGAACCAACAATCTTAACCAACCAGCATGGGTCGACACAAAAAACCCCAAAATTTAAATATTTGGGATGAACACATGGTTAGTCCACACAGTTTGGGAAACCATGTGATAACTACATGGATACTTCTATCTACATAGTTTTTTAGGTCCCAGTTACTACTAACTATGTGTAGACCATGTGCTCAACCTATCTAGCCAAATTTCAAACCTTTCTCAAAAAACTCAATGGAAACAATAGGGGGGAAGGAATGACATTGGGCGATTACATGGAAATGAGGTCCTCCCACCTCTACCACCGAACGGGAATAAAAAAACAAGATGGAAACACAAGAGGTTTAAAATATTCCCATATTTCATATTGAGGATAGGAATTTGTACAAGGGTTTAAACAACTTTTGGATTTCCCCTGACTATGCGCCAGCTTCACTCCAGGACTTATGGCTAGAACTCAAATGATTGAAGCATATTTGGCCTCACAGTTAGGCTTTGGAAACCCCCCAAACGAAACTTATCCTTTCAGTTCCATGAAAACTATAACTTGATCCCATATGGGTTCACCAATACATAACACATTCAAAACTCACTTCAACCTAACCCAACATTTTACTGAAACAAGTTCTTAGAAGATGTACTCACATCACCCCTTATTTCTTTGGATGCGAAATGGAAAGAGGAGTGTATATATAGAAACAAATTCCTATAAACAAAGGATGTAGAGATTTTCTAAAAGGAGACACACATATTATAAAACAAAGACTCACAGAATATTGTACAACTTTACCTTTACAGTCAAACGAGAACATGACATCACAAGGAATCACCGAACATTACCATTACGACAGATAAAAACAATACCTAGAGAGGGACATTATGTAAAGTCCCCAAACCACACACAATTCCAGCAAGTGCCCATAACAACCTCTCATGACCATAATTCCTACACTATTGGTTTAACATGAACCATTTCTTTGAAGAGAGTACAAAGGACCCAAAGTCCCTCTTAGACACCATCCACACTAACACCCCCAGAATACTTTCACCTTCGACGAATCAAGTAACTTAAGAAACTAAGGTATCTTTCAAACTTTCATGATAACTCTATAGTTATAATAGGATCTGAAAAACCATTAAAGGAAATTGTCTGGAGTTAATCTATAAATCTCGATAAAAAGATTCCTTACATTGATTAACTAGAGGATCTTCCAATATCAAAACAATCTAGGATGCACTTCAGTCATGCATTAAATCTTAATGGGAGAATACCTTATCCCATGAGAAAACCCAAGGACCCAACAAAGATGTCCCATTGGTCAAAACATACCACAAAACAAAGCCAAACACATGATGGGAACCTCTGTAAAGGATTCCCTAACTTTTTTAGAAGAGACCACTAACCAGCCTTTCAACCCAACTTACCAAAGAAACACAAACCCAAAACACCATTCAAATAAGAAGGGTTATTGGACTAAAAAAATCACACAACAACAACATTTCAAAAAAAACATAAGAAAAACCATCCCAAAACTGTTATCAAGACATCATGTTTTCCTTTAAAATAAACTCTTTGAAAATAAATGGTTCTGTGGTTAGTGCATCCACCAATGGTACCCCTTGGGCCTCACCCATGCATGTTTCCGTGCCACACCATGCACCCTCCTCATATCCATCCCGAAACTCATCCAGTTGTTCCATTAACCACCCATCATCCTATATATCCCCATGAATGTGGTCACTCATTGGAATACCAAGGGTTAAAAAAAAATTATTTCAACTTTTCAAAACCAAAATAGTCAACCAGTACTTCCTTTTTCTCAAGACCGCTAACCATGAAATCAAACCCAATGTACAACTTACAAAATTTTTAATAAAGGAACAACCATTCAAATGAAAAATCACTTTCAAGCTATTCACATCAATTTAAAAACATCTCAACCCCTTTCAATATACTTTCAGTTTTATGACAAACACCATTTGATCAAAACCCATTCATTAAAAAACTCATCTCTTCTTATTTAAAACAAGGTTCTAATGATTTGTAAAACTTTTAAAATTATCACTAGTTAAAAAAAAATCAAAAATACATTTATAAATTCCACACACAAACTCAAAAAACACTTTATTCCATTCAAAACACTTTTCCAATAAATTGGAAAGTTTCATTTTGAAACAGATTTTCAAAATTCCACTTTGACATAATTTATACTTCTAAAAGAGTTTAATACACAATTTTCCATTTCATAAAAATTATAAAAATTTAGTTCCACCATTTCTAAAACCAAACTATTCCATATTTATTAGAAAATAATTTCACAAAAACTTTATGCTTCTTAGAACCATGTCATTTTTTCTTTGAAACCAAACTTACAAGATTCCAAAACTAAAGGACACAAGAAAATGCGAGAGGAAACTAGTTTTAGTGGGTGACTTGGATATATAATTGGAAGAAATATTCCAATCAGTTAACCATAATAGAGAGTATTCTAGGAAAATATCCATGACTCCACATGGATTTCTAGGCCCTGTGAGCTCACTAAGACCATTAACCCAACTCTCTTTTCATTTCCCCTAATCATCATCAAACCAAGAAAACCAAAGGACTCAGATAAAACCATACTTCCCCTAGAGACTTGAATCACATCATAAGGTGTGATATCCAGGAACCATAATAATAATGAGAATGTCAAGACCCAAAAATCCTAAATCTAGAATATCCCAACTCTTCCCCAAATAACACAACCCAAAGAGTTAACTTGAACCTCCTTGGATACCATTTTTTCATGAACCGAATTTGGTCGCCATCAAAACCAGCACCAAACTCGGCCCGTGGAAAGACCTGAAGGTATTTACCGATCCACACGAGCTAGTACAAGTTCCTAGGTATCATAAAATTAAATTTCGTAATGATTTACCCGAGTTTATAAACATAAAACAACAAACAAATCCAATAAAGAAAATCTGGATTTTTCAAACCAAACCATCTTTTACAAAATTTTAGAATTGAATTTCACAATTTAAAACAATACTCAAATACTAAGAAAAGGGAACAAAACCCAAACTATAGACAAAGAAACTCTTCATGAAAAGAGGCACCACCATCAAGCCATCTCCATGACATCTCACCAAGAAGGAAAGCTAGAAACCGTTACCATTGGCACTAAAATCATCACCCAAACCTGTGACAAAATAACCAAGTATACTTAAAACCAAAGGTGTAAGTTGGGTGTGATCCAAAGCCCAGTAGTATGCCACTAATAAAATATTCCATGTTATAATCATTATAAGAAAAAAATCTTGCAAGTTTTTTAATCAATAAATGCTAGTAATAGTTTCTAAAAGATGCAACTTTTAAATGAAAATAGTTTAAAGTGGGATACTTTAAAAGAAATCGACACTATGAAATAAAATGAAAAAGATAATGAATTTTCCATCCCAACACAACATATGACGATGGTAAGTATAAAGTATCTAATGAGAATAAGTAACGGGAAATAACACCTAGGCACTAGCTTGCTGTGGGTCCCAGGTACCTCGTATCTCAGTGAAACTAACCATACAAATATCCATTCTCTTGCACATGAGCCACTAGTAGGGATCATACCCATAACCTAGTGGTTCCCCAACAACAACAACATCATCGTCATCATTATCATCATCATCATCATCATAATAATAATCATCATCATAATCATAATCATCATCATCATCATCATAGTTTAGTTAGTGTTTTCATCATCAAACTTGCTACGTTAAATAGGGGTCAAACCCCACAGGATCACTAGCATACTAGTACATGTCGAACCACCCAGATACCCGGGTTTTCCCTCTTGTTCCCAAACAAGTTTCAAAAACCATAAAATACTATTTTCACATGAAAATAACACTTCCAATTCACACACACACCAAACATCCCATATTTATATCTCCCAAGTCACATAATATTCTTTTCATTCAAATTTATTTTGAAACAATACTCAATCCAAAACAGCCCACAACACGTTCCACACCTCCTTCACACTTCAATAAATACTATAATTTTTTTTGTAAAAACATTCCAGGATAGTACACATCACACAAAATCCATTTAAATTTATAATAAAACATTTCAAAATTACACTCCTTCCAATATAGTTTGGCAACATAGTTACACCTCTTACATAAATCAAGAAACCATTTAAAACCTTCTTAAAAAAATTACAAGGAGTGAAACCAAGATTTGTACATAAAACCCATCCAAAAACCCTCTTTTTAGTCTAAAGGCATGCCAATACAACATAAAAATATAATTTTAATCCCTAAAACCTTTTTATAAAACCATTTCAAGAATCCTAGAACAACCCCACTTGAAACAATATGAAATACATATGAAAAACAATAATTTTTGCACAAAGTTGCCACTTAAAAACCAAACGCTTAACAAATGATACCAAATATAATTTTCTGAACACAAAAAATGGAATAGAATTATACTAAAAATATAAATCAAGAAAAACTAACTCATCAAATAATGCTTACACATGGAATCACCTACCATTTGTGCCAAAAACTTTAAAACATTAAGAAAAACTTCAATCGTACCCCCACTGCACAACAAGGAAGTGAAATAAAGTCCTATTCCCCAATATTTCACCAAAATTACACAAAATAAAACCTTAGGTATTAACCCTACCTGATGGACATTTTAGAACCTCAAGAAAAGTGGAAGAAACCCTAAGAAAAACGGAGGAACGTGAGAGGAAACTCACTTAATTGATAGATCTTGAATAAATCACCCCAAATCCACAAACAACTGAATATCCCAGTAGCCAAAACTGGTAGGGAGTCTCTAATGATGCTGATTAAGTTAATTGGGTAGTGAAATGGGGGACAAACAGTGAAAATTGAATGGTTTATGAAAGAATCAAATTACCTTATCAAATATGGATGATTTGAGAAATCCTGAGACGTTTTGCCCTAATAAGCGATTCATACGAGCTCCAAAGTGGAGAAATATATAATTAGGATGAGACTAGAGATTTTGGATTTGGGTGAGAGGTTTAATCACCAAAAAATAGTAAAAAATGAATGAGATATTGAAAAATTAATAAAATAATTTAAAATAGTAAATTGGCTTACGGGCTAGCCCAATACCTTAATAAAAAATACAAATCCATAATTATTATGGATTTATATGGGGTCCAAATTAATATTTTGGTTTTAATATACTAGGGGATTCTAATTGGGAAGTGGAATGGGTGTAAAATGTTGAAAAATGAAGGATTTATAAAAGAAAAAAAATTTATTTTTAAATCTGGAAATGGGCTCACGGTTTGGCCCAAATTTTGAAAACCCACAATTTCCACCAAAATTCATGGGAAACCCCAAAAACACTGTAAGAATAGAAATTAAATGAAAACATACCTTTAAAATAATTCATGGATGTGAAAATATTAAAAAACATTTCTCTATCGCCTTATAAATACCACCACTCATCAGCCCTTATCAGCACACCTTCTAAGCCTTGGAGCTTGAAAAAATTATTCCAAAAACTCTTACCAAGACTGTCCCCATGTCCTATTTATTTTTGTCTCATCAAAATACCAATTCTAAGTTCCTTAAGAATATTTTCATTTAGGAACCATTTAAGAGGTAATATTCTCACTTTACCACTTTTAAATTCTTTTATTTTATACCTTCCCCTCATCTACCTCATAAAACATAAATTAACAATTATAGTATCATATTTATACTTTAATTTCATTATTATAATGTAATATCTACCACCCATCCTCTTATTTTCTCATATTATGCTAATAATGAAACTTGTCCATATTATATCGGTTAATCGTCTCCATGGATAATGAGTTTTATTTTTTCCATTACCACCTTCAAGGATGACCATAAAACGATTATTTTGGTTAAATTATATGATAATAATCATATTAAAACCTATTTCATGTTCTATAATTAATACATATACATAATATAAAATAAAACCAATCTTATCCATGATGGTTGGTAAAACCGCCAAAATAAAATAACCATATAACACTGACATTTCTACTAAATGGATAATCCATATATTGGAACACAATTTTTTTGGGGATAATTTTAATTTATATAAGTAAAATAACACCAATTAATTTAACTTATTTAATTTTATTCCCATTTTATAATAACTTCTATAAGTATACACCTATGATCCGTCCATGAAACCATGAAATAAATGCTCTCATAATAACATAATTAAACTTAATATCTTATCAAAAAGGTCATAAATAAAGATAATAAAATTATATTAAATCAAAGATAAATTTAAAATGATCTAAATTATATAATTAAATAATCTAATTGGGCCATTCAAGACATTAAATTCAAGTGTAGAACGATTATGGAGTATAAGTTAAGAGATCTTTCCAAACCTTCCTATTTCATTAGGGGTTATGATTTCTCTATATTACCTCTCTTTATAACTATAATTTTCTTAATTAATCCCTATATATTATATATATATGTTCCAAACATATATAACTATCTTAATTAATCTTTATTTGAATGGTAAATTCATGTTTTAATAGGTTTCATTCTCAATTCCTTCCGATAAGCAAACCGATTTAAGGGAACTTCTCTGTTTCTTACCCCTTTTCAAGTACACTCCTTAAATTTTTTTAATCCACCAATGTTTTATAAAATCACTAATTTTATCATGGAAAACCAATTTATGTTATTTTATGGATTTATGGAAATTATTATGTCTTTGCCCTTTTTAAAATCTTCTTACCCATTTCCCTAAAGCCTTGCTTAAGAGGTACTTTTCCAAATGGATTTCTCTACTTCTTTTAATGTTTTCAATTCAATTGGACATAATTTATCATGATATATTATTATATTTAATTTATTATTTGTTGATAATAATTTTATCACTTATTTCATAGAAAGAATTATGATACTCTATTTATAAATGCCTTAGGACATGATTATGAAACCCATTTCTTTCCATGGGTAATCCTTATGCCTATGCCTTATATTTGATTTCATTATATGGAAGAAATATACATGTAAATTCTATTATTGGAGCACTAAGATAGTTATTCAATGCATTGGGAAATGTTTTAGTCACATGAGGCGATATGTATGGGATTGAGTAGTGAACCTAATCCAAGATTGGTTTTTTTCCACCATGTGATGTTATCTTGGTGGTTAGCCTTGAATTATGATTATGTGATATTTTATATTGCTTTAAATTTCCTATATTTCCATGATATTATGATTAAATTTTCTTTAGTTTATTCCTCCATATGATTATTCCTGATCTATGGATTTTATGTTATAATGTTATACCTTCTGACTCATATGACGTGCTTTATTTCCATGTTTATTCCCTTATGGGTATTTTTAGCTCACCCCTTTCACATTTTTATTCCCAAGGATATCCTATATAGTTTTAGGACGTCAAATGAAGTTAGGAGATCATTATGTATATTAAAATAAATAAGTTTTTATTTTAGTTTCATGTTGTCTATTTATGTACTTAGTCATACAAATACACTAGGCTATTTGATCCTTGGTTTGTATTTAATGGATATCTGTGTTTAAAATAAAATATTAATATATGTAAAAGGTTTGGGTTTCTATAGTTGGTATTAGATGATGGTCTAGTTATTTTTTTGGATTAGAAATAGAAAAAATTTGTGATAATCCTAGGGATAAGTCTAAGTGTATGAAAAATTACCATGGATAACCTAGATTAAAATTTAGAACTAATAAGTTAGGTTATACTTTTCATTTATAATTTATTCCTCCAAAGTTTAAATTTATATTTTTATATTCTCACTAGATATGTATTCAAACCACTAATTTTATTTTTTAGTTAATGGTGGGAAATAAGATAACCCATGCCAATAATCAATGCGATAGGCAATGTGATGATTTACATATTGAGATTCCTAACCTAATGGGAGTGGGAGAAATAAATTCATGAAATTATTGGATCAATTTTCTTATGTTATTAATAATAAATTGAATCATGTGGGTCACCCTCATTATCCTAAGAAAAAAAAGTTGTGGTCAAATCCTTTATTCAATAGAGGCCACCTACATTTAGTAGATATTCTTATCCCCTTATCATAAAACAATGGATTAAATCTATTTAGAAGATATTATCTATCTTTTAATGATAAGAATAAGATAAAGTCATGATGGTTGTCTATAATATTTATGGGGAAGGTGATCAGTGGTGGACACTGATCAAGAACAAAAAGTTTAAAGAGGAAATTGATTCCATGGAATGGGAAGGATTCAAGAAAATATAATTCCATAAATATTTTCCCTAAATTCTTCATTTTAAAATAGAGAAGGAGTTCCTTATATTAAATAAAAATAAAGACGAGTCTATCGGGGCATATGAGGGAAACATCATAAGTCTTTGATGGCATGCCTCTAACTTTTTCATCAACACTGATGGTAAGATGAACCATTTCTTCAGTGGATTAAAGTAGAATCTAAAAAAAAGTGTTTAATATTCAATAATTTAAAATCTATGAAGTTATTTTGTATTATGACCTCAAGGCTGAGATGGAGAATGGAGACTCTCAGTGGTCTCCTGGGTTTAGTGATAAAAATTTTAAAATAGAGTTTTCCTTAGGTGGATCAATGGATAAATACCATAAAATAAGTAAATAACAACTGCCCATATGTCAAAAATTTGGGAAGAAGAATCCCAAAAACTATATAAAAGGAATTTCGAGATTCTTTAAATGTGGAAGGGAAAAGCATCAGGCTGAGAAATGTTAAAGGGAGATAAAGAATCCCACAAATGTGATGGAAGAAAAGAATATTTAGATCAACACTCAGCCATTATTATAGTGTTTCTGATATAAGTAACACATGTATTATACAAAACAATACCATAAGATAAGGGTTGTTAGAAATAATCAATTATAATCACCTCCAAGGCCTAGAGAGCATGTAAGGGCATATATTGTCACTACTAATATGGTTTATCCTGAAAATTATGTGATGATAGGTAAATTAGTTATTCATTAAAGAATAGAAAATATAATTTTTTTATTATGGTTCTAAAAATTATTTCATATCTTGAAAGTTTAGTAAAACTATTCAAACACCACCTAAAAACATGGGTTTGAGATATCTTTGAAAATAGATAATGAATAAATTATTACATATCAAGTTTATAACTCCTCCCAGTAAATGTTTGTTAAATAAAACTCCCGAAATATCTCATCTTACTTCCTTTAGTAGTTTTTGATGATATATTGGGCATGGATTGGATATCCTTATATAAAGAAAACATCAACTGTTGGGAGAGTAATATCACTCTTCACATCCCAAGTCATCCCCCAATTCTATACAAGTATAAGGAGGAGGATAAATTTCATTTTTAATATTTATCTCAAGTGTGGATATTATTACCTTATGATCAAGTATATCTATCTAAAATTATTGAGACATAGAAGAGAATAATGCTTGAAGACATCCACTTTGTGAGGGACTACACTGATGTATTACCTGATAAATTTTCTAGTCTTCCTCTTAAATGAGAGGTTGAGTTTTTTTATTTAATTTCTAAATGGATCTCTACCCATATCAAATACTCTCTATAGAATTACTACCATTGAGTTTTAATAATTCAATAAGTCTTTACAATAGAATATGGACCGGGGTTTTATGGGCTTGAGTGCTTCACCGTAGGGTGCATCTGTCCTCTTCATCAAGAATAAGGATGGATCAATGCAACTTGGCATTGATAATCATGAGCTTAAAAAAATCATAATAAATAACAAGTATCCCTTTCCATAGATAGATGAATTGTTTGATAAAATATGTTGGGACTGGTATCTCTCTAAGGTGGACCATTAGTTGAGATATCACCAAATAAAGGTGAAGAAGGAAGATATTCCTAAGACTTCATTTCAAATGGGTATAGACACAATGAGTTCACAGTGATGCTTTTCACACTTAATGGAACTCCAAAAATATTTATAGAATTAATGAATAGATACTTTAAATATTACCTTAAAAAATATTTGGTTGTCTTTTTAGATGATATCTAGATATACTCCAAGTGTAAGGATGAGCATGATGAGAATTTGAATACCATACTAAAGACTTTGTGAAGGAAAAAAATATATGAAAAGTACAATATATGTGAGTTTTGGATGGAGGAAGTATCATTATTGTAAAGTTCTATCACAAAAAATGGATATCTATAGTCCATTCTAAGATAAAGGAAATTGAGGTGTGGCCCATTCTATAATATATAACATAGATACATAGTTTCCTTGGAATAGTTGGGAATTACCAATTATTTGTGAGAATTTAACTTGATTTTCAAACACACTAACAAAGCTAACCTAGAAGGGAGTAAAGTTCTTTTAGACCAGTGATTGAAAAGGGTTCTTGAAAGAAGCGACTTATAATAGCACAAATATTTACACTACCCACACTAGGGGAATACTTCATGTCATATAAATACTCTTCAAAGAAGGTATTAGGATGTGTATTAATTCCAAATCATAATGTTATAGTCTATGAATCAAGGTAGCTAAGAGTTAATGAGCAGAACTATCCCAAACATGATCTGGAGTTGACGACTGTGATCTTTATGTTGAAAATATGAAATAATTATCTCTATGGGGAGAATTATGAGATATAATCAGATAATAAAAACCTAAAATATATATTATAGTGAGTGGGAGTTGTCCATGAAGGAGGATTTTAATTCAATTCATCTAAAAAGCACCAGAGAGATAATGGATTTACCCATTGAAAAGAGGGCACTTGAGAACAAGTGAGTTTTTCTGTTAAAGGATGAATATAACCAAATAAAGAGTTATACAATGAGGATTGTTTTAAATAGTTTTTAATAAAATTATTGAATTTACTTCTTTTTAATTTTCTCTCTATTATTTATGAATAATTCCATCTGAACCATGCTTAGTTTGGTTGCTTTAATAGGATTTTATCTTGAGAAAATGTAGGTGAATACAACTTTTCTTCATAGATATATAGAGGAGTAAATTTATATGAAGCAACCTATAACCTTCATGGATAAATAGAATCATGACTTGGTGATTAAACTCAATAAAATTATCTATGTGTTGAAGTGAGTTCCAAGGTAGTGGAACTAAAAGTTTAACTCATTTATAGAAGAGAATGGTTTCATGAGGAGTAACTCATATCATTGTTGCTACCAAAATAATTTTATTGGTTGATATTTCATCATTATACTATTGTACATAGATGACATGATTATGGTGGAACCGTTAATATAATAGATCCAGAATCCAAATAAGGACTTGCTGAAGAAATTTTAGATGAGGAATTTTAGATAAGAAAAGAAAATATTAATCATGAGTATTATGGTAGATAACAAGACCAAAAGTTTATTTTTTATCCTAATAAGAGTATGTAAAAACGTTCATTGAAAATTTTGCGAAGATTGGATGAAAAGTAGTTTTAAATCCCCTTACTAACCACTTCAAAATATTAAAGGAAAAAGTGGAATGAGTGGAATAATATGTAAAGTACATGGTAATAATTATACATGAATATTCAGTAGGAAGTCTTAGGTATTCCATAATGTTCACTTGACCAAATATTTCTCATGTAGTGGTTTTTGTAAGTTGGTTCATTTCAAACCCAAAAAATAGAACATTTGGAAGATATTAAGTGGATATTGAGATATCTTAAAGGAATAGATGATGCGACCCTTTTCTTTAGATATTATGATCTATTGGTTGGGTATGTTGATGTATAATTTATGGAAGAATCAGATTCATAGAAAATAATAACTAGGTATGTTTTTAACTTTAAAGGAACTATGATCTTCGAGATGGAAAGGCAATAACCAATGATTGTGCTATAAAAAAAGTAGAATATGTTGTGGTAATATAAGTAATAAATGAAATGGTGTGGTTGGAACATCTGATTAAAGAGATTAGAATTATTTAGGAAAATGAATCATTCTACTATTATAGTTAGAGTATAATATATATGGACAAAAATACAGTGTTCTGTTTAATGATGAAGCACAACGACCAAGAATACCATTACATCCATAAATTTCTTAAATATAGAATAATAAGTTTTTGGAATATATCCAGACAATTGAATTAGATAGATATGTTTACCAATATTTTTTTAGGAGAGTCCGAGGCAACATTGTGCCTTAGTTGGACTTGGGTAAATGGAAGGGAATGAAGGAGGAGCATTATATGTCGTAAAATTATAGAGGGTGTTATTTTAAAAAGTGTTCGAGGATAAAGTGGATCCATGTAGTAGTATTAAATTGGGATATTTTTAGGATTTTGAAGACTCTTCATGAGCTAGAGTAAGTTCATCAGAAAAAGAAACTTCAGAGAAACCTTCTGCCTTGTCAATTCAATAGAAAAATGCTTTAAAATGCAATAGTAAAGTGGTTGGAAGTTTTTGAACGTCAAATAATTGATATAAATGTTTTCAAATCCACCAGAAGTTTCTTTAGGAGTTACTATCACTAAAAAAATAATTTCTTATATGTTTTAATTACTTAAAACATGTTTTTGTGGAAAAAGAGTAAGGCACTAGGAACACTGCTTCTCTACCGATGATATAAAGTCATATAGAGGAAATCTATAGGGGGTTAGCTGTTTTATAGTGTAGTGTATGGAGCTCTATGAATTTAATGAGTTGGTGTAAATGGATGATTGGGTGGAACCCTTTATAAAAAGGGTATGGGACCACTTTAATGAGGTGTTGATCTTTGATACAAGTTAATGATCTATGTGAATTATTTTTCATAGTGATTAAATTTTTTTTACATTGGAATAAATGAATAATTGTGATTCCTCTCCCTATGGATGTAGGTTGAAATTCCAAAACCACATAAAAAACCTTGTTGTTTCCTTTTACATTCTTTAATTTGTTTTTCATTATCATAGATTTTTTTTTTGAAATTTGGAGTAATTGGATTGAGTAAGTAAAAGTAGGTATGGTGATTAGGGTGAAGCTTCTTCTTATAAGTTCCAGTACATTTACATTGAGAGGATCTACATTCATTGACCTATTTATTCTAGTGTGGTATTATGGTGGTGAATTTATGGTATCTTTAATTCACATTATATTCTCAAATGATACATCATTTTTGAGTTCTCCATAATAAACCTCTTAAGGAATTTAACAATGTAAGTATAACAATTGAGTTCAAGAAACCTATTAGATCTATTTCTATAAATCCTCATACCAATTATGTAAGATGATTCACCCATGACTTTAATTAAGAATCATTTTACTATACACATCTTGATGAAACCAAACTCTTTTATTGCATTATTAAACCAAATATTCCTACTCTAAGAAGAATGATTCAATCCAAAAATGGGCAGTTGCATCTTTCAAACCTTAGCATTCTCATTTGGTACTTCAAAACCTTTAAATTTTATCATATACACATCCTTGACTAAATCCCCATTAAATAATGTTTTATATATATATTTGATATATATCATAATTAAAGTGACCTAAAATTTCAAGAAATACCTGAATGGATTTTATCATCATAATTGATAAAAATGTTTCTTTATAGTAAATACCATGATTTTTATCAAACTTTTACCACATATGGGATTTATAGGTTAACACTCTACTATCCATGTTAATTTTACATTGTAAATTCCTGTTGAATCCTATTGGTCTTACCCCTATAGGTGAATCCACCAAGTTCAAAACTTGGTTAGTGTATATATAGTTTATTTCAAATTCCATGGGTTTTAACAATTTCTAAAAATTAAAAATCATAGTGGCCTCATGGTAGGAATTCAATTCATCACATATGAACCTTAATCCATCATAATTTTCCTTGTTAAATACATATCTATCAGGATCCTTATTAATCATACTAGACCTTCATGTTTCTTATGAAACTTAAGTTATCTGTTCTTCCATAACTATTTGTGAAACCAACTCACCCTATATCTCAGGAATACTTTATATTATTTTGTTGAAATTATTCAAGTTTAACTTTCCTCCCATTGATTTCTCAATCCTTGTGTTTTCTCTAATGGAAAATACCATCTTGTGTCACAAACACTTTGTGTTCAATAGGGTTTGAGAAATAATATCCCTTTGTTTCTTTGTGATAAACGTCAAACAATATTTTTTTATGACTTAGGGCCTAGTTTTCCAGAATAAAATTTATGTATAAGTTCTTAATAGCCCCAAATCCTCATGAAATAAATATTGGGATTTTTTCCATATCATATCTCATATGGTGTCTTTATGACCACTTTATATGGAACATAGTTTAGTATAAATGTAGCCATTTTAGATCATAACCCAAGAATATAATAAGAGGGTTAAATAAAATCACCATTGATAAAAATATTCCCAATAAGGTATACTTTTTCTTTTTAGACTCACCATTACATTATGGTGTTCTAGGAGGAGTGAGTGGTGAAATAATTCCATAATCTCTCATATGATCTCTAAATTAATAGCTTATGGATTCACCTCCCCAATTTGATAAAAAAGTATTAATAATCTTGTATAGTTGATTTTGTACTTAATTATGAAACTTTTTTAACTTTTCAAATGTTTCATACTTATTTTTCATAAAAAACACATAACCATACTGACTAAAATCAATATTAAGGGTAATGAAGTAACTATAACTAATGCTAGCTTGTCTACTCATTATTCCACATAAATCACTATGAATGATATCTAGCAATCCACTAGACCTTTCATATTTTCTACCTAAAGGAATATTTTTCATTTTTTCCAATAAACAAGAGTCATAATTCTCAAATGATTCATAATCAAATGAGTCCAACAATCCACCTCTATTGAGTCTTTAATTGGATTTTTTTATAGGGATGGGGAAATAATTCTAAAGGTAAGTTGGATTAGAATCCAACCCAACCCTCTTACTCTGACTTTTTTAAATATGATTTTTCATGTATAAAATATATAATATATTTATCATATTTTTGATGCTATAAAACATTCCTTTATTATTTATAAAATAGATCTTGTTCTTAATAGTGAATGAAAATTTCATATTTCCAAACAAGAGACAAAAATAAAATTTCTATTTATAAAGGGCACATAATAACAATGTTCAAATTCATCATTTAATCCACTTAGTTAAGTTATATCACATGTTACAACCTCTAATGAAAAAACTCTTAGTCTATTGCTAATATTAAGTTCATCGCTTTTCAATTCCCTTCTATATATGAGACTATGTTTGTTAGTAAAAAATGTGTGACAAACATATGGTATCTAATACCCATGAGATAGAGTTGGTGAACCTAATATATATATATATAACATTCACATTTAAATTCTCTGAATTCTTATCTTAAAGAAATATTCTGAACCCCAGATACTAATCTCTAATTATTTTATAGGTCATTTCTATAAGTGATCTTAATATGATTATCATTAAGTAGTCCATAATCTATAATAAATATATATAATTGGGTGAGTATCATGTTTTATATATTTTTATCAAGGTATTTTAATAAAATTTCTCCCACTAAAAATGAAACCCCATATATTGTATCCTTTTAGTAATCCAATATCCATATTTCATTAAGAAACAACCCTATCATGGAGTGAAACCCAACAATTTGATTATTTAGGTAAGATATAAGGCCAATAATTTTTTTTATTCTTGGATAGTTGAGTGGAAAAATCTTTATCCAGATAAATTATATGAATAATACTTAACTATATTCATATGGTGTCCCAACCCTTGGGGTTTCCTAACTAAGTATAATCCAAAACAAATGTAAAAATTGAGATAACACAACATAATAAAATGGTACCAAACTATGGAATGAAACTATATAATTTCATAATCTAGAGTCAATAATTATTTTCTTTAATTACACATGATAATCCAGGGGAACCTTGATATAGTGTAAAAATACCTGATTAAAAAATCAGGTCTTGATAGGTGTGTCTTTGGAAGGAATCTCACAATTAGTATTTGAGTAATTTTTATATTTATAAAAATATAAACTAATTAATATAAATTATAGGTTTATTAAATTCATAAATATTTAATCCTATACAATATTTATTTTATCAGGGTCTATTCTTTTATGTATGGATTCTTATAACAACTTATATTTGAATCCCCATTTCATCCGCCAAATTAATGTGTTCACACCACATTAGTGTGTAACATTTTACACAACCCACAATTTTTGTGTTATTCACTCAAAAATAGAAGCCAGTTATATTTATACATATCTTAATACATGTCATGCATAAGGTATATAATCCTTTTCATGTAAATACATAGATTAATATATTTATAATCTATACATGAGTAAGCCTAGAGTGACATATATTCATTCCCTCACCATTATAGATTAAGGTATAAGCCTCGAAGATGGTGGGTAGTCTAAACCCATTACACTCTCCCCAAGGATAATTTACCCAAGTGAGAATTCAATTTAAGATAATTCTAACTTCTAATATGAACAAACCATATTTAAAAACTATTCTGAATCTCATAACACTAAATAAAAAACCGAGGTCAAGATAGGTGACAAACTAAATCCTAGAGAGTTTCAATTAAAATGAAATGTGGTTATTTACTTCATTGAATCAATTTATCATATAATTTTTTCATACAAAATATTCATATTTCATATTTTTTTACTAAACATGAATGTCAATGGAATTTAACAACTAAATAATCTTTCTATTTATTTTCTAAAACATGAGTAACAAATATAAACTTTTCGTATTTTATTTTATACTTGAAAAATCAAATTTTACAAAGTTTAAAACTTATCATTTATAAAAAATTTATAATCCAAAATTAAGAATATAAAAAAAAAACATTTTTAATATTCAAATCCCACCATGACACAGATCTACACGATGGTCCATATGTTGTGTTTGTTTTAGATATGAACAATTTTTCATGGATCTATTCATAGTGTATGGTGAAATGCCTTGAAAAAATTTCATGTTCTAAAAAAGGTGGGTGTTTTGTGGGTCATAGTTTATTCCTCCAAAGGTATGCCATGGTAATCACTCTAAGGAAGCCATATCTTGGTGAAAACCGTATGTTGGAAATTTTCCAGCAAAAAACCATGATGCCTTAGTTTACAAGGGATCATTGTTTTATTTTTTTCAGGAAGGTATAGGACAATAGCACTATAAAAGAAAAAAATAAAGTCAATGGAAAGTAATATAGGAATATATGGGTGCCTAAAATAATGGATCTTAAAGAAATAACCTCTAACTAGTTCCATAAATTTAGGGGGAAAAGAACCTATAATATAAAAAATAACCACTCCACCTTTGGTTTCTATAGAAGTAAGGAAATCAGATACTTTTTCCCCTCATTTCAGGTCTAAAGGACTTCTGTGTGATTGCAAATGAGGCCCCTACACTTCCTGAATAATATAAGTGGTAGACTAGTGGGTGGTTCTAAGTCCTATTAGAGAATTATGAATGATTGTGGTGTTTGTTTTGACTTTCGCTAATCCAATGCTTCTATGGATGCAAAGATGAAGGCCTATAAACATTGCATTTGATTATCCCAGAGATAATGTTTTCTGCAAAATAACATAGTGAAGGTAAGGATTAATGATCCTCTAGGATCACGAACAATTCAACCACCTCTCATTACACCCATTCTATAAGACCTATCCATGTTGAGCTCAAGTATAGAGTTTTTGAGTAAACCATTATATCCATCATCCCCGAGGGATACTATAGGCATTGGGGTGGTGGTTTCTACCAATCGAAAGAGAACTAAGGAAAAGAGCATCTTCCTAGTTCTTGATCATATAGTTTAGGTCCATTAACAATATTCTAGTTCTAAAACCAAGATATGGACTTTATCATGTTATCCCTTTATAATGATCTTCATTCCTTTCCTTCCATAGACACCAAAAACTTGAAAAGAGGATAAGAACTCTCACCTTATTCTCAATGAAACAATTTTTCGAACCCTATAACAAAATAATGAGTAAAGAGATTCCCAAATGATCTTGAGTGGAGAGACTAATAAATAAACTATGGGTATTCCACACTATCCATGCCCATTATCCTTCAAAGAATAAGTGAGATGAGGTTTCTTCTTAGTGGTCACTATACCAGGTTTATTTAGACACAAGGTTGATACCTATATGGTTGATATTATAATTTATGGATAATGCATGAATCTTCATGCACCATAAGAGGAAGTTGAATTTCACAGGGATCTCCTTGCACTAAAGCATATCACCCCTTCATCAAGGTTAGTATAAAGAATCACCAGTCCTCAAAATTCCTTCATAGAATATCCTCCCAATGAAGAACCTATAAAAATGAATTTATGTTTCTCATAGTCAATCACAATAATATTGGAAATTTTATAGTGGTTATTATTTATAATGGCATGGTTAAAATGTAGATACATGTTGGCGTTCCTGAACGTTATGTATAACATTGGGAATCTAGGGAACCCCATCTTGGTTCCAAACCACTTATGATGCCAGAAAATAGTTTTTCCCTAACCAATGATCCATTGTGTGTGCCACTAAAGAGTCAATATGTTTGGTTGAATTTTGATCCAAAATTATGATGAATTCCATCTTGGAATCTCCATATCTTTATCTTACTTCGCCACAATAAATTTCACCCATAGTGTCCATACCTGAAGAACTACCCATGCTAACTTCGCATTCATACACTACATCATGATAAAAACACTCCTAACATTGATGCCCTCATACTTCAATGAAATTTCCATCATATATCATGAATCCCAATGTTTTTTACCATCATATTTATAGTACCATATTAATTAAGTCAAAATGTTTTCGATTCCATTTGTGATGCCTTTCAGAACCTCAAAAGTTTAAAGAACATGAGTGAGAATGGAGGAGGGAATGCTGTTCACTTGGGTGATTATTCCTCTAAAAGATAGAAAATTATTCTTCAAATTAATTATGTAGATAGTGATTTTATTGAACACATTGTAAAAGTATTTTATTTTTAGTCTACATGAGGAAATCAGGGAACCTGGGTACTTCATGAAAAGGATCCTCTGTACATACCCAAACTATTTTCCAAGAAAACTGTATGCCTGTCCGAGCACCAGTTCAAAATATATATGATACTATTCTTAAAATTCAAATTACACACATTAAATTAATGATAATATTCTAGGAACCTATTGATAACTCATATGTATCTCTTATTAACATTTTCAAAATTGATTGTGTCATCCATAAACATTAGATAGAAGATTCCACAAAAGTGAGTTCTGTAGTGGTAAGAATGGATGATACCATCCAAGATACTTTTTTTTATTGAAAAGATTGGGGGTTCCTTGGGTAGGGATAAATAATATAGGGTATAACAGGACACATTTACTTATGTCTCAGACATATTTGAAGAAGTTATAGTTTTTCCTGAGGAAGGAAATGGAAATCTATGTCCAGTTGATGAATTTGAATAGAAGATCAGAGGACCAAGAAGGGAATCCCATGTAGGTAATCACAATGAAAATATAGTTCCATTAAAGTTTATCATATGATTTATCCATATATAACTAGATAGAAATATTAAACCCAATAACTTTTTGATTTATGTCACACACCATTTCTTGGAATTGGTCAATTGCACTTTGAATCAATATCCCTTTTAAAAACCCATGTTTCTCCTAAAAAATTCAGTGAGCTAGGTACAAAAAAATACCATTACTTTCACTATAGTATGGTTAAATTTATGTTTCTATAGTGATGGTTACCATGGTGAAACCAAGTAACACTATTCCATGGTGATGTTGTTTGTTCCTTAAAAACCATGAATTAAACATGTTTAATACTCAAAGAAGTTGGAATTGATACCACTAATGGTGTTTAGGGGATCATTAAATGATAATTGGTTATGGAAGAAAACCCAAACACAAAACGATGTATCTTTAAGGAATAAAATCATACAAGGAATATCAAAATAGATAATACCTGTAATACTATTGCAACATCCTCCACAATTCTTCTTCGATGGACTATATTTGATGACGACCACTAAAGAAGCAAAAAAGGCATCCTTCCTTTGATGTTGGTACACCTAACTTGAATCCTAGATCATTTCTTTAGGATCTCAAAATTCCCAAAGGGGTTCTGTCACCTTCTCAAAGAGTGTTAAAAAGAAAACTGGGAAGGAAGATAGATTCAATTATTTCTCTTATAATAAGATTAGTTATCTAATATGAGGGCTCAAATCCCTTTATATAGGCCATGCATGATCCTAAATATTAAATAGAGAATGAATAATTCATTCATAAAATATTTTATACATTAATTCTCATTGGGTAAAATTCATTAAACCCATTCAACATATATAAAAGCCTCAACAATCCATTCATAATGGGTTTCAACTGATGAAAACCAAGTGGGAGTGGATGCCGCAAATGCATGCATTGAATGAATATAAAATTATCATGTTGAGGATATAAAATGTGACATATTCACATAAAAATATGGATTACTTCTTCCCATTATAGACATAATCCAATAGTTTTAACCTAGAATCACTATAATTGAAGCATTGTTTGAGGATTTTGGGTTTTGGTCATCGTAGGTGGAACCGGTTAAATGACTTTTTTTTTATTTTTTTTACCCCTACCACTTTTATTTCCAATATTTTATAAATGGGAGGTAGATATGTACCCTCATATATGTCATGGAATAGAGGATGTGGTGCATGAGATTCAATGAGGAGGCCGATCAGAGCTGGATTGGTATGTAATGGCCTCAAAGCATCAATGTTTCCCCATTAATTGATTGTTTCTATATTGATGAATTTTTTATTTCAGTTGCTTGAAATTTTGATATAGTTTTTACCCATAATCCACATATACTTCTTATGAATATTTCGATTTTCCATTTCATTCTTGCGATGATTTATAGCACCATACAAGGAGGGTGGTGTGTTGGTGGTCATAATAGATCAATGAGATGATGGAAGGGGTAGGTCACAATGTAAGTAAACAATGCCATATTGACAAAGCTTGTAGTGGATAAGGAATTCATAAAGGTGGTATTCCATAATGTGGGGATTTTTAGTGAGAATATTTAGGTGTAAACTGAAGGGAGTTGACTGTATTAGTGACCTGTAAAGCGGTTCTAGCTGTTCATAGTGGTATTTAATGATGATGTAGTAGGGGATGACCATGGTGTGACTGGATATGGAATGAGGGGATATACCCTATGAAAATTGGATAAAATAAAAGGTAGGGCTAGATGAACTCCCAATAGAAACCCATACTTTTCATATATAAATATGACATCATATTAGATGGAGATCCATTACATGACATTGCGATCCCTGAGAAAACCTTAAAGGTTTAGTGTTATTGGAAAATTGGATACATAAACAACCAATAAATTACAGTTCTACCTAATCTACAACTAAGTTATTCATTACTATCTCCCTTATTAGATATATCTTTCTTAAAACCTTTCTTCATATCTTAGGGAAAAGGAAACATTATAAAGGTTGAGCTCTACTATTCAGCATGGGTAAACAACATATATATCATTGATTATTTTATTATAACACAAGTATAAGGGTACGAGAACATGAGATTAATATTTTAAAACCATACCCAATGATTTATTGATCATAATAATAAGTCATGTCATAAAGATTACCAGTTCATAAGACTTTAATTATATAAGAATAAAAGAATATGACCCATGAGATTATAATATTGGAATAAGATCATGTCATAAAAGAGTGTAATAAAGTATGGAATAATCATTATCACATAAATATTATGTTAAGGCTACTTATAAGGAAATTCATCACATGTTAGGATTGGTATAACCACCTGTGTACCTACATTATCCTTGGGATAACCTCCAATGTACCCTCTTTTGGGCTTGGGATAACATCCCATGTAACCTTATTCAGGATTCAGATAACCTCCCATATACCATCTTTTGGTCTTTGTATAAACTCTCATGCAAACTATTTTAGTATTGGGATAACCTCTTGTGTAACCTCTTTCAATCTTGGGATAACCTCTCGTTTACCCACTTCTAAGCTTTTGAAACCTCCTATGTACCCTATTTTGGGCCTAAGATAACCTCCAATATACCCTTTGATTTAATAAAACATTAATACTTACACAAAGCATTAGATGGATTTATAATTCTAGGACAAACCATCATATATTCATTATCCATTCATGTTTATTCCATAAGATCATGAAAACATTTATCATTCCATCATAACTTAACCCATGGAAAAAATGGGTTTCCTCAATATTTCATCACCATAACCATAATACATAAAGATAAATAATATAAATGTTATTATATAATCATATACTCATTAAATCATAAGAAAAATTAAAATATTTTATCATAGATGAAAAAAATCCTTTAAAAGATCACTAGAATATTTCTTGAGAAAAATAACCTTTTCATTTTGAAATCACTTATTTATAATATAAAAAGTGTTCAAAATATTATGGAACAAAATTTATTTGAATTTAACCATGTAAAATTTTAAATTATTCTTTAAAAAATTTAGATTTCATGATAATGAGAAATTTTATTCATGTCATGCACATTAAAACAAAGTTTCCTTTCACATTTTCGATAAAAAGTCAAAAATACCTCGTTCAGAAAATGAAAAGAATATTACTTTGAATTTTTTTATAGAAATTAAAAAATGGGTATAAATTAATTTAAAAAATCACATTATAATAGTAAAAAAATTCTTGAAAACATTATAAATAAAACATGTATATGGAAGAAAATGATTCTTGACCAAAAAGGAAATAAAGTATGTTTTTCTTAAAAACATTTTCTATATCATTTTAAGTACCAAAGAGTGGAAAATGGTAATATTACTTGAAAATTAAAGGAATAAAAATAGGATAATATAATTAAATTCATTTATCATATATTTATAATATAATTTCCCTCAATTTAAATTCTAGCATGAAAAATCCCAATTAAAATGAGATTGAAACATAAATTACTTAAATCAAGTAAAAATTTATTCATAAGCAACATAATATGATGTATAATAAATTTAAAATTATTATAACTCTACAAAAGAACCATTTATATACTTATAATATCATATATGACACACTTATAACATAAAAAACACCCATTTATTAATAATTCCTAATTAAAGTCATCATTTTCGGGTGTTAATTGTTTTATTTTTCATGAAAGTTTCAGTTTGGAACATCCAATCCCTATAATTTGATCATGGTTACATCATATATGAAATTTTAATCATGATATAAATATCATATATATTTATTATATACATATTTATAATCATCCATAGAATTTGGACATATAAAAAGTTATTTACATCATTCATGGTGACAATAGGCCGCACGTACGCCTAAATGTTGTTTTCATTTTATTATGAAAAGAAGGAAATAAATATAAATAATAATTTATAATTATAGAACCATAATTTTATCATAAATATCATATATAAACATTAAATCGATCATAATAATTAACCATGAATGATGGTGATGGAAAATAAATTATATTGCTACGTGGAGGTATTGGTACACATGTACGCATGAACGATACTTTGACTCCCTATTTAATGGAATAAAGGGTGGATAATGGTGATTACATAATCATAATAAAATATAAATATACTTAAGACACTATAGTTATTACTTTATGATACCACACATTTGGAGGATCAAGAGGAAGAAATAAAATTGAGAGTTATCGGTTAAGAGTTTTACCTCTCTATTGAGAAATCTCATTTGACTTACACCTTAAGCCTTGAAAGGATGGAATTTTGGAAACAAAATATGTTATAGGATGTGTGAAATGAACATATTATGATATTAGTTTTGGTATTTTCTGATATATAGTGATCAAAATTTGATAATAAGGGAGGAGAGAAGGTGGGATTTTATAAGTGAGGGTGGGATACCCATGGAATTACATAAATTATTAAATTAATATTAATTAATTTTTAGAATAAAGTGACTCCAAATTTTTATATTAAAATATATGATGAGTATAAGTCTTAATAATCCCATAAAATAATATTTATTCAAGATAATTTTTTGGTTTAATCCCCATCTATTAGTTTTAATCCCCATTAACCTTTTTAAAAATTACTATGATATCAATTATTTTTACTTCTTAGGGGTCAAGAATGTTACTAAAAAAGGAAAAGTGACCCATAAGTTTAACATGGTTGATATAATAGACTATATACCATTAAATAATCTTAATATAGTATTTTTATATATTTTAATTCATTTTATAATATATTATTTAACCTAAGATACCATTAAAGTCATTTTCAGTAATATTCACTAATTTTGAATTTAAATACAATAAGATTGAAATTAGATTCTAATAAAAACTTTTAAAACATCACTATTATTTTATATTTATCTAAAAAATTCATGTAACACAATAATTTCATCCAAATTTTATTACTTTTAATTTTTTAAAAATAATTTATTTTATTTTTCTATTACTTCAAAATATAATGCATCAGCGTTACATAATCATTTTAGGTAATTATAGCATCAATAAAAATTAAAAATATATTATAATGATAAAAAAATTAATTAATATTTCAAATAACCATTTATAACCTAAAAAAACATCTTTTAATAATTATGAAAAAATATTAGAGTTATTAAAACAAAGAGAGTGACATTTTTGGATTTAATCTTTACTTAAAATAATATAAAGGTCATAATCAAAGAAAAATGACAGCATGTTGACACAATTTAGAAAATTGGATGATAGTGGTTAAAATAAAATCATTAAATAGTATATATTTATGTTTATTGTAGATTTATAGGCCTCATCTCCTATTTTTAACCTTATTTTATCAATTTTTCCATCACTGAGGCGACAAATATTTACGATAGTTAAAATTCATAATGAAAAAAAATTAAAGGGACCTATTTACAAAATTTGAACCTACTAATTTAAAATATGAAATATATTTTTTTAAAATTCAATTCCCAAAATTTGAAGAAATAAATTTTAATACAAATGTGTAAAATGCAATGAAAAACATTTTTTAGAAAAATACACTTTTATGCCTAAAAATGAACTTATCCCAAAATCAAGTATATTATTCATTAATATGCAATTAGTTAAATTATATTTAATTAAATTATAATCATTTTTATTTAAGTTCAAATTAAAAACATAATGAGACTTTTAGATTTCATGATTTAATGAAAAGAAATGGCAATTTTATAAAAATCGGTATTTTTTACTATTCATTGAAAAATTTATCCTTTCCAAAAAATCCCAAAATTTAACCTTAAGATAATTTTGTTATGATTATTTCAAGAAATATATCCTTTTTATAAAATACAATTTATAAAATCTTTTGAAATTAATTATAATATTTTTCTCACAAAAAAGAAAAAAACATTTTTTGAAGCATAAAACAACTTTACTAAAAATTGAGTGATTATTTATTAAGAATAAATAAATATGTTTTTATTGAGTCAAAACATTATAAATATAATTTTTTTATTTTATTCACTCATATTCATACCTTATAATTCAATGTCCAGGTTAAATTGATCACATTTAAATAATAACATTTTAATAGTATAATGCGGTTCGTTTGAACTCAATGTTGCATGAAAAGAAAGATATCAATGAAATAAAATTTATTTAAAGTGAAATATTCCATAAAAATATTTGGGTGTTACACTATCACCCAACATATTATGGGTGGGGGGTAGCATAGTCTTGGACCCCTCATGGGCCATGTTGCATGGGACAACCAGATAGGATGACCCATCACAGGGCCCAAAGACACTGGCCCATTTGTGAGGCAGTCCTGGTTCTACTCATAGGTCCAGGTTTATGTGACCTGACACTACTAAGTGCTTGAAAACTCATATGGGTTCCATTCTATTCCATGATCCAATGCATCACTGCACATGTTGGGGCATGTTAACGTGCTGAAGGAAGTTAAGGATTTGTGAAAGCATGAAACATGGTATTTTAAAAATCATATGTCCAAATTTATGTTGAAACATAAAATTAGATATAAAAATAATCATATTCAACCATGTATTATGTAATGCCCCTACCCTAGTTACCCAGAGTCGGTGCATTATTTTAATACATTGTCATGATTACAAGGAATCAAGTCCCAAAAGACCGATCCGTTTAGCAGCCTTGGAAAATAGATTACATACATGAATGTTACATTACACTTCATGACATACAAAAGAATATAAACAATCCTTTATGAACACCATTTTTCCCTTGGCTTAACCCTTCAAATCTATCACAATACACTTCTTGGAATCCTGGGAAAAATAAAACGTAGAAAGGGGTGAGCTCAGATGCTCAGTAAGGATAACAATACAACGAAAACTTTCATGAATAAGCATAAACATTTAAGGAAATGTATAACTAAAACAAAATCCTTCTAAACTTGAAATTTAGCATAATATGGAAGAAATAAAATGAAGTAATTCCATTTACTTATTCACATGAACATTCTGCTATTCGAATAATCACATGCAATATCACTAACCACTTTCATATTGATGGATGCATAATTCCAGACTATCATAACCACATAGTCAAGGCCTTGTGCCAAGACTACAGATAAGATTCTGTCAAGGCCTTGTTCCAAGACACTAGTTTGTCTCATGAGACCTACCGATGCATCGAGGATCTATAGCGGGCTCCACCCGTCACTTACTAAGTCCAATGCATTCCTCATATGAAAATGTTTAAACATAACATAAACATTCGTATTAAAACTAGCATAAAAAATGTCAATACTTTATCCATAAACCATGAATGGTATAAAAATAAAACATCCATAGTCAAACATATCACAAAACCTTCAATACAGTATGGAATATTTGTATCAACTTCAATCAAGTTTAAAATCCATCAAAGTATGTTGACATAAATGAAAATGATTTATAAAACTCTTTGAGAGAAATATCTTTTTTTCATGAAAACATTTAAAAGTAACAAAATTTAAAAAAGAAGACATTTAAATAAATTTTTGAATCAAAGTGTCCCATACCACTTTTAAACTTTTCAAAGCAATTAACATTTTAAAACATTCATGTCCATTTAAAAAAATCCTTAAAACCATTTGGAAAACATGGACATTAATGAGAATGGTTTAAAAGAATACATCTTTAAAACATTTAAAATGATGTTTTAGTAAAAATAACCTTAAAATAATCCCTTTTAAAACTATTTTATGAAACATGGACATGGATAATAAATATGTCCCAGTAGATACTTACGTAAAAAGAACCTCAGATAATAAAGATATTGTGAAATTAACCCTTACCAATTAGGCAACTTACGAAACATACAACCCATGAAAGAGGTATCATATATGAATATGTAAATACACATAAATTAAAGTGTATTACACAAATAATGAAATTATGGGTAGTACATACACCACACAAAAGGTAATAGTGGCAATATGGTAAGAATCTCATAGGAATAAGGTGTGAGATGAAAACCCCTTACCTTGCACTTTCCCTTAGTCGAGGGTACGTTTAACCTCCTGTATGAAGACCGTAGTATGTTATTAAATTATACCAGAACCATATTAATATTTATGATATCATAAATTATTTATTTATGACTTTATACTACCCATTTAATAATAATTTCCATGTTAAATTAACATTTCGGGTAATAATCGCTTTCTTTATCGTACGTGTTTTAACTTGTTACTCTTGATTGTATCACTTAGATCATGATTTAAATACTTCCAGAATATAAAACATGATTTATATATCATATATATTTAGAATATAAATATGTATAATATACATATATATGAAAGGGAAAACACTGTTTATGGAGACAATAGTCCGTACGTACGCATAAACGCTGATCCGTTATCATAACGTATTGAACAGAACTGAGTGAATAAAATATATGTAAGTACACACACACACACAAATATATATATATATATATATATATATATATATATATCTCCATTATAATTATTATGTCATATATTACAAACATATTAGTAATATATATTTTTATAATCGTCGATGTATGGTGAATGTGGAAATGAATCCCATCGCGTCGTGGAGACGGTAATCCGTACGTATGCACGAGCGACAATATAATTTCCTTAAAGGTATGGAATTGGATGGTATATTAATTTTACAGAGACATTATCATGTTATTTTCATTATTTATATACATATTAATCATCATTATATGCATTCAAATCACATAGTGTTGAATAACAAATTACACCACGACGTGGAGGCAGTAAGCCGTACGTACACACACATGGTGACATTATCATTCATAAGATGGATAAAATAATGAATATAGTTGTAAAATATTAATAATAAAATCACAGTATATATAAGATACTGGATTTATTATTTTATAATGGAAATAACAAAGAAAGAAGAAGTGGAAGAAGAAAGGAACTTGAAAGAGGGTGGTGAAATCATTACCTCTTCTTTGGGTTCTTCCTTTTGATTTGATCAAAAGGTCTCATTAGGTTGGATTTATGATCAAACAAAGGCTTATAGGAAGAATTTAGGGGAGTTTTGAGGATATTTGGTCAGGGTTTGGCCGAGCCAAATGACTTTGGAGGTGCGATTTTGAGAGAAGGGGAAGTTCCCTTTTATAAGAGGGGTGAGGGTCACTTTATGAAAATATTAAAGTATTAATTTCTTATACAATCATACTAGATTTATAATGGTTAAAAATGAATTTATTTAGATCCTTAGGTGGTTATGGGTCGAAATAATATCAACCAATAGGTTTTATACAAGTTTAGGTTACCATTTTAACCTTATCATTTAGATTTAACTCTTAGTTAAATAGTTTAACTTTTACCGTGTCTTCTTGTATTCTTAATATATATGGTTAATAAAATTACTCTAAACTTCCAAGAGAACCTCAAGTGGCTCATTAATGACATATATAATATTATTTAAACCCTTTGGCCAAACCTTACATTTTAAGGAATAATATATCAACCAATAATATAGTATTTGTTTTAAATATTAATTTATGTCAATTTTGACATTATTTGGTATTTTGTTTTTATGAAAGTCATCACAACTTTATTAATATGAAAAAGATACATTTAATCCGCCCTAACATGTCATAGGCTCCTAGAAAAGTCGTGTATGTCATAAAAACTTTGAAATTATATTTATTTTAATATTTATAATACTATTTATTTGATTCGTTCATTAATAAGGTAAATACTTCATCATCATTGTGTCATAAATAAATTTAATTATTTAATGTATAAAAATTATAAAAAAAATATCATGATGTAGAAAAGATTTTTATCTTTCTAATGAATATTTATAATCTAATTTATCTTATGTATAACCCTATATTAAATTTTTTTAGTTAATAAACTTTGAATTTAACACTTTTAACTCTTCTCTAAATTAAATAATAATAAATGTCCTAATCTAATCCAAGTGGACCTAAAGGGTAATATCTTATTCCTAAGGTTGTTTTTGGTCAAATTACACTTATCCAATAGAATTAGTACATGTGTTAGGGTAATAATAATATCATTTTCCCCTTAATTACCTTATTTACTTTTAACCGTGGTAAATAAAAGTAAAAAGTTACTATTCACCAAAAATTATTTTTATCTTATTGAACAACATTTTACTCCTTGATATTAACCGTGTCTCTCGGATTTTAGAAATTCAACTCATAGAAGTGGTAAAATTAAGTTTTATGTGAATTTACAAATTCTCCTAGGAGGTGGGTAAAAGATGGTGAAAAGTTCAATAAAATTTTTATATATCTAAAATTATTATAAAATGAATTTAATGAATTACATTTAACTTATATAGGTATTATGTATCTATTTTTACCTAAAATAAATTTAAATAAAATAAATAATTATTTAAATAAAAATTCAGTTTTAAACTATAACTTCGTGTTCTTCACTATTCATCAAAAATTAAAAGTTTTCAGAAAAATACCAAAAATTTACCCTAAGATAATTTTGATATTCCTAATTCAATAACAAAGAATATTTTACCAAATTAAAAGCATAGAAGTTTCATTTATTAATTTAAAATTAATTCCGGCTGTTAAAACCAAAAGGCGTATTTTTAAGAAATAATAACTATCAAAAGTTTGACACTTGTTTATGTCCAATTTCAAAGTTAATTTCTTATAATGATCATCATTGGATTAAATGGTAAAAATATAATCTATTTTACTTACAAACCATTAAAATGTATAAATTAACACTATAAATTATTTTGATTAAAAAAGTTTTTTCAGTTAAAATATAGTATTTTTCCCTATTCACCCAGATATGAAAGTTATCAAAAAAACACCAAAACTTTATTAAAACTAAATTCTTATGTCCCGATTCTAAATAAGAAGTTTTTTTGTCAAATTGAATATATTAATGTTTCAAATATTGGATATAAAAAGGCTTCTCCATTAAAAGGCAGTAAAATTGCAATTTTTGAAAAATACTTCTTTTATCTTAAAAAATGTATTTGTTCTTACATTATGTCTAAGAAACTCATAATATGGACTCTAAAATTATAAGTATTATATAAATTTCAAAATTCAGTTAATACTATTCATAACCGCTTTTTAACGGCTAATTTGGTAAGTCCTGGTGAGCTAAAACTCAGTGTTGTGTGTAGTGCAAGTTATTAAATTACTTTGAAGAAATAACGTACTATGAAATATTGTGGTGTTACATTCTTCCCTACTTCAATAAATTGCGTCCTCGCAATTTGAGATTATTTTTCAAAAATAAAAGGTTGAAAATAGAAAATACCTTTGCGAAAACCCACACCGGAAATTTGGTTAATAAAATTTAGTCTTAATAAGAGGAAAATGGAAATGAAAGGGTCACCACCAAATTATGATCTCGATTAGGAGAACATTGGTGGAAATTAGAGACATATAATTGGAGGAAAAATGTAAATATTTATAGGTAGTGATTGAGGTCATCAATCACAAACAAGTGTAAAATTAAGGGCCTTAAATTAATTAATCTATAAAGATTTAAAATACCATCGGTTCAACAAAACATATGGTATTAGGATAACACATTTTTGGTTTTAAGATCCCTTCAGTAAATTATAAGAATTAATTTCTTCATGGAATAAGAGTAGAAGAAAAATATATACTTGACAAGTATAGTCCCATCCTTTAACTAATTTCTACCACAAACTCATCTTTCACTAAAAAATTTAATAGAACTTAAAAATAATATTATATTTATCCTATTCTTATAGGGTTCAAAAAAATGAATTTATAATTCATCTACCATCTTTTTTAAAAAAGACTACATTATTCAATCCAGGACATCATGTGGGCCAGTGGTAGGTGATAGACCCTTTCCACCCTTTGGTTGCGGGTTCAAGTCTCACGGCCTTTCCATACGCGACGGGTTGTCGCCCGACCTCCGGGTTGTCCTTTTATGGCAATCCAAAAACAATCTCAAACTAGAATTATCCAAAATACTTCTGTCCAAACTCATAGTCCAAAATTTATAAGGAAGGTAAACATAATGAAGATCCTTTTTTCCACATAATAACATGTGAACACCTTTATCATGTATTCTTTTAAAACACTACAATATCTTGAATTACCATAAAACCTTATTGATTACATTAATGATCCATTATTCCTTATAGAATACTGGATATACCCCTTCTATTCAAAAATGTTGTAAACTCCAAAAATGATAGAATATACAAATCATTAATCAGTTTTAAGGTAGTCAAGAATATCCAATATAATTTATCCAAATCAATCATGTATTATTCCAAAATCACTACCTCGATATCAGAACCATATTATGGTTTATCATTCTCTAAACCATATATTTTCAACAATTTAACCTGCTATTGAGTCACTTTTATTGGTTCCACACAATCTCGAGTCCTTAATGAAATAGTACTGTAGTACAATCCTTATATTCTCCATAATTATTATAACCAGTACATTGTTGATACAACACTCAAATGACATAATTATCTAATAATAACATAAGAACTCTAATAATTTCTCCTCATATGTGGTAGTATCATAACTTGATTATTATCCAATAGCATCATTTGGGGCTTACTCTGATTATTTGGACATTGGTTCACGTAGTGTCCCAAATCCTTGCAGATGAAGCATTGTACATTTGAGACCTTTTTCTTACCATTACAGTCACGTACATGGTGTCCTTTTTATCTACACTTATAAAAAACTCCAATTCCCTTCAGGCAAGTTCTAGGGTGTCTTCCCCCAATTATCACATATGGGAAAATTATTCTTTTACCTATTCCATTTATCCATATTTCTATCTTCCATCCTTTTCTTCTCTTGCTTTACTTCAAAGCCATAAGACTCAGATAATTCTTTACTTATCTTATTAACACATGATACTATTTATTCATATGTTGAGAATACATGGGAGACTATTTCTCTTCAAAATGTTGGCTTAATACCATGAAAGATATGATCCTTCTTACTCTTGGGATCATACGTATTGCTGGAGTTCGCAGTCCTTCTACTGGTCACCATTTCAATACAATAGCATAAACTGGGTCAGTTTATGAATTGCCATAATTCAAAACTTGTAAAATACATAATGTAAATTGAACGGTTTATGAAAATAATGCATAATCATAAAGATGTTTTCATTGAGGAAGTATATACTCATAAACCCTTCACAATGATTTGTAAAGAAAATGAGAATTATCCTAATCATATCCCCCAGGAGTGTCGTAACCAAGAGTGTAGTAAGGTCCATTGTCATGCAATAATTCCCATTTGAGTCTAACTCAAAGTGGTGTTTTTGGGTTTTACCCCTAGGTACATCTGTGCAAGAGCTGCCTCTACCTACTCGTATCCAGACAAGGATGTATTTTCTTGGAAAACTCACAAAATATCTACATTACCAAAATTCTAGGAATTTATTATATATTAATTCTTAAAGTCTATCTTAGGTCTATGTGCTCTAATTAGAGTTTATCTAAATATAGCTTCCAAGTTTATTTCTAAAATTCCTCTGACACCAACTGTAACGCCCCGAGCCTAGTTACCCAGAGTCGGTGAATTGTTTTAATACATTGGCATGATTACAAGGAATCATGTCCCGAAGGACCGACCGGTTTAGCAGTCTTGGAAAATATATTACCTACATGAATATTACATTACACTTCATTACATACAAAACAACATAAATAATCCTTTATGAATGCCATTATTCCCTTGGATTAACCCTCCATATCAATCACAATACACTTCTTGGAATCCTGGGAAAAATAAAACATAGAAAGGGGTGAGCTCAGATGCTCAATAAGGATAACAATACATTGGAAACTTTAATAAATAATCATAAACATTTAAGGCAATGTATAAATAAAACAAAAACCTTTTAAAATTGAACTTCATCATAAAATGGAAAAAATAAAATGAAGTAATTCTATTTAATTATTCATATGGATATTCTACTAGTCGAATAATCACATGCAATATCACTAACCACTTTCATATTGATGGAATGCATAATGCCAGACTATCATAACCACATAGTCAAGGCCTTGTTCCAAGACTACAAATAAGATTTTGTCAAGGCCTTGTTCCAAGACACTAGTTTGTCTCATGAGACCTACCGATGTATCGAGGAGCTATAGCAGGGTCCACCCCTCACTTACTAAGTTTAATGCATTCCTCATATGAACAGGTTTAAACATTACATAAACATTCGTATTAAAAGTAGCATATGAAATGTCATTACTTTATCTATAAACCATGAATGGTATAAAAATAACACATCCACAGTCAAATATATCACAAAACCTTCAATACAATATGGAATATTTGTATCAACCTCAAAAAAGTTTAAAATCCATCAAAGGATGTTGACATAAAGGAAAATGATTTGTAAAACTCTTTGAGAGAAATATATTTTTTTCATGAAAAAATTTAAAAGTCAAAAAATTTAAAAATTAAGACATTTAAAGACATTTTTGAATCAAAGTTTCCCATACAACTTTGAAACTTTTCAAATTAATTAACATTTTAAAACATTCATGCCCATTTAAATAAATCCTTAAAACCATTTTGAAAACATGGACATTAATGAGAATGGTTTAAAATAATAAATCTTTAAAACATTTAAAATGATGTTTTAGTAAAAAGTACCTTAAAAGAATCCCTTTGAAAAATATTTTATGAAACATGGACATGGATAATAAAGAGATTGTGAAATTAACCCTTACCAATTTGGTAACTTACGAAACATACACCCCATGAAAGAGGTATCCTAAAATGAATATGTAAATACACATAAATTAAAGTGTATTACACAAATAATACAATTATGAGAAGTACATACACCACACAAAAGGTAATAGTGGCAATATGGTATGAATCTCACGGGAATATGGAGTGAGATGAAAACCCCTTACCATGCACTTTTCTTTAGTCCAGGGTACGTTTAACCTCCTGTATGAAGACTGTAGTATGTTATTAAATTATTCAAGAACCATATTAATATTTACGATATCATAAATTATTCATTTATGACTTTATACTACCCATTTAATAATAATTTCCATGTTAAATTAACATTTTGGGTAATAATCGCTTTCTTTATCGTACATGTTTTAACTTGTTACTCTTGATTGTATCACATAGATCATGATTTAAATTCTTCTAGAATATAAAACATGATTTATATATCATATATATTTATAATATAAATATATATAATATACATATATATGAAACGGAAAACACCGTTTAGGGAGACGGTAGTCCGTACATACGCATAAACACTATTTCCTTTATCATAACTTATTGAACGGAACTGAGTGAATAAAATATATGTATGTACATATATATATATATAAATATATATATATCTACAGTATAATTATTATGTCATATATTAGAAACATATTAGTATTATATATTTTTATAATCGTCGATGAATGGTGAATGTGGAAATGAATCTCATCGCGTAGTGGAGACGGTAATCCGTACGTACGCACGAGCAAAAATATCATTTCCTTAAAGGTGTGGAATTGGAAGGTATATTAATTTTACAGAGAAATTATCATGTTATTTTTATTATTTATATACATATTACTCATCATTATATCCATCCAAATAACATAGCATTGAATAACAAATTACACAACTGCGTGGAGACGGTAAGCCGTACGTACGCACGCATGGTGACATTATCATTCATAATATGGATATAATAATGAATATAGTTGTGAAATATTTATAATAAAATCACAGTATATAGAAGATACTAGAGTTATTATTTTAGAATGGAAATATCAAAGAAAGAATACGTTGAAGAAGAAAGGAACTTGAAAGAGGGTGGTGAAATCATTACCTCTTCTTCGGGTTCTTCCTTTTGATTTGATCAAAAGGGATCCTTAGGTTGGCTTTCTAATAAAACTAAGGCCCCTAGGTTGAATTGAGGGAAGTTTTGAGGATATTTGGGTAGGGTTTGGTAGAGCCAAATGGATTTGGAGGTGTGATTTTGAGATAAGGGGAAGTTTCCTTTTATAAGAGGGGTGAGGGTCACTTTAGGAAAAGATTAAAGTATTAATTTATTATACATTCATATTCAGTTTATAATGGTTCCGAATGAATTTATTTCTATAATTAGGTGGTTATGGGTCTAAATACGCTTAAAAAATAGGTTTTATACATGTTTAGGTTACCATTTTAACCTTATCATTTAGATTTAACTCTTAGTTAAATAGTTTAACTTTTACCGTGTCTTCTTGTATTTTTTCTATATATGGTTAATAAACTTACTATAAACATCCAAGAGAACCTAAAGTGGCCCATTAATGACATATATAATATTATTAAAGCTTTTTGGTTGAACCTTAAATTTTTAGGAATATTTTATCAACCAATTATATAGTATTTGTTTTAAATATTAATTTATGTCAATTTTGACATTATTTGGTATTTTGTTTTTGTGAAAGTCATAAAAACTTGATTACTTCGAACAAGATACATTGAATAATCCCTAACATATCATAGTCACCTAGAAAATTCGTGTATGTCATAAAAACTTTGAAATTATATTTATTTTAATATTTACAATAACATTTATTTGATTCTTTCATTAATAAGGTAATTACTGCATCATCATTGTGTCATAAATAAATTTAATAATTTAATGTCTAAAAATTATAAATAAAATACAATGATGTATGAAATCTTTTTATATTTATATTTAATATGTATAGTTTAATTTATCTTATGTATAACCCAATATTAAAAATGGGTTAGTTAATAAACTTTGAATTTAACACTTTTAACTCTTCTTTAAATTAAATAATAATAAATGTCCTAATCTAATCCAAGTGAACATAAAGGGTTATATTTTATTCCTAAGGTTGTTTTTGGTCTAATTATACTTATCCAATAGAATTAGGACATGTTTTAGGGTAATAAAAATATTATTTTTACCCATAATTACCCTATTTACTTTTAACCGTGGTAAATAAAAGTAAAAAGTTACTATTCACCAAAAATTATTTTTATCTTATTAAACCAAATTTTACTCCTTGATATTAACCATGTCTCTCATATTTTCTAAATTAAACTCATAGAAGCAGTAAAATTAAGTTTTATGTGAATTTACAAATTCTCCTAGGAGGTGGGTAAATGATGGTGAAAATTTCAATAAAATTTTTATATATCTAAAATTATTATAAACTGACTCTAATGAATTAAATTAAAACTATATAGTTATTATGTATCTATTTATACCTTAAATAAATTTAAATAAAATAAATAATTGTTTAAATTAAAATTCGGTTTTAAACTATAACTCAGTGTTTTTCACTATTGATCAAAAATTAAAAGTTTTCAGAAAAATACCCAAAAATTAACCTAAGATAATTTTGATATTACAAATTCAATAATGAAGTCTATTTTACCAAATTCAAAACATATAAGTTGTATTTATTAATTTAAAATTAATTCCCGCTGTCAAAACCAAAAGGCGTATTTTTAAGAAATAATAACTATTAAAAGTTTGACACTTGTTTATGTCCAATTTCAAAGTGAAATTACTTACAATGACAATCATTAGATTAAATGGAAAAAATATAATCTATTTATACTTAAAAACCATTAAAATGTATAAATTAACACTATAAATTATTTTGATTAACAAAGTTGTTTTCAGTTAAAATATAGTATTTTTCACTATTCACCAAAATATGAAAGTTATCAGAAAAACACATAAACTTTATTGAAACTAAATTCTTATGTCCCGATTCTAAAGAATAAGTTTATTTTGTAAAATTGAATATATAAAAGTTTCAAATATTGGATTTAAAAAGGCTTCACCATTAAAAGGCGGTAAAATTTCAATTTTTGAAAAATACTTCTTTTATCTGAAAAAAATGTATTTGTTCTTACATTATGTCTAATAAACTCATAATATGGAATCTAAAATTATAAGGATTATATAAATTTCAAAATTTAGTTAATACTATTCATAACCGCTTTTGAACGACTAGTTTGGTAAGTCATGGTGCGCTAAAACTCGGTGTTGCGTGTAGTGAAAGTTATTGAATTACTTTGAAGAAATAACGTACTATGAAATCTTGGAGTGTTACATATTACATGAAATTTAAATTAATAATTAATAAAAAATCTAAAAAATAAATCAAAATCACACCTCATCCAATTTCAAATGGTAACATGTTTCCCTCATCATCGACGATCGTCGCTCGAAGGAACCAAACTTGTAACCCTTTAGATCATCCACATGAATTTAAAAAGAATTATTGGATATATTCCTATGAAATATAGGTTCTAACATGGATAATATATGGCTGTTTAACATCATAATGATCATGGGAGGTCAAACTATTTTTCCTCAAACTTAGATTGAATGACTGCAGATCTTTCCTTTTCTTTATCTCATTAGGAATTGAAAGAGAGGTGGAGAGGAGAGATAATTTGATCAATAACTTATATACATAATTTTTTTGTCTTAAAATGTTTCAATAATTAGGTTATAACTTTCATAAATTTTATTTAGGTCCTTATGGAAGTTAACCCTACAAACATACCAAAAAATGAGACAAACAACACTTAAAACCCCCAACAAATGGTGTAGATATTTTATCACTTGCTTGTTACATATAAAATATGTAACATGATAAAACATGAGCCATTAACTTGAATAAAATATCCTATAAATATTAAATCAAACTTTATTATTAAATATTTAATATTTGTTTGAAAAATATTCTTTATTATATTCACTAATAAACTTGTGAATATAATAATTAAATTAATACTACAATTGTTATTATAAACTCAAATAATATTTGATTTATTTTTTTTCCTTTGTGATATTATAAACTCAGATATTACCTTACCCCCATGCAGGGCCTATATTTTTCTAAATTCCATTTTACTAGAATTGGTCAGGCTTCTGAATACACATTCTATGCAATCTTCTTAGCCGATGTCTCAACAGTTGTGAGCAATACTCATAGATGAGGGGGAGATTCTAGAAACCCATCAAAGCCCTAAAAGGAAAATATTTAGTCATAACAATGAAAACCAACTATATACAAACACTATTTAATATAATCTATTTGTCTTGTATTATCTCATAAATAAGGATTTACTGTTCATGTCATCACCCTTTATTGCTTTATTATTTTATAACCTTACTGGACAAACTTAACTTTTTCAACCATGACCATGTATTTAGTAAAGGTACCACCTTTCTAGAAAACTGGTCTTAAGATATCTCTTCCTTTTGAAATCTATATATTATATCTTGATCATTCAATCAATTTCATACCACCAATGACACACCCAACACAAGCTACCTTGACACAATATAAATGTCATGGATTTTGTTTTGAATAAAAGTGTACAATAAAATGGTATACATTGATAATAATATCAAGTTAAGAAACCAATACATGTAATTGTAAATAGGAAAAAACAATAAAACCTAAAAAATTTGTGTTAAAATTGGTGGTCTAGTCCTTATGATATCCTTTAATTAAGATCACCAAGGGAAAACATCACGAGAAGATGCCTCATTACTTATGAGTCCCCATAAACTGATAGTAAAAAAACATATGTGTCCTTATAGTATTTTGTATCTTCACTATAGTGTATATATTTTGAGAGGACCACTTCAGGATGTACTCAACACTAAGGGGGGGTGGGGCTGGGGGGTGGGTGAATTAGTGTGAAGGACATTTTAACAAATTATAAATTTTTATCCCTTTTCCTCATAGACCTATCAGGATCTTGATTATCCTATTATCTTTTCCTCATCATATGAAAGTATATAAAAGAAGGTAAATAATGACATGTGATATTTTTACAAGTTTTACTACTCAATAAGAGTATCTATTCCTTTATATATATTCCAATGACCAGTACACAAATTCTCTACTATAATTAGACACTAGTTGTAGTAGTTTGGTAAGAAAACAATCCTTAGACTAGTTTGGGTAACTAAACTTTAGGAGGGGGTAGGGGAAATAATCCTCTTCCCTGATCTGTTGAAAGCCACATCCATCTTGCAGTTCCTTGCTGGTTCATTATTTTTTCTTTGAATATACTCTTCACCTTCTTTTTAAGGTACTTTGTAACACCAATAAAGCCTTCCACTAGATGAGACATATATTGTATTTCACAATTTTTCTTTATTATTTCAATCACTTCTTATTTAATTTATTACTTTCCCAAAAACAGGAAAGCAAATCTTCTTTTTCATCACAATAGTAATTTGAAAGATTCACTTCTTTATTCTTCTTTATAGTAGAAAATTGAAAATTGCATCTCTTACTTATTTTTATATATTCAATCAAAATAATATGAATATATAGAAGACTATATATCTTATAATTATTCTTCAAACTAAATCATAATAAATTTAATATATATTGGACCATCACATATTTTTCTCATTATTTTTGATATAAAATAATATTCAACATTGTAGGAGTGTCGTATTAAATTTATTTGATTCTAAATATCCAAAATTTAGTTTAGTATCAATTTACTCTTACTGAAATTTCTTATTTGTAAACACTACTTACACTAAACTGAACATACCACATCATGTTATGCATGTATAACAACTTTCATTGGTCTTCTCAAGCTGGTAAACCCCAACACACAACAATTCTTGGTTTATTATTTTATGTGTTTTTTGTTTAACCTTTATAAATGGACTATTAATTTATGTTATCTTGTTCATAATTATTCACATATACATGCATGTACTCTTTATTCTTTGTTTACGTGTTCATAAAGATATATGCTTGGGGTCTGACATATGCATGAGTTTTTTTTCATGCACCACATTGCCATTGTTTTTTAAAATCTCTATCATGAAAACCCTAATGGGTTTAGTTGTGATCGTACTTATGCATATAATGGATATATGTGAATTCTCATGGTTTGTTTCTACTAAATTATTATAATGATAGACGATATCTCAATGCTTCTGGAAAAATATTGAGGCTTTGAGGAACCAATTCTTCATGAAACATAGTGGGGGTAGGTAACTCAAGCATTGATTCATGGTATCAATTATTTTCATAGATGAGTATATGATTCTTCTTCACACTATAAATGATAATATAAACCCAATTATTCTCATATCTAAGAGGTTCATAGGTCTTCTTACATAATATAATTGAAATCTAAGATAATTCTCTATTTTCCGAAAAATGATAGCTCTTTAGGAGAATGTGAGTGAAAACATATTTTCTCAGCTGTGGATAATCTCCTTTTATAAGTGATTTCCACTACCTTAGTTTTATTCATTTATCGAATTGAAATCACTGAAAATAATTCCATGTTAAAGTATAAAGATACTGATATCTTTAAATACCTGAAGATATCAACATTTTTATTATTTAAGAATGTGTTATTTGATGTCAAAAATCATGGAATATATTTTTATGTAAAGACTGCTCACGTTCATGAGATGAAGATCACATGATCCTCCTTATATTTCAAACTCATATACGAATACCAGATGTACGAATAGCCTCCTACAACTATTTAT
Organism: Viscum album; assembly: GCA_963277665.1. Classification (NCBI taxonomy): domain Eukaryota; kingdom Viridiplantae; phylum Streptophyta; class Magnoliopsida; order Santalales; family Viscaceae; genus Viscum; species Viscum album. The sequence continues at coordinate 1,172,760,069 of OY728157.1, read as the reverse complement.
TTTATTTAGCTTTAGCATGTTCATAAAACTCTTGATAAGATGATCATAAAAAAAAATATCCATTAATATTAGAATAGTTTTTATATATAGATTTCATCATAATGTAGAGATTAATGGTATTGAGGAAATTTTATTCTTGATATGAATAAATTTACAAAATAATATTTTCTTCGAAGAAGTAGGAGGTAGAAGACAAAGTCCCGTGGTGGATGGATGATTTTTATCAATTGAATTAGATGTCTATGCTTATTTCTATATGTTTTAAAGTGTAGGAACAAAACACCTGATTCATCCATCACACATCAAAGTTGGATTTGGTTGTGCTCTATTTAATAATACAATCCATTCCACATTAATCTTGATCCATTAATGGGGTTTAATACCTGAAACAAACTACACATTCCCTCACTCCACCGTGCTACCCCACACGGTGGATATAGAACACCCTTGTACATTTCTGTGCATGATCCACTTGTGCAATATAATCAATATGCTTCATGTTTTTACTCTCTACACCCATGCACCCCATGTGGTAACTATACATCATTCTGATGCCATGGGATGGCTAGGTAGACCACCTCCCATGTGGTTGACACCTAGGTTCCCACATATATAGATGAGGTGGTATTTTATTGGATTATGGTTGGATATATTTTTTCAGTAAACTATTTTGAAAAGAGTTATGTTAAATCATCAACATAAGTGTCATGATAATTTATCAATTGTCCTTATACATTCCTCATGAAATTAACATATTTATTTCAGGTCCTTCTTCTATATAATCATGGAAAATAATATTTTGTATGATCTTCATTAAATTATTCTTCATGAAAATCAATATTTTCATGGTATTAAATTATACAACCTTGTTCAAAATAATGTGTCATCCGTAACACAATTGAAACATGTATTTTTAATTTAATCCTGGTTCAACAAGAATCATACTTAAAAAATCAAAGTCTTTAAAAGAACTTCATTAAGATAATAAGACCTTAGTAATTTATTCTTCATCCATTCATACAAGCTATATTACCTTTTATATCAATCTTTCATATCTTGGATACTTCACTTAAATTAACTTATTTATTTTTAAATTATTCAAAATATTTACATCAATGAAATATTTCTATTTCATTTACCACCATTTAAAATTAATAAAAAACATTGAAAACAAATAAAAATCATATAAAAGTGGGACATTTAATAGCCACTTTGCATTTAATGTAAATAGATTCAAATTAATTTATTAATGAATATGAAAACATGTGAATATCCCCCTTTACTTTTCCAAAATTTCATTTCAATTTATCTCCCCATTATTGAAAAGAAATAAAAAGTTTGTGGGAAAAGGGTATTAGTTCATACTTAACCAATGTGCCACAGATAATTTCACTCTAAGTATTTGTGTGTCGTGCTTGGTGTAGAAAAAATAGAATTTGATATAGACAATAGTTCTGTCCTTTTACTAACTAATATTAATGCCACATAAGATGAGTACTCATATAATTATCTTGAATAATTTTATAGTTTTATTCTAGGATTAAGATACTAAATGAGATATGAAACTTTTATAATTACAATAAACCTGAAATTATTTCACTCACTTAAACAAATAGATCAAAATATTCAAGTTCAATTAGTAGGATAAGTGAACTTATAGCACTTATATATTTCCAATTTTTTTATGTCATTGATTAATTTCATTTCTCCACCCTTTTATTAATTTTATTATTTTTGATAAATAAGAATTAGAGATTATAAAAAATATACCATTTATAATGACACGATCTTTAAGAAATATACAGAATAATCCAATTTGATACTAATTGAAATGATTATTATGACAGTAACATTATATTTCTTCATTTGTCTCCCACTCAAGGGAAACAATCTTCAATATATTCATAATGGTGGATATATTAAAGAATAGATTTCAAGGTGTTCTAATATAGATAATACAAAAAAGGGTCATTGACTTGTGAATTTCCATTGTTGAAAACTTTCAAAACATCACCAAGGAGGATATTATTCAATACTTGTTCTTTAGGACACCAAATATAAGATCAAACCAAGATGGAATTTTTTTCTCCTTTTATAGTCTACTCTATCACGTGAAGCCTTCCTCCCAAATGCGTCAATCTCATCTGTGTGCATTCTCTTGGTTTTTCTAAATTTATACCCCTTAATATATTTTTTCTCTTTCCTCCAACTTTTTCATGTACTTTGACACATATTATTATGATTTAATTTATAATAAAAATATTTTTTGGTATGATTCAAGGATGATGTCTTCTTTAGGATTGTTTTCAAGAATTAGTAGCACTCACTACTTATTAGGTTCTCTACGCAATAACCTGATTCACCTTCAATTATCTGCATTATAAGCATAAATAATATTCATAAATATTAAGGGAATAAGGTGGATATTCCTTTATTATTAATGTGAACAAAAAAGTTGAGATAGTTTTCTCTTCCAGGCTACACCATTTCCTCCATTGTTGATGCTTTCACATATGTGGTCTATATATATGAGTAGAGAAAAAAATGTGTGACCATGAATCCAACTAATTTCCTGCCAGTATTCCATCTATTATTGTGAAGTGCAGGTTACCATACACACCAAAATGATACAATGATAAAATTTTTCTACCGTGTGACTTCTACCACAAGTGGGAAATTATTGGGGATATTCCCTTGCCTTGTGACCATACACACCATGTCTTCTATTATGAACACATCTTAAAACCATGGAATCTTAATCCTTCCTCCACATTTATAGTATTGACCCTCTCTCTGATTCAATCTTTAACCATGTCTATGTTAATAAGAATCAATTCATAGATCTTACATGGAGACTTCATCCGTGATAGTGTTATCTTCCATAAAAATGAATCCATATTTAAATCGAAGAGAGGAAGATGAATAATCATTTGAAACACAATCTAAATACCTAAATATCATGATTTGAATACAATGATCCAAAATCGATCAACAATAACCAATAAAATAAACTAAAGAAGTCCAAACTTCATCCAAGAAAGGCCATAAGGTCGAGTTTGATATTGTATGAAGGAAGTCGATGTTGGATAAAAGATAATAGGGGTCTAAAATGTTGATGAAAACAAACAAGTTCAATGAACTGAAAACCAAGATGATTGAATGAAATAGAATCAACTGTTAGTGGAAAAACCAAATAGAATAGAGATTAAAGAAAACCCTGAATCTTACCATGGTTAAAGATCACTAATTATTGAAGAGGAACTAAGGCAAACCAAGAATAAGGAGCACTCAAAAACGTCTTGATGATGAAGAATTGTTATTTGGTGGATGTTCATGATGAATAAAACCTATGAATTACTAAATGAGGACTGGAAAAAATGAAAATTAATAGAGAATATATTGAGTTACACTCTTGAGATAGACCTGAAGACTAGGGCACCAACAAAAAATGAGACTAATCCAAACAAAATGGTTTCGAGGTTGTTGTTTTTTTGTCACTGGATTAATATCATTTTTAGGTTGAAAAAATATAAAGAGACCTCACTCATTCACAAACTATCATCTCTGAGGTTGAAGGAGAATGAACACAAGGTGTTTAAGGATTTTCCTCAAAGTAATTTCTTATTTTCATATTTTACTAAGATTCCCATAGATCACCCAAGAAACTTGGTGAAACAAATCATTTATCTATGACACCATCTCTTAGACATGGCCCTTTTAACATTTAATAAGTCCATAATAATACCCCCAACCCTATTAATATCTCAATATACCAAGTTCAATATTGATGAAGATCTATGAATTTAGTAATAACTCGACACATAGAAGCCTCACACTAAGAAAACTTGAATCATGAAGCACCGAACCTAATTTAATTTCAAAATGATCCTAAGAAGATTCTGTTTACACTATGAATCACCAGTAATCTTCCTTCACAAATGAATTGGGTAAATTCCAAGCACTCTTCTTATAAATAATAATCCATATTTAATAACCAAGTGCCTTTCATGAAACTAGTATCCCATGTGCACCACAATTGAATCCCTGTGATTTTAAAGACACAACCATGGTATTACAACCACAAAAAAACATGGGTTCACATACATTTACTAATGTACGGGCCCAATTGTAAGGTCTAAACCAAATCCATTTATTAATAGAGGCCCAATTTTATTTTACTTGGACCCATTAAGTTTTTAAATCCACTTTCAATCCCACAAGTTCACTTTTCGGCACATGAAACTCCTCATGTGAGCACTAAACAGAGCATACTTTTATATTTCTCCATGAAGTATCATATCAAATCATCCTATGAAAAATATACAAGATATAGTGCTTTATCATTAAAGGAATATCTGATCTAGGAGAATTATTTAGGATTCCATCAACTAAATCCGTCCATGCTTTGGATACTTGACACATGTCAATCATCTAGTGAAGAATAAAATACTGATCGATACTAAAATTTAAGAACATGATCAGAGTCACCCAAATATGTTTAATAAAACTATTCTAATAACATGGTCAATAGATAAAAACACAAATTTGTTTGTGCATTCTTATATAAATTAAGAAATTTTCGTTGATTTTGGTTTCTTTTTTATATAGGATTCTTCTGCGATCACAAAATCTAGCTCCTATTACTATTTAATTTCTTACTTTATTTCATTTATTTTTGATTTAATAACTCTAGTGATGGAATATTAAGCCATTAATTTAAGATCCAACGTGATTATCCTTATCTCACTATTAATGAATTCCACAATTTAATAGTTTATTCTATTTTGTTAATGTCTCTCGATTCATTCTAACTATTTAGACATTAAATATTTCCATATTTATTACATTTTGAATTCATCTTCCATTATTCATTGGATCAAATACACATGCCATTTAGGCCCTCTCCATTTATCTTAATGGTGAGAAGTGAGTTGAATTAAGGGAAATTGGATATCTTAGATTAATCGGATAGGGGATATTGGAGGTTCTAGTGGTTATTTCATCCCTTTAATTAAAACTAAATTTCTAAGTGAGGGTAATCAAGTGATATTTTACTTGATTATAGAGAAAACATGATAGTAAATAATGAAATAATGATTTAACAAGAAAATTATAGAGACATCCACGGTCAAGCCACTTATTTTAAAAATGAATTTAAAACTAATATAGTTCAATCTAGCACATTTTTTCATACATTAAACCCCCAAAAGTGAATCTTAACACATCTATAACACATTCCTCGTTGAATAAAACTATATTCCACTATTTATAAATTTTTTTAGGTTCATAATTTGATTTTTAGGAGAACCCCATGGTAGGATTCTCATCAGTTATTTAGATAATTATCGATGATATCTAGAGTTTGAATTTGGTGTCAAGGTTCTCCTTTAAATATCTCCATAGAAGCGAGTTATGAGATTTGGGTAGAAAGGTAAGATGAGACCTAGGTATATTGGTCCCTTTTAAATGATTGATTGTGTTGGATTCCTAGAATATTGGTTAACACTCCATCCACACCTCTCCTAATGACATAATGTATTCCATGTATTGGTTTTAGAAAGTATATACCATACCCTTCACATGCTTTAATCTTGTTATCTATGAAATTGGAACAAGATCTCTCATATGAGAAGTAAATAGTGGAAATTATAGATCAAGGAGATCAGGTTTTGCAGAACAATAACACTTGTATAGTAAAAGTTTTATGATGAAATCACATGTTTTAGGAGGTTCTATGGGAGCATGATGATGTAATGAAATAAAAGTAACCTCACTTGTTTTCTTCCATGCAATAAAATTTTGTGAATGAAACTATTTTTAAGGTGTCTAAAATGTTAACACCATAGTTTTTAATCCTTAAATAAATATTTCGTTTGATAGCTTTCTCCACATGAACAATTAAAACCAAATAAATATAGACAATTTTAAGGTGTCTATAGAATTGGTAGGTATAAAAAGTGATAATGGAATTATGATATATATATATATATATATAATAAAACAAAATTAGGGTCAATTTAAATAATTAATCAAATAGTGTAGGTAAGAAACTAAAAAAAAATATTTTATAATTTTTTTTCAAGTAAAACATATTTTTATATGAATAATTTATTAATACTAGATTAATTAGTTATTTATAGGAAAAAGAGTAACTAATATACTAAATGTCATTTTCTTATAATTTTTTTTCTCTACATTATATATATTTAATTAAAAATATTATTTATAATTTTTATATTTGATAATTTTAATAAAATGAGTTATTTTTTTTATTTATCATAGAAATATTATCTTAATATTAATTTTTGGGTTTTTTTTTGAAATATTCATTTTTTGATGTATAGTGAAAAATACAGTTTTTTTTCTAAAATGTTGACTTTTATGACCATATCAATATATAAGAGAGAATTAGAATTTTATAAAAACATTTTAATTAATTTAAGGATTAATGTAATGAATTATAAATTTATATAGTTTTTAAATTTATAAAACCTATATTTAATCTTATAAAAAATGTAATATTGTAATTCTAATGAAAAAAATTATTTTTCTCTCTTTTGCTTTAATATAACATTATTTAGTTAAAATTATGTTTTTTCTTGATTTGAAATCCACATAATTTTTTTAATAATACAAATTATTTTTTTTAAAATATAAAATATATATAATCTTATCCCACATTTAAATTTTAAGCTTAAAATGAACTTTTTTCAATGAAGCAGTTTTTATGCATTTTGTGTGCTAATATGAAAATTAATTTCTATAAATCATAAAAAATTTACATGATAAAATTACCTTCATATTTAAAACTATAACTTTCAAATTATTAAATAATTTTAATTTTAATTTTGGCTGTTAAAATTAGTTACCAAGGGTGAAAATGGAGTTACCACAGCAAGGGAAAATTAAGGGAAAATGTTTCAAACCTTATGCAAGTGGCCAGAACATGTAAAAAAATAATTTATGATATTGAATGTCAGAATTTATTCTTCACATTATATATTTACCCAAACCATTATTGTCTATTTATGGAACCTTTTTCCTGAATAATGGGGTGATATTATTGAAAAATAATGGGTATTTACAAAAGTTTCCTTTCCTTCAATTATAAAAAGAGACCACCTCATCCCCGTTTCTACAACCATTACAATGATTTGGATAAACAAAAAATACTACCATAATATTTCCCCAACACCTTATCTATTCCTTTGAAGCCTTGGACTCACCAAAATACTATGCTAAGGAGCCTTAAGGAGCTACCCAAGGGAGAACTTCCATGGGAGAGGCAATACTCACAATCCAATATTTCTAGTTATTTTCATCTTATTCACCCCTCAAGTCCACTTTATAAATGATATTATGAAAAAAACATTTTTATTATGATTATGTGTTTAAATAATAATGTAATATCCATTTTATACCTCCCTACAAAACCATTTAGAAAAAGGACAACGTCTTCTTGCATGTTGGTAGACTACTGCCTCCTTGAATGACGATTTAAATTTTCCATCACCACCTTAAATGTTTTGTTCGAAAAGGCTATTTAATTAACTAATATGATATTTGTGACTATATTATTACTATTTAATAATGATATTTCAAATTATATGAGTCTGATTAAAAGGAAACAATATTAGTAACTTTAATCTCCTTAAATTGACTTATCAACAAACCTTTATTAATTTGTGACTATTTTGGATAAATTTTGATACTATATAAATAAATATAAAATATATTAATAAAGGAAATAAATATCCACAATTATTTATATCATTAAATTATTTTACAACACCTTTTACCATGATTAAAATGTTTAAATTTTTTCAAATAAATTAACCAAACAACCCCAAGTAACCGATGTAAGTAAAAACTATTTTAAAAATAAATAAAAAAAGATAATAAATAGAGATTATAAGATTATATATAAATGAATAAGGTTATTGGGTATATATATAAATAACTTAATTTAATTATTCATTATGTTAAGTGCAAGTGTAGAGTACTTTCATACATGAAGGTAAGGGGTTTTCATGACTCAAATCTTTTCCATGGATCATAATAACTCTTCTTTAATTTTTATATTTCAAGATTGATCTATTATAACATATGATTATGTTATATTATTTTTCCACCTTATATTATGGGAAAATCATGTTTCAAAACAAATTATTATTCCTTTATTATTCTATTATTTTGTTAAAATTCATTTTGTTAAGAATAATTCCTATTATTTTTAATGGATTTTTCTTTCATAGACATGTTTTTACTTCCCTCCAATGTTCTCCATTACATAATGGAAAATAAATATGTTTTTATCTGTAAGGACAATTTTATTACACTTAATTCATTTTAAATCAATTGTTTAATTATCCTTTTAAAGTTGTGGGTGTTCAAACAAAGGTAACTTAAAAGATAAAAAAGGGTTTTTCATTGTTTCAAAAAATAAAATGTTTTATCTTCCACTGCACATTTTTTTGAATAACCTTTATTTTGTTTTAAAGTATATTTTATTTAGTAATTTTTATAATAATTTTTTTAAAAATTATTCATTCTCCCTCCTAAAAAATGTGTTTTTCAAAAGTAATTTACGCTTCATCTTTTTATTATAATTTTTAAAAGGTTTTGTGAAACGTTTTGTATTTTTACTTATATTTTTTCACTATGGTTTATCTCTCATGAAGTGATGTTTTGATCACCCTATATATGTCATTATCTTATGATTTATTTTTGGAAAATGAGTTTTTTATATCCATGATTTATTTATTTATGATATATGAAAACCCATTATTTTTCTATGGGTTTATTATGATATGTTTATGATTGATTTTAAGTGGCACACATATGTATGAATGATGATGGGTGGGGTCCTATATCACCCTATAATTAATTGTTTTAAGTTTATATCTCATTATATAGTTAGGTGTGAATATAATGAGTTTTTCACATAGTCCTAGGCATGACGAGTCTGCTCACATTTTTAGGAGTGAACATAAGGATTTTGTTAACACATGCATGAGCATAATGGTTTTTTTCACTCATGTTTTCCTATGATCATGGTTATAATGAATTTATAATTAGTTTTCAAGTTTTTTCAAAATTTCAATATACATTTCATTTCCATGAAATACCATGTTTTCATGATTATGCCTTATGTTTAAACTATTATACACTTTTATTTCATGATGATATTTTATATAGTTATTGAGATGTATTTTAAGCCATGTAATATATTTTATGATTCCTTAATGATCTCTTTATGATATTATGTTACTATGACATATTTTATGACTATCATCTAGGGTTTTTCAATATTTTATTAAGATAATTATGTTTTACTCATGTTCTCATTCATGTTTATGATATGAAATATTATGATATGTTTTCCCCTTACTGAGCATTTGAAACCACGCCTTTCTTATGTTTACATTACTCATGTTGTGAAAATGATTATATCATGCGAGATGTGTTGAAAAGAACTATAGGATCATGATTATAGAGAAATTATTTCAAGTGTTGTAAAATAATATGTTTTTGTAGATAATATCCAATACACTAAAATTTCAGGTCCTTAAGTTATGCCACTAGTTGTGAGATGTATTACTTAAATTATGATATTAATGTATTATATATTCCTGTTAATCTTGGGTTTAAATATAGGTGTTTGGGGACCATGGTGCGTTATATATATAGTCTTCCTTTTAGTATACCTCTCTAGTAGAGCTGGTTATAGTTTGTAGTGATCCATATTGTTTTTGGTTTGTCATATCACCTTGAGTTTTTTGGGTTTCAAGTCTTTCCCAGGGCCTTATACTATATAATGGGTAGTGTTTTATATATTATTGGATGGAACAAGATGATGGTCACCCATATATGGGTTTGGAAGTTCTCAGATGTCATGTCACCCTTGAGGGTGTTAATTTCACACTCCCACGAGACTACCAGTTCTAGGATTCAAGTGTGAGGATCTCAAATAGGCCTTTTTGACATGAGGTGTTCTCAAGAATATGATTTTCTGATGAGATAGTCCATTTTCCTATGTGAAGAGTGGATTTTAATATTGGTTTTTTGGTGTCTCATGTTTAATGAGCCCTTTGAGTTTAAATCTTTCGAATTAGAACCCCTAGCTATGTAATGGTAGTTTGAGTGACAATTTCCCCTCAGTCATCCCTTTATGGTTTGATCTCCTCCTAGGAATATGTGTAAATAGGTGTTTTCCCTTATGGTAGGTGAGTAGGGAGGTGTATTTTCTAGAGGTGTGTTTCTACTCATGGATTCTTCATTCTATATAATGAGTGGAATTTTTTTCTATTCCTTATTTTCTTATTGGTAAAAAGTTTATTTCTGGGTTCCTTATCATATGGATTTGTTTGACCATTGGGACATATTTTTTTCCATTTATGAAATAACTTGATGTTATTAGGAATGAATGCCATAGATATTCCCCATCAGTATTCTTCCCTCTTGATTTGAGTTGGGTGGTTGTATGGTTTAGCCCTCAGTGTTGTGCTAACCTTGAGCCCAAGGTCCTTTTTTTCTAGGCATCCCACCTGGTATTTTTTTACTCACCCCTATATGGCCCTTATGTCCATAATTATTATGTCGGTGAAGTTGACACATAGGTCTATGATTCTTTCAATAGGCGTAGAGTTGGTGGTTCAAGTGTATTCAGATATTATCAAATACGATGGGATATGTGGTTGTCAGCACATTAGTATAGAGTTATAATGATGTTTTTATCCTATTTCCTAGTTTCTTGGGGTCTATTTATTTTGTGAGAATTGAGCCTTCTGATTTCCACCCTTTTTTACTATAATTTTTATCATACTCTATAGGGTGTGTAGTATCTGAATGGATGCATTTTTTTTATTAAAATTATGTGTCTTCTTCATGGTTGTGGATATTTTATTAGGTTTTGTTGTATATCTACTAAATGTTATATAGGGAAAGAAATCCCATTGTGAGTTATGCCTTTTGAGTGATATTTACCAGCCCAAAGTCTATTAGAGGTGGGATTGTGGTGAAACACTTATCTCATCACAGACTGAGGTAGGGACCCAGTGGTTCAAATCATGTTAGAGTGGTATCAGAGTGAGGTTGGTTCTAATGATGGATTTTTAAGATAGGTTTCTTATGAGTTTAGTTTAGGATATTTGAGAAAATTATGGATGGTGGTAGAGTGTGGTAGCTAACACATTACTATACAAGGACTCTGATAATCTTTTGACTAACTTGAGTTCCTAGTGCATTGGTTGTAGGGTATATTTGAGTAGTTATATGTATTATATAGTAGTCAGTACATTATTTTTTTAATTATTTTATATCCAAACTTTTGAGATGTCACCCTAAAATGAGGATACTTATTTCACTTATGAAGTATTATTTTCTAGATGTGTGATATGGAAATTTTATAGACGATGGAGGTTATGGGAACACTAAAAAATGTTTGATATTCCCAGGTAATAATCTCTCGATATTCTAGGTGGTTTAGTGCCTAGAAGTATTAGATATGTAGAGATGAAAAAGTGGTTTGAACATGTAGATTAGGGTATTACTAGGGTCAACACTACCTTAATTAAGGTGTCTTTTAGCAAGTTTATGGTCCCCTCAAATGGTATTTTATAGTTCGGTACCCCCAACATGTATAGGAGTGTTCACTACAAAACCTAGGGCATGGGCCCTTCATTCAGGAATGGGGTTTGGTACTCCATTAATCCTAATGAGGTATAGATCCCCTATACCATAATATAGTCCATATTCCATTTTGATACATGGTGCATGTCCTATTTTTATAGAAGTAAATGTTTGAATCAATATAGGTTTTGATTATTATACCCTTATGGCACAATACCATCCCCAGTTTGGGATGTGGGTTCTACCATTAGTGAGGTTGGTTAATCCCTTGGCAGATTTGTTTACCATCGAGGAATAAGTACTTTATCATAGTTCAGTGATTTATGTGAGTTTTGTTGGTTCATGATGCTTATTTATGATATCTTATTTAAGGATTAAGCCTAATATTTTCTTATTTAAGGTTGTTATAGCCTATCAGGTTCTCTATTCCACAGGATGATGAGTAAGATGATCCAGATGAAGGAATTGGGGTCCTTGTATAAATGATATCTTCCTCTTCTTTCATATGAGGAATCCTTTATTGAGAGATACTATCTCACAATTGATAGATAGATTATGGATGATTAACACCATGAATATTTTCCCCTGGTGTGAGTTATGAATGACTTTGATTGGGAAGTGATTAATGTGGATGAGATATGAATTGTGGATTTTCTTCTTGGTGCTCATATTTGGTAGCACCAGTGTATGATATTATCTTAATATTTTTTGGTTGGATAGAAATCCATAGACCCCAATGGAGTATTTTTACCAACATGGAATTATTGGAGACTTATTGGAGGTGATGATCTACCCTTGTTCCTACCTTCAGTGTGAGTTGGAATTTGTGAAGAGTTCTTTCATGGGATCTTGATAAGGAAGAGTGTATCTTAGTGGTGATATAATTGGTGATGTATATCCACCCACAACCTAAGTTCGGGGGGATGAATATATTTGTGAATTGTTTTGTGATCGATCAGATGGGATGTAATCCTACTTTGGTGGAATGTGGGACCCCCATGACAAGAAGGTATGCCACATAAGAATATTGAATTCGTATGTTCACTGGATGGAAAGTGTAAATTTATGTGATATTGCTATTTAAAAATATCTTTCATGTAGTTTTATAGATGGGATGGTCTCTTTCCTTGGGTAATATTCAATTTTTAGGTTAGGGATTAGGATGTTGATCTTGGATAAATATCCTGCTTAATTTTTTTATGGAGACAAAGATAAGGGTGAATCTATGATCTTGATTTTCAATTATAGAGGATGAATCTACATGATTATTTCTTTATGGAGAACTTATCATTATGTATGACTATGTGATAAGGTAGAGACAAGACAAGAAACTCAAGTTTAGCTATTATGGGTAACCGAATGATTGGTAGTAACTTGTCTTAGCTACATGTACACCTGGGTGGTGTGAAAATAATTTAAAAAATAAATCCATTATGGTATATTAGGTTGTGTGATTCTGAGTTATTTTTCTATAGGGTTTTGGTTTTGAGCATTTTATTATTGGGAATATGTAGACCTTGGGTCCCCGAGTAACAAATTAACTCATCTGGGTTGGATGAGAACTTGATTGAGGTTAGTGTTGCATGCATTTTTCTTATAGTTATCAGAGATAGTAAGATGGGAAAATCGATGTTGTATTCATTAATGATTCTAGAAAATATTGATGTGAATTATTAATAGCTGTTGATTCTTATAGAAATCATAACACTCCCCTATGATGAGGTACAGTTCTCTCATTATGGTATTATGTTGTGGAATTTAATGTGGTTATATTTTATCAGTATGAAAATATTTGGAGTCACCATTTTAAATGTGGGGAACTTGATGTATCTATGAGAAATGATTTGGTATATGAGTCATATCCTATTAATATTGATGCTTTGTGGAATTTCTTACTGTTTGGTTTTATGGGTGTCTTACCATTGGGAGAAATGGGTGTGAGATAAAAATACTTGGTGAATTACTTAGAGGAAAGTCATGATGGTTTCAGAAGCTTCCCCTATATTAGGTAAGGAATATTTGGAATTTGTGGAGGAATGCGAGTCTTATATGATCTGTCTGTTATATGACAGATAAATAAGTAATTTCTTCCCTAGTGGGATGGAATTTTGGGCCTTAGATAATCTATGAACCCTCAAAAGATAGAGGATATCTTATGTGGGTGTGTTAGCTTCCTATATAAGGATAGTTTAAGGGATCCTCAAAGACCTATTTAAGATGTTTTATTTTTGAGGATGAAAGGTTTTGAAGGTTGGGAGGATGTAGTGACCACTATTTTCCCAAATAAAATACTTGCACCATTTTGATGTTTTGGATCATTTAACATTATAAAAGGGTAAAATAATAAATGTATCCAACTATAAGACCATATAAAAATTATCCATTTTTTTTTGTTGATTCTAATTTGTAGGATTTACCCTAGGCCTAGCCAGTGAAAAAAAGAAGTCTCGATAGAGCCTTAATAAAAATATATATAGAAAAAAGATATTTTTATCCCTCACAGATGCGTTTTTAAGAATTATTATTTTCATCCTAAATGATTCCTTGAATGAGAAATCTAAGACCATATTTTCATATGAGACATTATTTTTACCCTAGAAGAAATATAATTTATGTTTTCTTTGTGCTTTATGGTTTGGGATGTCATAAGTGGAACTGATTAAATGAGTATTTTTATTTTGTATTTGTGCCCTACTTTCTTTTATCTCTCATATTATAAGAACAGTAGTAGGAACATCCCCTATTAGACTCAATAGTAGAGTGGATGTGGCATAGGAGCTTCAATTGGGAGGTTAATTAGAGTCGGATCAGAGCACTATGACCTAGAGGCATCAAAATTTCACTATGAGGTGGAAATTGATATTTTAATCTTACCTCATTTAATTTTTGTTTCCTATTAAAATAAATTAGAATAATTTTATTACCTCTGACCATAATTTTTTTGGGGGCGATTTTATATTTTTTTCATTATTGGGATGATTTTTGGCACTGTTCTAAGAGGGTGAAGTGTTGGTGGTCATGATGGATTAGAGTGGTGATGATATAAAGAGGTTGTAGTACAGGGTGGAGAGGTTGTATTAGTGAGTAATGGGGTGGGAAATTGGGAATTGGTGAAGGAAATGGTCCATAACTCAAGGCTTCCTGGTGTGTTGATCTAGATGATGAATCAAGGGAGTTTGCCACATCTACTATTGGCAGAGTGGTGGTCAACGACCACAACTACAGTAAATAGTGACATGATAGGGGTACGTCGTGACATATAAGAGGATGTATGTGTAATGAATGGATGGGGAATGGGGGCGATAACCCTCATGAAATGTTGAAAAAAGTAGAGGGGGAAACCTTAGGGTTTACTGTATACCATCTATTATTGTGAGATTAGATGAACTCTCATCCTCCATGTGGATGGATGTGGAAAATCTTACCTAACCCTCTCAATGGTTGGGAAGTGTGAGTTGACCAGTTGGGCTAGCCCAGTGTGGGGCTAAGGTTCACTAACCTACGTGTGAGGTGAGCCAAGAGACATGCATTGGGGTGGGTCTATGTAACTCTTCCCAATGTGGGGAATATGTGGCACACATAGACGATATGTTATTTTATTATTCTATGCATGAGATAACCCTAAGGTGTGTGACTCACCTTCCCATGTTTCCAAGAGGCATGTTGGGAGGCCTTCACATGGACCTGGACTTCTAAAGTGTCATTTTGACCACTTATTCCCTTGATTCTAATTTTGAATGTATAAATATCCTATTCTAAGTAATTTTTCACATAGATCATGGATATATATCCCTTTAATCAACATAAGTATATTTACATGGTGAAGTAGAATTATTATGAATCTATCTTCACATAACCAATGTAGGAGCTCATGTTATTCATGGTGGTTCCTCTATTTTATAGGGTAACTTAAAGGGTCTTATGTATAGGTTCAAAACCAGGAGATATTCCCTCCTTCCTATGAACCCTTGAACTAGAACTGGTGCATGAAGTTTGGATTGGATGATGGGAAGTTGGTAATGTGATACCTTTTCATATAGACTTCATGGATAATCTATGTTTCAATTTTTTTGTGCCTTAGGTCTCCCTTATTCATGCTAGGCTATGGTCATGAGAGATGGTGAAATAAAACTACATAATATTCTCAGTGTACCTTTAATTAGATCACCGGATCCAATGTGATTGGGATGAGAGTGGTATGGAGGAAGGTTTTTTGTACTCCCTCTACCGTATTATATCAATGATGCGACATGTGTTTCCCATTACGTTGACGAGAGGAGCTGTGTTGGCTATAATTATCAACTGGTGGAAATGAATTGGATGTTAGGGGTCAATAATAGCCTCTCAACTAGTTGACCTCCCCCAGTAAGGCACAATACCCCTAGTGGAGGTATTGAATTAGTGATATGATGGTGGGGGTTTTCACAATGTGTGGTTTTGTATAGGTGTTTGGGGACTATGATTCCTAGAATCTCTAAGTTCCCTTTCGACACGTCACTCAAATTATACTAGTTTGAGTTTCCAGGGATCTATCTTGAATTTGGTTGGTCATATCACCTTTAGTTTTTTGGGATATAAGAATTTCCCAAGGCCCTATCTCGAATGAGGATGTGTGATTCCCCCATCTATAAGATGGAACTATGCGTGGGTCACCCATATGTGGGTTAAAAAACACTCAGGCGTCATATCTTCCTAAAGGATGTGGGTTTCCCACTCCTACCAAGCTACCAATTCTAGGATTCAAGTGTGAGGATCTTAGATGGGCCTTTGTGATATGAGGAATTCTTAGGACTGTGTTTCACTGAGGAGATCAACTATTTTACTGTGTGATGGGCAGGTGGTGAAATTCATGAATGTTTGGTATATTTTGGTTGATTAGGATTTTTATGGTTAAAACCCCTAGTTATGGGTTGGTAGTTTGAGTTACGGTTTTCCCTTGGGATATCCTTTGGGGTTTGATCACCTCCTAGGTGGATGTATAGAGTGGGGTTTCCCCATAAGGAAGGTGTCTTCCCCTGAGGTGTGTGTTTGTTCATTGATCCCTCATTCCATGAAATGAGTGGACATTTTTTCAACTATTTATTTTGTTATTGGTGCTGGGTTTATTTTTGGACTCTTTATCATATGGTTTGGTTAGAACATCACTGAATATTCATTTCCCCTTTTGAGATATAAATTGAGATTAATAAGAAGTGAGACCATAAATCTTCCACTATTTCTATTCTTCCATCCTACTTCAAGTTGGGTAGTTGTATGGTTTCACTATCAGCAGTGTACTGATTGATGGCATTAGGAACATTTTGTTTTGAAGGTATCCTACTAAGTATTTTTATACTCACCCTTGTACAGGGCTTTTTCCCACACTTTTTGTGTATATACAGATGGAACACAAGTTGGTGATGATTTTAGTGGGCATGGATATTGTGTTTCTAGTGGCATTAAAGCTTAGTAATGTTAGTGGGATTCATGGATACCAATGTACATGTCTATAATTATTGTGACATGGTGATCCTATTTCCTAGGTGCTCATGGTTTATTTATTTTAATTACATCAAGACTTATGATCTTTTTCCTTTTTATATAGATATTTATATTGTACTACCAATGAATTTTATTTGATCTATGAATATATGTTTTGTTTTATAATAAATATGTATCTCTTTCTTGGTTGTGGATATTTTTTTGGATGGTGTTGTATATATATGATAGGTTGTATAGGCTAAGGTCTCCATTTGTGAGTTCTTCCTTCTTGGTGCTAGTTTCTGGCCTCTAGACTATTAGAGGTGAGATTGACGTGGAACACTCTATTCACCATCAACCTAGGTGGGGATCCATTGGGATGAGTCATTTCACAATGTCATGTGATTATTTTGGGTCGAGAAGGATCATTTTTTAGTCTAGAATAACCTAGTTTCATTAGGTCATATTGTTTTTTGTTGGTCTATGGATTTTGTGCTTTTTATTTTTAATTTTAATGACTTATACATGTTTAATGTCTACACTATGTTCCCACTAAACCTCAATGTGGATATTTTAAATGATAAAAGAAATTATAGATTAGATTTTTAAGTATTAAAACTTAATATTTTTATAATATCTCACCCTGAGATGACCATGAATTCAAAGAAAGATGTCACATTTTCTTAGGTATACTCCTCGATCACCAAACGTTAGTAATTAGGGATAAGTATTTAATGATTTATCTTGTAGATTAATTTACCCTCTAATATTCCATCGTAATAAAGACAAAAATAAACCTTACAATATCAATAATAATTATAAACCATTATAAATAAGATCAAAATGTCATAATAATGTCCCACAAATTCCTATCTATATCATATATCCAAATAAGACTCAAAATCAAGACTCAAGTATTAGTAAATGAACAATACTACTAAAAGTATAATTAATTTAAAGTGTGTAAAACCATTCCACATGATACCTACTATCTCATAATTAGCTACAAGATGTATCCCCACATTGTCTCTCAATTTCATCTCCATTTATACCAGGGCTTCTTGCACTTACCTAATTTTGTTCTACCCAAATTGGTTCAATAAAACTAAGAGGGGGGTGAATAAATATATTTCATTTTTACCAATTAAACCTCCTTCTATTTTTGTATCATCACTTATTAGGGTTAATGGATACCACTCTCTGTTTTATCCCCAGGTCTGTATGCACAAAATAAATAATTAGAAATCAAACAAAAAGGGACATAATAATTTATGAGGTTCACTCACATTGCGTGAGATAGTCCTTACTGTATGGCAGTTTTTATCCCACACACACATGACTAATATTTTATTATCAAGAATCAACCAAGGTAATGGAGATGTCCTTGAACCCCATGGTATCTAAAACTATCCATATTACATAAAAGCAACAAATTGATCACTTCTTCAGCAATGACACCAACCATTCATACTATTCACAATAACATATTTAGATGACTCCTAATGAAGTATGGTAAATAGTTAATGATCATGTATCTTATAGAATATATGTATTTTATATCTTCCCACAGATATGTAGTACTCAAGTGGATGCCACTTTAACATAGTAATATATTGGGCTATCTCATTTCTCTTTCTTCTTCGGTCTGAATACTATTAAATTGGTTAAATGAAACGTGACAAATCTTTATCTCTTTTCTTTCATTATTATTCATTGTGCAATATAATCTCTCACAAAAACATTGGATCTATCTTCTCCATTTACTTCACTCAAAAAATTCAAAACAATAATAGTGTTGGTATCTCTTGATATCTCATCATCATCATCTCATAATTTTGTATTCTACCCATTTTTATCATATGGATATTTTCATATTTTAAAATATGGAGGCTTCCTTAAAAAATGAATCATCATTATCTATCTCTATCTATATATATATTTATCACATGAGATTTCAATATTCAAAATCCCATGATCTTTTGTCTCTAAATACCAAAATATTTTCTAAAATATATATTTATATAATAAAATATCATATCTTTGACTCTCTACGAATCATGATTTAATCCCCATAACTTTTAATGAACCATGTTTTTTATCCAAGGTAAAATTCCAAGGGAATTTGAATTTTGGGATTTAGTGGATGGGCTGTTCTATAAAATGAGATTTTAAATACTTCAATATGTGGTTTTTAGGCTTGGTTAAAAGTCCGAGGGGTTCCTTAGGTGTCTCATTGAATTTAGAGAGTGTCGGGCCCCAAAAATCTCATGTTTGGGCAGTATGATAGAGGCACACAGTTTGTCTAAAATCGTATATCCCCCAGCAGAAAACCGGGGGGCCTGAATCAGAGGAGTAGAAGGTGACACATGTACTATGCATGGTTTTCCAAAACTATGAACCTATACCACATGATTAGTTCAACTTTGGAATTACTTAAGAACTATTAATCACATGGTTAGTGCACAGTTAGGAAAATCTTTTAGCACAACCATGTGAGGTGGGTTCCTTAGGCAGTGGGAGACACAAGGTTGGCACACGATTCGGCCAAACAATGTAGTCAAATCTTAAAAACTAGTGTTTAGGGTGGAATTATGAAATTGAACTTAAGGAGTTTAAGTTTTATTTTTTCCTTATTTCTTATCCCTCTCCACTAGGAGTCTCCTCTTGCTCTTGCACCATGGGTTTCCTCCAAACCTAACCTAGGATTCCATGAATCTCCTTTGTCCAAAGTCTTAATCAAACACCATTGGTATTTATAGATTCAAATCGATAATATCTCAATTACTATTGTATATTTCTTCATTTAATCTCCTCTTGATTGAGCTGTCATTGTACAAGCTCATTTTCCCTATTTTTAGGGAAAATGTCAGTTTCATCAATTTCTTCCAAACCGAACCAAATCGGACCATGATATTGGATTAGTGAAGCATACTAAGCATAATGTAGGTGTTATATATATTTTCCTCAAGTTTACATTGTTTTGTAGAAAAAAATGTTGTGCTGCACTCTAGCCTTTACCCTAAGTTACCTTAAAAACGTTTTCTTAAATATAAATTGGTATAAGAACCTAATATTATTCCCATTGAGTATTATTAGGTAAATTGAGGATGTAAACATTGACTACAGACACCCCTTGGGTGTCCAAATTTATTTTACCTGTTATAATCAATTGATTAAATTCCTAAAACACTTTTTAAGCATTCAAATTAGATTTGTAATAGAATTAACCCTTGTAATCAATTGATCAATTGGTGTTGAAACCTCCTAAGTTCCATGTTGAAAATTATAATTATATTTCTATGTATGGTATATTTCTAATTTTTTTTTCATTTGGTGAATTGATATGTGATTCTTTGGTGTGATGTTTAATTGTTATTAAATTAATTGTTTATAAAAAATGTCATGTTTTTATAATAAAACTCCTTGAATGAGATGTTCTATATTCAAAATTACAAAGTAGTAATTAATGTTTTACATATTAATTGGACTTATGGATATGATGTTTTCCTATGAATGTTTTTCATAATTAAATGACATGTTTAGGACAGTTACTCTATTAATATTCTTAAATGGAGTTTTCCTCCATTGATGTAAATGATAAATGAACCAAACTCCTCCTAAGGGATTGGATTACTTTATAAATGGGATTGTCCATGTAGGTAATAAACCAATTATCCATGGTACCTTCTAAGTGCCTCATCGAACCTTGATAAATGAAATTACATGTTTTGTTTAATTAAATGTCATGTATTAATTTGAATATATTGTTCATGATGTCTTGTATTCCCTGAAGGTTCTAAAAGGTTTAATAGAAATGAAATTGAATTTGGTTGGTTTACCATGCCACTAGTTGTATTTAAATGAGAAAAAATTATGTGAATTAAATTAAGCATTTTAAATGAAATGAAATGTAATGGCTGGGAAGTACACAACATTTTTTTAATTCTTAATTATATGATTAATTCTAATTGTTATAAATGAAATGACTTTAGTTACGAATGGGATTATTAAATGTAAATAATGGGAGGTAATGCCACATGGTTTTTTTATAAATATAATTATTATTTGATATAGGTTGTGGAGTGAGGGTAAGGGTTCTGTTAATCATGGATAAAATCACACTCCCTTATATCGGGTGTTGAGTCATGGTGTCTCACACCATTCACATCATTGGGATAGTGGTAATTTTTCACCACATCCCTTGTTTAGTGTTGGCATGATGATACACTCACATATTAGAGTGTTGACTTGATGGAACACTCACTATCTCGAGTGAAGAACATGATGTATCAAACTCAATATGAGATTTAGGGCATGCACCCTTTGTCTTGAGCTTTCAAGGTCATTTAGAGTGGTTATGGATGACTGAGTTACGCCCCAATCCATCCATCCCCTAGTATTTTAGGTATATGTTCACTTACGTCTGTATATACTTGGTTCATATAGGTGAATTCAATATATAACTAATATATATATATAAATATAATTATTAATATATATAAATATCTACTAGTCAGATATCTCTTTCTGTCCATGAGATGAAGCAGGTAAAGCCTCCAGGTGTCCCTTAGGAACTTGAGCAGGCTGTTAATTATTTATTTCAGTATTGTTTATTATTTATATTACTTGCACACTAATATACTTTATAATCATGAATTGGATTCATTTTTAGACACCATGGGTGGTAACCTACCAGGGTTTATATCTCACACCTTACTTGGGATGCCACTGCATTGGGGGGGTACCTAAGTAGATTTCATGTTCACAAGACCATGGATGGTTTGTTGTACTATCTTGCTTGTACCTTGGTGTTTCGAGCATAAGACAGAGTTAGAGATCAGGATGATTTTGGAGTTCACCCTTGGTGATTTTTATTTCTTTTCTATATTTTTGTGATATACCTGTATCTTTTTTACTACTGTATGTATAATATTTAGTTATGTGTCAGTATTTGTACATGTATGCATCTCTTGTATATTTTAATTGTCCATATTTTATATTAAATTTATATTATTCTTCCTCTAATCTATCTTTAATCTGTTATTTTTCCTGTTGTTGATTATTATTTAATATATCGCTGTGATACACTAATATGAGGGTACAATCTCCCCACCACAATCTCCTTTAAACCTCACTACTTGTTGATAACCTCTGGTGTACAGGGAGGCATGCTTGAGGCCATGCAACCCACCAGTCCAGCTACTATTTCAATGGTCATTCAGGTTGGGACAATAAAAACTAGTATCAGTGGTGGTTTCTTTTCCTCTTTCTTACTATTTTGGGATGGTATGGAGAAGAGAAGAAATTTTTTGATGCTTGGTAAATATGCATGCATGGGAGTGATCAACCAATATACAAGGAAAAGTCCAAGTGGCTAGGGATGGGATTGTTGTTCATGTTGTTTCTGTTACAGTTGATTATGATTTCACCTTTAGTGAATGGTGTACTTTTGAATTCTTATGGAATTATGAAATTTATGGTATATTATCCTTGGCCCCATATGGTAATGATAAAGCATTACATGCATCATTATAAGAACATTGAATTTCACATTTCAGGTATATTCCTTGTCATGTAGTTGCATTTATAGCTTGCTTAGTGTTTTTTATTGCATGCCTTGAGTGATTATATGCCATGATGTCAATTTATTTAGCATGTATTACCTATGTATCATGCTTCTGTGCTTGTTAGAATGGTTTCCTTGGTTACTACTTATGATAACCTGATTTGTTTTGATTTTGATATATATAATTAGTTTTATGGTATGACCCTATTAGTTTCAATTAAACAGGAACCAGTTTTCAGTTGTAAGGTTTATGTGAACCTTATAATTGGGAAAAGGAAACCTTTATGCTCGAACAATCCTTGAGATTTGTTAATAATTAGATAATGTTGTTAAAATGTAAAGGATACTAAATTTTGGATTTTAAATTGAGTTGGTTTTGGTTAATTGGGAACTAAAATGTAATTAATAAAGTGTATGGGAACTTTAAAGGTCAGGGAATAGAAACCCATATAATCAAACCATAATATATGGACATGTTGTATTTTTAAATGGTTATAAATGAAAACACTGTTTAATTTTGAGTTAAAATGAATTTGTTTCCCTTATAAATGCTTGGGACTCTATCACACGAGCATGGTGATCATGTGATTATCTTCTTAAATGCACACCTTGACACAAGTAGGTCAGTTGGGGAATTTTTCTTGTGAGATAAATCTATATGGGTGTTTTAATATTTAATAGTTAAGAAACTCTTATAGGGTTGCACTATGATGAACCCAGGTTGGATTAACAGTACCCTCATATGTCCCCTAATTTGTTATAACATAGTAAGTAATTTAATCCATAATTCTATTAATTATGATGGGATGTCAACAAATGGTTAGTGTTTAAAAGGTAAGATTTATAATGCTTTCCTGTATTCCTTGGTGTTTTTTAAAAATTTTAATGTTTAAAGTTTGAATGTGAATCAATGTAATGACTTAAAATGGAACATGAAGTGGTGACCTTTTTTATACCCTCACATAAGGGTAGTTTTAACGTCTCTTAGAGTTTCCATGGAAGGGAAGCCTGAGTGTTTTTCATAGGCATTATCCTTCTTACTAATGGATTATATTATGGGCTTTTAAGCCTAGTGACTTCTTAATTAGCAAGACCTAGTGATAGGGTCGATGCTTATGCTTTCATGAGGGGAAATACCAAAGTAGGTAGCACCTTTAGAGTTTAAATGCCTTACTAAATGCCACAATATTTCTATTGTATGGTTCCTTTTAGGTGCTGTTTCCACTAGTAGGAATCTTAGCTTCCAATTGACACCCTTGTTTGGACATGTGGTCATGTTTTCCTTAGCCTTTTTGTTGGTGTGACCATCAAGTAATTCTTTATTTCAAAAGGTTAGACATTCCTAGGGCATGATCAACCTCTTAGCAGGTCGTGTGTACCTTTTCATTTTCTTTGAGTGACTTAAGAGGTCATTATTCTAATTTTCAGTCGTATGAGATAGAATGACTTGAGTCAGTTTTCAATACAGGCCACCTGATACTATAATGCATTGGGTGGACAACCTATGGATATTATCGAGGGTATTTCATCTTGTTTTTGAAACCTAGGGGTAGTGTTATCTCACTTACATAGTAACCTTAAATTGAAAAATGATTTTATTAACTAGTGGAGTTTGGTGAAATCATTGATCCTTGGGCTGTGGAGAACATTCTCAGATCATCTCCATAGTAGAGTGACCTGGGAATTAAAAGAGTAAATTAGTCCCAATTCTTGGGATGAATTTCCAAGAGACTCAAGTGTTTTGACATGATGGTCAGTTTAGTTTCGTTTTTTTACCAAATTCTTAAACATTTTCATTTAAGGTGCGGATAATCTCGCGTGCTTGTGAGAGGCTAGTATATCCCTTCTTTTTATGACTAGGAAACTCTGTAGTTCTGGTGAATGTGTTCCCTTCTAGGAAGAAGGAGCACAACCAAAGAGAAGCATTTAGAAATTATTGGTCTTTATTGAATTACCTTGAGGTTTTCATGTTTTAAGTTGTGTCAGGGCATTCTCAGCAAAATGAATTTGATGTGGTTGGAAGTGTATGAAATATTTGAGAAACAACCTTGGTTATGGATGCATGTTGGTGGAAAATATTTAATGGTCATAGGATGCATCGGGTGTTAAAGGCATCGTGGTTTGATTGATGATGTGTTATCAGCTTCTCTCAAGGTAAGTCAACTACTAGTGGTTCCACTATTCTTATTTTGGTTATATTGGTTAGTTAGAAACCATTAAAATTCTCTTAGTGTACTATTTAGAAATAGATGAGTTGTACCCTCTTTTGAGACCATCCTTGATTCACTAAGAGAGCATTGGTCCTATAATGTGATAAATTTTTAAAAGTTGTTGGGATTGGTAAGTTATCTATTTGAGAGTTTCATTCGGGATATATGGTTTTATTTAAGACATGGTTAGTCTTGAGTGATACTGAGGTTCCCATGTGGGAACACTTTGGATGGACTCTTATACACTAGTCATTTTCCTTTGACTTGACTGTGAGAAGGATTTTTCCCTGGGCTCAGTTAATGATCTAAAGTGGAAATCTTGGACTTGTGTTGACATCACACTTTTAAACATGGAGTATAGAATACCTTAGGTTAGATACTTGGAATTTGTTTCAAAAAAATTCAGGTTATCCCAGACTTATTATTGGGCTCAAAGGTAATGTTTATAGGATAATGATCCCAGTGGTCTGGATCAGGGTTACACCCTTTTTCTTGCTGTGGAACGACAGTTTTGAATGGTCATATAATGGTTTGACTTGGAAATGTCATCAGATGTTAGGTATGGGATTCGGTGAATGTGCTCATTGTAAACACAAAATGTTTTAAAGGAAGGCATTGTGGTTCAGTTTGAGTTACACCGGCCATCTAAGTAGAGCATCTTGAGAATGGTCGATCAGAGATGGAAAAAATTGTTATCCATCTTGTTCAATGTATATGGTTGAGGTAAACTATTTTTAAGCATGATTTGAGGTTAAGGTAGTGTTGTGTAAAGGTCTTCTATGCCTTTTAGGGGAATATTTTATGACCAGTTTCAGTTTGGTCAATTGGGATTCAACCAATTATTTACAGTTAAGTTTCTGTTATGGTATTAGAAGTAATCGGGTTTTCCCTTTTAAAGAAACCACACTATGAGCCTCGTTAGAACACTTAGGTATTTTTTGAAGTTAATTCTGATGGAAAAGGTGTAGTGGTTTGGAATTGGCCCCTTATGATGTTAAATCATAAGGTGGGGAGAACCATTCTCTAGATGTTTAATGAGACGATGACATTATCGTGTTTCTAGATAAATGAAAAAGGGTAAACATTATTTAGGCATTTAAATAAGAAAATGAGCATTGGTTTGGGTGTTTATGTCTTAAGTGACATATGCTTAAGTAATTATTGGTGGTGCATTTGGTGGTTGAAAATGAAAGACAACTGTTTAAATGAGAATTACTTATAGGTAAAGTGTTGTTTTAATTATTTCTAAAGGCTTCTAGAGGATTAAAAGTTCTAAGGTGGGGAGGTTGTAATGACTCATGTTTTTGATCCAAGATAAAATTCCAAGGGAATTTGAATTTTGGTGTTTAGTGGATGGTCTGTTCTTTTAATTGAGATTCAGAATGTAATTACAATATTTAGAACTCTTTAATGTTTTTAGACTTGGGTAAAGAAACTAAGGGTTTCCTAGTGGTCTCGTTGAGTTTATGGATCAACGGGCTCTAAAAATATCAAGTTTTGGTGGTTTGACAGAGGCACATGGTTTGTCAGAAATCGTGTGGCCACCAGCAGCAAACCATGAAACCAGAATCAAAGGAGCATCTTGTGTTGCATGGGCTACACATGGTTTTCCCAAACCGTGCACCTATCCCACACGGTTTTCCAAATATATGTGCCTATCCTGCATGGTTAGTTCCACTTAAGTAGTACCTAAGCACTATTCATTTCATGATTGGTGCATGTTTAGACAAAACGTGTGGCACAATTGTGCAAGGTGGGTTCTTTAGGTAGTGGGAGATGCATAGTTGGTGCACGATTTGGTCAAACCTTGTGTCCAATCCATGAAAACTAGTGTTTAGGGTGAAATTATGGAATATCCCTTAATGATTTTATGTTTTCTTTTTTTCTTTCTTTCTTCTCCCTCTCCAACAGGTGTCTCCTCCACCTCTTATGTCATGGGTTCTCTCCAAGGCTAACCTAAGATTCCATGGATCTCCTCAATATGAAGTCATAATAAAAAACCATCAGTCTCTATAGACTCACATCGGTAATCTCTCGATTCCTTTTGAACATTTCTTCATTTAATCCCCTCTTGACTGAGTTATCGTAGTGTAATCTCAATTTCCTTATTTTCAGGGAAAAATTCCATTTTGTCAATTCCTTCCAAACCAGACCGAATGAGACATTGATATTGAATAAGTGAAGCGTCATAAGAATAAGGTAGGTGGTCTATGGATTTTTCCTTATGTTTAAGCCATTTTAAATATATCCCCATTGTGCCGCACACCTATATTTGCTGCATGTTACCTTAAAATTATTTTCTTTAATCTAAATTAGTATACACACCTAATATTACACTCGTTGATCATTATTAAGTAAATTTAGGATGTCAACCTTGACCATGGACACCCCTTGTGTGTCTCGTCTTTATTTTTCCTATTATAATTAATTGATTAAATGCCCAAACTGCCTTCAAAGCATTTGAATTGGATTGATAATGAAATTTCCCCTTATAATCAGTTGATAAATTGGTAACTAAACCTACTAAGTTTCATGTTGAACTCTATAATTAAATTTTCATGTATGGTATATTTCTATAAATGTTTTCCTTTGGTGAAATGAGATGTGATTATTGACTATGATCTTTAATTATCATTAAATTAATTTTTTATAAAAAATAGCATGTTTTTATAATAAAACTTTTTGAATGAGGTTCTCTCTCTTCAAACTTAAAAATTAGTTTTTAGTGATTTTCATCTTTATTGGACTTATGTCTATGGTATCTTCTTATGCATTTTTTTGATATATTAATGGGAATGTTTAAGAAACTGCCTCTCTTTATATTCTTAATTTGAGTTTCCATTCTTTTATGTAAATGATAAATGAAACAAACTCATCCTAATGGATTGGATTACTTTATAAATGGGATTTACCATGTAGGTAATTTCCAAATTGGAAATGGTACCTTTTAAGTGCCTCATTGAACCCTGATAAATGAAATTCCAGGTTTTGTTTAATTAAATGGCATGTATTAATTTTAATATCTTGTTCATGATGGATTGTATCCCCTAAATGTGATAAAAGGTTTAATTGAAATTGAATTTAATTGGGTAGTACAACCACACAAATTGTTGTATTTAAATGAGCATGTATTATGTGAATTCAATTAAGTGCTTTAAATCCACACCATTTTATGCATGCTTAAGTATATGCTTAATTATAATTATTATAAATGAAATTATGTTAGTTACGAATGGTATTATTAAATGTAAATAATGAGATGCAACACCTCATGTATTTTTTTTATAAATATGATTACACTTTGATATAGGTTTTGGAAGTATAGTAATGGTTTTGTTGAGCATGGAATAAATCATGCTCCCTTACATCAGGTGTTGAGTCTTGTTGTCTCACACCATTGAAATCACTAGAATAAAGGTCATTTTCTTCCATGTCATTTGTTGAGTGTTGGAATGATGACACACTCACATATTACAGTGTTGACATGAATACAAACTCACCATCTCGAGTGATAAGCATGACGTCTTCCACTCACTATGAGATATAGATAACATACCATTTGGCTTGATCTTTTAGGCCCATTTAGAGTGGTTATGGATGAATGAGTTATGTCCCAGTATTTCTAGGACATAGTATTCTAGGTATAAGACCACTTATGTCCATACGTACTTGGTTCATATAGGTGGATGAAATATATAACTAAAATATATATATAATTATATATATATATATAGTTATTGGTTTGACATCTATTTCTAGCCATGAGTCGAAGCATGTAGAGCCGTCAGGTGTCCTTTAGGAACCTAAGAAGTCTGTTTTTTTATATTTTTATATTATATATTATTTATATTACCAGAACACTAATTTACTTTATAATCACACACTAGATTCATTTTTAGACACTATTGGTGTAAACCTACTAGGATTTATATCTCACAGCCTGCATAGGCCACTATTATACTGGGTCACCTGATTATATTTAATGTTCACAGGACCATGGATAGTTTTTTGTGCTATCTTTCTTATACTTGGGATTTTAGATCATAGGACTGAGTTGGAGCTCAGGATGATCTTTGAGTTTTACCTGAGGGATTTTTATTTATTTTCTATATTCATGTGTTGTACTGTATCTTTTGGACTATAGAATGTCTATTGTTTAGTTATGTGTCATCATCTAGACATGCATTAATCTATTGCATATTGGTGTTATCCATATTTTATATTCAGTTTAAATTATTCTTACATTGATCAATATTTTATATATTACTGCTTCCACTGTTGATTCTTATTTACTATAAATTCTGTTCTAATATGATATGAGGGTATAGTCTCCCCACCATCATATCATTAGAACCATGCTGCTGGTCGGTAGCCTCTGGTATACAAAGAACATTTAAGGCCATGTGACCCACCGATCTGGCTATTGTTTTAGTGGTCAGTCGGGATGAGATGTTACACAACTTCTTCTTTCCTCTATTAAACCCTTCGAAAATACTCGAATTATTTTTCTTTTTAATTTCCACAAAACTCAAAATATAATTTTCATATATGAAAAAACACATGCACAACCAATTGCGGTGTAAGGATTCATCCAAAACAAAATTTTCATGACTATATATGAAAATCATATCATCTTGCATAATAATTAATTTGAAATATTGTGATTTTTATTTATTAACTAAAAATAAGGCATTATCAAAATTAATTCTTACGATTCCCATGTTTAATATTATATGACCTTTTGAAAGATATTATGTATCACTTGAAACCACTGGTTCTTTTTATATTCCATTAAAAAAGATATTATGTATCTTATGATTTTTATTCCACATCCCTTTACACTTTATATTGAATATTACACGTGCTTGTCTTTATCTTATGAATACTCTAGAAACTCATAATTTTTTTTACGTATGCACTAGAAAATCATAAGTATCACTTGGAAGAGATTATATATAATCAATTATATTCTATGCATCCCAATGAAATATTTTACATTTCCCTATCTCAATACTTTAGTATATATTCCATATTCAAGGAAGTAACTAACCAACAATTTTTGTGATATTATGTATCATAGTGTAAAACTCCCTACACTTTCCCAATTTTTACACTCTAAAAAATTACATGTGAAATAATTTGGAAGATTTTTTAAAATATACAACTTAAAATTTTCATTTAATTATTCACCAACATCTGAAATTAATTTATAAACATTCTTATCCACATTGAGAATGATAATCGTATGTATGGATATTTACAACTAACTTCTAAACATCTTACTTTCATATATCTTCATAGCGACAAATTATATTCAATAATATTATTATAGCAGATAACTCACATCATCACATCATCTTTAACCTTTTACACATGTAAATGGATGAATAATATATTCAATGTTAGTATCTCAGAAATATTCCTTGTCAATATATAAATTAAAATAATAACTCATCTCACCCTATTGACATTTATCCTTTAGCAATAAATTCACAACTTTAGGGTACTTCAAAACTCGAAGATTTGAGGTATCCTCTAATATGATCAACTAAATATATGATGAAATCCTTGTTTGGGAAATTCATGGTTCAAATATTATTGGATAATTCACACTCCTTAAAAGATTCTCTTCTCAGTACACATTGAAATCATGACCTAATTATAAAAAATATGATACAAAACCAATGGGTTAAACAATATCCCCCTTTGGATTTGTTTCCAATTACCATATGAAAAATATAGATTAATCTTTTTCTCAATAATTTTATTCTCTCTAGACAATATTAAAAATAAAAATAATGTCTAATATAAAGTTTTTATATCATAAATTAATCAACTATAAGTCTACATGAGTTATGATCAGTGTAGAAAATAAGAGTAACTAATCAATTTCCCAACACTTGAAATTAAAAGCCACGTATTATTCAAAATATCCTCACATATCAAGTCATTTATTAAAAAAACTTCCCCCCCCCCTAAAAATACGACTTTTTAATCAAAAAAAGAATTAAAAAATGTGACCAAAATGAATTTTCAATAACATTATTGATCTCTTTCTATAAATTCTAGATTCATATGAAATGATTGATTTTAGTAGTTTTCTCAGACTTTATCCCCCTTAATGGGAACAATCCAATAAACTTATCAATAAAGTTGATCCCCTCATTAGATTAAATTAACGATATTATTTTTTAGAAACACAACCAAGATATATGCTTCAAGATATATGTAAAATAATCTCAACACTGATGTTTTAACTTCCCCTTCATGTATCACCTTTTATTATTTGTGTTGAAAATAAAGAAAATATATATGGTAATAAGGTGGTTCTCTATAGTTATTATTAAGAGAAACAAGGTTTAGAGTTTCTTATCAACCAAGATGCTCCTTTATTTTTATCTCTATTATTGAGAGATCTATTGATCATTTCTTTATTAGATTTCAAGATAGTGTACTCCATTTGAAGCTTGATCTTCTTATTCCTTTGAGCCATCTCTTTGTGTCGAAATACCTTATTTACTTCATAAGTTAAATAAAATGATATTTTTGGATCTATATTCCTTTTTAAACATATACTCATAATCCAAGATTACGATGAAACCACAATTTGAGACATATCCATATTTTTTTCACGTTTGACATAGCTTATCAAGAAATCTTAGGTCATCACTCCATGACAACCTATTAGGAAATTGGATATCTTATTCTTATATAATTTCTTATTTCCCTAGGGTATTTTCATTAGGTTTTGATTATTTTATCTTTATTTCCATTTCCATTTATCCTAGCCTAATATTCATACATTCATTAGAAACATGTTTAGATTTATTGGATTTTTCAAATGTATTCTAATGAATATTTAAGTTATCATTTTTATAAGATTGAAATTATTTTTCAAGTATTTTACCCACTAAACCAATAACTTTATTTCATTCTTTAATTGATTCCATTTTTTGTTACTTTAAATTTATTTTATAAAAACTGATATCCATGGATTGTTTTCAATAATCCATTCTATGTATTCTTCTTCCAAAATACAAGTATCTCCTTCCCGTTTTTGGTATATAATCCTTTTTGAAATTCATGGGAGTGTCATATTCATCTTTTTTATTTTTCTTTGAACCCAAGGGAAACTCAACATATTTATTCACTTGTTTTGTTCTCATATTTTATGGTATTATTTATTAAGATTATTTTGGAACATTTTTGGTATATTGGAACCAACATGCATCTTTATAATAACCTCATTTATTGAAAATTCCACACATATTCTATAATCCTATAAATATTTCATATATAAATAGATTATCACATTTGTTCTATGTAAAAATAAAATTTACTATCCCTTGATATAATCCTTATTTATCCTACATGGATTGAAATATTATTCCAATATTTAGTTTAATATTTATTGAATCTTTCATAGTTACAAAAATAGACAAAAAATCTTTCTGTTTTGGTTTTAATAAAAATTACGATTATTTTTTACCTTAATATTTTTGAGTCATTTTATCCTTCTATTGAGAAATGTTTTGGGAACCAAATTTATTGAAATTTATGAAATCCACCATTGATGTTGTGGTGAGTTTCTTACTATTTTTACCATTCAAATTTATCCATATTTTCCAAATAAAACCAAAAATTTTAATGTAAATAGATTTATCATAAATAATATTTTATAGAAAACAAGTAATCTTTTGTTTTGAGATTGAAATAGGTATTTAACCAGATAATTAAAAGCCCATGTTTCCCCAAGATAGAGTAATTTTAGAAAAAAACCCCTTTTAAAGTATGCATAATGTTAAGACTTTATCTCAGTTGGTTTTCATGATGTAGTTTAAACAATTTTAAAATTTCCCAATTTCTTTCAGCTTAATACACTTCATATTTAGAATATATTTCTCATATTCAATAGAATTTATTTTTTATTCACACTCTCCTTTGATCCTATAAACATTATTATCAAGCATCTAATGAATTTTTTTCTCTAAAAAAGAATTTTTTGGATCAATTTTTTATTCAATTTGATATCCATTTGATCATTATTGACATAAATAATATTTCTTTGTTTTTCTTCTAATTTATGAAACTTATCCTCAATCCCTTTTAAATATTATTCTTTCTATTATGTTTCTTTGAGAACCTTCTTCTTATTTCTGGAACACACTTATTTAATAACTACATTTTCATTACTTTTGACCTCATATTTTTTGGTGAAACTTATATATGTCAACACATTTTGTTCTAAAACTTCCCCAATCTATCTAAATTATCTTTAAATTGGGTAAAATCCTCCTATATACCTTAAAAAACAACTCAAATAAAACTTACAATTTATTTAATAATATTTTGTAGGGTTTTCTTCAAATCCCAATATGATTCAACAAATAAATCTTTTGTAGCTTAATCTTATATACTTGAACTTGGTTCATCAAGATGATATTTTTGAAAAGGTTTTTTAGTTAGCACTTCTTCATGTAAAGTTTGTGAATCTCCTCAGTTAGGATTTTTTTTCCATCTTCTAAATAGTATATTTTCCAACCAAGTCTTCTCTATCCAAGCTAGATTTTATTTTTCCATGATCAAAATATGTGTAAGTTAATATTCCATACTATTTTATTATGAGTGGTTCATTATTAATATTTTTCATTTCTTTCTTATTTATATTATTTAGATTTATGGAAGAGATAGAGTTAAAGTTATAAACAAATATATATTCTCTAATTCTTTACTTCATGTTGCCTTTGTAAGAGAACATCAAAACATTCAATCTATAAATATTCAATTTTAGAGATTCTAAACTAATATGGGACCATATCTCTGATACTAATTATTGTTTCAATAGGGTCTATAAAACCACACTTGGTGGGTGGGGTGTGAATCAATGTAGTCCGATTTTAGCAATTTAAACTCTTTATCTTTTTATAATGACTCTTTTTATGGTGTATTGACATCTCTATCCCTTTTGTCACTTGGTCAGTATTTATGAAATAATAAAAAATAAATAAAAGAATAGGTAACTTTAGAATCTATAGGGTTCACTCATAATCTATGTTCTAGAACTAAATATATGATAGTTGTTATCCCAAATAGACATTTATGATATTTTATTATCAAGAATTAACCAAGGGAAAGGTGATGTGAAAAAAATTGTCTTATTTGACCTGATCCGTCACCCGATCCTACTTAAAATAAGGTCCAAGGTTTGTTCTTGATTACCCTGGGCTAACAGTGAGTGTCATGGCATAAAAAATAACTAATTTGTAATGATTTCACCCTCAGAATCCAAACAACCATGAAATAGATTCCACTCAAAAATAAAACATCAGATATCTATACATTAGACATTCATGCACAAAATAAACAGTTTTCAAATAACATCAACAAACAAATAGAGTATAAAATAGTAGAGTGATAACCAAATAAAATAATAATAAACTTATACAATGAAATAAAGTGAGAACAACATCAAATATACATGAAAATACCCAAAATAATTCAAGGTCGAACTAGATGATGTATCCACCATCTATAAATGACACAGAAGGATAAAAAAATACTCCATAGAAGCCAATATTAACTTGATCCATGTTCACCACCCTGAATATCTATGGAGGGATGGAAAAAATCAATAAACCCCACCATATATTATATGAAAAAGTATGCATATTCCCAAGGGAATATGCATGATGTGAGTAAATAACCTAGTAGGATACCACCATGAATCTATAAAATATCTTTCTCAATGAAAAATGTTAGTTATTGTTTGAAAAAAAATCATTTTTTAATATATTTCTTTTGAAAACATTTCATAAATCCTTTTGTTTTTAATAAAAAATCAATGTTCCAAGAATAATATGAATAAGGAAACCATAAAGAATACTAATGAAAACATATCATAAACAATGTTTCCATGTCCAAATTAAGAAGAGGACAATGAGAAAAAACAAATTTCAACCAAGTATAACATAAAAAACATGGATATCTAGCATATGGGTCTAAGGTAACTAGGACTCACTATCATTTCACTAGGTGACCTAGATGAACCTAAAAATTATGAAATATCTCTAGGTCTCACTAGGTACCATATTCCATCCATTCATATCTCAAAATCTAACAAGGTAACAACCCCTAGAATGTTCTCAATATACACTAGGGTAGAACCTAACCTAGTTACCAAACACACCCAAGGTCTCCCATATGAAACCAATTACTATTCACAAGCTTTATCAATTACCATAACTGAAAACACATAAATCAAAAAACATATCCCATTTTTAAATAATCCCTTAAAGCTCATTTGGAATAAAAAACTTACTTGAATTTTTTTCCAAAAAACCCTTAGGAATAAAACTATTTTTGAATGAAAACCATTCTAAAACATAGTTTAATGAAATCCATGAAAATTATCACAACAGAAAGTCGAAAAAAACCCTCAATAAGTCATATCAATCATAATTATTTAATTTAAACTAGAATAAATCCAATAACTATAGGTATACTAGGGTTCCCCAAACTCACACTTCTAGGTCCAATACTGAATACATTTTCTTCAAACATTGGATTTGATATAAAGTGAGATAAACCTATCATTATTTTAAAACATTACCATAAGTTAATAACTACATATCACTATAACCACATAATCCTAAGAATTTATGGTTCAGTTTCTTTGAGGATCAACTACATAAGAAACTTATTTTATGATACTTGTAAACATTTATCCACAATCAAACCACATTAGACTACATTTTAGACTTACCATAAGTTATAATCATATTTATAACCTGGGTAATGAAAGGAAAAGAAAAGGGTGAGCTCAAACACTCAATAAAGGAAAAACTCATCAAAATGTCATCAAGGGTTTGGTTATAAGTATACAAGAAAACATGAGGAGGGGAGAAATATATTATTATAAATAACATGGACTAAGAGGATATGTCCATTAGTAATGGTATAATTGCATAAAATATTAAAGGAGAAAACATACACGATTGAAAAAGAGTGAGGAATCATGTGATAATAAACATGATCCAAAGAGCATAACATAGGCATAAGATTATGATATAAGAGTGTAGAATAAATTTATGCATATAAATAATATATCAAGGCTATCTAAAAATACATCCATTATATAATAGTCTTGTGATAACTACCTATATACATTCTTGGGCTTGGTCTTATCACTCGTGTAACCTTGGGTAAGGGATTACCACCCATGTACACATGTTTGACTTTGGATAATAATCCTATGCATCATTGGGTTTGGGATAATCCTATCATATACCCTTTGGCTTGAGATAATCCTCCCATGTACACATTGTATTAGGACAATCTTCCTAAGAACCCTTTGGCTTGGGATAATCCTCCCATGTACCCTTTTGAGCACATGATATATAAACCTTAGCAATACATTAACAGGATATATAGGACCCACCCATCAGTAGTGCATACATATATGTGCCACTTGAATTAAATAATTCATACTTCAAACTTCACTTAATTAAACCATGAAAAAGAGATAAGTTTCATGAAAAAATTTCCTAGAATATTCCATAATACATTTGAAGAAAGAATATGGATGGTGGAATCAAAACAAATCCCCTGTGTAATATGAGAAACATAAAAGTATTTTGAAATAGATTAAAAGAATAAATTTTGGGTTATTAGATTAATATATATGAAAAACACAAAGAAACAAACCATTTTAAATTGCTTTAGAATTCCTCAAGATGTTTTATTAAAAATGAAATAATTTTCTATTGATAAATAATTTTAAATATTATCATTTAGAACCCAAAATGGGTTTAAAAATAAAAATTCTATAAATAATGGATCTTTAAAAAACACTAAATAATTATTTCTTAAAAACACAAGCCTATAAAATTAATTTTAAAATTAAGAATTAATTTTCCAATAAATTTTTTACTTATGAAAATATATGAATGTTTCATTTTATTTTAAAAATCATCAAAAGTAAAAAAAATATGGAAAACCATTTAAAAACTTTCCTATGAATATTTATAAATAAGAATTATCACATGGTGTGAGAAAACATAATCGATATTTTAGAATCTTTTTACCATTCTCATAAAAGAAGAAGTTACTAGTCATAATCAAAGGTGAATTGATTTTTTTTTTGAAAAAAATTATTTTTTGAAAATATATTCAATAATATTTTATTGAAAATTATATATAGGTTTTTAGAGTAAATGTAAAGTGTAAGACAAAATGTTTAATTTTGAAAGTGTGGATAACCTTTTTAATATTTTCAAATACCTTTGTTGAAAACCCACATTATAGTAAAGGTTAGAAAAAATCACTTTTTAATAGAGAATAAAAGAAAGATGATGGTAACATGTTATAAAACATAATTAGGATTCAAAATATATATGAGAACATTGGAATGGAGGGAAATTATAAAAATATAATAAAAATGATTGTTATAGGTAATGTAATTATCCTTAACAATTTTATATTTTTTTGGGGAATAAATTCAACATAGAAATAGTTTTGAATTAAAAATTTATTTTTACACATATAGGAAGATAAAATAAAATATTATATGATTTTATGGTGGAGGAACTCAATCATGGAATAAATATGATCAAGAAGAAATATCATAACTCAAGGAAAGCATTTTGAGTTATCAATATCATTTACATCTTAAGAAACATTTTAATAACAAAACCTTGAAAAGATGCTAATTTAAATTGAAATCAAAATACCATTCATAATAAAATATATCCAATTTTCAGTATACACACTATTTAAATGAAATTAGATGCATAAAAAAAACATTTCTCAAAAAAAGGAAAATGATACAAAACAATTTTACCTTTAACCCCTCCTAGACAAGTGTGATCTAACAACCTATATAAAAAATAACTATATTAATAAAATATTTTATAACATTATTAATACATGTTTCCTATTATATAATTCATTTACAACCACTTATTACAAATACATTAGTTGTTAATAGTTCATTTTCATCACCGGTTGCTCGAAACACTAATTTCATGTTTTTTACTAGTATTGTAATTGATTCATCCATTAATATTATTTAAAAAAACTTTCATAATTATAATATTATCCAAAATAATATAATCATGTAGTTTCAATGATTCATCATATACCATTTTCATTTGT
The DNA here is from genome assembly GCA_963277665.1 of Viscum album. Classification (NCBI taxonomy): domain Eukaryota; kingdom Viridiplantae; phylum Streptophyta; class Magnoliopsida; order Santalales; family Viscaceae; genus Viscum; species Viscum album. The sequence continues at coordinate 1,172,722,050 of OY728157.1, read as the reverse complement.
TAAATGATTAAATTATGGTTTTTGAAAATGGAAATTACGAAGGACTAGTTTCAACATTTTTAATGATCAAAGTTGATATATTAAAAATTTATTAAATATAAATAAAACCATTATAGAATCATCAAAACATATTTAATACATCATTATTACATGATATTTTCTTTATATAATATTCTGTAATCATTCATGATATAAATATTATAACATCGTTCATGTAGGTGGTATAATTGACCCAAATGGGAGCATGTTATAATGATTTAATGAGTAAGGAATATTTTTTACATAATGATATTATAAATATTATATAATATCAAAAATTTTATAAATATCATATATATTCATTAAATTAATTATTAGAACCATACCTGAAGGGTGGTGATGAAAAATGATATTCATTATTTGTGGAGGCGGTAGTCCGCACATATGTATGATTAACATTTCAATTTCTAAACGAATGATGTGGAATGATTTTATATGATAAATTATAATTTAAAAATCATAAGTCTGAAATAAGAAACATATTAAATTATAAAATTCATAATTATAAATATTTATTAGAGGTAGTTATGAAAAATAAATCGCATCGCTTCATGGTGGCGGTAGTCTGCACATACGCCCAATCAATGTTGTTTTGTTTTTATTTGTGGATGGAAATAATTTCATAATGGTTTCTCCATTAATATAAAAATATTATTTTATATTGAAAATAGTTATGTAATAATATTATGGTTTGTAGAAATTTTTTGAATAGTAAGGTTGAGAATAAAATATTAAGGTGTAAGAAATACTCACGTTGATAACTTCATATTTCTCATGAAAATAATCTTTCAAAATAAAGGCATTAGACAAACTAATTGAGACCAGAGGATTATGAACTTGATATATTATTATATTATAAGATAAAGTTGTAGATTTAGGATCAAATTCAAAGGTATATGTGTATCATGAAGTGGTGGAAGTGACCCCCTTTCATAAATGAAGTAAAATAAAATTTTTGGAAATACACCATAGTTTTCAATAATGACATAACACTATTCCAAGGTAAAGGAATTAAAATTCGGGAAATAAGCTAATTTTTTTCAAGGTATATTCTATAGTTTCTAAAAAATAAATTTTATAGACACCTTGGGTGTTTTTTGGCTTTTCCACTGAGTTTTTTAACTTATATCATAATTAACTTTTATTATGGTAACTAATTTTTAATATCAGAAATTAATTTTGATGAATTTTTTTTTAGTTTACTTATTTGATAATTTATACTTTATAATTTCAAATCAGAAAATAATTTCATCAATAAAAATTTATCTATGAGAAAATATAATGTTATAATTAATGCACAAGTCATGTAAAAATAGTTTTTAAGAAAAGTGTGTTTGAAGATTAAAGCTTATGTATTAGATAAAATTATCAATGTTATTTATTTTCATGAAATATATTATATTGTTATAAAACAAATAAATTTTATTTGTATTTAAAAATAAATCCAAAACCGAATTTTAACACAATAATATTTAATTGAAATAAGAGATCAAAACATTATTTTATTGGAAAATTTTATTTAAGTCCTTAAAATGTTAATCATAGGCTTTATAAATTTAACTTATTATTTTTAAATTTATAATATTACTAATTAAATAAAATTTTTATAATTATTTTTTTATAACGTTTTTAATTTATAATTACTTCTTGATATAGTCATAAATTCTATAGTTTTTGTAAAAACTGTATTTTTCCCTATTCACCTAAAAAATATTATTTTAGAAAAAGAGAAAAAATTAACCTATTATTAGTTTAACATGATGGATTAAAAAATTAAATTCATTTGAAAATATTAAAATTCTATAATTTATACATTTTTATTTTAAATAAAAAATATATAAATAAGATTTTTTTATTGAAAAATTAACTATTTAGGCTTTAAGTGTTCTTAATCCCTTTTGGTATGCATTTCTAACTGATTAAAATATTTTTATTTATTAGAGGTTTTATTATTGCTAAATTTTCTTAATTATATTCCTATAATATATTGTGACTTGTTTTTGTTTGGAGTTTCATGTTGACCAAGCTACCAAGAATAGTATTTATTTAGAAAAAATATATATATTCAGAAGTCACAAGACATTATATTATCACCACTAAATAAATTACTACCTCACAATATTAATTATTTTTCACTAAATAAATAATATATATTATCCATAAAAAACTCAAGATATATCTTCTACTGAGATATCCACTCCACTATCCTTTATAGAAAGAAGATACTATTTATCCCAAATATGTTTATTTAGACATTCTTGGGGACATACCTTTCACATTTTAATTTTCCTGATCCTATTTCCAAAAAAATACTATAACCAAAAAGGTTATGATAATTTTAAATCAAATTAGTGTAAATGATCTTATGAGTACGAAAACTAAATCCAATTATTTCTTCTCAAATGAAACCTTCATTTGAACCTTTAATATCTTTGGTTCAACTATGATATAATTAGACCAACCTATAACTCATTCAATTTAAACTAGATTACCGATGGTTATTTTCCTATTATATTCTCTAACCTAACTCATCATTGAATTAAAATATATTTAAATCCTTCATATTGGTTTTTAAATAGAATTTTATTAAGAAAAACATATCCATTATGAGTGTCTAGCCAAGTGTGCAGTATTAGGCCCCTCATAGTGAACCAGAGTGAATATTGATTTGGTAATCAACTTGAATTTTTAGAGGTGATTACCACTAGGTTTATCTATTCCAAAACCAAATTCACTTTCTAGTATCCAAATAGGGATATAATTTCCAGGAAATAATACAATCTCTATATTAGAAAAAATCTTGAAGTTTTCCCCTACTTTGACTTATTGTTAGGGGTTTTAATAAAGTTATCTAATATTAATACCAAAAATAACCACACTAAAACTGAAAAAATAACCAAATCTTACTCTAATAAAAACTAAGGTTTCCTAGACCTATACTTACAGATTTGGTAATTTTTTTAATTGCTAACATTAATTGAAAGTGAGATGAACATATCTTTATATTAAAACAATACCATATGTTAATCATTACATATAAAAATTATCACATAATCCTAATAACATAAATTTTAGTGTTTTTGAGGATATTATACATAAGAAACTTAAATTTTGATACTTTTTAATGTTTATAAATAATTTAACCACACTAAAATACCTTTTATACTTCTCATAGGTCATAATCATCTTCATAACCTGAGGAATGGAAACAAAAGAATGGGTTGAGATCAAATTATCAACATTTCATCATGGCTTAGGTCAAAAGAACATGAGAAAACATGAGAAGGGGAGAAAAAACTTATAATAAATATAATATAATAATAATAGATGTCCATAAGTCATGATACAAGTACATTTAATCTAAAATGAACAAAAATATACCATGTAAAAAGTGTGTTAAATCATTTGATAATAAACATGATCCATGGAGCATAATATAATCATAAGATTATGACGTAATAGTGTTACATAAATATAATCATATAAAACAAATTTCAAGGATACCCACCAATAAATTAATCATATAATAGGATTAGGATTACCAATATTAAACCTTATTGGTATTGGGATTACCACCTGTGTTCCCTTATGATTGGGATTACTAGCTGTGCACCCTTGTGGGATTGGGGTAATCCACATATATACCCTTGGGATAAAGATAATCCTACCATGTACCCTTTAGCTTTGGATAATCCTCCAATGGGACCTTTGTCTTGGAATAATCCTTTCATTCACAATTTAGTCTGGTACAATCCTCCCATATACCCATTGGCTTGGGATAATCCTCTTATTTAACCTTTGTCTTGGGATAATAGTCCTGTGTATCCTTTTTATATCATGAGATATAAACTTTACCAATTAATTATAGGGATATATATGACCCAACCATTCAATAATCTATACATATGTGTTACAATTGAAATCAATCATTCATAATCTAAACCTCACTTAATTAACATATAGAATAGAGATGGGTTTTTTGAAAATTTTTACTAAAAAATTAAAAAATGTATCGAGATAAAAAAATGTATAGTGCCATAAAAACATATCCCTATTATAACATAAAGAAACTAAATAATGGTGACATAGATAAGAAAAAAATTGTGGTTATTGGATAAATATCTTTGAAAAACATTAAGAAACATACCTTTTTGAAATGCTGGAAAACTCCTCAAATCTTTTTTTAATAATAAATAATTTAATTTTGATAAAACATTTTAAATATTAACCTTTAAAAGTATAAATGGATTTTATAAGGAAAATTTTATAAAATAAAGGCGCTTTAAAAAAAATTAATAATTCATTCTTATGTACAATGGCCTCTAAAATCCATTTTAGATTCAAGAGTTACTTTAAAAATTAAACTCTTACTTTTTAAAAATATAGGAATATTTACTTTTATTTTTAAAATAACCAAGAGATAAAATAATTTTAAAATAATTAAAAAATATGGAGAGGAATAATTTTATATAATAATGATCATATGGTATGATAAACCATAAATTTGTTTTAAAAAACATTTTTAGCATACTTATAAAAGATGAAGTTACATGTTACATTAAAAGGTAAAGTAAAAACTTTTTAAAAATATATTAAATAATGGATCCTTAAAAATTATATGAAGTTTTTTTGAACTGTGGAGTAGAATATAAAATGTTTTTTAAAGGATTTAAAACCTTTTTAATATTTTGAAATACCATTGTTAAAAACCCACAAAGTAAAATTGGTTAATAAAACTGAATGTTTAAAATAGGATAAGTGAAAGATGAATTTCACATGAGATAAAACATAATTAGGTTTCCAAATATAAATAATAAAATTATAAGGAAGTGAAAATATGGACATGGGAGAAAAATAATCATTAAAGAGAATGATAATTATTCTTAATGATGTCACACTTTTATGGGGAATAAATTCATCATGGAAAGAGTTTTGAATAAAAAATTCATATTTCCTAGAGAGGAAGAAAAAAATAAAATATTATAAAATTTATTAGTGGAATAACACAAGAATATTATAAAGAAGTTCAATAATAAATATCTTAACTTAAAGAAAGAAGTTTAGTTATCAATAACCTCAATAGTGTATGATTTTTTTAATTAAAATCCATAGAAGAGAGGTATTGAAATTTAAATTCAACTACCATGAATAAAATATAAGTTTTTATATGATATATCTAATAGAAAATATATAAACCATTTAAATTAAATCATGTGTCTAAAAAATAAAGTCTCAATAAAGAAAATTGAGATGAAATACCCCTGACATTAATACCTCTTAGCTGAGCATGATCAATCATCCTGTCAAAAAAATAACTATCTTAATCAATTGTTTAATAATATTATTAATATAAAATTCTTATTATACACTTCATATAGAGACCCATAATTTTCATATATAAATATAACATCTTAATTGATGAATATTCAATACATAACATTACCATCCACTCTGGAATCATATAGGTCTTGAATATTTGGAAACTTAGATACATAAAAAAGTTTTTTATAGTATATATACCACATGTCTTACTAATCTATTCATAAATAGAACCCTTATTAGACATATCAAACTTAAATCCCTTATTTATAACCTAGGTAAAGCAAATGTAAGAAAGGGCGAGATCATATGCTCATTAAGTGTAAACAAGGGATACATCAATGACCACTTAAGAAAAATATAAAAATAAGGGTATGATAACATGAGGAAAAAATTTAAAAACCATACCCAATATATAATAGATTATAATATTGAATTATGGAATAAATATTACCAGTTCATAAGACACAAATCATAAAGGAATCAAATAACATGATTCATGAGAGCATAAAATTGGAATAAGATGTAACTTTGTGGCATACAAAAAAATCTAGAAAATTATTTCCATAGTTAAGGATCACTATAAAGACTATCATATTGGATTTTATTTACTATAGATTTAATCACATACTTATTCATGGATCACTCCCAAGACTATTTTTGTGGACAAAGTCCCTTACTCAACTGTGTTCACTCTCCCTTCAAATTCTTATTATATCATGAGATATCCACTTTTACCCAATTAATTAGAGAAAAATATAATTCTAAGAACACCCATAACATAATTAAAATCATAAATATGTGTTCCATAAGATCATAAAATATTAATCAAATCATATCCTATGGAAAGGAAATGAGTTTCATAAACATTTCAACATTTCATCATAGTATAACACATAAAAAATAAAAAGAGTTCATAAACATCTTTTCATAATAATCATAAGATATACAGAGAAAAAATAAGGATGAAATAATTGGATTATACCCTCATTAAATATTATGTAACATAAAAATATTTCATCTTATATGAATTACGCCTTCAAAAAGTATATGGAATATTTCTTGAGGAAAACACCATTTTCATTTTGTAGTTAGTTTTTTAAAATCAACATTTTTTTGCAAAATATGATGGAAAAAATTTTCTTTGAAAATAATGATGAAAAATTATATATTAATCTAAAAAACCTTGGGTGTTAATTAGAGTGGGATATTTCATTAATGTACTATACATTAAAATAATGATTCTTCTCATATTTTTTATAAAAAATAAAAATACCTCATCGAGAAAATGAAAAGAAGATTAATTTTATTCCATTATGTAAAAATTAAATCACGGGTAAAAATTAACTTAAAAAATAATATAATTATTACAATAATATTCTTTGAAATATTTTTAGAAAACCTGGATATGGAAGAAAGGTGATATTCGACCAAAAAGAGAAATAAAGTCAGTTTTCCTTAAAAGTATTATTTCAAAATCTTGAGTATTTAAAGAGAAGACAATATAACAAAAAATATTAATAATAAATAACTAGAGTAGATTAAAATACATGGGATTAATGAGTTATAGTTAATAAAATTTCATCATTTGAAATATAATCTTAAAGAATCCCAATAAACAATGAGATTGAACATAAATCTTTTACCTCAAGTTCAATTTTTTTAAAAGTTCTATAAAATCATATATAATCAATTTATATTTATTATAATTATATAATATAATAATTTAAAAACATATCATATCATATATTATCCACTTATAACATTTCCACACCCATTTATTAAAAATTCTTCATTAAAATCGTCATTTCTGGGTGTTAACTATTTCATTTTATGAAAGTTTCATTTTTAAAGTTCCAGTAATTTTACTTTTATCATGGTTCTATAATATCAATAAATTTTCTAATGATATAAATATAAAATTTATTCAATATATATATATATACACATACAGATTCATCCACAAAAGTTATAGATTGGAAAATTAATTACACCGTTTATGGAGATGGTATGTTGTACGTACACATAAATACATTTTCTTTTTTATGAAGGATGAAAATAAATAAAGGTTAATAATGATAATAATTTAATTAATCATAATAATTTCATAAATAAAATATATATTTATTAAATTCATCATTACAGCTATCCTAGTAAATTGTAGATGGAAAACTAATTACACTGCTACCTGGAGACGGTAAGCCTTACGTACGCATGATTGATGTTTTGAATTTTTGTAGGATGAAAAAAGGTGGATAATGGTTATTTTGTAACAATAATAAAAATTAATTATCCTTAAAATAAATAAATAAATATTCTATAATGTATACTAAATATTTATAGGAGGTAGAAGAAGAATTAAAATTTAAAATGCTTGGTTAAGGGTTATACATCTTCATTGAGAACCCTCTTTTGTCTTAAACATTAAGTCTTGAAGGGATGGTATTTTGGAAAGAATAAAAGATATAATATTTTTTATGGAATATAAGAAGGTATTTTTGTGGTATTTTCCAATATAGAAAGCTCAAATATTGTTAATAATTAAGTAGAGTATACACCCATTTATAAGTGAGGGGCGAAGAACTATCAAAATTACTTAAAGTATTAATTTAATATAAAATATTTTTTGATAATAAAGTAAATACAATTTGATATATTTATAATTAAAAATGATGATATATAAAGATAATCTCATTAAATAATATTTATATAAGTCTAATTGATGTTTTAAACCCTATCTCTTAGTTTTAATCCCTCATTAATCCTTTTGAAAATTACCGCAATATCAAAGTTTTCTACTTTTTAAGAGACACAAATGCTACTATAAAAGGTAATGTGACCCATAAATGAAACATGGTTATTATGTTAAACCATATCCCATTCACTTGTGTGATTATATAATTTTTGTGAATTTTAAATCATTTAGTAAAATATAGTTTATTATAAAATATCATTAATGTCATTTTTGGTTCTATTAATTTACTTTGACTTTAAAGTCATCTATATAGTAATATAATTAAAATATAAAACTTTAAAACACCCCTAATATGTTTTATTTATTTATAAAATTCATTTAACACACTAATTAATCCATATTTTATTACTTTTTATATTCTTAAAATCATTTATTTTATTTTTCTATTTATTGAATAAATATTGTGTTTGTGTTGCATAAGAATTTAAGGTACTTATTCAATCACTAAAATTTAAAAATAAATTAATATGAGAATAAAATAATATATCTTTCAAATATATATTTATAACTAAAAAATACCATTTTTCCTTATTAAAAAGTATTATAGATATTAAAGTTAAGAGAGTGACATTTTGTATTTATTATTTTATAAAATTAATATTAAGGAAATAATCCAAGAAAAATGGCACCAAGTTTCAATATTCTTGAAACTTGGATAATTATACCCAAAATAAACTCATCCTATAGAATAAAATAAAGTGTTAGAGAGGTTTTAAAGCCTTATTCTAAAGTTTTAACCCCATTTACCAGTTTTACCCTTACCAAGGTGACAAATATTTACCGAGATTACTATTCATAATGGATAAATAAAAGGGAAGTATTTAACAAAATTGATCATAATAATTACAACAATGGAATAATTTTTTAATTATTCTATTAAAATACGTTTTAGAATTTCATTTAAAATTAAACCCATAATACACGATAAAAAGTGGTTTTCTAGATTTTTTTGTAAAGTATAAAAGTTTTTATACGAGATCACAAAATAAAAAAAATTAAAATGACCTTTATTGGATTATTAATTTTATAAATTAACTAATTATAAAACCATTTTAAAACAAAATGAAACTTTTTAAATTCTTTAAATGAAAATATTTTTTTAATAAAAATCATTTTTTTTCACTATTCATTGAAGAATCAATATTTTCATAAAATTATAAAAAATTCACTCTGAGATAATTTTGAATTGATGATTTTAAAAATTAAGTTCAGTTTTTCAAATAAATTTTCTAAAATTATAAGATATTAATTATATTTTTTTCTCACAAAAATTAATAAAACCAATTTTTGGGGAAAAATGTATTTCTAAAACATATAACTATCTTACTAAATATAAAATACTTATTTATCAATATATTTTCTTTATATAAAACCATTAAACACATGTTATGTTTTCATTTTTATAAAATTGTCTATTCTTATTCACTCCACCAATTTAAAAGTTAGGTTATAACTCTATATGATATTACAGTTCATTTAGACTTGGAGCAGTTTGTTTCGTAAGATATTGAATAAATTAGATTTATTTGAATAGAAATATATCCTAAAATCTTAGGGTATCGCATTATACCCCCTTAAAATTAATTCCTCTAGAAAACTTTTACCTGGTTAGTATTCTTGTTCCATTTCACTTTATCTATATTATCAATGATTTACACCAGTTTTTATTCATAATTAAGATCATGATATAGTGGTAAAACCTTTAAGTTGAGTACCTGTTAAGGATCAGGTATAAACTTCCTTATGATAGGTACATGGAACACATTATGATCTTGAGAGAGGTTTGGTGTAAGAGACAAGAGATAAGCTACCTTCTCTTCTCGATCAAGAGCCCTAAAGGGGATAATATACCTAGGGATCAAATATATATTATTTATAAATCACATAACCTTATTCCAAGGAGAAATTCATAGGAATACCTTCTTACCAACTTCGAATTCCATATTTCACCAATGATTGTCAGCATTACTTTTTTTTCAACTTTAAATGCCTTGAAGTGCTGCTGAACGGTTCTGATTTTTTCTGTCATTTTTTAATTTAGCTTAAATACCAATAGATTTATTTCTCTAAATTCATACCAGCATGTTTGATTTCTACACTTCTTTCTATAGAGGGTTCTATAATGATCCATCTGAATGATTGATTGAAAAATATTATTGTAATAAAACTATACTTGAGGAAGGTATTTATCCCAACCTCATTTTAAATACATAGATGAATGCCTAAGTATTTCATATAGGGTTTGAATGGTTCTTTCATACTAGAAATTTGTCCTAGGATGATAATTAGTAATAAAAATCTACTTTGGTTTTGGATTTTATTGAATACTTTGTTAGAACTTAGAGGTAAACATCAAATACCGATCAGATACAATTGAATGTGGTACTCCATGAAAGTTTTACACTTACTAAATGTATATTATGGTAAGATGATCAATATAAAAATATGATCTGAGAGAAATAAAATTTTCTAAATTCATAAGGTGATCAACTAACACCCAAATAACATTATGTAATTTATATGTTTTTCAGAGTCCCACAAAAAAAACCATGGTTATGTTTTCACCATTACATTTGTGTTTGGGTAATGGTTGTAACATCCTTTTAAAATTTTGTCTCACATGCTTATCTTACTGAAATACCATGTACTAAGATACATAATATTCAATATATATCTTCATGTTTCCCCAAAAAAAATAATCTTTCAGATTTGTATACATGTTCGTACTTCTGGGATGAATAGAGAATTATGAACTATGAGCTATATCCAACAAATCCTTCTTCTAATATTTTATGTAAAAATATGCACGAATCCTGAAAATTATATTTCCATCACAATAAATGTGGAACTCATGAATATTTTTTCACTTTCCTTTGCAATTCCACATCATCCTTTTACAAATATTTAATCTTCACTTGGATGTATGGTTAAATAATCCTTTGAGAATGATGTAATTTATCACATTCTTTTAAGACTTCAAGGTCCATATTTTGAAAATCCTAAAATATTACATCTATTATAAAACTCATTATAAATAAACAATCATAGTCCTTGTGACTCAAAATATCTCCCACCTTGTTATCTTTCCTATAAATATAATTAATTGATCAACCATAATCTTTAATCAACTCAAACTATATTCTCTGGTGCATATTCAACTCTTTATAAGTGAATAAATACATTAAAATTTTATGATTAATATATATCTATAACTTTTCTTTGTAAATATAATTCATCCATATATTTAATTAAAAAATTAACATAGGTAACTCTGAGTCATGATTTGGGTAATTTTTCTCATGAACTATTAATTTCTATGAGGCATAGTCTATAACCATATCATTATACATGATAATGAATCTTTACCCCTTCTTTGATTCATTACTATAGATCATAAACCGTTATCCACTATTGGGTAGTGTATGCATAGGTGTTACAACTGGCCTTCTCTTAAATTCCTCAAAATTTTCCTCATATTCATTTTCCATAGAAAAAGGGATCCATTATGAGATAACTTGGAAAGTGGTTTAGAAAAACATGATATATAGTCCATATAACATCGATAATGTTGGTCGGAGTGGATAATCAATAGGAGGTGAATTGAGTTCCAATTAAAAATTCTGTTAAAAATATTTCTATTAAAATCCCCCAATTTAAAAGCTTAGTTAAACTATAGTGAATTTGAAAAAATGTAAAGGTTCAATTAGGTTCTCAAAAGATTGATTAGCTCTCAGTTAATTTAATCAGAAGATTAGATTATATTTTGAAACTAACCTATTAATTTATAATAGTTACAAACACTTGCTAGATTAACTATCAAATTAACTTTAAAACAATTTTATATTTCAAAGTAATTAGCAGCAGAATATAAGATATAGTTAAAACCAAAACAATTAAGCACAACAGATTTAACCAAGAGGTTCAGTCTCAAGACGAGACTTAGTCCTATAAAATAATTTATATAAATTTGATCCACACCCTGGATTGGGGTAAACAACAGTGGAAAGACTGTCCAGGTACTAAGACCTCTACCACAGTGCTTCGTGGGAAAATAGAACAATAACACATAGTCTATCCAGGTCTTACTTGACCTCTACCACTATCTACAGTGGGAAATAAGAGTATAGGGAAAGAGTGAGTGAGAATTAAATCCTCCAGTTCAGCACATTAGTCAATGTGTGTATGAAATATACAGAGTACACACACTGCTCAAAATTAAGTAAAAGAATCACTAAGAGAGTATATATGTGTTTATAATTCTCTAGTGATTTGAAGTTCAACTCTGGACTCCTTTTGATTAATCAGAAATTCTTCTGAGTCCTTCTTTGGTTTTTTTCTTGAAAACAGAGTGTCGTTTGCTTCCTTGATTTTCAGGTTCAGTTTGATCATCTTGAGTGTATGAAGAGATCATTGTAGTTATTCACTCCTTGACCAAGATTCAGCTTGTGTTCTATTCTTGTATAAATGGCCTTGTGTATGTCTAGTGTTCTTCAGGTACACAGGTGTATGGATGTTTCCTATATTTATTGTGTATATGCACTACTACCACTCTCATGTGTATATGCTCACTGCAACTCGATCTTCCTTTTATAATTTTAGCTCTGACAATAGGAATGATTACCTTTATCTAGGTACGAGGTATGGTTCGTGAAATTCCAACCACTATAATTAATTAATAGTAGGTGCATTAAAAACATCAAATATGACCGTTTCTTAATAAATAAATAGAAATATAGTTTAAGTAGCTGTGACTGGTTGAGAGTCATCTTTCAGTAGCTCTCTATTAGTAGACTTGTAGCAGTGGACTTTGTATAGTGATGAGCTCCTATCGGTAGCTCTTTGTTCTTGTACTGGTAGCTCCTTGTATCAGTAGCAGTTATTTCCTGTAACAGTAGTTCTATAAACTAGTAACTCCTTCGGTAGATTTGGTCTATTGGTAACTTTCTTGTATCGATAACTACTTATATCGGTGACTCTGTCTATCGGTGAACTTTGTATCAGTATCTTTGTATCGGTAACTGTTCGTTTGTTTGGTTGTATTGGTAAGTCTTTATAATGGTAGATGTGTGTCTGTCAGTCAGTATCAGTAGCTTGTATCGGTAGACTTGAGTAGCGGAAACATCTTCTTACCGATAGACTTACTATAAAGGTAGCTCTTGTGTAACGGTAGCTCGTATCAGTTGACTTGCATACCAGTAGACTTACACATACCAGTAGCTCTGTTCTGTAATGGTGAACTTTCTATAACGGTGGAGTTGCATACACCGGTAGCTCTCTCCTGTACCAGTGTACTTAGCCTTATCGGTAGCGATGAAAAATAGTGACCTCTGTATCAGTAGCTATTTGTATCGGTGATCATGTCTATCAGAAGACTAAGTATCTGTAGGTTTGTATCAGTGACCCAACACTTAATACTTATCTGTTCTATGCAATATAAACATAGATAAACAGTGATTAACATATTCCAATGATTATTTTGATATTATTGTCAACATAGGATTATAAACAAATATTAACACATAATCGGGATTATCAAAATAGGTGAGGTTAACAATCTCCCCCTTATTGATAATCACAACTCATTGTATTATAATAAAAAATAATCAGTAAAGTATCAGTATAAAATACAATGGTGTTTATTTCTCAGTGTGAGTAATGAAATTTTCAAATGTGAGATTTTAAAAGAATATCAGAGGATATAGTATTGGAAGGAATTGTATCAGAGGTAATTATAAAAATACTATACTAGAGTTACAAAAAAAATGAATCAGAGAAAAAAATATATTATAAAACACATGTATCAGAGGGAAATGTATTATGGTCATAAAATATAATGATATCTCATATTAGTTTTCGATGTTTTTCCTTAGATATTATTTCTCCCCCTTTGTGATTATCAAAAAGAGGGACAAAAAGGAAATAAATGAAAAGAGAAGAAACAGAGGGGAAAATAGGAACAAAAAGGAAATAAATGAAAAGAGAAGAAACATAGGGGAAAAGAAAGTAAGATCATATATATTTCTTGGAGTAAATAGATACAAAGAAATACATCAATGAAACAAAAGAAATACAAGTTATTCCTATCAAATATCCTAGCCACTTAATCAATCCACGTCCTGAATATCCACTTGGTATTTTCCTTTGGGATCCGAGGTAGACTCAGACTATGTTGAAGCAGGTGGAGGCTTTGGAACACCAGAAATGATTAGAGGAGGCTGAGCTGCTGAAAGTGTTCCTAGACTGTACTTGGTATCTCTCTATGTGATCATAGGATTAAGGCTATGGATGGATTGGGATGGATTCATCTGAGAAGGAGAATTAGTAGAGGTAGATGCAGGTAAAGCTAGAGGTAAAATCACTGGCTGAGCATCAACATGCAAGAAGGGCAACAAGATATTTCTGAAATCCATAATTATTCCTCCTCCTCTCTCCATAGCAGAAATGAAATCATCCTTTTATTCCAAAAACTTATCCAAGGCTGGAGTCAACTCCATGAGTTTTCTTACTTGTTCCTTGAAGGCTTTATTGACTGGAGGTAGCTTCGTGTTTTCTAACATAAGTTGAAATGGTGGTTGAGATAATGCTTGGTGTAAAACCTTTGAAATAATAATCCACTTTGTATTTGACTTCCTTTTGAGAAGCACTAGCCTCTCTCATGAAATTCTAAACGATTTTTCCAATATCCCTAGTGGTAAACACCACTTGACTTAGGGAAGATGAGTCCATAGATCCACTAGTTGTTTCTGAACCAAGATCCTCTTTCATCAAAGCTCGAATCTGATCCAACTCTATAGAAGATTTGGAAGCAAGAGAACCAATAGATAAGGTCTCAGTTTCTTTGAAACTTTTAGTTAGACCACTGATAATATTTTTAACTTCCAAATCCTGGGTGCTAACATGCTTCTATATGGAATACTTAAATTCCTCCAACACTAATACCATCTAGCTAACCAAAATCCTTGTCTTATTGAGATTTAGAACTCATATAGGATTCTATAGTGACAACTAATTTCTTTATAAATTCAAAATCCTCTACCAAGCTCGACACTTGATTCTGGAAAGCTATGACTTCATCCACTATCTCTGCCACAGAGGTTGACACACTACAACCTAGAGAGAGTTCAAAAGATCTTTCCATTTTTTTCAGCTCTTCAACAGAACAATTCTTTAAATTAACAACATAAGAACTCAAAGACTCTTTCATTTCAACCTTAAAAGATTCTAAGTCATGCCTGGTGATCATATTAGCAGGCACAACAATAGGTGCTCTTTCTGAAAAAGTACTTGCCACTGATCCATTCATAGCAGACTGAATTGATGACACTAAGGATGGTTCCATTCTTATTATTTACTCTACAAAACTGGACTTTTTCTCCGAAGTTAACTGATCCATATTAGGTTTTCTGACTACATCCTCAGGTAAAAATTCATAAGTGATATTATAGTTGACTTGAGGCCAGCTGACAGGTGTTTCATCCTCAGAGTCAGGGTATTCCAATCCACAAAATACAAACCCTGGGTCCTCTGCCCAGTCTTCAATCTCAACAGCCACTGAAACACTGCCAAGTATGGTTAGATGCTCCCCCTCAACTGGTGCATTATCATGCATAGCAAGAGCATCTTCAGTAGCTCTTTCTTCCTCAGAATAATCTTCCACAATTAATTCCAAATCCTCAACAGTAAGAGGATACACAGGAGTAGGAGCAGGTCTATCAACTGCATCAAATTCCTCAGCAGACATTAAGAAGTGTCCAATCCGAGGACTAAGGCTCAAGCTAACAAAAATAGATGTTACACTTGCATGAAATTCTTCTTCATTCTCTCGAACAACCTCTTCCTGATCTGATCTCTGCTGAACTTCCTTTTCTTGTGACACAATTTCAGGATCTGGGCTAGGAGTCAAGTCCGGATCTCCTCTATCTGCTGTAGAGGAATCCTACTCTTCTGAATCATCACTATAATGTGGCTCCTTCTCATCAAGTCCTAGACCTGGATCCCTCACGTCCTTAGGACTAGAAGGATGATCCACAAAATTAAACTTATCATAAAACTTCTTATCATCAGTAACCCACTCCCTTCTCTATGGGTTCCATCTTATCTTCATGTACTTACACACTGTGCTTGTGATAAAAAAGTTGTTTCTTACCACCACTGTCTCATCCTGAGACTTAGCTACTCCCTCTACTTAATCATAACCGAAATAAACTCAGAAAATAATAAAGCATTGGTCTTTGATTTTGGTCTGTTCATATCCTCCATTTGAATCATTAGAAGCCTGCACAGATTCACCTTCACACCGTGTCTCAAGAGATGTGAAAGATATATATCTTGATATCTCAAATTTGAAAAGTCCCCTCTTCTTGGACTTAGCACATGTTGTAAAAATTTGAACAACAATCTTTTTTCTCCAACCATTTCAACATCCACCACCTTTCTCTGCTTGCCACTACCAGTGAGCTGCTCTAAGGCAGTATCATAATCAAATATGTCACTTGTAGGTGGTACTGTCTTCGATGAATATCTAGAAACTCATTCATGTGGTACTCTCAGATACTCAACCCACTCAACAGATGAAAAGGCTATTTCCTTTCCATTTACCCATGAAACTATTCTATTTTACTCATCAGATTTCTCAAAACTCAAAAACTCATAGAACTATCTTACTAGATTTGGATAGTAGGTTCCATTGTTATTAGAGAAGCATTCTACCCATTTCTGATCTTACAACACCTATAGAACTAACAATTTACTAGAAATTAACCATTCCATGGATAGCTATTTCTCGATTAAAATATCTCTATTTTGTAAATGCGGGTTCACTGGATGCCTACCCAACCTTGTTCTACTAACACTGCTACTTGATTCAGGACCTGTCTTCTTCTTCTTCACATTCATCTCATCAATGTCATCTCTGACAGTAGGGAGTTTGGTTTTTTCCATCTTTGGTTCTAGGAACTTAGGGTTTTCGTGAGATTCGGGGATTCAAGGAGTTGGGTTTGAGAGAGGAGAGTTCAGTGGATTGAGAAGTAACTAAGACATAGTTTTATCATTTAGGAATCATAAAATAAATAATTAACATATAATAAGTAAAGTATAAATGATACAGATTCCAGCGGCTAAGGACAGATGTTTAAAACAACGCATACTAACGGTAGGGTATACTGATGATAATTCCTAACGGTGAGGTCCACTAACAGTGAGGTATATCAGTGAGGTTTCATACCGGTGAGGTATAACAGTGAGGTTTTATACCGGTGAGGTATAACAGTGAGGCTTCATACCGGTAAGGTATAACAGTGATGTTTCATACCAGTGAGGTATAACAATGAGGTTTCTAGAAGACAGAGTCTATCATTCCTAATTCAGGTCTAATGTACCTTAACCTATCCAAACTTAAAGTCTTGGTGAAAATGTCAGCTAATTGATGTTCAGTACCTATAAATTCAAGAGTAATATTACCTTTTTGGTAGTTATTTCTCAAAAAATGGCGACTTACATCAATGTGTTTGGTCCTAGAGTGAGACACAAGATTCTTAGAATTGTTAATTGCACTCATGTTATCACAGTTTATTGATACATGTTTAAAATAATATCCATAGTCCAACAAAGTATATTTCATCCACATAATTTGTGCATAGAAACTACCAACAACAATGTACTCTTCTTCAGCAGTATACAATGAAACAGATTTCTACTTCTAACTACACCACGATACTAGGGACTTACCTAGAATATGACATGTTCTAGAAGTGCTCTTTCTATCTAACTTGAAACTAGAAAAGTTAGCATCTGAATAACATATTAAATCAAAATATTGTCCTTTTGGACAAAACAAACCAATATTTACAGTATGTTTAAGATATTTGAAAATTATTTTAATATAAATCAAATGGGATTCATTAGGATTAGCTTGAAATCTTGCACACATACACACACTAAACATAATATCTTGTCGACTAGTAGTAAGGTAAAATAGAATTCCAATCATACCTCTGTAATTGGTTTGATCAACTGGTTTCCCAGATTCATCAATGTACAACATGTAGGTGGTACTCATGGGTGTATCACTTTCCTTAATACTATCTAAACCAAAACGTTTTAAAAGATCCTTTGTATATTTACTTTGATATAAAATGATACAATTTTCATTTTGAAAAACTTGAAATCCAAGAAAATATTTGATTTCTCCCATTAAACTCATTTCAAATTCATTTTTCATACTCTTTGAAAAATCAGTACATAAAGGATGTTTAGAATATCCAAAAATAATATCATCAACATAGATTTGTACAATCAAAACATCTTTAGAAATTCTTTTGATAAAGATATTTGAATCAACAATCCCTTTTGTAAAACCCTTTGAAATAAGAAAATTGCTAAGTCCATCATACCAAGCTCGTGGATCTTTTTTAAAACCATATAAAGCTTTAGATATATTAAAAACTCGATTTGGAAAATGAGGATTAGTAAATCCAGGTGGTTGTTCAACACAAACATCTTTAATTATAAAACCATTTAAAAAACAACTTTTAACATCCATTTGATATAACTTGAAATTCAGATGAGCAACATAGGAAAGTAGAATACTAATTGATTCTAATCTGGCTACAGGGGAAAAGGTTTCCTCATAGTCTATTCCTTCCTCTTGACTATACCCTTGTGCAACTAGCCTTTCTTTGTTTCTAACTATGTTTCCAGACTCATCAACTTTATTTCTGAAAACCCATTTAGTGCCTATGGTCAAAGTGTCCTTAGGTATCCTTCAACTAATTCCCAGAATTTGTTTCTTTCAAATTGATTTCATTCTTCTTGCATAGCCATTAACCAAAATTCATCATTGATTGCATCATTGATATTTTTAGGTTCTAACTGTGAAATAAAATCTTTATGTTCAACCTGGTTTCTTAGAGAAGATCTAGTCGGTGTCACTCTATCAAGATTACCAACAACATCATCTAAAGGATGATTCTTTAGAATCCTAGTTGATCTATTAAAGGTGGGACTAGAAATTTGAGGTTCTTCTTTAGATTCAGTTTCTACAGAAACAGATTCTGGAAAGTTTCCAGAATTAGATGTCTTTATAACAGATTCATTGATTTTATCATTGAGGTTCAAAACAGACAAATCTTCTTCAAGATTTTCGATAGAATATTTGGGTTCATGTGGATCAGTTTCATAAAACTTGATGTGAACAGATTATTCCACACATTTGGTTATTTTATTGAAGACTCTATAGGCTTTTCTAGTTAGAGAGTATCCTATAAATATTCCTTCACCACTCTTAGAAGAAAACTTGTGAAGATTATCTTTAGTATTGAGAATAAAGACTTTGCAACCAAAAACTTTGAAGCAACTAACTTTAGGATTCCTATTATTCCACAGTTCATAAGGGGTATTTTTAAGAACTGGTCTAATCAAGAATCTATTTATAATATAGCAAGATGTATTCACAGATTCAAACCAAAAATAAACAGGTAGTTCATAGTCGTTAAGCACAGTTCTCGCAATTTATTGAAGGGTTCTATTTCTTCTATCTACTACAGCATTCTGCATAGGTGTCCTAGGGGAAGAGAAATTGTGACTATAGCCATTATGCGAGCAGTAAGATTCAAACTCATGATTTTAAAATTCATGGACATGATCACTTCTCAAGGTCTTAATCTTAATTCCACTAAGATTATCTATAGACTTGTTGTATTTAATGAAGTAGGAGCAAGCTTCACTTTTGTGAGCTAAAAAGTATACCCAAGTGTACCTAGAAAAGTCATCTACTAAGACATAGTATAAGGCCCCAGCCTTAAACCTTACTTAATCTTGAGTTATTACAAGATTACACATTGAGGATATTTTCAGGTTTATAGTTTTAGATAATTAGATTATAAAACTTGCATTACATTCCACATTTAAACAAAGTGGTTACATAAAAGATAATATTCATTTTTCCCATCAACAGAAACATATTTAAAATAAAACATGGATTCTTTCTTGACACTTCCTTGACACTATCATCATATCATGTACCCTTCCCTTGACCTGTGAAAAACATTTCAAAAACTTGGGATGAGCATAAAAAGCTCAGTAAAGGATATAAAAATATGGAAAGGAAACATGATTACATGTATACATAAGAATTAAATCATACTTTACACATAAAACATAATCACATTTACATACCTCATAAAATCAGGAATAAATCATAGAAATCAGAAGACATAAAGGTAACTTGAGGCATTCATAACATTCTTACGTAGGGAGTAACCCTCTTGGTTACGTTTGGAATACCCATCATAGTATATTCCCTAAATCTCTTCAGAGAAACCTTAACGTTTAACCCCTTCGCGTTACCCAATGCATTGGAGAGCTATATCGGGCTTACCCTCCCTTAGTTTATCACGAAACCACCCGTCTTCATAAACAATTACCAAGAACCATAACATAATCATAACACATAACTTAATCATAAAGAAAATATAACATTCCCATATTGAAATAACAATATAACATTTTAAGATATTGAATCCATTCTAAAAAAAATTTTCAAAACCATTTAAAACATTTAATAAAGAGATTTTTGAATCAAAGTGTCCCATACCACTTTGAAGCTTTTAACATTTTACACCATTAATATCCATATAAATAAATCCTTTAAACCATTTTGAAAACATGGATACTAATCATTAAAACATTTAAAATGATATTTTAGTTAAAGGGGTTTTAACAAAATGAGAGACACTTGAATACAATAATTGAGGAATAAAAATTAATCAGAACTTTATAATATCATGAGAATAAAGGGATTCATGATATAATATTCCAAAGTACAGTATATACACCATATAAGAGTGAATTGGTGCATAACAACAATGAAGTCTCAATAGAAATGTAAAATGAGATAAAATCCCTTATAAAGAAGGTCTCCTTAAATTAAGGATAAATCAATCTCATAATTATGTGTGACAAACATAAATACACCCAATATAATTGGATATTATGTGTAAAACAATCAAAGGTCATTCAGACATATTCAAAGGATAACATATTCAATAACTACATGTAGAACCCAAGGAAATCGAAATTGGGTTAAGAAGTTCCCTTGGTAAAATTCGACAGCCTAACGACGTCACTTTAAAATTCATAAAATTAGTTGATGAGAGAGAAAATGGTATCTCATCCCTTGTTAATAAAATTTACATCAATAAGGATATATAAGAACATATCACAACATAAAAATATGTAAATTAGAAGACATAACAAAATAAGTCTTTTTAAAAGAGGAGTGTGAAAGGTTCCCTTACCGATTTGGGAAACTTTCAAAACGTAAACCCCATGAAAGAAGGGTCATAAAATGAAGATGTAGCTACCCATAAATGAGAGTATATTATAATAATATTAAAATAATTGTCAGTACATACACCACACAAAAAGGAGATAGTGTCCAATGTAGCATGAATCTCATGGGAACAAAAAGTGAGATGAAAATCCCCTTATGAAAATTCGGCAGCCTAACAGTGCCACATAAAACTTCCAAAAATGGATTGATGAGATCAAATAGGGTCTCTCATAATATTACAAAAAAATAGCAAGAGGAATATAAAAGAACATCCCCCATCATAACAAAGAGGAGCTTAAAAGAAGTGACATAAAGGAGAGTACTTAAAAAGAAAGAGAGAGTTTAGATCTCTTATGAAAATTCGGCAGCCTAACGGCGCCACTCAAAACTTCCAAAATGGATTTATGAGAGATAATAGGGTCTCTCATCATATGAACATAAAAATTACAGTAAGCGTAATATAAAAGAACATCACAATCACAAGAAAGATGAGCTTAAAAGGAATGACATAAAAGAGTGTACTTAAAAAGAAAGAGAGGAGTAGGATCCCTTACCTCGGGTCCAACTTGACTCGATCGTTATTTAACGTCCTGAATAATAAACTTGAGTTAATTTATACTTTCTTAAGAACCTTTTTCAAGTTCATTATTCCTTTTATATCACTTATTTTCATGTTATAAACATTATGTAATCATTTAAGTTAATAATGTTTGTTTTGTCGATATTTGGTTCTTAAGTCGAAAGTGGACTTCTTACAATTACATGTTGTTTGTGTGGTCAAAGGTTCATTATATCCAGAATTATATTCATGATTTGGATATCATATATATAATATATATCCAGAATATACCTGTATTTATAATATTACATAATCATTTAGAGGTAAGAAATGAAATGCACCGTTCATGGAGACGGTAAGCCGTACGTATGCATGAACGCTACTTTCATTTCTATGTCATATTAATTGAATGAAAACTAAATGATAGGTATGTATATTTTAATTACAGAATTTTATTAATCATTTATATGTAACATAAATCATATATAATAACTTTAAATACATCCTTTATACATCCCACATATGGCATTAACGAATCAAATCACTTTGAGGGGGCGGTAGTCCGCACTTACTAAAATGAAATTATCGTGTTTACCCACAATGGAAACCATAAAGGTATGCCACAAAAGAAAAATACAGAAGCTTAAGTAAAACATAAACATATTATATATCATATATAAATATAGTGACATCTTAATGTCCACCTTTTAAGGTGTTATATGAGTGTTGAACAATCATCGTTTCAGGAGGCAAAAATTCTCTATTCACAGAAACAATATGTTCTTTAACCATTTGATGTTGGTGTGTGTAAGTGTAGCTCAAATTATTCTTATAAAAAAATCCTAGTATATTTAAGATACTGTATTTTTTACAAAATAAATGAATAAAAATAGTTTAGGGGGTTGGATAAGCAAAATAAAACAAAAGAACACAAGTGAAGACATTACCTTAAAATCGGGTAACTCTTTTTGATTTGAGCTCAAAGGCTTCTCTGGAAAGACTTCTGCCCAAAGTGAGGCTTCTAAGAGTAATAGAGGGATGTGGAGAGGAAAAATGGGTAGGGTTTGGCCGAGAAAAAGGCTTGAGAGGTGTGGGTAAGGTGGTAGAGGTGGGGGCCTTTTATAAGAGGAGAGGAGGGGCACTCTTGTAAAGTTACAAAATGTTACTTTATTTTCAAATGAGTTTCAGATTTTAAAAGTCCCAAATTGATGTATTTCGAGGATAAGGTGGTAAGGGTTTGAAACATACTCATCCAATAGGTTTTTGACAAGTGTAAGTTATAGTTTTAACATTATCTTTTCATTTTATTTAAATCCTTCATTAATGAGGTAATCGCTGCATCATCATGATGTCATAAATAATTTAATTTATTTAATGTCTAAAAATTATAAAAAAAATATCATGATATAGGAAATATTTTTATATTTATAATGAATATTTATAGTCAAAATATGACTTGTATAACCCCATTTAAAAATTGTTTTAGTGAAACATCTCATGCTTGTGACATTTTTATTTTAACTTTAAATAAAAAGTTATTTATGTCATTTTCCATCCAAAGTGGCTCCATGGGGTCCCCAAGTTGACCCATGGATTATCTTGGTCTGACATGACACATACAATGAGGGTAGAATATGTGTCTAGGTCATTTCACATTATTAAAACATTATTTTTACCTTAAATTACACTAATTACCTCTAATCGCGATTAAGAACATAAAAGTTACTATTCACCAAAAAATTATTTTAATCCCATTGAAACACATTTTACTTTCTAATGAAAACCATATATGTCAGATTTTTGAAATTCAAAACATAGAGGTGGCAAAGTTTCATTTAAACGAAAAATCAGTTTCTTTAACTACCACTTAATGGTTTCACTATTCATCAAAAATTGAAGTTTTTCAGAAAAATACCAAAAATTCACCCTAAGATATATTTGATATTACGAATTCAAAAATGAAGTCTATTTTACAAAATTCAAAACATATAAGTTGCATTAATTAATTTAATAATTAATTCCCGCTGTCAAAACAAATAGCGTGTTTTTAAGAAACAATAAGTATCAAAAGATTGACATTAGTTTAAGTCCAATTTCAAGATGAAATTAATTCCAACAACCACTATTGGATTAAATGGTAAAAATATATTCTAATTCAACTTTAAAACAAATTCAAAAGATAATATAATCATATAAATAAATTAGATTAAAAATAGTTTTTGAATTAAAATACAACATTTTCACTGTTCATTAAAATATGAACTTTATCGGAAAAATACCAAAAATTTACATAATGTAAATTTTGATGTGCCGATTCTAAATAAGAATTTTATTTTGTCAAATATAACACATAAAATTGTCAAAAAGTGGATTTAAAAGAGGTTCGCCATCAAAAGGCGGTTAATCGACCTTTTAAAGAATATTTGAATGTTTATACTTAAAAATTGGATCCATTCACATTTTTAATCCTCTAACATTTATTGTAAAAAATAAAAATATTTTAAAAACATATATAATAATTTTGCAGTTAGTTATGTTCATTCCCTCCATTAAACGACTAGGCGTTAACTACCATTTAAGATAATATTATTTTATTATTAGAGTGCAACGTAAGATTTCAAAGGAACTCATTGTTGTGTATTGGGTAAGCCATTGAGCACAGCGTTCCCTTTAAATTAATATTGACATTTTATTCACAAATAGGGATAAATATAAAAATGTCATATTCTTTATTTACCTGGGGGGTTACATTCTTCCCCCCTTTTGGGAATTGCGTCCTCGCAATTTCAAAATTGGGCTCAGAAACATCCTTGAAAGTCCCACATCGGAACAAGAGTCGGTAAAACAATAACTTTAAAAGAATGGGAGAGAAGTAAAAATGTCACGCAAGTTAACCCATACTAGGATTCCAATTATGAAAATATGGATATGGAGGAGAAAACAAAGGGTCATGTTCTGATGGAGAGTGATAGTAAACATTTCTAGGAGAAAGTTAACCATAAGAAAATCGCAAACTTGTGATGGGTTAAATGGTATTGGATTCCCCAGTAGGAAAAGTTAATGGACAACATTTTTTTTCAGTTACTTTTCATTGAGGAATATATTTTTTAGCTTAACTAAAACATAAGGAAACATATTTACTTGTCATGTTGACTTTCAAATTTTACTAGATTTCTTACACGAACTCATATTTTCTGCAAAAGATGAGTATTTAGGATGACTTGTTTACATTAAGAGATCTATAATCAACTTATAAAGAATCACATAACCAAAAAAAGAGAACTATATACTTCCCATGTCTTTAGACTTTAACCAAAACCAAAACCAAAAAGGTTAGTACAAGATCAGATAATCAAGAAAAGGATAACCCTTTATAAAAAGAAAATCTATTCTTAATCTCCAAAATTTGTCCAACAAAACCAAAAGTTCAACGAGGACCATTTTATAAACAATTTGTCCATAAAATTCTTCAAAGTAAACCAAAATAATATTGAAACCCAAATATTTGAAGGATTTAGTCACATAGTCTTCCAAGGTACAAATTAACTTTTATCTCCAAATAACATCAGTTGCTATTAAATTCTCATATTGAAAAGTAATTAACCTAATCACATATCCTCGATGATAGGTTAATCATTTCCATAGATAACCCAAAATAAACTTACTATTGATTCCTAAAATCATCTAACAAAAAATAATTAGTCAAACTAACAAGGGACTTCACGTAGTCCAGTGGTAAGCGATAAATACCAGTCGCACATTGGTTGTGGGTTCGATTCCTGCAACTTTGTCCGACGTGACGGGTTGTCACACGGTCTGCGTGTTGTCCTTTTTACAAAATTATATAATTCTTAAAACATTCCCCAAAACGAGATAAAATCTTAAAAAATGATCATAACATATTTTAACCTCAAGTTTATCTCATGCCTTTTATTTTCCATCATAACATATAATAACCCATAATTACCTCAAAAGTAAGGATCATATAAACTCTAATGGTTACCTTTATAATTATTACCTGAACTTCCACATCGATTGGTCATCTCGTACATGATGCATTACAGATCATACCAAGGTTCAAGTGGTTGATCATGACTCCTTGATAGTTGGTTTAGAACAACCACGAGTTTCCTCATTGAATCCCCCATTTTATCTATTATCTTAATCAGAGAACCACCACAGTTTCCTTCAAACCTGTTGTCTCTTTGGTTCCTGCTAGATCCATCCATTCACTAAAAACAGAAATGTCAGTGTGAGTATAGCAACAAAACCATCATGTACTAATGAGGAAGGTAAACACTAAGATATACTTACTCATTCACTTTATCTAAAACTAGGACTCTTTCTGAAATCCTAACCATTATGGTAATGTCACTTGTGCTTAGAGAATACCCTAACCTCTAAAGTTATCTAAACCGACCTTTGATACCAACTATAAGGCCCCAACCTTAAACCTTACTTAATCTTGAGTTATTACAAGATTACACATTGAGGATCTTTTCAGGTTTAGAGTTTTAGATAATTAGATCAAAAAACTTGCATTACATTCCACATTTAAACAAAGTGGTTACATAAAAGATAATATTCATTTTCCCCATCAACGGAAACATATTTAAAATAAAACATGGATTATTTTTTGACACTTACTTGACACTATCATCATATAATGTACCCTTCCCTTGACCCGTGAAAAACATTTCAAAAACTTGGGATGAGCATAAAAAGCTCAGTAAGGGATATAAACATATGGAAAGGAAACATGAGTACATGTATACATAAGAATGAAATCATACTTTACCCATAAAACATAAGCACTTTAACATACCTTATAAAATCATGAATAAATCATAGAAATCATAAGACATAAAGGTAACTTGAGGAATTCATAACATTCTTACGTAGGGAGTAACCCTCTTGGTTATGTTTGGAATACCCATCACAGTATATTCCCTAAATCTCTTCGGAGAAACCTTAACGTTTAACCCCTTCGCGTTACCCAATACATTGGAGAGCTATATCGGGCTCACCCGCCCTTAGTTTATTACGGAATCACCCATCTTCATAAACAATGACCAAGAACCATAACATAATCATAGCACATAAATTAAGCATAAAGAAAAGATAACATTCCCATATTGAAATAACAATATAACATTTTAATATATTGAATCCATTCTAAAAAAACATTTTCAAAACCATTTAAAACATTTAATAAAGTGATTTTTGAATCAAAGTGTCCCATACCACTTTGAAGCTTTTAACATTTTACACCATTAATATCTATATAAATAAATCCTTGAAACCATTTTGAAAACATGGATATTAATCATTAAAACATTTAAAACGATATTTTAGTTAAAGGGTTTTTAACAAAATGAGAGACACTTGAATACAATAATTGAGGCATAACATTTAATCAGAACTTTATAATATCATGAGAATAAAGGGATTCATGATATAATATTCCAAAGGACAGTATATACACCATATAAGAGTGAATTGGTGCATAACAACAATGAAGTCTCAATAGAAATGTAAAATGAGATAAAATCCCTTATAAAGAAGGTCTCCTTAAATTAAGGATAAATCAATCAAATAATTATGTGTGACAAACATAAATACACCCAATATAATTCTATATTAAGTGTAAAACAATAAAAGTTCATTCACACATATTCAAAGGATAACATATTCAATAACTAAATGTAGAACCCAAGGAAATCGAAATTGGGTTAAGAAGTTCCCTTGGTAAAATTCGACAGCCTAACGACGTCACTTTAAAATTCATAAAATTAGTTGATGAGAGAGAAAATGGTATCTCATCCCTTGGTAATAAAATTTACATCAATAAGGATATATAAGAACATATCCCAATATAAAAATATGTAAATTAAAAGACATAACAAAATAAGTCTTTTTAAAAGAGGAGTGTGAAAGGTTCCCTTACCGATTTGGGAAACTTTCAAAACATAAACCCCATGAAAGAAGGGTCATACAATGAAGATTTAAATACCCATAAATGAGAGTATATTATAATAATAGTAAAATAATGGTCAGTACATACACCACACAAAAAGGAAATAGTGTCCAATGTAGCATGAATCTCATGGGAACAAAAAGTGAGATGAAAATCCCCTTATGAAAATTCGGCAGCCTAACGGCGCCACATAAAACTTCCAAAAATGGATTGACGAGATCAAATAGGGTCTCTAATAATATTAAAATAAAATATCAAGAGGAATATAAGATAAAATCCCCCATCATAAAAAATAGGAGCTTAAAAGAAGTGACATAAAAGAGAGTACTTAAAAAGAAAGAGAGAGGTTAGATGTCTTACGAAAATTCGGCAGCCTAACGGCGCCACTCAAAACTTACAAAATGGATTGATGAGAGAGAATATGGTCTCTAATCATATGAACATAAAAATTACAATAAGAGTAATATAAAATAACATCCCAATCACATGAAATATGAGCTTAAAAGGAATGACATAAAAGAGTGTACTTAAAAAGAAAGAGAGAAGTAGGATCCCTTACCTCGAGTCCGACTTGACTCGATCGTTCTTTAACATCCTGAATAATAAACTTGAGTTAATTTATACTTGCTTAAGAACCTTTTTCAAGTTCATTATTCCTTTTATATCACTTATTTCCATGTTATAAACATTATGTATTCATTTAAGTTAATAATGTTTGTTTTGTCGATATTTGGTTCTTTAGTCGAAAGTGGACTTCTTACAATTACATGTTGTTCGTGTGGTCAAAGGATAATTATATCCAGAATTATATTCATGATTTGGATATCATATATATCATATATATCCAGAATATACATGTATTTATAATATTACATAATCATTTATAGGTAAGAAATGAAATGCACCGTTCATGGAGACGGTAAGCCGTACGTACGCATGAACGCTACTTTCATTTCTATGTCATATTAATGGAATTAAAAATAAATGAGAGGTATGTATATTTTAATTCCAGAATTATATTAATAATTTATATGTAACATACATCATATATATTAAATTTAAATACATACTTTATACATCCCACATATGGCATTAACGAATCAAATCACTTTGAGGGGGAGGTAGTCCGCACTTCCTAAAATGAAATTATCATGTTTACCCACAATGGAAACCAGAAAGGTATGCCACAAAAGAAAAATACAGAAACTTAAGTAAAACATAAAAATATTATATATCATATATAAATATAGTTACATCTTAATGGACACCTTTTAAGGTGTTATATGAGTGTTGAACAATCATCGTTTCGTGATGCAGAAATTCGCCATCCACAGAAACAGTATGTTCTTTAACCATTTGATATAGGTGTGTGTAAGTGTAGCTAGAATTATTATTATAAAAACATCATAGTATATGGAATATACTGGAGTAGTTACAAAAGAAATTAATAAAAAGAGTTTAGGGGGTTGGAGAATCAAAATAAAACAAAAGAACACAAGTGAAGACATTACCTTAAAATCGGGTAACTCTTTTTGATTTGAGATCAAAGGATTCCTTGGGAAGAATTATGCCCGAAGTGAGGCTTATAAGAGTAAGAGAGGGATGTGGAGAGGCAAAATTAGTAGGGTTTGGAAGAGACGAAGGCTTTAGAGGTGTGGGTAAGGTGGTAGAAGTGGGGGCCTTTTATAAGAGGAGAGGAGGGACACTCTTGTAAAGTTACAAAATGTTACTTTATTTTCAAATGATTCTCTGATTTTAAAAGTCCCATATTGATTTCTTTCGAGGATAAGGTGGTAAGGGTTATAAATATACTCATACAATAGGTTTTTTACAAGTGTAAGTTATAGTTTTAACATTATCTTTTCATTTTATTTAAATCCTTCATTAATGAGGTAATCGCTGCATCATCATGATGTCATATATAATTTAATTTATTTAATGTCTAAAAATTATAAAAAAATATCATGATGTAGGAAATTTTTTTATATTTCTAATGAATATTTATAGTAAAAAATATGAATTGTATAACCCCATTTAAAAATTGTTTTAGTGAAACATCTCATGCTTGTGACATTTTTATTTTAACTTTAAATAAAAAGTTATTTTTGTCATTTTCCAACCAAAGTGGCTCCATGGGGTCCCCAAGTTGACCCATGGATTTTTTTGGTCGGCCATGACACATCCAATGAGGGTAGGACATGTGTATAGGTCATTTCACATTATTAAAACATTATTTTTACCTTAAAGTACACTAATTACCTCTAATCGCGATTAAGAACAT
This sequence comes from Viscum album, assembly GCA_963277665.1. NCBI lineage: Eukaryota > Viridiplantae > Streptophyta > Magnoliopsida > Santalales > Viscaceae > Viscum > Viscum album. The sequence goes on along the minus strand of OY728157.1, from coordinate 1,172,691,790 downwards.
AAAAGTTACTATTCACCAAAAAATTATTTTAATCCCATTGAACCACATTTTACTTATTAATGAAAACCATGTATGTATGATTTTTTAAATTCAAAACACAGAGGTGGATAAGTTTCATTTAAACGAAAAATCAGTTTCTTTAACTACCACTTAGTGGTTTCACTATTCATCAAAAATTGAAGTTTTTCAGAAAAATACCAAAAATTCACCCTAATCTATATTTGATATTAATAATTCAAAAATGAAGTCCATTTTACAAAATTCAAAACAAATAAGTTGCATTAATTAATTTAATAATTAATTCCCGCTGTCAAAACAAATAGCGTGTTTTGAAGAAACAATAAGTATCAAAAGACTGACTCTAGTTTAAGTCCAATTTCAAGATGAAATTAATTTCAACTACCAATATTGGATTAAATGGTAAAAATATATTCTAATTTAACTTTAAAACCAATTCAAAAGATAATCTAATCATATAAATAAATTATATTAAAAATAGGTTTTGAATTAAAATACAACATTTTTCACTATTCATTAAAAAATGAACTTTATCGGAAAAATACCAAAAATTTACACAATGTAAATTTTGATGTCCCGATTCTAAAGAAGAATTTTATTTTGTCAAATATAACACATGAAATTGTCAAAAAGTGTATTTAAAAGAAGTTCGCCATCAATAGGCGGTTAATCGACCTTTTAAAGAATATTAGAATGTTTATGCTTAAAAATTGGATTCATTCACATTTTTAATCCTCCAACATTTATTGTAAAAAGTAAAAATATTTTACGAACATATATAATAATTTTGTAGTTAGTTCTGTTCATTTCCTCCATTACAACGGCTAGGCGTTAACTACCATTTAAGATAATATTATTTTATTATTAGAGTGCAACGTAAGATTTCAAAGGAACTCGTTGTTGTGTATTGGGTAAGCCATCGATCATAGAGTTCCCTTTAAATTAATATTGACATTTTATTCACAAATAGGGATAAATATAAAAATGTCATATTCTTTATTTACCTGGGGTGTTACACATAGACATAGTGCTTCCCATTTAAACTAGAAACTCTGTAAGGTCCAAATAAGTCCATGTTAACCAACTCAAGAGGTTGAGAAGTTGAGACTTATTTATTTGATTTAAAAGAAACATTATGTTGCTTTCTCTTTTGATAGGGATTACAAACTTTATCAGCTGGGAATTCAAGTTTAGGTAGGTCTCTAACTAAGTTTTTCCTGGTCAGTTTTCTAAGTGAATGAACATTACAGTGTCCTAATCTTCTGTGCCATAGCCAAGACCCTTTATGAATATCACTTAAGAAAGTAATGTTCTGTTTATCCAAATAATTCAAATCGACAACATAAAAATTTTGTTGGTCGGAGTGGATACTCAAGAGGGGGGTGAATTGAGTTCCAATTAAAATTTCTGTTTTAAAAACTTTGTCTTAAAACCCCCAAATAAAATACTGAATTAAACTGTAGTGAATTTATATCAAAGTAAGGGTTCAGTTGGGTTCTCGAGGGATTGATTATTTCCTAGTTAATCAAAACAAAAAGGTTGATTAACTTTTGAAACTGACTTACTGATTTGAAACTGATATAAACACTTGGGAATTTAATTATCAAAGTGACTTTAAAACAGTTTTGGTTTTAAAGAGATTAGCAGCGGAATAAAAGAATAACTTTGAAAGATATAACACAGAAGATATAACCAAGAGGTTCAGTCTCAAGCCGAGACTTAGTCCCCTCAAAAGCTTTTATAAAAAGATGATCCACACCCTGGATTGGGGATAACAACAGCAACCAGCTGTCCAGGTCCAAGACCTCTACCACAGTTATTCATGGGAACAAACACAATAGCAACCAGCTGTCCAGGTCACACGACCTCTACCACTATCCCAGTGGGAAATAAACGATGTAAGAGTATTGAGTGAGGATTTACCAATCCTCCAGCTAGAGTATAGGAGACAGTGTGTGTGTAAAATACAGCATAAAACACACACTACTCAATATGTAAAAAGATAAATCACAGAGAAAATATTTAGATTTTAGAAATGGCTCTAGTGATTGTCGTGCAGTTCTGGACTCCATTGATTGATCATAATTCACTCTGAGTCCTCTTCTGGTTTCTTTCTGGAAAACAGAGTATCGTCTGTTTCCTTAACTTCCAGGTTCAGAGAATGTTGAAGAAGCTGTTGAGTTGATGTTCTCTTTTTGTTCTCAGCTCTTCTCTAGTATGCACGATTGTAGGTGATCTTCTTGTAAGATCAGACGTCTTTCTTCATGTACACCAGCTTGAGTGTTCTTCACTTGTTCAGTGCGGCTGCAACCTCTTCACAACATGTGTTCAACTCTATTATCTATTCATGTGTATACGCACGTGTGTATCTCACTTTGAGCTCGACAACAAAATCCTTCTTTTAAAGCACGAGCTTCAGAAAAAGATATGATTTCCTTTTTGCACGTACAAGGTACAGTTCCCTAACATCCAACAACACACATTAAATAAATGACAGAGCATTTAAAATATTCCTAATATGACCGTTGGTTAGATTAAATAACGATAAATAAATTCAAACAGCTGTTTATGACTATCAGTGTGTCAAGTGATCGGTGGGTCATCAGCATCGGTGAGACATCTTCGGTGACTCATTCGATCAGCGTCGGTGATACATCTTCGGTGACTCATTCGATCAGCATCGGTAAGACATTTCCGGTGACTCATTTGATCAGCATTGGTGAGACATCTTCAGTGACTCATTCGATCAGCATCAGTAAGACATCTTCGGTGACTCATTCGATCAGCATCGGTAAGACATTTTCAGTTACTCATTTGATCAGCATCGGTGAGACATATTCGGTGACTCATTCGATCAGCATCGGTAAGACATCTTCGGTGACTTTGATCATCATCAGTGAGACATCTTCGGTGACTCATTCGATCAGCATCGGTAAGACATTTTCGGTGACTCATTTGATCAGCATCGGTGAGACATCTTCGGTGACTCATTTGATCAGCATCGGTGAGACATCTTCAGTGACTCATTTGATCAGCATCGGTGAGACATCTTCAGTGAATCATTCGATCAGCATCAGTAAGACATTTTCGGTGACTCATTTGATCAGCATCGGTGAGACATCTTCGGTGACTCATTCGATCAGCATCGGTAAGACATTTTCAGTGACTCATTTGATCAGCATCGGTGAGACATCTTCGGTGACTCATTTGATCAGCATCGGTGAGACATCTTCGGTGACTCATTTGATCAGCATCGGTGAGACATCTTTGGTGACTCATTCGATCAGCATCGGTAAGACATTTTCGGTGACTCATTTGATCAGCATCGGTGAGACATCTTCGGTTACTCATTCGATCAGCATCGGTAAGACATCTTTAGTGACTTTGATCAGCATCGGTGAGACATCTTCGGTGACTCATTCGATCAGCATCGGTAAGAAATTTTCGGTGACTCATTTGATCAGCATCTGTGAGACATCTTCGGTGACTCATTTGATCAGCATCGGTGAGACATCTTCGGTGACTCATTTGATCAGCATCGGTGAGACATCTTCGGTGACTCATTCGATCAGCATCGGTGCGACCTTTGTCCTTTGATATGGATCGGTGCGACCGTTGTCCTTTGATCCAGAGGATTTCTATAATACTTGTAAATCAATAACAAAGAGATAAAAACATGATCCAACCAATATACATAGATTCATTAAGAGATTGTGATTATGAGAAATCCAACCGGATTAAGTAATTGATGATTTGTGATTATTAAAACAGTAATCATAGGAAAAATTCAACAATCTTCCAGAGGGTTCAACAATCTCCCCCTTTTTGATAATCACAACTCTTAGCCAATCAAAAAGCATAGCCATTAATAAATATAAGATATCATCAATAATAAGGTATAATAAGAATCATAAAAAAATGAGATATAAATCTCCCCCTGAAATTAGGCCTGTTAAATACTTATGCAAGCATTGCCATACAAAGATATAAATCTCCCCCATATCTCCCATGGATCCATAGAGATACAGATTTCTCCCCCTTTGGGATAATCAAAAAGGAGGGAAAACAGATAAAGAAGAGATTAAAAGACGGCAGCAGTGAGAATAAAAAGAAAAGAGAATAAAGTTCATAAGACATCATAGTACAATCAGAACAGGGTTTATCCTATCAACAACAATGCACAACTATTACTGGGTGTGTAAAGGGGCTTTGCCCTTGTCGGACAGATCAATGGTGGGTAAGTTGGAAGGCCTGGAGGAAGGTTGAACTGGGCGAATTTGAAATGATGGTAAAACGACTCTGGAGGTTGGAGGAGAGGATGCCACCGGAATTTGCTGTGGAGCTGTAGGAGCTGGTTGAGAAGATTGATGAGGAACTGGTCGAAGATGAGAGAGAGCTTGAGCAACAGAGATCTGATTTGGAACGACATCAGAGGCACCGAGAGGGTCAGCAGTAGGAAGCACAACGGCAGTGGATTGTGCATTCAGATAAGGCTTCAAAATATTTATGAAATTCTGAATAACTTCTACACCATACTGCATAGCCATATCAAAATCATCCTTATTTTCCATGAACCGTTCCAAGGTTGGAGTAAAATCTTGCAACTGTGGAACTTGAGTTTTGAAAGCTTGAGTGACTGGAGGTAGTCTCAGATTTTCAGCTAGCACTTTGAAATTCGCGGTCATCTCATGCTTGGTATAGATTTTTGAAAAGTAGTGATCAACCTTTTCCTTGATTTCTCTCTGAGCTTTAATGGCATCTGCTGAATATACTATTACCATCTTATGAATGTGATCACTGTGCTCCTTCATCTTCCTCAACGAGTCCAAATCAAGAACTTGCCTAATGGCGGCCAATTCATCATGCACAAACTGCTTCAGAGGCTCTAGCTCACGAGTAGTGATCTTGGTTACTTTGGCTGTACTGGCTTGAGCAACTATCTGAGTTATCTCAGCCTTCAACTTTCTCAGATCAGACTTCTTAAGATGTTCAATCAGATTACGCAACACTTCCATCATACCAGAGATGTTGGATCTAAATTCGTTGGATAAAGAAACTAACCCAGATTGTAGATCCTTTAGAATCTGATTTAGAGAGGCTATGTGTCTGCCAATAAACTCACCAGTATTGGCCAGGTCTGGTGTAATATCCTTTGAAATTTTCTCTCTAACTGTGTCTCTCACAGCTATAAGCAACTCCCTTTTTAACTTGTCAAAATTAGACTGAGAGATAGTAGAACTAGGTAGATGAGCACCAGCAGCATCAACAACATGAGCAGACCTTGCCCCAACTGGTTGGCTTTCCATCATAACCGCAGTAGATTCTGATTCTGATTCTTCTTCCTCAGAATACTCTAAACCCAAAACAGCAAAACCAGGGTAATCATCCCAGACAGCAGCACACAGAGTATATTTTGGTTTATCATAACTTGCTTTTCCACTATTTTTAAGAGATTCTCTCTTACCATTGGCATCTGTTTCTAGTATAGTTTGATGTGTTTCTGTTGGAGGTACAACCAGACCATTCACCGGTCGGTTATCACCATCATCATCATTATCATCATCATCATCTCCATTCTCATTTCCATTCTTCACAGAAATGTCACTGTTAGATACTTCAGTGTCACTGGCTTCTTCATCACCATGAAATGGTTCTGATTCAGGTAAGGGTAATGGTGGACTAGCAGGTCCAATGTCTATTCATCTCTTAGGACTCACAGTATCAGGATCACTCCTATAATCAGGAGATGACATACTTCCTTCTTCTGTTTCAGCGTCTTCCATCCCTTGTTTACCAGACTCTTCAGTGTCTTTATTCCCTTCAACATTTACCTCTTCTTCATCATCAGAATAAATTGGTTCCTCATCCGATTTCAAACCTGGGTCTCTCAAACCCTTCGGCCTCTTTCCATGATCAGTGGGATTGTAGGATTCATACAACTTGTCCTCATCAACAAACCAACATTTTTTCCATGGGTTCCAGTTTATCTTCATCTGTTTACAAATATCTTTGGTAATACAAAAAGAACTATCAGATTCAGCTATCTCATCAGCTTCATCAACACATTCCAGACTTTTTAACATAGCAGAGATCATTTTGGGATAGAATAGGGCAGTGGCTTTCTTAGAAGGATTCACCATTCCAGCTATGTGCACCATTAGATATCTACAAAAAATTGATCTTCTCATGGGTCTTTAGTAAAAACAACATAAAAACATCCTGGTATCTTACAGCAGCAAAATCACCTTTCCTGGAGCAAATTTGGTGCTGAATAAACTTAAAGAGAAATCTACATTCACCGTCCAGATCTGATGCTATGATTATCCTTGACTCTCTGTTTCCAGTCAAAAGCTCTAATGTTAACTCATAAGAGAAATACTCTGTGGTTGGAGGAATGTTTCCAGCATAATCCTCATACCGACCCTCGTGGGGTACATTCAAACATTCAACCCATTGTTTTGAAGAAAAAGATATTTTCTTTCCTTTCACTACCGAAGACATTCTGGCAGCCTCAACACCATCTAAAGTAACTTGCAGATTTATATAAAACTCATGCACTAGATTTGGGTAGTATACACGAGTGTTGTCTGAGAACCAGGCTTTCCATCCTTGCGAATCTAAAACTTGTAACAATAGCGACTTACTTGTCAAAAGCCAGGTGGAGCTGACTTCCTTTTCTACAGCAACAATCCGAGTTTCCAGGTTCGGATTTACTGATCTTTGAGTGGCACTACTTGACTCACCTCGAGTACGCTTTGACAGTTCATGACTTTATGATCCTTTGCTCGGTCTCTTCTGCTTAGCCATTTGATGATTCTGGGGAAAGCATGAGTTTGAAGGTTCGAAGTGGAGAAGAGAGAAAATAAGGTTTGGCGGGAAAGAAATGAAAGGTCGACGGTTTGGGGAATAGGAATAGTCGCGTATCATTTATTTAATCATTTAGGGTTCCCATAATAAAGATAAAAGTAGTTAATTAATCACATAATAAAAAGTAATATAAAGAAAGATCGGTTTCACAGATCAGTTTCACAGATCGGTTTCACAGATCGGTTTCACAGATCGGTTTCAGAGATCGGTTTCAGAGATCGGTTTCACAGATCGGTTTCACAGATCGGTTTCACAGATCGGTTTCACAGATCGGCTTCACAGATCGGCTTCACAGATCGGCTTCACAGATCGGCTTCACAGATCGGCTTCACAGATCGGCTTCACAGATCGGCTTCACAGATCGGATTCACAGATCGGTTTCACAGATCGGTTTCACAGATCGGTTTCACAGATCGGTTTCACAGATCGGTTTCACAGATCGGTTTCACAGATCGGTTTCACAGATCGGTTTCACAGATCGGTTTCACAGATCGGTTTCACAGATCAGTTTCACAGATCAGTTTCACAGATCAGTTTCACAGATCGATCATACATAATTCTTGTTTAATAAAATTCATTCTTTCAGAGCATAAAGGCTTTGTAAAAATATCAGCTAATTGATGTTCAGAACTAATAAATTTTAGATAAATATCACCTTTTTGATAATGATCTCTTAGAAAGTGATGTCTGATATCAATGTTCTTAGTTCTAGAGTGAGACACAGGGTTCTTAGATATGTTGATCACACTAGTATTGTCACAGTTAATTAAAACTTGTTTAAAATCAAATCCATAGTCCAATAAGGTGTGTTTCATCCACAGAATCTGTGCACAACAACTACCAGCAGCGATGTATTCTTCTTTAGCAGTAGACAATGCAACTGAGTTCTGTTTCATACTACACCATGATACTAGCGATTTTCTAAGTAAATGAAATGTTCCATATGTGCTTTTCCTATCTAACTTGCATCCAGCAAAGTCAGCATCTGAATAACTAGTTAGGTCAAATGATTGTCCTTTTGGATAAAACAAACTTAAATTCACGGTATACTTAAGATATTTAAAAATTCTTTTAACAGCCAGTAAGTGAGATTCTTTAGGATTTGCTTGAAATCTAACACACATACCCACACTAAACATAATATCCGGTCGACTAGAAGTAAGATAAATTAAACTCCCAATCATACCTCTGTAATTAGTTTGATCTACTGGTTTACCAGTTTCATCTATATCCAATTTATAGGTGGTACTCATAGGTATATCACTTTCCTTAATACTATCCAAACCAAAACATTTTAATAAATCCTTAGTATATTTACTTTGATTTAGAATAATTCCATCTTTAGTTTGAAAAATTTGAAAACCAAGAAAATACTTAAGCTCCCCCATTAAGCTCATTTCAAACTCATTTTGCATGACCTGTGAAAATTCAGTACATAAAGAATTTTTAGAAGATCCAAAAATAATATCATCAACATAGATTTGTACTATTAACACATCTTTTGAAATCCTTTTTATAAAAAGAGTGGGATCAGCTATTCCTTTTGTAAATCCTTTTGAAATAAGAAAGTTTGAAAGTCTTTCGTACCAAGCTCTCGGAGCTTGTTTTAAACCATATAAAGCTTTAGAAAGTTTAAAAACATGATTTTGAAAATGAGGATTTGAAAAACCAGGTGGTTGTTCTACAAAAACATCTTCAACAATAAAACCATTTAGAAAAGCACTTTTCACATCCATTTGATATAACTTGAAATTCAGATGTGATGCATAAGAAAGTAAGATCCTAATAGCTTCTAATCTAGATACAGGTGAAAAGGTTTCCTCATAGTAAATTCCTTCTTCTTGATTGTAACCTTGTGCAACTAGCCTAGCTTTGTTTCTAATGATGTTTCCAGATTCATCAAATTTGTTTCTAAACACCCATTTTGTGCCTATGGTTATAGTGTCCTTAGGTCTTTCTACTAATTTCCAGACTTTGTTCCTTTCAAATTGATTTAGTTCCTCTTGCATAGCCATTACCCAAAATTCATCATTGATCACATCATTGATATTTTTAGGTTCTAGCTATGACAAGAAGGCTTGATGTTCAACCTGATTTCTAAGAGAAGCTCTAGTCTGTGTCCCTCTATCAAGATTTCCTACAACAGCATCTAATGGATGGTTCTTTAGAATCCTAATTGGTCTTGAAAAGGTAGGGCTCAGGATTTCAGGTTCATCTACAGGTTGAGGTTCAACAGAAGCAGGGTCTGGAAAGTTTCCAGAACTGGATATTTTAACTACAGGTCCACTGTTTTTATCATTAAGGTTCAAACCAGAGAGATCATCTTCAAGATTTTCAAGAGAGGTCTTAGGTTCATGTGGATCAGTTTCATCAAATTTGATGTGAACAGATTCTTCCACACATTTGGTTCTCTTATTGAAAACTCTATAGGTTTTACTAGAAGTTGAGTAACCTAGAAAACATCTTTCATCACTCTTGGATTCAAACTTATCAAGATTATCTTTAGTGTTAAGAATAAAGACTTTGCATCCAAAAACTTTGAAGTAGTTAACCTTAGGTTTCCTATGGTTCTATAACTCATAAGGGGTCCTCTTAAGAACAGGTCTGATCAAGACTCTATTAATAACATAACAAGATGTATTTATAGCTTCAGCCCAAAATTAAACGGGTAGGTCATACTCATTAAGAATAGTTCTATCAATTTCTTGCAGGGTTCTATTCCTCCTTTCTACTACACCATTCTGTTGAGGTGTCCTAGGGGCAGAGAAATTGTGACTATAGCCACTGTGTGAGCAGTAAGATTCAAACTCATTATTTTTAAACTCACGACCATGATCACTTCTTAGGGTTTTAATCTTAAGTCCACTAAGGTTCACTACAGACTTGGAATATTTAACAAAGTAAGAACAAGATTCACTTTTGTGAGCTATAAAGTATACCCAAGTATATCTAGAAAAGTCATCTACAAGAACATAGACATAATGCTTCCCATTTAAACTAGAAACTCTAGAAGGTCCAAATAAATCCATGTAAACCAAATCGAGAGGTTGAGAAGTTGAAACTTCTTTCTTTGATTTAAAAGAAACTTTATGTTGCTTTCCCTTTTGACAGGGATTACAAACTTTGTCTGCTGGAAATTAAAGTTTGGGTAGGTCTCTAACTAAGTTCTTCCTAGAAAATTTTCTAAATGAATGCACATTGCAGTGTCCTAATGTTCTGTGCCAAATCCAAGACTCTTTATGAAAAGCATTTAAACAAGTAATATTTTTATTAGCTAAAGAATTTAAATCAACAGCATAAACGTTTTCACTTCTTAAAGCAGAAAACACTAAAACATTTTTAAAGTTAAAAACATTGCAAGAATCATTTTCAAATTTAACATAAAAACCATCATCACATAACTGAGAAATACTTAACAAATTGTATTTAAGTCCATCAACAAATAAAACTTTAGAAATTAGTACTGAGTCAGTGTTACCAATATGGCCTAAGCCGATGATTTTACCTTTAGAATTATCACCAAAGGTGACAAAACCTCCATAAACTCTGACTATGCTTTTAAAGCATGAGAAGTCTCCTAACATATGTCTTGAACATCCACTGTCCAAGTACCAGGTCTTTTTACAGGATCTCTTTAAATAGGTTCCCTACAAAACAGATTTATATAGGAAATGATTTTGGTACCCAGATCTTCTTGGGTCCAGACAGGTTATCCATTAATACTTTAGGTACCCAATTTGTCTAATGGGTCTCATAGAATTTCTAGAATCAGCAGATTTGGAAAGATAAATCTTATTAGATCCATAACTGTGAATATAACTCGTTGAAGCATATGAATTTCCAGAGCTAGCTACATTCTGTCCAGATTTAGTAATGAATCTAGTTCTGGTAATCTTCCTTTGTCCAGGTTGGTATCCTATACCAGTAGTGTATCTAGGTGCTATTTGCTTACCTAGCATCTGAGTAAGAGTATCTTTACCATTTGTAAATTTCTCTAAGTATTTCTTGAGTTGCTCATTGGATAATTTTAGTTCAGTGTTCTCTTTAAGAAATTGAACATTCTTTTCCATTTCAATATCAAGATCAAATATATGTTTAACAGTTAAAGCATACTGTTTCTTTAAACCTTTGTATTTGTATTTCAGCTCATTACAGGTTTCTTCTAACATATCAAAATATTCAAATAGTTCAGATTTTGACATGTTATCACATTCAGAATCATCTCCAGAATAATATGAATTAGAAGCAGGAGTTTCTGAAGTTACCTCAGCAGCGTTTGTCATAAAGCACATGTTTGCCTTGTTTCTGTGTTCAGTTTCAGAAACTTCAGATTCACTAGAACTTTCCTCAGAAGCACTCCAAGTAGCCTTCATGGATTTCTTATACTTTTTATCCTTGTATTTATACTTCTTATTGTATTTCAGCTTTGGACAGTCTGCTTTTATGTGTCCCTTCCCTTTGCACTCATAACAGACAACTTCATCTGATTTGTCAGATTTCTTCCAATCCTTTTTCCAATGTCCCTTGTTGTCATACTTACCTTTGTAGTTTGTCTTTCTGAAAAACTTCTTCTTCCTATAAAATTTCTTAAACCTTCTAGCAATGTGATCCATCTCAGCATCACTGTCAGAGTCATTCTCACTGTCTTCACAGCTTGAACTTTCATTGATAGCTTGAAGCTTTTCCTTATCCTTATTCTTTGAGGTTGTAGTTTTGAAGGGAACAGACTTCCTTATAGGTTCATCATCTTCTTCTTTGTTCACTTTGAGTTTTTTTTCATACATCATCAACTTGCCAATTAGTTCCTTGACTGGTAGTTCACCAATGTCACATGATTCTCTAATGGAGACAGAGGTTCCTCTCCATCTTTCAGGTAGGCATCTCAAAATTCTCATGATTTGTTCCTTTGCTGGAACATCCTTTCCCAGAGAAGTCATTGTGCTGACAATTTCATTGAACCTGAGATACATATCAGAAATGGGTTCATCCGGCTTTATCTTAAAATTATCATACTTAATAGTATAAGTGTTCAATCTCATCTCCTTAACATTAGTTGTTCCTTCATGAGACACATCTAAGGTATCCCAAATCTCATAAGCAGTTTTACAGGCAGATATTCTATTAAATTCCTCATCTCCTAGAGCATAGTATAAAGCATTCATAGCATTACAATTATTATTGTAGGCTGTCTTAGTAGCTTCATTCCATGTAGTTATAACAGTAGTAGGAATTTTATATTCAGATTCTATAGCAGTCCAAATATCAAAACCCATGCTTTCTAAATGAATTTTCATATTGATTTTCCACTGAGCATAGTTAGTGCCATTGAAAAATGGTGTTCTATTGGTAGCAACACCTTCAAATCTATTATCCATTATAGCTTACTTAAGTCAAAGATTTTAAAGAGATAAAAATTTAGAAATAACAGAAATTTTAAGAACTTTAAGATACAACTAAAATCACAGTTGAAAAACAGAGTACTTTAGAATATATTTAAAATATCCCTATGATACCAATTGTTGGTCGGAGTGGATACTCAAGAGGAGGGTGAATTGAGTTCCAATTAAAATTTCTATTTTAGAAACATTTTCTTAAAACCCCCAAATAAAATACTGAATTAAACTATAGTGAATTTATATCAAAGTAAGGGTTCGGTTGGGTTCTCGAGGGATTGATTATTTCACAGTTAATCAAAACAGAAAGGTTGATTAACTTTTTAAACCGACTTACTGATTTACAACTGATATAAACACTTGCGAATTTAATTATCAATGTGTCTTTAAAACAATTTTGGTTTTAAAGATATTAGCAGCGGAATAAAAGAATAACTTTGAAAGATATAACACAGCAGATATAACCAAGAGGTTCAGTCTCAAGCCGAGACTTAGTCCTCTAAAAAGCTTTTATAAAAAGACGATCCACACCCTGGATCGAGGATAATAACAGCAACCAGCTGTCCAGGTCCAAGACCTCTACCACATTTATTCGTGGGAACAAACACAACAGCAACCAGCTGTCCTGGTCACACAACCTCTACCACTATCCCAGTGGGAAATAAACGATGTAAGAGTATTGAGTGTGGATTTACAAATCCTCTAGTTCGAGTACAGGAGACAGTGTGTGTGTAAAATACAGCATAAAACACACACTACTCAATATGTAAAAAGATAAATCACAGAGCAAATATTTAGAGTTTAGAAATGGCTCTAGTGATTGTCGTGCAGTTCTGGACTCCTTTGATTGATCAGAATTCGCTCTGAGTCCTCTTCTAGTTTCTGTCTAGAAAACAGAGTATCGTCTGTTTCCTTGAATTCCAGGTTCAGAGAATGTTGAAGAATCTGTTGAGTTGATGTTCTCGTTTTGTTCTCAGCTCTTCTCTGGTATGCACGATTGTAGGTGATCTTCTTGTAAGCTCAGACGTCTTTCTTCATGTACACCAGCTTGAGTTTTCTTCACTTGTTCAGTGCGGCTGCAACCTCTTTACAACACGTGTTCAACTCTATTATCTATTCATGTGTATACGCGCGTGTGTATCTCACTTTGAGCTCGACAACAACATCCTTCTTTTAAAGCACGAGCTCTGGAAAAAGATATTATTTCCTTTTTGCAGGTACAAGGTACGGTTCCCTAACATCCAACAGCACACATTAAATAAATGACAGAGCATTTAAAATATTCCTAATATGACCGTTGGTTAGATTAAATAAAGATAAAGAAATTCAAATAGCTGTTTATAACTATCAGTGTGTCAAGTGATCGGTGGGTCATCAACATCGGTGAGACATCTTCGGTGACTTATTCGATCAGCATCGGTGAGACATCTTCGGTGACTCATTCGATCAACATTGGTTAGACATTTTTGGTGACTCATTTGATCAGCATCAGTGAGACATCTTCGATGACTCATTCGATCAGCATCGGTAATACATCTTCAGTGACTCATTTGATTAGCATTGGTAAGACATTTTCGGTGACTCATTTGATCAGCATCGGTGAGAAATCTTCGATGACTCATTCGATCAGCATCAGTAAGACATATTCGGTGACTCATTTGATTAGCATCGGTAAGACATTTTCGGTGACCCATTTGATCAGCATCGGTGAGACATCTTCGGTGACTCATTCGATCAGCATCGGTAAGACATATTCGGTGACTTTGATCAGCATCGGTGAGACATCTTCGGTGACTCATTCGATCAGCATCAGTAAGACATTTTCGGTGACTCATTTGATCATCATCAGTGAGACATCTTTGGTAACTCATTTGATCAGCATCGATGAGACATCTTCGGTGACTCATTTGATCAGCATCGGTGATACATCTTCGGTGACTCATTCGATCAGCATCAGTAAGACATTTTCGGTGACTCATTTGATCAGCATCAGTGAGACATCTTCGGTGACTCATTCGATCAGCATCGTTAAGACATTTTCGGTGACTCATTTGATCAGCATCGGTGAGACATCTTCAGTGACTCATTTGATCAGCATCGGTGAGACATCTTTGGTGACTCATTTGATCAGCATCGGTGAGACATCTTTGGTGACTCATTCGATCCGCATCGGTAAGAAATTTTCGGTGACTCATTTGATCAGCATCTGTGAGACATATTCGGTGACTCATTCGATCAGCATTGGTAAGACATCTTCGGTGACTTTGATCAGCATCAGTGAGAAAACTTCGGTGACTCATTCGATCAGCATCGGTAATACATTTTCGGTGACTCATTTGATCATCATCGGTGAGACATCTTAGGTGACTCATTTGATCAGCATCAGTGAGACATCTTCGGTGACTCATTTGATCAGCATCGGTGAGACATCTTCGGTGACTCATTCAATCAACATTGGTGCGACCGTTGTCCTTTGATATGGATCGGTGCGACCGTTGTCCTTTGATACAGAGGACTTCCAGAATACTTGTAAATCAATAACAAAGAGATAAAAACATGATCCAACCAATATACACAGATTCATTAAGAGATTGTGATTATGAGAAATCTAACCAGATTAAGTAATTGATGATTTGTGATTATTAAAACAACAATCATAGGAATAATTCAACAATATTCCAGAGGGTTCAACACATTTTCATTTCTCAAAGCATAAAATACTAAAATATTTTTAGAATTAAAAACATTACATGTGTCATTTTCAAATTTAACATTGAAACCATCTTCACACAACTGAGAAATACTTAACAGATTTTATTTAATTCCATCAACAAACAAAACTTTGGAAATTAAAACTGAATCAGTGGTACAAATATGGCCTAAGCCGATGATTTTTCCTTTTGAATTATAACCAAAGGTGACATGTCCTCCATCAAATTTGATTAAGCTCTTGAAGAATGGGTAATATCCAATCATATGACTTGAAAATCCACTGTCCAAGTACTATAACTTCTTATGGGAACTCTTGAAGAAGGTTTCCTCAGAAGTATTAGTCATGAAACACATGTTGGCACGATTATTTTTAGAATTAGAAACTTCAAACTCACTTGTGATATCTTCTTAAGCACTCTAGGTTGCCTTCATGGATTTCTTATATTTTTTGTCCTTGTATTCATATTTCTTCTTTAACTATAACTTCGGACAGTTTTCCTTAATGTGTCCTTTCCTTTTGCATTCATAACACACTATCTCATCATCCTTATCAGCTTTCTTCCAATCTTTCTTCCAAAGACCTTTGTTGTCATATTTTCCTTTATAATTTGGTTTTCGGAAGAAATTTTTTTCGTATATAACTTCTTAAATCTCCTGGATATTTGATCCATCTCTTCATCACTATTATATGCACTCTATCACTACTTGAGCTTTCAGTTGTTATGTGAACTTTCTCCTTGTCCTTTCTCTTTGAAGTTGATGTCTTGAAGGCTACTGACTTCTTCCTTGGTTCATAATCTTCTTCCTTGTTTACTTTCAGTTCTTCTTCATACATCATCAACTTATCAATTTATTATTTAATAGGTAGTAAACTTATGTCACACGATTATCTTATTGAAACTGATGTGCCTCTCCATATTTTTGGCAGACATCGTAGTATTCTCATAATCTGCGCCTTTGTAGGAACAACTATTCCAAGTGAGCTCATAGTGTTGAAAATCTCATTGAACCTGAGATACATATCAGAAATAGGTTCATCATACTTCATTTTAAAATTTTCATACTTAATAGTGTAGGTATTCAATATCATTTCTTTAACATTGGTTGTTTCCTCATAAGAAACAACCAAAATGTCCCAGATTTCATAAACAGTTTTACAATCAGATATTCTATTAAATTCTTCATCTCCTAAAGCATAGTACAAAGCATTCATTACTTTACAGTTATTATTGTATTCAGTCTTAGTATGTTCATCCCATGTAGTTCTATCAGTTTCTAGAATCTTATATTGAGTCTCTATAGCAGTACAGATATCAAATCCCATAATTTATAAATAAATTTTCATTTTAAGTTTCCACTGGGCATAATTTGTACCATTAAAGAAAGGTGGCCTATTGGTAGCATAACCTTGAAGTCTATTATCCATAATTAGTTTTTAACAAAATATTTAAAGAGATCAAATTTAGAACTAACAGAAATTTAATATCTTTAAGATACAACTAAAATCACATTTGAAAAATAGAGTATTTCGGAAATAATTTATAAATAAAAAACTATGATACCAAATGTTGGCCGGAGTGGATACTCAAGAGGGGGGTGAATTGAGTTCTAATTAAAATTTCTGTCAAAAATATTTCTATTAAAATCCCCCAATTTATGCCCAAAAAAGTTCCTTAGTACACCTCATTAAAGATAATGTTTTTCTATTTCTCCCACATCAAGGCCTCATTCTTCTAGTACTCATAGTTATCCAAACTAATCTTACATAACACATGGACCAGTGTAATATTCTTACCATGCACTACTTTTTCTTTATGATCTATGATATAATCATTCCAATAAAGGTGTTGGGATCCAAGTCTAAATCCTCCCACTCAACCGCATATGATGGGTTCAAATAATACTTCTTTAACTGGGAAATTTGAAATAAATCCTGAATATATGTCATCTAATATGATGAGTGTAGATGATATACCACTTTTTTGAGATTCACATAATCTCATATGACTTGACGTGCCATGTTGTCAACTTTCCCAACATTCCAAACCAATGATGTACTAGACGAGGAGAATCTCAAAGAAAAACTTGGTCACCAATAAAAAACTCTAATGGATGAAAAAATGGCTAGTATAAGATTTATGGATAATATTAGATGTCTATAATCACCACTACTAGAAAAATGGCCTATACCCACAGTTCAAAACCGTGGGTATAGCCCCCAAAACCGTGGGTATAGGCTATACCCACGGTTTTGGGAACCGTGGGCTGGAACGACGTCGGTATAGGTCACTATCATATACCCATGGTTTTCCAAAACCGTGGGTATAGGTGTTCTGCCACCGTGTCAACAAAACATTCCCAATTGCCACGGTGTCAATGGATTTTACCCACGGTTTCAAAACCGTGGGAATAGATCCTAAAATAATGCCGTAGGCGGGTTTCGATCCCGCGACCTCTTCGCTGCAAAGTACCACGTCTAACCACTACCTTACCATCAATTATGTCTATATATATTTATATTTAGTTAAATATAGTTATATAAACCGTGGGTATAGAGGGAAGAACCGGGGGTATAGGACTCTCGCCAAAAAAAATCCTTCCCGCAGAAAAAAAAATTTCCCGCGCACACATGGGAAACCTATACCCACAGTTTTGAAAAACCGTGGGTATAGGTTTTTTATCCCAGACCTATCCTCACGGTTTTCCCCAAAACCATGGGGATAGGCACCCCTATACCAACGGTTCTTGAAAACCATGGGTATATGTCAATTTTCAAGACCTATCCCCACAGTTTTGGAAAACCGTGGGGATAGACCCCCCTATACCCACGGTTTTGGAAAACCGTGGGTATAGGTCTTGAAAATTGACCTATACCCACGTGTTTTCAAAACCGTGGGTATAGGGGGTACCTATCCCCAAGGTTTTTTTGAAAACCATGGGGATAGGTCCATTTTCCAGTAGTTCACTTTAGAATCAAATAAATCTTACACATCATCTATTGGATGATGCTTAGTCCCAAAAGGAACACTCACCCAATTTAAAATAGTTGAGAGGGGAATAACATGAACATACATACAAGGTCTCAAAGGTATCTATTCTAATTGAGGTTTTATAAGTATATATATATATAAAATAATAATGATAAATGATTTTAGTATGATCCATTGAAGTCAAGAACACTTTCTCTGTAAGAACCCATTTTTTCACTCTGGTATAAATGCTTTAAATTTTAGTCTAATTCACTATTTTGAACCTAATATGGATTCGTAATTAGTTAGTTAAGGTTACAAGGGTGTAAAAGACTTTTTTAGATCCTGAAACATATCTTTTTGAGAAAACTATGTCTGGTAACCATTTTTAGTAAACCATGTGGTAAGGTCGCGCGACTAGATCAAACTAGGCAGGTGGTACCTTTTAGGACAAATCCTTACTACATGGTTTCCCTAACTGTGTGGCCAAACTGTGCTAGTGCCCCTTTTTCCGAGGTACCCATGCATGGTTTTTTCATGGTTTTTCGAACTGTGTGGACAAACCGTGCACATGCAAAATTATATGAAATTTTACTATTTTTCCCTTAATGATCTAATTAAGCCTCCTCCTTCCTCCTAATTCAAATTCGTATTGAATTAGCCTATTTTTTCTCTCATTTTGGAGGTCTTTGATGGCCTATGATAGGTAATGAATGATCTCGTTCGTTCGGGATATGATCAATCTTCCGTTCGTCACATTAGATGCGAAATGGTAAGTACTCGAGTCCATTTGAGCCTTTATTTATCTATATTGCTCTCCACCTAATTATGAGGTGTGATAATTTTTCCTATTTTATTAGATCTAATTTGATCTGAGTCAAATCAAGGGCCAATAATAGATTAGGAGAGTCATAAAAGCCTAATGTGGGTGGTCTATAACTCATCCCTCAAGTTCGTTGATTTTGGAATTGTCATGTGGGGCCCACTGATTTCATTTGGTTCTGTTTGTTGAATTTATATTCTATGATTATACTCATTAAAACTATATGGTTATGTTCTTTCTAAATGTGTGATTATTTACTGGAGGTTATAACAACAACTCCAGCCATCCCATGTAGGATTTTATTCCATAATTGAGCTTTTAGTATTTGACACGTTTGAGCCACCGTTAAGGTGTGATTTGGTTTGACCCTTCTAAGGGTAATATTTTTTATATTAAATTTCTTTATTTATATTTTGAATTGCATAATGGAAAATTCCATGTGTGCTCACCACTCGACCTACCTAAGTTATGTGCTTCAATTAATTATTAAATGTGAAATGAAAATTAGAAAGTATACTAAGTATAAGATTTGGCCAGATTAAATGAAAATAAATAAATGGTTGCATGTCCGTATCACCCATTACCACATAAATGGAAGGTAGCAGAATGGAACATAATTATTTAATATGCCTTAAATAGATTTAATAAATGTTTTATACTACTTGTACTATTTACAATAATGAAAGGAAAGGCTTGAACCAATTGAAATTATACATGACTTCAATATTAAAGAGGAGTGACCTCACTCGAGCTCACCTTGGATTCTTATTGGGGAATTCCTTTCGAACTTTGTAACCCCATTCCAATTTAAGGATGTGGCTTGATTAGGTTGAGACCCACCTAGGTCCTAATCCTTTTTAAACCTTGGATGCCTTGTATGATACCGTATGATCCCTCACACAGTATTGAAGGATTCCATGGACACACTCCTTGGATCCAACATTGATAAGTAGGCTCCAAGGTTAAATACCACAGGGTCTAGTCATTGATTAGCACCATTTCACCTTGGATGATCACCATGGATTCGGTAGGCATATTATTGTGGAATTCCATGGACTATGATCCTTGGATTATACTATTACCCTTATCTAGACCTATTTACTATGGAGTTAGCGACCCCTAAGGTCTACGTTGCCTTGGTGAATACCATATAACCACTTCTTATCAATTATTAATTATGTTTTCCTTGTTATATATTGTAACGTTCACAATTGATAATGTGTGAATTATTTTTAAACTGGTAACAATCAATTAATGAACTAGTTATAAGTGTAGACACCAGCCAAGGGCTGAAGTAGGTACTTAAGTATTTAGTTACATTTCACTACTTTAATATATATATGCATGGTTAAACAGTATTAAATTTATATTACATGGGATAGATTTTATAGAAACTATTGGAGTTTTCCCACTAAGATTTATCTCACACACTCTCTTGGCATTGTTTGGTACTCGAGGCAAATTACATGATTGTTGGTGCTGATAAATGGAAGCATACTTCTTTAAACACTTGATTGCTTTCTTTTTAGGATGGATCTTGATAGAAGATGACTGAGATAGAGCTTGAGATTATTGGGATAGTATTTTATTTTCCCTTATACCTTTATAGAACATGTTGTGCCTACTGTCTCATATCCATGTTTCCCAATTTCTAGTGACATGACATATCATCATTAGTTATTTCAGTTATTTCAGTTATTGTTATCTATTTCTATTTTTGATGTGCCTTATATTTACTTATATTTCTTCCAATATTTACTTTTATTTATATTTATCCTTTGTGCTAAACATTGGTAATGAGGGGATAGTCTCACTAAGGACTCACCCTAATCCCTCACTGCCAGTCGACATCCTGTGGTGTTTGGGGAGATGTGCTTGCGGCAATGTGGCCCACAGGGATCGAGGAACCTATTAAGTGGCATCTAGGTCTGGGACATCACAAAGTGGTGTTAGTGGGGATTCCTTTCTTGCATTACTATTTAGAGACAATATTTAGGATCTTAAGAATGATTGGTACTTGGTCACAAGGTGTGCTTGGGAAACATGAACCCATGTTTGAGGTAAAAACCATGTTTCCTAAATTATAATTGTTGTTCTACTTTTACCTATTATAGTTGATATAATTTCCCCATTAGGTGATGCACATGCTATGTGGGGTTGTTGATTATTATTCTTATTGAGGATTTGATTTCATCCTTGGCCTGATGATATGAGGGAAAGGATCATTGTTACATGAGTCATATTAGGCTCCTAGAATTCATATGTCATTCATATTGCTATGCCATATAGGTACATCTGGCTGATTTTCATTTCTTGATATGCTAGTGATTGTTGAGTGATGTAATTGTAGTTAGGTTATGCTTGTATTAATCTTGATTGTGATTGTGTGATTTCCTATCCCAATTCATTAAGTGTATGGTCCCTCATGGATTGAGATGAGTAATTTACTGAGTCGAGCCATTATGATATAAATACATGGATGTAATTTTAATTGATAAGGTGTATGGAAACTGATTCAATGGGAATTAATATCCATTATGAAGTGAAACATGACTTATAATATGAATTGGTTGCATATAATTATCTCATCTTGCAATGTTTATGAAAGGTAAACAAGTGAACGTGATAATTAAATTTAAAATTAAATGAAACTTATACTTGAGCACTTACCGATACCTAGCCGTCTAAGCAGGTAGTTGTGGTAGTATACCTTGGGTAGTGAGTTTTCTTACATTCATCTTTTTTTAGTGATGCTATCATCATTCTTAATATTGTTTTGAGGAGGGTTCTTGTAAATTATAGACCAATGTCACCATGAAATCCTCGTATCATATACGAGGAGGGTGGTGATGACCATGCTCTAGAAATGGTGGTCCCAGAGCTGTTAGTCTTAACTCCAGGAGTTCCACTTGAGGCACCGCCTGCTATACCTAATCTGGAACTGATTCCAAATATTGTGATAGTTTCCTATGTCTGATGTAGTCCACATGTGGTGCTCCATGAGTTACACCTATGATGATTGATCTGACTCGTGAGTTCTAGAACTAGTATCCTCCTACTTTCTTAGGGTATGGTGGTCCACAGGCTGCTGATTCTTAGTCAGAAGCCACCCTATCTATCTTTGAGAATCTAGAGACACCTCCAGAGTGGAGGGTCAAGCTTTTCACATACATGCTTCAGGATTAGGCCAAGCTTTAGTGGGATGTGATCACCCATGATGGTCATCATTAGGGAATGTTATGGTTTGATTTCTAGACTTCCAATTTGATCAGTTCTTTCCTCAGACGCTGAGAGATGATAGAGACAGAGAGTTCTTTCATCTTGAGCTGGGTTCCATGTTAGTTATGGAATATTCAATTTGTTTTATAGATTGGTAGTTATTTTCACCGCTTCTAGATGGTGATGAGATTTCATGTGATATATGTTTTGAGGATGGGCTTCAGTTTTCCATTCGTATGCAGGTGAATGTATTTCGCCTACCTACTTTTTCTATAATAGTCAATCAGGATCTTATCACTGATTATAAACTGAGGTACGAAAATAATACCAGGCCTAGATGAAAATTGTGACGGTAGGCCAATACTTCACCTAGTGGCATGAAACATTCCCTCTAAGTTTCTCATCAGGGAAGTGACAACTAGAGTGTCTATAATGATAGATCTATAGTGTGTCATCAGTGTGAAAAATGGGGGCATTTGAAACCTCATTGTGATAGATACCCACTTGAGTGCCAGGATTGTGGCCATATTAGGCATCAATAGAGATTTTTTTGGATCTTTACACTATCTTCGAGTGGAAGAGGATCAGCATGAGCTCCACCATTAGGAGATGGTTCTTTTACGCCGTGTTAGGTGGGGAGTTAGAATAGCTTTAATAAGACTGGGTGAGGAGGAGGTCATGACCATGGTTGATAGACCACTGACCACTAACAATGCTAACAGAGAAATTACGATCATGGTAGTCTAGTTGTTACACAAGGTCATGGATCAAGCCAGTTGCATGCAATACTACTAATACATGAGGATCAAGCTGCAAGACCATTTATAGTACGAGGTACTATTATAGTGGAATAAACTATAGTATCTACTTTATTTGATATAGGTGCTTCAAAATCTTTTATCTCTGTATCTATTGTGGAATTTTTTTTACTAGAGATACAATATTACTATGGTGAGATTAACCTATATATGCCTATAAGGGTACGAATAGAGGGAATACTCCAGTGTAGGGACTATCCTCTTAAGGCAGGTAGTTACCCTTTCTTATATAACCTCTTTATCTTGTAATTATGGGATTCAATTTCATTATCAGAATGGATTGGTTGGTTCTGTGTCATGATTATGTAGACTGATATCACTACAGGGTATCATTTACATCATAAGAGGCCAAAAATTATCTACATAAGTGTGATTGGGATTTCCAAGCTAGTAGATTTAGACTAAAGCATCAGTGGCTAGGTGGAGTGACCGACTAGATTGAAAATATATTCATGGAGGATTAGGGTTTATATCAATCTGATTTCCCTCCAGCTGTGCATCGTTAAAGGGATATCTTTTACGTAGATTTTTATAGACTACCTCTTTAGAGAGATGTAGAGTTTACAATCTTGCTTATTCCAAGAGTAGATTCGGTTTCCATTCCTCCGTACTCAATGGAAACTAGAGATATTCAGGAGCTCAAGCAGTTGTTAAAGGATTTAGAGGCCAAAGGATTTATATGGCCTAGTACATCCTATTGGGATTTTACCATGATTTTCACCAAGAAGGTGGGTGGAACCTTATGTCTATGCATGAACTATATAAGGTTGAACCAGCTTATGGTGAAGAACCAAAGTACACTACCTAAAACAGTTGATATCTTCAACCAACTTGGAGGATCTAGGGATTTCTCTAAGATCAAATTGAGATCAAGTTATCATCAGGTGTGAGTTAGGCCATCAGACCTACCACGGAAAAATTTTCATAGTTGGTATGTTTGTGTAAGTACCTTGGTATGCCATTCAGTCTTAAAAATGCACCCACCATTTTCTTGGCTCTGATGAATTGAGTTTTCTATACGTATATCAACTCTTTTTTCGTAGTCTTTGTGATGAAATCATGATGAATTCTTATAGTCATAAGGAACATGCTAAAAACCTTGAGATTGTTTTTCATAAACTGAGAGAGATCCATCTTTATGAAAATCTTGTTAAGTGACACTTATAGATCGACAAAGTTCACTTCTTGGGTCATATCATTTTAGAACCCAAATTATTTTTTGACCCAAAAAAGTTTAGTGCAATAGTTTCATAGGATAATCCCAAGAACATGTTTAAGATATGGATTTTCTTAGGTATGGATGGATATTACAAGTGTTTCATACTGAAATTCTCATGTCTTTCTTCACATCTTACTGGCCTTACCAAGAATGTTTTTAAGTTATTGGGGGAAGAATCATGTGAGAAATCCTTTCATGAACTAAAATGGAGGCTTATCTCAGCACCTATTATAATTATTCCATATCTAGGAAGATTTTATACCATATTCTATAATGAATAAAGCATTATAATAGGAGCATTGATAATGTAGGATGATAGAGTCATTGAGTACTGATCTCAAAAATTGAGGCCTTATGAGAGAAACTACCCAACACATGAACTTGAGTTAGTAGTAGTTTTCCATGCCTTATATTGCTGGAGACATTATCTATTGAGTGAGTGATTTATGGCATACACGAACCACAAGATCCTCAAATATATCTTCAGTTAGAGTGAATTGAACCTCATAGAGTGGATATAGATATAATATCTACTATCCTTTGATTTTGAGCTTTCTTATATGCATGGGAAGGGCAATGTGGTTGCCGATACACTAATTAGGAAAAATCAGGCACAAAAAGTATGAGAAGCCATTTATGAATAGAAATTGATGGCCTTATTATCTGAGATACATCTTGATTTTCATGATAGTGATGATGAGTCTTAATCTCATCCTTGAAAATTACCTCTTCACTCCTTGATAAACTGAACGATATAAAATTTTCAGATCCCGAAGGCTTGATTCTATGGAAGAGTATATAAAGAGATAAGCTGCCTATGGATAGTTCTATGGATAGAGATAACACGTTGAGTATTCATAGATATGTCTAGGTCCATAAATATTTGAGAGAGGAGTTAATGAAAGAGTACCATACTTATTAGTGAGAATTTCTTCCAAGAATATGGAAGATGTTTTAAGACATGCGATGCCGGTATTGGTGGAATGGGGTGAAACATCAGATAGTTGGATTTATAACTAGGTGTTCCACCTATCAGTAGGTGAAGGTAGAGAACCAAATACCTACATGATTTTTACAACCACTTACAGTCCTAAAATTGAAATGGGAAGATGTTTCTATGTATTTCATAATAATCTTACCTTGGTCACGGAGGGGTAGTGATTCTATATGGGTAGTTGTTGACTGACTAAAAAAACCATCCTACTTCATTTTTATTCAAGAGAGTTTCTCATTTTATGAGATAAAAAGACTGTATGTTTGGGAAATCATATGACTATATGGGGTCCTCTGTACTATCATTTAAGATAGGGATGGTCATTTCACATCATGGTTTTGGTAGTGATTGCAGAAGTCTATGTGAATAGAGGTTCTTCTAAGCACATGTTTTTACCCTTAGACCAATGTACAATCAGAATGAACAATATAGGTTCTAGAGGATATTCTTCAAGAATGTTTTCTTAATTTCAATGGTTCTTAGGAGAATCATATCCCTCTCATTGAGTTTGCCTTTAATATTAGAATTTAGGTGATAATTAATATGTCTCCCTTTGAAGCCTTATATGGTAGGCTATGCCATTCACCTTTGTGCTGGATGGAGGCAGGTGAGGCAACCCTACTAGGTTGTAGTTTCATTTATGTGAATTCAGAATAGGTTCAGCGGATCATAAAGTGTATGAATAATTCCCAATCTAAATAGAAATTATATACCGATCACTATCTACGAACTCTAGAGTTCGAGGTTGAGGATCATGTTTTCCTTCAGGTATCTTCCAGGATAGGGAATAGAGAGTTATGGGAGAAAGAGAATCTATTGCCTCATTATTTAGGTCAATTTGAGATCCTAGAGAGAGTTAGTTCTGTATCTTATCAGTTACTACTACCTTAAAGGTATCATTCCATTCATGGAATCTTCCTTGTTTCATAGATTCAGTAGTATCATGCTGACCCATATCATAACATTGAGCTCAAGGAAGTGGATTTAGATGCTGATGCTAACTTTGAGGAGTATCCAATATGCATCATTGATTGGAGCACAAAGGATCTTTGAGACCGGTCTATCCCTCTGGTATGGGTGCTATGGCAGCAAGACCGTGTGAAGGACGAGACTTGGGAGAGGGAAGCCAACATACATTCCCAGTGGATAGAGTTCTTATTAGATAGTATTTCTCCAGACATGGAAGGTGAACTCAAGGAAAAGTTTTTTTAAGATGGGAAGACTGTAAGAACTTTGTTTTTCAGCAAGGTACAGGTCTTTTAAATTTTGGTCTAATTCTTTATTTTGGACCTAATATGGATTCCTAATAAATTAGTGAAGGTTATAATGGTGTCCATGGATTTTTACAAGCCCATAACATAGTTTTTTGGAAAAAATAAACACAGTGCATGATTTTTAGTAAATCGTGCCTGAAGTCCGCATGGTTAGATCACACCATATAGGTGGTTCATTTTTGAACAAAGCCTTAATGAAAAGTTGGTGCATGGTTTCCCTAACCATTCTTATGCCCCTTTTTCCTAGGAACTCGTGTATGGTTTGTGCACAGTTTGGAAAACCGTGTGGATAAACCATGAAAATGCTAAATTATGGGTAATTATACTATTTTCCCTTAATGAACAAATTAATTCTACACCTTCCACCTAATCCTAATTACTATGGGATTAACCAATTTTTCTCAAATTTTGGATATCTTTAAAGGCCTAAGATAAGAATTGAAAGATATCATTCATCTGGGATCCGATCATGCTTTCGTTCATCATGTTGGATGCACCACAGTATGTAATCAAGTCTATTTGATCCTTTCTTTGTCTATATTTCTATCAACCTAGTTACCGAGGTATGAGTGTTTTCCCTATTTTTCTTATATTTACACTGATCCGAGCCAAATAAAGGGCTGATATTGAAGGAGGAGAGTCGCACAATCCTAAGGTGGGTGGTTTATAACTCATCCCTCAATTTCGTTGATTTTGGAATTATCATTTGGGGCCCACTGATTTCATTGGATGCTGTTTATTGAATTTTTCTTATACTCATTAGAACTTTATGGTTATGATATTTTCAAATGTGTGATTAATTGTTGATGGTTAGGACCACAAATCCATCCATATCATGTTGGATGTTATTCTATTGTTGGCTTTTTAATATTTGACATGTTTGAACCACCGTTCGTGTGTGACTTGGATTGACCCTTATAAGGGTAATCTTTTATATATTAAATGGATTGATTTATATTGTGAATTTCATAATGGAAATTACCGTGTGTGCTCACCACTTTTACCACCTAAGGTAAGTGATTCAATTGATAATTAAATGTGAAATGGAAATTGGAAAGTATACTAAGTATATGACTTGACCAGATTTAATATAAATAAATAACAGGATTCATGTCTATATAACCCCTTAACACATCAATGTAAGGTAGTGAAATGGACCTTAATTATTGAATATTCCATAAATGGATTTAATATAGGTTGCATAATACTTTATCTATTCACACTAATGAAAGTCAATGCTTGAACCAATTAAAATTATACATGACTTCATAATTAAATAGGAGTTAACTGACTTGATCTCACCTTAGATTATTATCAAGGAATTCCTTAAACACTTGAGAACCCCATTATGATTTAATTATGAAACTTTATTATCTTGAGACTCACCTATATCCAGATCATTGTCTATCCTTGGATTCCCAATATGAAATCATAGGATCCATTATATAGAATTAAAGTATTCCATGGATACACTCCTTGGATCCATTATTGATAAATATGTGCCATAGTTAAAGGCCATAGGGACTAGCCACTACTTAGCGCCATTTTCCTTGGATGATAACCATAGATTCTGTAGGCATATTATTGTGGAATTCCTTGGACTATGCTCCTTTTATTATACTCTCACCCTTAGATAGACCTAATTACTATTGAGTTAGTGACCCCTGTGGTCTAGGTAGCCACTATGAACTTCTTATTAAATATTAATTATGGTTTTCTTATTATATCTTGAAATCTTCACCATTGATAATGCATGAATTATTTGTAAACTGGTAATAATAAATTAATAAACTGGTTACATGTGCAGACACTAGCCGGGGGATGAAGTAGGTACTTGGGTATTTAGTTACATTGCACTCCATTACTTTATATAAGCATTCTTGAACACTATTACATTTCCATTACATGAGAATAATGTTATAGGCACCATTGGTGGTGTCCTACAAAGATTTATCTCACACCATATCCAAGAACTATTTGGTACCCAGGGTAGATTACATGAATTTAGGTGTTGATTAAGAGAAACATATGTATTTGAACACTTGGTTTCTTGATGTTTAGGATGTATATTGTTAGAAGATGGCTGATCTAGAGATTTGGATACTTGGTATAATGTTTCTCCCTTTTATTTTTTTTGAACATGTTATTCTTGTTGTCTTGTATCTATGTTATCCAGTTTCTAGTGACATTACATATAATCATCATCAGTTATTTCTATTAATTAATTTATTATTACCTTTTTCTATTACCTTTGTGCATTCTGTTTACTTGTATTACTTCTGATATTTACCTATGTATGTATTTATCCACTATGTTACAATTTGGTAATGAGGACATAGTCTCCCCAAAGACACACCCTAGGGTCTCACTACTTGTTGGTAGACTCTGGTGTTTGAGGAGATGCACTTGAGGGCATACGACCCACCAGGCTTAGGGAACTTATTAAGTGGAATCCAGGTTCGTTACGTCACATGCCTGAAAGAAATACTCAAGGATTTAGATAGCTCTCTCTATCTGGCCACCTATATGAGGATGATAAGCCATTCCCAACATCAGTCAAGAACCTATCACTTCCTGAAGTTTATTTTAAAACTAGGAATAAAAGTATGAGTCTTGATAAAAAAACACTGAAGATACACCATAAATCTTAACAATCACTTGGATATGAAGGAATCCAAACTATTACACCTTTATAGACTCCTTGATAGGAAGAAATTGTACTTATTTCATTAACTGGTAAATAATAACCCATATCAAATCCTTCTTACTAGGATATTAAGTCAATCTAAAAACAAAGTATATAGAGATGTCATCCCACTTCTATACTGAAGTGGGAAGAGGCTGTAATAAACCTGCTGAATTCTGGTTCTTAGATTTAATCCTCTATAATATAAGGCATAAAGAAAAAAATTTATTAAACATATGCTTCATCACAATCCACTAGTACTAGTGTATCAAATCAGAAAAGATATTGGTATCCCCATTTTAAATGGTTCAATTATAAAGGTCCCCACCAGTCATCACCTCCAAACTAAAATCCAAATGAACCACCAATAACTTATAAAAATATTTATCCCACTTAAGGATGTAGTTTTTTTTGTTTTTAATTCTTGTTTAAATATTATTATTATTAAATTAATTTAGAAAATAATACATGAAAAGTGTAGTGGTTTATAGAAGCACCGTTTATAAAATTATTCAAGTGAACTTGAGGTGATGTCTATAGAAAATTAATTTATGAGTGATCATTAAATATGTTTAAAATATAGTTTCAACTTAGAGAAAACATCCCTCTAGAGCTAACTATAAATACTACTATATTAAATGAAGTGGAAATTTGGATGATATTTTGGAATGAATTGGAAATCCCTATAAATATTTGAATAAATTTTACATTAATACATTATATATTTATATGATACATAGTATATTCTGTAGAGATGAACTGGAAAAAAAGAAAATGAACTAGTATGTATGATATTTGTTTCACGAGAAACATATTATCTAGAGGATGAGTGGAATTCCATTAAGTTTGATCATGCGTAATTTATTTCCTAGAGTGAATCTGGGAATTCAAAAAGGCATTCATGGATAACATATTTTTAAATAAAATGGTATTATATAAGATATTTTTAGGGGAATAACACACATAACATATTTATTGACTATATGTAATATAATTTTATAAATGGAGACAATATGTTTGTTATATTTATATGAGAAAAGGTCATGGGATTGCATAAAATTTTATCAGATATGTAACATTTTTGAAGACATGCCTAATATATTGATGATATGTAACATATTTTATATGTTACATAATGTATCTTCTCCATGTGAAATTAGGAAAAGGATTTTGATTAGAGTGATACATAATATTTTTATTATATTAAGTATAATATATCCATTGGGTGAAATTTTTGAAGATATAGATTTTTTGAAAGAGGAAATTAGGAGAAGTTGACTTAAATGATGTTTTGTTATATGTTCTTTATGGATTCAAAAATCAGGATTATTCATGTGGATCATGATTCAAGCTAAGAAGTGTTGACAAGAGTACTAGGTTAGGGGCCATATTATCAAGTCATAATACATGGGTCTATGAACACAAGGATGATTATTTCAATAGAATTAAAAATGAAGATTTTATGGATATTTAAAAGAGGAAATAATATCAATTTTCTTGGTTATTTGAATAAAAAATGTTAAATAATATTTCAGAAAACATTGAAGAATAATTCAAATATAAAATATACAGGTGACTGAATAGAATAGATTTATTGTTTCTAAGATTTGGGGATTTTTTAAAATTCAATATGGAATCAATATTCATGGTATTTTCTGTAAATATAAAATGGAAAAATGAAGAATAATATTTTTTTGTATAATTTATAAGTGAATATAAAAATCTTATAAATTTAATAAAATCTATATAATATAAATCCAGAAACTTTCTGACCATTTTAAGTCTTTAAAATGAGGAATTAGATGTAACTACCTAGGATTTTAATATAGGTTTTCCTCTAATAAAGTCAAATTTGTTTGATAGATTTCTCCAAACCCAAAAATAAACTAAAATAAGATGTGGTATATTATATGAATATTAGTTAGAGAGCTATAATAATAATAAAAAACTATAGTAAAAAAAGAGTATTAATAATCCAAAAATTCTAACATTTTTTGGATAAAGAATAAATGAGATTTAATAAATTGTTATTTCTCAAATAACTTGCTAAAAGTATAGTATATTTTATCAAAATAATTAATAAAAAATATTAAATGATTATATATATTATTTTTGTATATGAACTAATATATTATCATTTTTTAAATTTTAAATTGATATTAAATAATGTTAAGAACACTTGATGTTTAAAAATACCATTTGCCAATAAATTAGTTTTTCTTCATATGTTGTATTTTAAATTAAAAGTTGAATTTATCAATTTTACAAATTAAAATAGATAAAACTAAATTAATTTTTATATTTATCACAGAAAGATTAACTTAACATAAATTTTGGATATTTTTCTTAAAAAAATTGATTTTTAGGTGAATATTTAAATGTACTGATACTTTGGTCTTTATGCAATTGTTAATGTATAATTATGACTTAGAAAATTATAAAACATTTTTATTAACAAAATATGTATTTTAAAATTTAAATTATACATCTGAAATTTTTTCTTATAGTTTACAAACCTATATTTGATATTTTAGAACTCAAGTGATATTTTTCTCAATTTTTTTAATCTATTATACATTTAGTGGATTAAAATTAATTTTTAGAACCTTTAGAAATTGAATCATAAGAAATGGATTTAAAATTTAGAATTATTTGTACCAAATCATCTAATATAGACACCTATGTTTTTGGGCATAAATATTAAGTTACCTTAGGTAGAAATTGGCCACCACGGTAAAAGATTTAATGACAAAAGTAATAATTAAAGGTGTAATGGAATTAAAAAATGTTTAAAAATGTTTATAATTGAGTGTTAGAGACATTATATATGTTATATAACCCTATAATAAATTAGTTTATATTTTTTAGCCACTTGATATGTTTATCATGTGCTCCCTTTATATTAAGTTGAAATATGTACAAAAAATTCCATTATCACCACTTTTAAAAGTGGCCACTCACAAACCCTTAAAAGAACTCCTAAAAATTATGTTTACTACTAAAATAATGCCCATTTTAATTTAATTATAATTTTATTTCACTCTCAGGAGGTTATTTTCATAATACATTATCGTATTACATCCATTTCCAAGTGATCTTCCAAGGAAATCTCAATGTGATCAACGTTAGTAATATTTTTTACTTAACTAATTTCCTTTATATATTTTTCATATTATAATATTAAAATTGATATATAATGAAATAAATATTGGTTATATAATTAATTTTATTATGCTATGTTAATACTAATTAATCATATTTTACCTCTTTCCCTTAATAAGAGTAAAAACCACAATTGTGTGTGCGTGCATGGACCGTCGCCACTACAATGCGTCATATTTTGTTTTCATTAAACATTTTACATGGATAATAATAATATTTAATTTAAAAAATAATTATAATAATTATAACATATTTTATATTATTAAATGATAAAACATAATATAAATTCATTTCATTCTAGGGAAAAAAAATCATCAAAAATGTATATGTGTGGACTACCGTGTCCATGGAATGTCTGATTTCCATGTTTATTGTCATCAACTATTAATTATTTGATCAAAAAATGATCATCATTAATTCAATCGCTTTAAACAACCATACTAATAGGTAAATCATTTAGTCAAATTATGTAGTATTTTCATATACATAACTTATTATTATAATTAATTAATAATTCTAATATATCACTCTAATAAACAATAAATTAAGTTATTATGATCCTTTTATAAAAATATTGCAACTAAATTACATCATAATCATCAGTAATCATGGTATATTCATGTATGGGTTGGTTTGACCGCATACTTGAAAAATGATATAAAATTATATCATGGATGACTATGAAAACAACTTTAATTATGTAACATGATATAAAAATTAAATGACAGGTTTTATTTCAAGAAATTATAAATCAATATTTCACTCAATAATTAAGAATACACCCTTTGTTATTTAAGAATCACTAAAATTAAATTATTATTAATTTAATATTATAGAATAAATAATGAAACACACATGAAAGGAAATTAAAACTTAAAATATCCTAAAAAAATAATCCATCATAGTAAATTTAGTTATTTTGGGAATATGAACTTTAGAAAAAGGGAAAATACTAATACCACTCATTATAAATTAGTATAAACTATTAAAGTTATAAAACACTCAATATGGGAAAATATGTAAAAACTAACTAATATATATATATATATATGTATGTAATGATTATAAATAAGAATTATAAATGGTTATTATTATTAATAATATTATTTGGTATGTAATTAATAAACATTATTTTATTATTCTAGATGTTTGCTGCAATTATAGAATAAATCAGTACCAAGGTAAGAGTTTCCTTCTCAGAATTCCTCTCTTTGAGACATTATTTTTATATTATACCTTTAATTTAATTTATGTAGTGTATATAATAAATATTTAATATACTATATCATTAAATACCATATATTCTTGGTAATTAAATTTCAATTTAAATCTCTCTCTTTTAATAGGTTTTTATTTAAATTATCCTTAAGTTGTAAGGGGTTTTCTTAACTCAAATATTTTTATTGAGTCATAATGAATCCTCTTCAATCTTGATATTTAAAGATTGAATTATTCTACCTTATGATGATGTTATATTTTATTTCCATATTATTTTCTAGGTAAATAATATTCCACACTGAATTTTTATTCCTTAATGAATCTATTTTTTCATAGAAAAAAATAATTTTGTTAAGAAATAATTTCATTTTATCTAATGGGTCTTTCCTACATATCCATGTTTTTACTTATCACCATATTTGTTTTCTGTATAAAGTAAACTCAACTTTTTTTATCTCAAATGAAACTATTATTCAACTTTATTCATTTTAAAACAAAGGTTTAATTATAATTTTAACGAAGTGGGTTTTCAATAAAGGTATATTAAAATAACTAAATGGATATTCATTACGATTATATTATATTATTCTCCAAAATTCCACATTTTTTATATCATTTATGTAATTTAATGTATCTATCATTTATGTTTAATTTTTTTTAAAAGTAAATATTTTAAAAATGTTTTCACATAACCTTTCTAAAAATTTGATGTCATTTTCAAGGTCCCATTAATTAAGATTAATTTTAAAAGTATTTTTTTTAAAATTTCAACTTCACATTTTAAAAAATCATTTTTGAAAGTGATCCTTGACTTCATATTTTATGATAATAGTAAAAATGTTTTATAAAAACTATTTAATAATTTTCCTTCCATTTCAGTCTTTATATTTACAATTATTACTATGTAGGAAGTTATTTTCAGGAACCACCCACTAAATATTTTTATGTAATACTCTTATTAGGTGATTAAATTTTGGGTACCTACCATTTACATTATTGTTTTCAATTTTGGTGATACTAAATAAAAATATTGGGGAACCAATTTTTCTTTTCATGGGTTATTTATGATGTGTTTAATGACATTTTTTTCAAGTTGGAATAGATTTATGGATGATTGATGGGTGGGGTTTTATAACTACCTCAAATTCATTTGTTAAGGACTTATATCTCTTGATATAAGGATACTAAGTGTGTATTTTTTTATTCATAATATGAACTATAAATAATTTTTTTATATAATACAAAGCATGAACATTTTTTTGTTCACAATATGAATATTTTGAATTTTTTATTCACAACATGAAGTTTTGGATTTTTTTGTTTAAAAGATGAATCATGGACATTATTTTTTCTTAATGTGGTAATTTATCTTTTATTATGTTTATTTAAATGTTTTTTATTATTCTATATTTCAAGGGAATGATAAATTTCCAATCTATATGCCGATAATTATTCTCCATAACTCATGTGTATTATATCCTTATTTCACACACTTTTTACATGTTATATTTCAATTGTTTGAGATTTCATGTCCTTATTTTCTGACTTTTATAATAATCTTATTATTCAATGTTATTTTAATAAGATATTCCTCCCCTGATCATGTTTTCTCATATTTTTGGGATCAAACCCCTGATAACATGTTGATAAGTATTCCCTTATTAGAATTAGAGCTCACCCCTTTTTTATGTTTCCATTACTCAAGTTATAAATATTATTATATAATTTTATATTTCTATAATAGGGTCTATAAGAGCACCATTGTAGAGATATGTTAAAAAGTGTTGTAAAATAATATTTTTATGTAACTACTCTTCAAAACACTAAACCTTTATGTTATTGGGTTGTGAAAATGTTTGTGAGATATATTATCTAAAAGAGAAATAAATTTTATGTTTATGCGTGTTTATCTAGGGTCACCAATGAAGATCTATATTATTATAGGACTATTTAAAGGCTCTAATTTTCTTTGGTGATATTTTTTAAAAAGGGTTCTATTTATTTTGTCGATGAAAAATTCGTAGATGGTTAAATCCTGTAATTATAATGCGTTTAAGGAAATAACCTTTAATGAGTTATTATTGATAATAAAATGAGATACATGTCCATGTCTTGATAACCACAACACACTGAGTACGTATTCATCCTTAATGGAGGAAAACCTTATTAAAAAAATGTGTTGTGTAATTTTTTTTTCATTCATGAGTATCATAAGGGAATAATGTTGAATAAGCATGAAAGTCGAGTGATTTAAGAATATATATAAATGAAAATTCATACCCTCTTAGGGTTTATTTCCCTTCATATTATCCAAATAATTACATTTAGATTAGGTATAATCTATAGTGTTTCTATCAATCTTATAATTTGGATCAACACAAATCGGTTATCAATAAACAATTCCAACATTTGATGGTAAAGGCATTCATTTCAAGGAATGGAGAATGGTACCCTACCTTCTTTATATTGGGATTGATGTGATCTATAATTTCTAATATCTTTTTATAGAACCAAGAGAGACCTAGACATGGTCTCTAGATTATAATAAAAATATTGAAATCAATGTAAAATATAGGTATGAATTATTATATTGTTTATATGAAAAATTTCTAAAAAAAGTAATTTGCTACAAAACTAATAATTTTATTTGGAAGAATAATAATAGAATATATGAAAGAAAAAAAATTTGAAATAAACCAAACTTAAAATCAATATACAGTAGTTCTATGAAATTAATATTATAGAAGATGAAATATTTTATAAATTGTTTATAAGGATCAATATGATTATTAACACCATTAGAGGGTTTAGGTAAACTTATGACGACTATACTATGGAGAAGAATATGATGATAATATTACCAGATAAATTTAATTCCATGGTCTATTCACTTTAATATAGTGATCTTATGATTTTACCCTTGATGAATTTCATAGAATACTCATTAATTATGAGATAAGAAGATGAGAAACAATAATAATCAAGGGAAAAAGGAAAAGGAAATTACTATCAAAGAATTTAAAATTGAAGAGGACCATGTATTCTCTTATGGTGAGTAAAGTATAGAATATTTTTCCAAAACACTAGTTTTAATGTTAAAAAGATCTATATTTGGGAGAGGTAACTATGAAGGAAATATCCATTTAAAATTTCTTAATTGTGGAAATGTTACCCATATTTATGAATATTTTCACTTGAAAATATTAGGATAAAATAAATATGATGAAGCTACCAGGAAATATAAAATTAAGAGAAAAAATTTGATGAAAAGTCATTCATAGGTAATTAATAAAATTTCACCTAAATCATTTAGGTGGAATTTTCTATCTATTGAAGAAGGTGTGTCTATTAGTGAAAAAGTGGTGATGATATGGGTGATCCCAAAGATGAAAGCTAAAGGGTGATCCTGGGACAAGAGGAAGAATAATTGGAATCATTAGATGACGAATTAGAAATATATAGTGTGTGTTTTAAAATAATGATAAAACACAAAAAAATATACAATTTCAATGAAAATTAAAATTTGTTTGAAAGAAATTGGAATTTTAAGAGAAGAAAACACACAACTAAAAGGAAGTTTAGATAAATAAAGTCTATTATAGATTGAAAAATATTATCTTATTAAAGAAATAAAAACAATGAATCATGATATTGGTAAGGAACTAAATATCATTGAATGTATGACTTCCACAATAATTATTGGGGATAAAAAACTCAAAATATTGAGGGAGAAGATAGCCGAAACAAAAATAGATAAAAGAGAAATTGAAGTGTGACTTGAATAAAGTTGTTATAGAAAAATATAAATGTTTGAAACAGTAGGAAATAAGTACTGATGTGATTAAAAAATTTAGATGTGTTAAATAAAAAATTATTGGGATTTTACCTCAAAAAATAACATAAATATTGAATAATCTGGTTGAAGTGAGCAATATTAATTTATCAAAAATTTAATGGAAAGGAAAAATATAATCAAACTTGGAAGGATATGTATTTATAACATTAGAATATATCATTCTCAAGGATATAATAAATAATTCCACAAAGAAACCTAACGAGGGAATAAAAAAAATTGATTAAAGGATGAAGAGAACCCCAATTAACAGAAACAATTGTATCAAAGAAGTAGGTTTCAAGGATAATGTTGGTGATAATATGTGTTTTCATATAAATAAAAAGAGTATTGGTATAATATATATCTATTTGGATTGATAAGGGAACTGTAATTAAGGGGGAGACATTATCCACAAACAATTGCTTAGAAAAATTATTAATTGCTTGAGAAGATATTTATAGTAATAAATGGATTTGTAAGCTTTCAATTAGTACATTAAAGGTGTGATAATGAATAATAAACCTCAGATATATGTATTTATTTTATTATGAATCATTATAATATATGTTAGAGGTTTTTAAGTGATCGAAATATAATTTAGATCAAGAAACAAATAAATATACTTGAAGTACCATTTAAAGATTACAAATATGAAAAGACTTGGATCATGGATTATACATGTTTATATAACTTGAAATGTGATCAAAAAAATATAAAAATGTTAATAAATATGAATGTGTATCTGTGAAAATATTAAATGACAAATCTAAAAATCAAAGGAGTTGGAATGGTCAATATTGTGGAAAATAAAATTATTACAAAAAATGTTTTGATTGTTGGAATAGAGAACAATATGTTGAGTGTGTTAAAAATAAGTGATGCTGGAAATGAAGTTATTTTGAAGAAAATGGGTGAATAGTAAAATGATTAAAATATGATTCTAATGTAACAAATTTTTTGAGGACACTAAGGAATTTATTTCAAGTTGGGGAAGCAACTACAATTTTTTATTTGAGAAACCAAGGAAAAAATAATTTATGGCATAAAATAATTATTTTTATTATCCAAAAGAATATGAAAAAACTTATCAGATAAGAGTTTGTGATAAATATACCAATCTTAAAATAATATATTTCCACTATCTATAAATTTTTTAAAAAAGGATAAATGGTGATGAAGACTCATAAGGGAGGTGATATTCAAACTTTAAGACCTCTGTATATGATCTACTATAATGTTTGTGGACTTTTGATAAAGAAGTTAATATGTGGAGAAAGATAATTTACCACTTACATAAATCAATTCACAATAATGACATGCATCTTGTTCATGTCAAAGAAATTACAGGATTTAGAAACATTCAGAAGTTTTAGAAGACTTATAGAAATAAAAATAAGTATATCTTTGAAAATATTAAGTTTAGATAATTACAGTGAGTCTATAAAGAAATATTCCACTAAATATCTTAATAAACATGGAATAAGTCAAGTGTTTAGTGATCTATATAATCCTTAATAGAATAGAGTAGATGGAAGTAATAATAGGAGTCTTGTTTATGTGGTTGAAACTATATGGATAGAACATGACACCCGAAGGTTTTTTATAGTCCATTACAACTATTGGAATAATTCAGAATAGGTACTTCATAAGTCTAGACTTAGATATTAATCTTTATGAGATTTGTTTCAAAATAAATACAAATTTTAAACACTTTAAAGTGATTAGAAGTTCATGTATGATTAAGAATAAGGATATAAGTGAAGGAAAATTTGATGAAAAAGAAGAAGATGGAATTACCCATGGTTATATAATAAATGGAATTTTCTATAGGTGTTAAAAAAATAAATCCAAAATAATTTTTTATATTTATGTGGTCATAGTCTTTGAAAATGAAGAAGGAACTAGGAATAGTGTTATTGTAGATGACGTGGATGCTATTTTTATTTATGAACATATTAGAGAAACAATACAAATTACATGAATTCAAAATAAATATGAAAATTATGAACGTTACAATGATGATAATGGGAATAAAAAGCTTAAATGAGTAAATAATAGGATGAAAAACATGTTTATTTTGATAATATTATTACATATCAAAATAATAGTGTTCATAAAAGAAGAAATATCTTCTAAACTAATCATACCAGCTTGCTATAAAAAATTGAACCTTGATATATTAAAAAAGAGTTCAAACATAATAAATGGGTTTATGATATTAATGGAGAATTAATTTTTTTACTTGAAAATAATGAAACATGGGAGATTATATGAAGATCTAAGGAGAAAAATCTCATAAAAAAAAACATGGGTTTTCAGAAAAAATCGGATAAAAAGGTAAATTATATGGAAATAATGTTAGATTGGGTATTCACAAATTGAAGGGGTTGACTTTTCTCTAGTTTCAAAAATTGAATATATCTAGATATTTTTAGTAATTTATACTTAAATATACTTTAAAGTGTTCTAAATGGATATTAAGTCAGCCTTTTGTAGTTATGAGTTTGATGAAGAAGTCCAAATTGATGAATTTAGGTGATTTAGGCTAAACATAGATGACATAAAGGTTTATAATATAAAGAAGGATCTCTATGGTTTGAAGCACGATCTAAGAGATTTAATTTTTATGATTAATGAATGTATGATAAAAATAAAATTAAATATAGGTCATGTGTAAAAAAACTTATATGTAAGAAATACCAAAACCACTTCAATTTTTGTGATTGTGTATGTTGATGAAATTATTTTTCCAAGCAACAATGAAAGTTTTTGTGAGGAATTCTCAAGGAACATGAAAGAAATATTTGAAATGTAAATTCTTAGAGTAATGAAAATTTTATTTTGGTTATTTATTACCCAATAATTTTATTTCATTTTTATATCATAAGGGAAAAAAATAAAAGGCACTCTTGAGGTATTTTAATATAAATGAATCTAGAGGAGTTCTCACACAAACTCTGGTGGGCAAAAAATTGAGCTAGGATAATAAAGGAAATATAGTTAACGAGATGAAATTTAATTTTTTTAATTGGTAGTCTCATGTACTTGAAAACATTCAAGCCTAATATTGTATATGTGGTCACTCTTTATTCTAGATATCAATCCAATATGAAAGAATCACATCTCATGGAAGAATGAGTATTTTAGGATACATGTCAAATACTTTTAATTTTGGTTGATGTACCAAAGTCATGGTGAGATATATTTAAAAGTGTCTGTATATACTAACTAGAAGGTACTATAGATGATAATAAATTCACACATGGTGGTGTATTTTTAAAATTTGGAAGCTATGTTTCTTGGAATTAAAAGTGTAAAACATTACACTACTATAAAAACGGGCAAGGGAATCTCCCCCTTATATCAGTGCTAAGCAAAACTGCTGATAAGGGTTACCCTTTATCAGTGCTTTTCTAGTGCTGATAGAGGGACTCTTTATCAGCGCTATAAAAGCATTGATAAAGAAACCCTATATCAGCGCTTTTCTAGCCCTGATAAAGAGGTCCTCTATTAGGGCTAGAAAATCGCTCATAAAGAATCCCTTTATCAGTGCTAAAATTTTAGCGCTGATACAGGGTAACCTTTATCAGCGCTAAACAAGCACTGATAAAACGACCCTTTATCAGCGTTAGAAAAGCACTGATAAAGATTTCCTGTATCAGCGCTAATATTTTAGTGCTGATACAGGAAGGATTTATCAACGCTTTTTCAGCGCTCATAAAGAGTACCATTATCAGCGCTTAAGAAGCACTGATAAAGGATACCTTTATCAGTGCTAAAATGTTAGCGCTGATAAAGGTAGGATTTATCAGTGCTTTGTTAGCGCTGATAAAACCTTAGTCCATTTTTTTATAAAGTCGGTCGCACAATGCCATCGTTTTATCACGACCTAAAGCTCTTGCGGTACTAGAACCCTGCGACTGCCCTCTGCCGCCTATTGAGTTTGCATTTATGGACCTCCGCCGCCCTCACTTCTCATTTCCAGACCTCCGCTGCCCTCTGAGTTCGCGTTGCCAGACCTCCGCCGCCCTCGAGCTTCAGTTTTCCGGACCTCTGCCCCTCACAACGCCCTCAAGCTTCAGTTTGCTAGACCTCCCTTTAAGGGATGTTTTCCAAATCATTTTTTAATATTGTTCTCCTCTCCCAACACACATAACCATATTTTGATTTTCCATGATTGATTTAATGGATATTTGAGATTGTGATGGTTGTAGGCTACACGATTCATCCTTTTCTGGAAACCTACGGATGTTTTAGGTTATTTCCATTTAAAATCCCTTATGTTTCCTTCTGTGGTTTTCTTCTTTGGGTGGGTTTTAAAGACCATTAAGGTGGTTATTATTCCTTATTGTCCTCTGATTCACTAGTTCTTGGTTAGATCTCAATCTTGATGTGTTGGGTGGTCTATCTTTTAAGAGATTGGTTTTCCATATTTGTGAAAAAACCATTTTATGTGATATATTTATGGTTGGAAATAGATAGGATTTTGGTGTGTACTCAAATGACTAGGATTATGAAGTCTCTTGATGGACCAGACACTGAGAGGTGTCAGTGTCTACTTCAATGAGACTGTCGATTGGTGAAACTCTACAGTGGGAATTCAAGGTTTCCATCGAGTACTTGATCGAGGAATAAACACTTTTTAGTTTTTTACTTTCTTGTTGTTGGTTGAATCATTGACGGATATTGGTTGTGTTCTTTCATTTGGATTCATTGGTATGTTTTGGGTGTACCTTTCCTCAGGTTTCAAATAACGCTCTTAGTAGTTCTTCATGGTTAGTTGTTGCAGTCTCTTATTTGGGTGAAGAGATGTGTTCTTAGTATATTTCCATCTTATGTCCCACCATTTTAGTGAAAATTAAAATGGTTGGGTGACATTTTCTTGGTCTCTAGACATTATTGGGATTTTCTCTCTTCTTAGTGATGTAGACGTGTCATTTGGAGATGTATGATGTTCTTGGAGGATATACATTAAGGGTTATTGGGAATATTGGTTATCAGTTCATTTTAATTTTTTCGTAGTAGTCCTCTATTCGGTGAATCTTACTATATTTTTTGAATTGTACACACAATAATTATTGTGTGGAATTTATTTTTGTCTCATTATTTTCTATCCTTCATACTATAATATTTATTCGGATAAAACGTGGAATTATGGAGAGAATTGTAACATCTCAGTATCTCTTTCATCAAATCAATGCTCTTTGAGTTTCTTTGGGTTTCTTGAGGGGTCATAGGATATCCCAGACTGTCATAGAAGGTGTGGACGTGAACATGTAGGTTGAAAATCTTCATGTGGTCAACCGAATGGCCAGTGAGGGTAATTGTCTAGGCAATGGGATTCACAATGGATACAAAAAAAATATAGCCATCAGCTAGCTAGTGGGTCTGTAGTGACTAGACAGTGGAATAACCTATTGTTATAACATTTATAATATAACCACTGTCTAGCTGGTGAGGGTCACTATCTAGCTAGTGGTGTCATTGTATATGATAAAGAATCGAGGTAGTAGGGTAATTTTACCCCGATACCCCCATTTATTTATTTTATCTTCTCCATAAAGTTTAACTCAACCCACTCAAGCCTTGGGAGCCCCTTTGGATAGTTTGGCTCTTCTATCCTCATCACTTGGTGGATTGAAGTTTCATTCGAAATGGTGATCCTCTTTTGGTATTTATTTCTTTTCTTGAACTTAAATCTCTCTCCGTCACTTGATTCTTTGTTCCTGGGGGCTATGAAATCCTTGGTATTTACTCGACCTATAATTTTTTATGGGGAATTATGGTTATAGTATCTATTTTACCTTTTATTGAGATCCCTTTTATTTGATTCAATGTTCTTCATTTGAGTAGACTCATTCTGATTCATTGTGTTTTGATCCCAAATATTCCAAGTTGGTGTTTCTATACTATATCTTATTTTTGGGATTCATGTGTTTCATGAATTCATATTTTATCCATCTGAAGTTGGTTAGACATGTTTTGATCATTTTGAATCACAAAATAACCCTATTAATGAAAATAATATATGGAATGGATGGTATCTTTTTGTGAATAAACCTCTTTCATTGAAATAAATTAGGTTCCCTTTTACCGTTGGTGGATTTGATATTATAAATAAAAATCATGTTTTAAAAAAAAGATAAGTTGATTTTTTAAATAAAATTCCAAATTATTTGGCATGTGTTTGTTTATTGAATTTTTTTGGGAATGATTTCCAAAATAAATTAAAATGTCTTGTTCTTAAATGGTTTATGGTATTGGTATTTTAAAAAATTGAGGGGGATTGATTGTACTTTTGAACAAAATACCTTTAATCCCGGCCACCATCCATTGTTTTTTGGGGGTGAATTTAATGTCATTTCCAACCCAAAGGAATGGAAAGGTAAAACCCCATTACAGAGGAAGGCCATCATGGAGTTTGTTCAGTTCATGGTTGGGAATGGCCTCATTGATCTCAGCTTATCATGTGATAGTTTCACCTGCTGCAACAACCACAGGGGACATCACCGCTTGTGGAGTCTATTGGATAGGTGTCTAGCCAACATGAAAGCCACTAACCTATTCTCAAATACCATGTTTTTCTATCTTTCTTGAGGTATTTTTATTCACTTGCCCCTCTTGGTTTCTATTTCTTCTTGGCATGATCATCAGGAACAGTTTCACTTCCACCAGTAGTGGGTTAACATCCTAGGGTACCTGGACATGGTTTTTGAAATATGGAATGAACCCTTGTAGGAGTATCGGGCCACATTCAACCTCAGTGACCTGACCTCGAACCCCGATAGGTGTGTGGTTTCCCCTTCCTCCTCAGGAACCTTCACCACCGGGGACTACTGTCGCATATGGGCTCCTTCAGAGTATTTTGATAGATGGAATGATACCTTTGGTTTATTGGATTATTAACACTAGTTTGAGATT
This sequence comes from Viscum album, assembly GCA_963277665.1. NCBI lineage: Eukaryota > Viridiplantae > Streptophyta > Magnoliopsida > Santalales > Viscaceae > Viscum > Viscum album. Next base: position 1,172,647,662 of record OY728157.1, on the reverse strand, counting down.
TATGTGTGACTATATACTTATTATGTTTTCTTATTATTTCTTGCACACCACCACTTGAGTTGAGTAACCTTATTGAAATCCATATTGGTACTTTGGTTCTGTTGTGGATAAGGTTTTTATGTGTTTGTGACATGTGTATGTGTGGATATATGTGTATTTAGGCATGATGACAATGAATGTAGTGCAGAGACCTAGGAGTGGTAGATGTATCATTCTTGATTATTCTTGTGTTTGGTCTGGGGTGATTTGAGGAAACTATAATGAATCTAAAGTGATTATATTTAATGAATATGAATAAATACTAATGGTTAGCCTCTATTAATCTCTATTTTTATAAGGAATTGGTTCTCTTCTACTGTATTTGGAAGTATTTTTTTGTGTACATGAACCATAAATACTAATATTTGAGATTCAAATAGGATAAAGATGAATAAAGATTGGATGGATGCTAATCGTTTGACAATAGAGTACGAGAACGGACTGAAGGAGTTCATCAAGTTTACAAAGGATCATTAAAATGATCCTTCTCAAATCCTTTTTCTGAGTTTATGTTGTTTTTATTATAGACTACTTACTCTGTAGGATTTGGAAGAACATTTGATATGTCATGGAATAGATCGAAGTTATAAATGTTGGAATAAACATAGAGAAAGAGAGAATGTAGCTACTGGCTAGGATAAAACTGTGTTTTATGGATCATTAGATATGAATACAAATATGGATAATGAAGAAGACTATATGGAGGATGCGATTATAGATGTCAATGATGATGAAGATCATATTGAGGAAATGAAAAAGACAATTGAAGATGAACTCCGTGATTGCCCAAAATTGTATGAGAAGTTAAAGAGTTGTGCAAAGACACCATTGTATGCTGCTTGTAATAAGTATACAACATTGTCAGTTGTACTGAAGTTGTATAAATAGAAAGCAGGCAACGGATGGAGTGATATCAGTTTTATGGAACTAATTGCACTCTTGAATGACATGCTCCTGGAAGATAATGAGCTCCCAAGCTGGACATATGAAGTTAGACGAATGCTACGCTCGATGGGTATGATTTCTGAAGGAATACATGCCTGCCCGAAAGACTATATATTGTTTCACAAGGAGAAAAAATCACTTACAAAATTACCAAAGTGTGGTTATTCTCGATACAAGAAAGATAAATCCAATCCTATGAAATTTTTATGGTAATTTCCAATCATTCTAAGGTTTAGGCGTCTATATGAAAGTGAAGAAACTGCAAGACAATTGTCATGGCATGCAGATAAAAGAAATAAAGATGAAAAATTACATCATCCAGCTGACTCTCCTCAATGGAAGAAAATTGATCATGAGTATCCGGAATTTGGAAAAGAGCTGAGAAACCTTCGTCTTGCGTAATCTACAGATGGAGTGAATCCTTTTGGTTTTCAAACCAGCACTCATAGTACATGGCCTGTTATGTTGGTAAATTATAACTTTCCACCCTGGTTATGCATGAAGTGGAAATTCATCATGTTATCTATGCTTATATCAGGACCAAAACAACCAAGTAATGATATTGATGTTTATCTGGCTCATTTGATTGAGGATTTGAAGTTATTGTGGGATTCAGGTGTAATGTTGAATGATGCTTATAAAAGTGAATAATTCACATTGAGAGCGATGTTGTATGAGACAATAAATTATTTTCCTACTTATGGAAATTTGTTAGGCTATATAATTAAAGTAACTCAAGGGTGTCCCATGTGCGAAGAAGATACATAATCAATTATGTTTAAATATTCATCAAAATCTGTGTTTCTAGGACATCATCGATTTCTACCTCGTCGGCATAAGTACCGATCTTGGATGACATCATTCAATGGAAGTTCAGAACAATGTGCAACACCATCTCCACTAACAAGTGATCACCTATTTGAGAAGGTAAAATATCTAAACACGATTTTTGGTAAACCATTTTTGAAAAACCTTACTAAAATCGGTTGGAAAAAGAGATCAGTTTTTTTTGAATTACCATACTGGAATTGTTTGTATGTCAGACATTTTCATGATGTGATGCATGTGGAAAAAAATGTATGTGATAGTGTTATCATAATGTTGCTAAATTCCCCTGGCAAAACAAAATGTGGGATTAAGGGAAGGTTGGACATGGTTGACATTGGAATACGAGAAGAGTTGGCTCCCGTGAAGGGTGAAAATCGAATGTTTCTTCCTCCAACTGCTTATACTCTTTCTAGGGAGGAGAGATATCATTTTTTCAACTTCTTCAATGATGTAAACTTCCAGAGGGGTACTCATCAAATATCAAGAACATCGTGTCAAAGAATGATTTGAAGTTAAAAGGTTTAAAATCACATGATTGCCTTGTTTTGATGCAAGATCTAATTCCTATTGCTTTACATTGCATTTTGCCCAAGAATTTTAATCACACGTTAACCAAACTTTGTTTCTTTTTCAATGCTATATGTAGCAAAGTTTTAGACTTGGCGAAATTTCCAGCTATGGAAAAAGAATTTTTCATCATATTATGTGAATTAGAAATGTTCTTCTCGCCAAAATTCTTTGATATGATGGTCCATTTAATGATTCAATTGGTGAGAGAGATTCGACTTTGTGGTCCTGTGCACTATAGATGGATGTATCCTATTAAATGATATATGAAGATTTTGAAAGGGTATGTCAAAAATCAAAGTCAGCCAGAGGGTTGTATAGTGGAGCTATATATTGTTGAGGAAGCCATTGAATTTTTTACTGAATACCTATATGATGTGGAAAGCATTGTTCTCCCAAAATCTCATCACATTGGACACATTGAGGGTGAGGGAATTTCTGGAAGAGAAGTTGTGACAATTAGTATTACAGATCCGGAGTAGGCTCATCTTTATGTTTTTCATAACAGTTGGGAGTTTGCTCCATATATTGAAACTCACAAAGAAATTCTTAGGCAGTTGAATCCATCAAGGGATGAAAAATGGTTATCAGATACACATAATCACTAGTTTATAGGATGGTTTCAGGACTATATTTTTAAGGAGTTGGATGAAAATCCAAATTCAATTTCAGAAGGACTTCAATGGCTAGCCACTAGACCAAGTGTTTATGTATTATCTTATAGTGGTTATGTAATTAATGGTCTTACTTTCTATACAGATGAACATGATGAAGATAGTACCATACAAAATAGTGGATTTACACTAGTGGCTGAAGTGATGCATGTTTCTGGTAGTAAGGAAATAAATCCACTTTATGCAAATATGTCATACTTTCGCATTATCAAACTAATATGGGAGTTGTATTATACGACATTCCAATTGCCTATTTTTAATGAAAATGGGTTGATAACAACAGTGGTGTTAAAATAGATGAATGAGGATTTGTGAAGGTTGATTTTAGTAAAGATGGGTACAAAGATGAAGACTTTACAAGGGCATCACAAGCAATACAAGTTTTTTATGTTCCAGATCCCGCAAACTGAAAGTGGTCGATTGTTCTGTTATAGTCCCAATCTACTGAAGGTTCCGATGAAAATTCAGTTTAGGGTGATCCTTTTAGTGGTACGTCGCAATCATTTCAGAGCGGTCCCAATGAAGATGATGTTTAGTATGTTAGAGGAGACCATAATGATGAGATTTGGATAATCGATAGAGGTGTCAAATCCCTTCAACCTTTGAAAAAATGAAAGAGAGTTCAATAAACAGGTTATATTTTGTTTGTAATATAGATCTTGTTATCTCATGTTATTATCTTATCATTACTAAATTTATGTAATCTAAATTAACTATTAAACCACTTTTGCAGATAATGACTTCTGCACATTCTGGTGCTCCTAACCTTGAGGCTGAACAAGTCTCTCAAGCTTCTGCTGCTGCGGCTGCTGCTGCTCCTTCTGCTCCTGCAGCTCCTGCTGCACCTGCTGCTGCACCTGCTGCAGCTCCTGTTGCTCTTGCTGTTCCTGCTGATGTAGCTCTTGATGGTCCTAGTGCTCCTGCTGTGGCTACTGCTACTCCTGCTACTGCGGGTCCTGTTGCTCCTAGTTTTGAGGTCCAACAACCATAAGCACATGACGTTGATACCATTTTAGATGAACATATAGATGATGTTGATATCAATGAAATGGTCAAGAATGAAGGTCCGACATCTCAGAAAATACAGGTGTGTCGTAGTTTGACGGTGGTAGCCAAAATTATTAAGGCAAAAAATGCATCAAATTTGAAGTCGGATGGAATTCATGAGGCCAACATGTGAATCCCAACAAGGCTTTGTTTAGAGGCTACATTGGAGTTTTCACTCGGCAACACGTTCCGATTGACATAGATTCATGGCACCATGTTGTGTCCGGGATGAAGGCTATGATCTGGGAAGAATTTATGGTAACATTATGAATTTATTTCGTTAATTTACTGGAAAACAAAATAATGAAATAATGTATTACTCTTCTCAATATCTTGTAGAGTACATTTGTAGTAGTTGATTCACACAAGGATTATGTACAAAGGCTTGTAGGAATGATTCATCGAGGTTTTCTCACTATTTTAACAAGATGTCACCTGAAAGATTCCAAAGGTAAAATAAACCCGCACCAACCCATTGTCTACTCTCACTTGATATCCCAAGAAGCATGGGATGCATTTATTGGCCACCGTGGGGATCAGAAGTTTCAGGTACATTGTGGGTGATAATACATTGTTTGAGGATACCTGTATTTATCACTTTGATTGTCAATATTTCATTTATGAAACAGAAACTCTGTACTGAAAATAAGAAATGTGCATCAAAACCAACATACCCCCATTGTAAAGCAAGGATGGGGTACACTTCATTAGAAAAGAAAATGGTACGTATTTTAAATTTATAGTAATATTATTAGGTGCCAATAAACAAAATCATGATTATCTTTCTATGTTTATATGTAGATTGATGAGTCTAAAACCAAATGCACTTCCATCCCACGTCATGTGGCACGTGTGAAAAAATATGGGAATTTAGTAGATGATAACACACAGAAAGTGTGGGAAATATGTGTGAGTATGACACGATGATAAAAATATTTGTTTTAAATTTCTATTAAATAAAAATAATTAATTATTTTCCAATATCCGACAGTCACAAGAATCAGCTACTCCTGTAGTGGATACAGACCTATTATTGACGACTTTGAAGCAACCAGAAAAATACGGTCGTGTCAGAGGTGCAAGGTGTGGGGTGAAACCCCGAGTATATTTTGAGAAGAAGAAAAAAACGGATGATAAAGATGAAAAATTCGAACAAATGAGAAAAAAATAGAAACCCTTGAAGAATTATTGCAATGGAAGGGAGAGTTTCTAGAAACTTTTGTTGGTGGGAAGAAAAGGTAAGACACAACTCAGGAACAACCAGTGCGTGAACATCCTTCCCCACCCCCACCAACTTTGAGGTGAGCCATTCGTCTCAAAGAACTGTCTTAGCCGTGGTAATAAATATTCTGATAATTGTTCCCATGAAATGTGAATAAGACAAACACTGATAATTTTTATGTACTAATCTTATACAGGGTGATAATGATTGTGATTTATATCTGTCAACACCCACCTATCACCTTGTAGAGAGGGCTACAATGTTCAATATCCTAGATGCCACACTACATAATAGACCACTTCCGAAAGATCATCAGAAAGTGACGATTACTGTAGATTATGAGCAAAATGCAGAGCTACCTATTCCACTTGATGACGATGATATTCATACAATAGAAAAGGATATTGGGACATTCATTTCACGGCCATCACAACTTGTAAGAGTACATGTGGACAAAGAGGTATTTATTTCCTTTTTTTTCAAGCTAGACCCTTAAAAATTAATGAAAAAAGGGTCTGAACCAATGATTGTTGTTATAGATGGAGAAAGGGAAAGGGGTGACAAAAATCAGCTCAAAACCATCTAAAGGATCGACCAACCAATCCCAAGGAGCTACTAATGCACAATAACACCACCTGTTCTCTATCCACATTTACTAGAATTGAAGACTCATGTGGATACGAAGCTAAAAGATGGTACTAGTCATATAGTGGTTTTAGAAGAGAATATATACGGAGAGGAAAGTCAATATTTCATTGCTGTTGAAAATGTAAATGAGATCCTTGAAAATGGTTGGCTGGGCATCACAGTTGTAAATGTATATATGAGGTATGTTTCCATGAATTGATTTTCTAAAATCTGATCTAATGTGAAAATTATGACTAAATGCATTTTATATTGTTGATAGATGCATTTATGAAAAACCGTTGAAGGAATTTTTCCATGGCCCATGATTTGGACTCATTAGTCCTCATATCACATCAACACACCTAACAGAAATAGAGCAATCAAAAAGGGATGCAATAGTGAATGACTTGCTGAAAACATTTGAAAGCAAGATTACAGATGAAAGACTTTTCCTAATACCAACCATGCAGGGGTAATACTCTACGATTAAAGCATATAAATTATATTTTCAACTTTTTTATTAATTATTCCTTTTTGTGTTTTTAGGCAACATTGGTTGCTAATTGCGGTGAACTTGGATACTCCAAAGATTTATTTTTTGAATTCAAAGCAAGGATATCCATCAAACCGACCACACTGATGGAGTTTGTGAATCTGTAAGACACTACATATTACGTTTTTGGTCTAAACATCAAGTAATATAATTTATATTATCTTTTACTGAGGATTCTCTTATGATAGGGAGGTGTATCATTATCGTCTAAAAAAAGGAATGAGGACAGGGGCTAAGAATAAGGAGCTAAGTAAGTACTATGTCTGGACAAATATCAGGGTATATACAATAAAATTTCACTATCCAAACCCATCTCAACACAATTTACTTATTCTCCTATTGATTTTTTTTTCAGTGTCCAAAACAAACAAACTATAATTATTGCGGTTATTATGTTTGTAAATTTATGAGAGATATTGTTTTTCATCAACAAACTAGCATCCCTAAAGAGGTATTTTCAAATACAACCACTAATTCATTTAAGTTATTTATTAATTCTTAATTTTTATATTTTGCAGTACTAATCTGACTTCTGAAAAGCCTCATACTCACAAGACGATATAGATGTGTTCAGAAATTAGTGGGCTGCATACATTATGGTAGATTGTACACAAATACAATGAAGATGTGACTTGTGGACATGTACAATTGGTGGTCATTTTTGAGAGGGGTTAAGGGGATCAAAAGATGAAAAATTGTTGTATGTAAATGTTCGTAGGAAAATTGTAATTGTTATTAAATAAAAAATCCTTTCTCTAATGAGTGATTTTCCCATTTTAATAGTTCATATGCACATGCAACATGCTAGAATGATGAACCACTCAAAGGGTCTCTATTTTGTTTAAAATGGACACGATTTTAAGTGAAAACAACAACTGACCTATGTAAATCTGACCAAACACATTCTGATTGACTTCATCCTTTATGAGAATGATCCATGGGTCCTTGGTGACGTTTATGAGTCATCCTTGCCTCAATCCGAGGAATGTTGTGGCTGGTACCACTCAAAGGGTCTCTATTTTGTTTAAAATAGACACGATTTTAAGTGAAATCAACAACTGACGTACAAAAATCTTACCAAACGCATTCAGATTGCCTTGATCCTTTTTGAGAACTATCCAAGGGTCCTTGGTGATGTGTAAGAGTCATCCCTGCCTCAATCCGTGGCACGGTGTGGCCGATATCACTCAAAGGGTCTCTAATTTGTTTAAAATGGACACAATTTTAAGTGAAAACAACAACTGACGTACGAAAATCTAATCAAACGCATTTATATTATCTTGATCCTTTATTAGAACGATCCACAGGTCCTTTGTGATGTGTATGAGTCAACCCTGCCTCAATCTGAGTCACGGTGTGGTCGGTACAACTCAAAGAGTCTCTCTTTTGTTTAAAATGGACAAAATTTTATGTGAAAACAACAAATGACCTACGAAAATCTGACCAAATGCATTTTTATTAGGTTGATCCTTTAGGATAATGATCCAAGGGTCCTTGTTGACATGTAAGAGTCATCTCCACTTCAATCTGAGGCACATTGTGGCCGGTACCACTCAAAGGGTCTCTCTTTTGATTAAAATGGACACAATTTTAATTGAAAACAACAACCGACCTATGGAAATCTGACCAAACGCATTTGGATTGCCTTGATATTTTATGATAACGATCCATGGGTCCTTGGTGACGTTTATGAGTCATCCCTGCCTCAATCCAAGGCACAGTGTGGCCGGTACCACTCAAAGGGTCTCTAGTTTGTTTAAAATGGACACGATTTTAAGTGAAAATAACAACTAATGTACGAAAATATGAATAAACACATTCTGATTGTCTTGATCCTTTATTAGAACAATTAGTGTGTCCTTTTTGACATGTACGAGTCAACCTCGCCTCATTCCAAGGCACTATTTGGCCGCTACCACTCAAAGGTTCTCTCTTTTGTTTAAAATAGACACAATTTTAAGTGAAAACAACAACTGACCTACAGAAATTTGACCAAACACATTTGGATTGGGTTGATACTTTAGGAGAATGATCCAAGGGTCCTTGGTGATGTGTTCAAGTCATCCCGCCCACAATCTGAGGCACAGTGTGGCCGGTACCACTCAAAGGGTCTCTATTTTGTTTAAAATGTACACGATTTTAAGTGAAAACAACAACTGATGTACAAAAATCTAACCAAACGCTTTTGGATTGGAATGATCCTTTAGGATAACGATACAAGTGTCCATGGTGACATGTAAGAGTCAACATAGCCTCAATCTGAGGCATGGTGTGGCCGGTACCACTCAAATGGTCTCTATTTTGTTTAAAATGGACACAATTTTAAGTGAAAACAACAACTGACCTTTGGAAATCCAACCAAACGCATTATGATTGTGTTGATAATTTAGGAGAACGATACAAGGGTCCTTGGTGACATGTAAACGTCATCCCCGCCTCAATCCGAGGCACAATGTCTCCGGTACCACTAAAAGGGTCTCTCTTTTGTTTAAAATGGACACCATTTTAATTGAAAACAACAACTGACCTACGGAAATCTGACCAAAAGCATTTGTATTGCCTTGATATTTTATGATAACGATCCAAGGATCCTTGGTGATGTTTATGAGTCATCCTAGCCTCAATACGAGGCATGGTGTGACCGGTACCACTCAAAGGGTCTCTATTTTATTTAAAATGGACATGATTTTAAGTGAAAACAACAACTGATGTATGAAAATCTGATTAACGCATTAGGATTGTCTCGATTATTTAGGATAACAATCCAAGGGTCCTTATTGACATGTAAGAGTCAACCCTGCCTCAATCTGAGGCACAGTGTGTCCACTAGCACTCAAAGGGTCTCCCATTTGTTTAAAATAGACACGATTTTAAGTGAAAACAACAACTAATCTACGGAAATTCAACCAAACACATTCATATTGGGTTGATCCTTTAGGATAACGATCCACGAGTCCTTGGTGATGTGTAAAAGTCATCCTCGCCTCAATCCTAGGCACGATGTGGCTGGTGCCACTCAAAGGGTCTCTCTTTAGTTTAAAATGGACAAAATTTTAAGTGAAAACAACAACTGACCTACAAAAATATGAAAAAAATGCATTTAGATTGACTTGATATTTTATAATAACGATACAATGGTACTTGGTGACGTTTATCAGTCAACCCCATCTCAATCTGAGGTACGGTGTGGCCAGTACCACTCAAAGGGTCTCTATTTTGTTTAAAATAGACACGATTTTAAGTGAAAACAACAACTGACCTATAGAAAGTCAACCAAATGCATTCATATTATGTTGATCCTTTAGGATATTGATCCAAGAGTACATGGTGATGTGTAATAGTAAACCCTGCCTCAATACGAGGCATGGTGTGGCCGGTAATACTCAAAGGGTCTCTCTTTTGTTTAAAATGGACACGATTTTAAGTGAAAACAACAACTGACATATGGAAATCCAACCAAACACACTCAGATTGCCTTGATCTATTATGAGAAAGATCCAAGGGTCCTTGGTGACATGTCGGAGTCATCCCTGCCTCAATCTGAGGCACGGTGTGGCCGGTGCCACTCAAATGGTCTCTCTTTTGTTTAAAATGGACACGATTTTAAGGGAAAACAACAACTAACCTACGGAAATCTGACCAAACACATTTGGATTGCCTTGATCTTTTAGGAAAAATATACAAGGGTCCTTGGTGACGTGTAAGAGTCATCCCCTCCTCAATACGAGGCACAATGTGGCCACTAACACTCAAATGGTCTCTCTTTTGTTTAAAATAGACACGATTTTAAGTAAAAACAACAACTGACCTATGGAAATATGACCAAACACATTTGAATTCGGTTGATACATTAGGATAACGATCCACAGTTCCTTGGTGATGTGTATGAGTCATTCCTGCCTCAATCCAAGGCACGGTGTGTCCAGTACCACTCAAAGGGTCTCTCTTTTGTTTAAAATGGGCACAATTTTAAGTGAAAACAACAACTGACCTACAGAAATCCGACCAAACACATTCGGATTGCCTTGATCTTTTATAATAACGATCCAAGGGTCCTTGGTGACATGTACGAGTCAACCCCACCTCAATCCGATGCATGGTGTGGCCAGTACCACTCAAAGGGTCTCTATTTTGTTTAAAATAGACACGATTTTAAGTGAAAACAACAAATGACCTCTAGAAATTAGACCAAACGCAATCGGATTATGTTGATACTTTAGGAAAAAGATTCAAGGGTCCTTGGTGACGTGTAAGAGTCAACCCTACCTCAATCCGAGGCACGGTGTGGCCGGTACCACTCAAAGGGTCTCTATTTTTTTTTAAATGGCCTCGATTTTAAGTGAAAACAACAACTGACCTACGTAAATCCAACCAAATTCATTCATATTGCCTTTATATTTTATGAGAACAATACACGGGTCATTGGTGATGTGTAAGAGTCATCCTCGCCTCAATAAGAGGGACTATGTGGCCGGTATCACTCAAAGGGTCTCTATTTTGTTCAAAATGGACATGATTTTAAGTGAAAACAACAACTGACCTACGGAAATTCAACAAAACACATTCATATTGTGTTGATCCTTTAGTATAACAATCCATGGGTCTTATTTGACGTGTAAAAGTCATCCCTTCCTCAATAAGAGGCATGCTGTGGCCGCTAGCGCTCAAAGAGTCTCTTTTTTTTAAAATGGACACAATTTTAATTGAAAACAACAACTGACCTATGAAAATCTGACCAAACACATTCTTATTACCTTGATATTTTATGAAAACGATCCAAGGGTCCTTGATGATGTTTAAGATTCATCAACGCCTCAATACGAGGCATGGTGTGGCCGGTACCACTCATAGGGTCACTCTTTTGTTTAAAATGGACACAATTTTAATTGAAAACAACAACTGACCTACGGAAATCCAACCAAATGAAATTGGATTGCCTTGATATTTTATGAGAATGATCCAAGGGTCCTTTTTGACATGTATGAGTCATCCCCGCCTCATTACGAGGCACAATGTGGCCGGTACCACTCAAAGGGTCTCTATTTTGTTTAAAATGGACACGATTTTAATTGAAAACAACAACTGACGTGCAAAAATCTGAGCAAATGAATTAAGATTGTCTTGATCCTTTAGGATAATGATCCCCAGGTCCTTTTTGATGTTTATGAGTCAACCCCACCTCAATAAGAGGCACGGTGTGGCCGCTAACACTCAAAGGGTCTCTCTTTTGTTTAAAATGAACACAATTTTAATTGAAAACAACAACTGACCTATAAAAATCCGACCAAAAACATTCAGATTGCCTTGATATTTTATAATAACGATCCAAGGGTCCTTGGTGATGCGTAAGAGTCAACCCCACCTCAATCAGAGGCACGGTGTGGCTACTACCACTCAAAGGGTCTCTATTTTGTTTAAAATGGACACGATTTTAAGTGAAAACAACAACTGGCCTACGGAAATTCGACCAAACACATTTGGATTGTGTTGATCCTTTAGGAGAATGATTCACGGGTCCTTTGTGACGTGTAAGAGTCATCCCCTCCTTAATCCAAGGCATGGTGTGGCTGCTATCACTCAAAGGGTCTCTCTTTTGTTTAAAATGGACACAATTTTAATTAAAAACAACAACTGACCTATGAAAATCTGACCAAACGCATTCAGATTGTCTTGATCCTCTAGGAGAATGATCCGTGGGTCCTTTGTGACATGTAAAAGTCAACCTCGCCTCAATCTGAGGCACGGTGTGGCCGCCAGCACTCAAAGGGTCTCCCTTTTGTTTAAAATGGACACAATTTTAATTGAAAACAACAACTAACCTATGAAAATCCAAGCAAACACATTCTTATTATCCCCCTTTTTCCTTGGTTCCATTGAAGTGTTTAATAAAATTGAATGTCTAAGTGACCAATTGAAACACTCAAAATACCCATGGGATGCATTGAGGATGGCCTGACCATTTTAGGGCCACCCATGGGGTGCGTCGGCAAACCCGGACCGAGAGTGTGGCAGGGTTAAGTGGTGGGTTTTCAATTAAGAATGTGAAACCCATCTAGAATATCCCTTACTGATTTGTTAAGTTATAAATGAAATAAAGATAAGTATTCATAGGGAGATAAAGTCATAATGTGGTGTAGGAATGACATGTAAATGAGTAATTGGGTTGAAAGAGATTATGTCGATTGTTTCATGAATTTAGTTAGAAATTCCTAAGGTGATTGGGGAATGTTAAATGGTGATCTTTAAATTGTTTAGTGGAATGGGAAATGGGGAATGTGTTAATGGGTTGTAATAAAGTAATGGATGAAATTGGGGAATGGGTTAATACATGAGAATTAGGTGGTACACCTAAATGATAGAATGTAATAAAGGGATTGTGGTATGTGATATGAGAAATGTACTTGAAATGCATAAGTGGGTAAATTCTTGTGAAATTATAAATAGGCTAAATGGGTTTATGAATGGTCCATGATGAATTTGGCTAAGGCATAGGGGATTGTTGAATAAACCTAATGGGTTAAGGAACGAAAATGAGAATTTGGCTAAATTGATATGAATTGTAAATGGTAAATGTATTAATGGGTTTTGGAATAGTATTAATTCCCATGTTTTTGTTGTGGGTATACTTACTTTAATTATATTATTGAGATGCTTTTTTTTTTCAGGTGTTCGAGTGTGCTGCTGCAGATTTTTTCATAGCAGCAGACATGGCAATTATCAGCGCTTTTTTAACGCTAATAAATGGTGCTTTTATCAGCACTAAAAAAGAAGTGATAAACTAAATCTTTGTCAGTGCTAAAGAAGCTCTAATAAAGGATCAGTTTATCAGTGCTAAAGGAGCGCTGATAAAACACGCATTTATCAGAACTCTTTTAGCATTGATAAAGGGTTGTTTTATCAGCACTCCTTTAGCGCTGATAAAGTCTACCTTTATCAGTGATTTTTTAGCACTGATAAAAGTTTCCTTTATCAGCTCTTTTTAGAACTGATAAAGTACCCCTTTATCAGTGCTCAGTAAGCGCTGATAAAGGGTACCCCCCTTTATCAGTGCCAACCTTTACAATGCTTTTTTAGCACTCTTAAAGCCCGTTTTTAGCATTGTTAAAGCCCATTTTTGTATTAGTGTTATTTATATTGAGGTAAACCATATATTAATATGTGGAATAAATATAGTTAGATACATAAGTGATTTTTTATGAAAAATAAAATTTAGGATTTGAATGTTGAAGCTAAATATCCTTGGATCATTGGATATAATAATTGTAGTTCCATTAATCTTTCCAAAAATCTAGCACATCAATCTAGATCTAAACACATTGATATAAATTACTATTTTTAAGGATAATGTGGATCAAGATATTCTAAGATTGGATTTTTTTTGTTTATGGAAGAAAAATATGATACTCTTACCAATCCAATTACAAATGAGCTATTTGAGATGCTTAGTCTACAAATGGGAGTGTATCCCATGATCAATCATTGAGTTCTACTATCTATTTGGTTACCAAATATCATTTCTCATGCTTTATTTATTTACAAAGAGGATATTTAATATGTAGGGGGAGATAATTCTTGTTTATTAGTATTTTTAATGTCTTTATCGAGTTATTGTAGAATAGTGGTTTTAAAATCTTCTTTATGTGTTTATTTAACTAAGCCCCTTATGTGGAATTTCATAAATGATTTTCTTTTAGACAACACTATTGTTTGAGTTAGTTACTCTTGTTTTATATACCTAGGTAGTAGAAGTATTTATAGATTTGATTAATTCTTAATGATTTGTTTTGAGGAATTTTTTCTTATAAATTTTAGTTATTCACTTTGGTTTTATTTTCAATTAATGGGCATAGATTTGGATAGAACTGAAAAAAAATCAAAGGGGGATATTATTGAACCCACATAAGGTTTATGTTGTATTTATTGTCTTTAATTTCTTAAATGTGATGTGTTTTGAAATAATATAAAATGATATAAATGAATGAATCACTAAAATATGATTCAAGTGAACATGAGGAGATGGATATATAAAATAACTAGAATAAATGTAATTAAATGAGTTACAAAGCTAGTTTGAAGTCAGAGGAACCATTCATGAAACACTAACCATAAAAACTATTATATTTAGGGTAAGATACCATTGGTTGATGTTTTTGAATGATATATAAATCCCTATTATACTTTTAAAATGTTATATATTTCCATATAACATATTTATATGATACATAATGTCTAATTCAGATATTTTATAGAAAACAACAAAGGATACTGAACATATCATATTTTTTTTCATGCATAACATATTTTCAGAAGGATGAATCAAATTCCACAAAGTATGATCATGTGTAATATATTTCCAATATTGAGGCTAAAAATTCACAAAGTTAGTCATGTGTAACATATTCTATAATAAAAATGAACTTATGTAAGATATTGTTTTATAATTTGAGCATTCATAACATATTTTTTTTATAATAAATAACATAATTTTACGCTACAAGATAATACATAAGATATTTTTATTAGGGAAATGGTAGAATATGGAAAAGGAATTTGGAATGTGTAACATTTTATCTGGTACGTAACATTTTTAATGAAAATTTTAATATATTGATGAAAAAAAACATATTCTATATGATTCATAATATATCAGTTCCAAGGGAAATTTGGAAAGGTATGGTGATTAGTCAACCTTAAAGGAGCATAACCTCATTGAAAATGATTTGTGTCTATTACTTTTCTACATTAGTGAGTATCATCGGAGAATGGTGTTTAATTAGTGTGAGAGTTGAAATGGTTTTTAAAATATATAAACATTGAGTGAACCCCTATCAGTTTTTATCACCTTTCTTATGATCCAAAAACATCAAAGGGAACCATCGAAAGACTAAAATAAATTTATAGAGGTATACACACTATTTATAACTCCACTTATACACAAAAAGTTTGGATCAAATACCTAATTAAGATAAGTTTTCATATATAGGGAGGGTGAGGATTAAATATTTCTCAAGAAAACCCTATCATCATTCTCTCCCACCTTAGAATGAATCTCATTGAATAATCTCAACAAAACACACTCATATCTAGATTCCATTATTGCATAAATCGGAAAATTTAGGCTTAAGGAATCATCCACCACGTTCCCTTTTGTAGGGGTATAGTCCAAGTTGAAATAATAGGTTTTTAGTTTCTCAATCCAGTTCCACTACATGTGGTTCAATTCATTCAGGGATAATATACACTTAAAAATTTTATGATTAGTAAAAATAATGAGAATATCCATGAAAATATAATGGAACCGTGTTTTCAAAGAATTCATCATTAATCCCAATTCGTGGTTGTGGGTGGGGTCATTTTTCTCATTTGGGCATAATTAGCTTGAACCATAAGACACACCATTATCACCCTACATCAATACACTCCCTAATATCATAACTGAAGTATTATAGAAATAGTATAACCCAATCCCAACTTATAAAGGATAAGGTTAGGAGTTGGAAATGCTAGGTGTGGGTGTCTTTGGAAAGTAAGGAACTGGGCGAGATAGGAGGGGGTTCCTTATTCAGGGAGTTCAATCACTGCAAGGACACATAACTTTCTGGTGGACCTAGTTCCCTTTTTTAGAAACTAGGAGGAAGCACCCTATCTTAGGACTCTTTGTGTCTTATCTATAGTAGATCATCCTCATGCTCTAGATTCAAGGGCCATTGAGTGCAATGGTTTCCTTCTGAGGTTGGATTAAATCTCAATACAGATGGTTATTGCAAAGAGGTCATTGATTATGGAGGAGGGGTCACGTGGGACCATAAGGGGAGTGTGGTTATGAACTTTAAGGCACACTATAGGAATGGTACTAGCATTTAGGATGAGGAGAAAGCGTTGCTGTCTGGGATCTTACTGAGCATCCAGAAGAACATCAGTTTATCCCACAAGGAGATTGATTCAATGATCATTTATAGCTCCGTTCATGGTAAAGATCGAACTCTGTGGTCGATATGTTATATCATAAGAAAATGCAGAGCTCTTCAAAGAAACGATATTAAGGTCACTCATACCTGGCATGAAGGAAATAAAGTTGCAGATCATTTATCATCAAAATATGCCCAAGACCTTGAAGTCACCTACTCTCCCAACATTTCTTTCTTTAAACCTCAGGGTGAGTCTTTAATGCGAGGATATGCCCTCGGCCTGCACTACTTTAGGCCTCCTTAGGCCCTGTTTGTTTTCATGCTTGTTCCTTATTTTTACTTTAATAAAATTGGAATCCATGATGATGATGGATTTCAATAAAATAAGGTTAAGATTTATAGTCAACCTCACACAAAACTTCTTAAAGGATCATTGGAATTTATTATTCTAATCAAATTTCGCCCCATTTTTAGTAATATCTATCAAGATAGATTTCAATATTGATAAATTATAGACAAAATGACTATAAAACTAGCTATACTAAGAAGCTTCGGATCTAAAATACAATATTGGGTATCTCTTAGGATATCATATCATATATCTTTTTGAGATCCATAAAAATTTCCTTCTTAGATACCAAATGACATATGAACATCACTTCCAGGATCCAACCTAGAAATTCAATATCTTATCATAGAATATTTGAC
The DNA here is from genome assembly GCA_963277665.1 of Viscum album. Classification (NCBI taxonomy): domain Eukaryota; kingdom Viridiplantae; phylum Streptophyta; class Magnoliopsida; order Santalales; family Viscaceae; genus Viscum; species Viscum album. Next base: position 1,172,630,544 of record OY728157.1, on the reverse strand, counting down.
TCATCAATATTCTCAAAATGATATCCAAAAGGTTCTGATGGTCCAATTTCATCTTGGAGTAGACAATGATATCATATAAATAATCACCAAAATAGTGTTTAGGTATCAATGGAATATCAAATTCATCAAGTTTATAAAAACTGTATGGGAATTAGTAAGTATAAATAACATAAAAAAATACTTTAAATGTACTTACATGCTCTAAAAGGTGGTCCTATAAATATATTCTACACCCACAGTGAGCCAATGGTATCTCAGCCTTTGGTAAATATTAGAAATCAACCATGCTCTATTGAACAGATTAAATAAATATTCAATTCAAGGAAACATATCCTTATTCTTAATGATCACTACATTAAAATTCCAATAATAATTTAAATGTAATATGGTTTTGTCAACTTTATTTATAAATAAAACCAACCATTCCCAAAAATAAATAAAATAAGACTATTTCTATTGAGATAATTATTCTGATCTTTCAATTCTTTCAACCTGGCATTGGCCATTAAATATGATGTTAAGAATGTAAGGCTCTCCCCTAGGCCTAGATCAATAGAGAAATATATCACTTTCTAGGTAAGAAATGTAGAAAAATAATCAATAAAAATCTTGAAATTACCACTCACTACCCATGAAAGCTTACCATATAAATTTTTATCAATAAACTAAAAAATAGACTTATCATCTGTAAAGAGATTGATCCAATATCCAAAACAAGGGGTCCTTTTCTTACTGACCATGGGTCCCAGTCAACTTATAATACATGAGTGTTCCCATCCAAATAATGAAATAAAACCCTTAAATGGTAGTAGTAAATATAAGACTTTATATAAATCATCCATCCAATACCTTAAATAAGATCAAATACATCCAGTTTAAGCACTAAAAAATCTGAATTAACATCAACATCAAAAACTATCCCCTGACAATTAGGGAACTCAAAACCTATCTCTCTCCTCTTTATTAAGGGAGTTTAGAGGTCTATGACAAATGATATCAGGTTCTATTGTCAATACAAGGAATTAACAAACTTATATAAAATTAAATAATTGGATTCACTTTCATCAAATAAATATAAATCCTTAGAAAATGTAACAAATTCCGTACCCCTCACAGTCACAAAACCAAAATTAGAATCCTCTAGAACAAGTTCAACTGTATAAATAAAACTATACTTAGGACCACCCTAAGTATTCTTGTACACCTGAGAGTCCCCTATGATAATGATATCATACTCCCTTGGATGAATTTGACTATAACAAAGAACCTATGATAACGAATATCAAACTCTACAACCATATGGAGGATATTTAAAAAAGCACTGAAGGTGGACTAGACACCCACACTGGTGGAATGTCTTAGTAGATTATTGGTAGTCCTACTTAGTATGACCTAATTTCCCACATTAGAAGAAAACCATTGGCTTATTCTATGATGATACCTTCAATATATAATTTGATGAATGGTGGATGATCCTGCCACCACCTTAGTGGGTTTCTTCTCACTCCCTTTTCTAACTAGAAGACGTGCTCTGACTACCCCCATGACCATAGATCTACCACTCAAACCTTTTTATAACTTTATATTGTTCTCTTACATCATATCCTTTTCAACCAAATCTATATTGGTCGAAAATCAATAGATAATAATCCTTTATTAAATATTTGGATTTAATTCAATCTCAAAGTGTCAAGGTTTTAAGTAATTATTTATGAAAATATCTAGGTCTAGATGAACCTACTCAACAGAGAGTAACATGGACCATTACTGATCTATTTCCTCGATCAAAATTCATAAATTCCCTATATTTTTCCACCCTCAATGTCTTTGGGCTGAACTATTGATTAAAAATTTGTTTGAACTTGTTCTATGTAAGATACTTATGAAACCTATTTATCATAATACACTCTCATAACATGAGGCCAGGTCCTTCCAATATTTATATGGAAAATATAACCCTTTAGGTCTCATGATTTTGAAGGAATGTGAATTTTTTTCAATATTATCTATCCATTCTATAGAATATTGGGGTCTTCAATCATTATAGAAGATTAGTGGATTCTAATTAGTAAATTAGAGAGTGTGATCCACCTATTGAGCTTAACCTTGGTCACCTACCAACCTTAGGGACTGTATGGTCCTGATAACAAACTCAATGATGACGGGGTATACCATCTGTATTTTGGACATATTATAAAATTTTATCATGGTTGATATCGAATCATCCATTTTCTAATTTGATGGACCATTCCCATATTTTACAAGAAATAAACTTCCTGACCAATTAAAATTTTCTAAATAATATCAACAAAGGTGGTCTCTTGAACAAAGAACAAATCATTTAACATTAAATTTAATTTTAATTTAAATATATTCTAAGAAATTATACCTCAAGCTTTATATATTTATTTAATCTTGATTTTGATCATACAAAACCCTTTTCAATCAATCATTATTGCGTTTGGAGGATATATTTGTAGAATCCCTACAATGTTGATCTACATGCTCTACCATGATATCCAAACAAGGTCGATGGACTAATAAGTTATAGAACAATATATCAATCATCTTGAAATGTTTATATTGATCATTGTGATGATTCCTTTAGTCCTAAAGAAACATCCTGGAATTCTTATTCTTGGGATGATTGAGTAGGAAAAAGAATCACTAATAAATTATTTAGTCTATAGAGAGAGCTCTAGATTTTGTTGTGCACATTGAGTCTCCATTTCCATCCATCTCCACATAATAGATATAATCATATATTTATAGATATAGGGTTAGGGTTAAAATATTATTTAATTTCACAATGAACCTTAAATAATATAATAAAACTTATATGACCAAATTCCATGTAACAATAATAATAATAATATTTTCTCATGGTGTTCCATAACTAACACAATGATACATATTATTATACCAACTTAAAAATTAATATTTATCAATGGAAAAAATATTGGTATTCTAGTATAACTTAGAATAATTAAATATTATATATAACCATATTAATTAATTAACTTGAGAATTAAAATTTATTTATTTTTTCGTGATATATAAATCCTAAATACAATTATTCTTTATACATGAGAATAATATTTATTTAAATAATTAAATTCAAATATAATTTAATTTATATTAATATAGAAAATTAGTGTGTGACTCTATAAGATTATTTAATATTAAAATTAGGTGGTCTTTCTTATGTAAAATATTAATATGACACCTTGTACGTACCCTCCCAGATTCAGTACTCATAAAAACAAGTATTACATTACTTTCTTGATAACCTTAGTAATATACTAATAAAACTATATTTAATTAAAAATGAAAATTATTATTACATATCTTAATTTTTATAATAATTTTTAGGTTTATAGATTTATATAATTATGATATAACATAAATTGATAAATATCATTTTATTTGTTTCAAATGGACAATTCTACCATTACATGAGAAACTACTTAATACATGGAATGTTTTCAACATCTCCCACAAATTCTTTCAATAATGATATTTTTAAAAACATTTCACCCACACTAATTTTATCTATAACATATGGAAATTAAAAAAATAATAAGGGTTGTACTAAAACTCCCACTAATTTAAATATTTAACTGAAACAACATTGGAATAAACATGACATAAATATTATAAAAGAAATAGACAAACCAAATGAATCCATAATCAATATGAAATTGGGATCATGTTATATAAATGATAATAAAATAAAAGAATTGATATAAATATTATTTTTCTCATACTTGTGGAATTCATAATTACATACATCAAAAACCTAATTTAAAGGCCTTATTCTAAGACAATTTCCTATTATGGAAAGTTAAATACTCCAGAAAACCACTTGTTTTGTTTCATGAGATCTCTCGTTGAATAAAGGGGATAAATAATGATAGGAAACACACAAAAATTGTTTAATCCTAGTGAATTCACTATATTCAACATGTATTAATATCAAGGATTTATTCCAAGACAATATCCCATTAGTGGAAGAGGCATGCACAAAAGCCCAAATTGTTTTGTCTCATGAGATTTGTTAGTGAATCAAGGGATATATTATGCTGACCCCCACCTTCACTTAATTAAGTAAAATTCATTCAACATATGATAAATTTAAAAAATAATATATAATGAACATTTAAAATAATAATTTTTTATTTAAATAACAATATACAAAATGCCAACACATTTCCCCATGTCAATAAATGGGATGACCTAATCATAACCCATTAGGAGGAAGAAGGTGGATAGATAAAAATACATATTCAACTTGGAGCTAATAATATATATTATAATTATAATACTTCTCCCCATGTTAAAATAATATCATACTTTCTAGGCGAACATCATCCCATCTGAGTTATATAAAATGTGATTTTCACACCATATAAAGTAATGGGTATACAGTTTAGATGATGCTAGAATAACTTTATTGTAATACATTTACAGAAAGAAAATGTATGCTTTTAATTGAATATATCCCAAGAAGTGAGAAATTTTTTTCAATGGGTTTATGTGGTAGGAATATATATCCCAATAAAGAAAATATAGAGCACTATATAATATAATAAAATGGTAGAATTTCCCAAATTATATAAAATAAGTTCAAATAAAAATTACAAATCAATGAAAAAAAGTTATGAAAAATCATCACTACCAGAGAAACAACTCAATCACAATGTACATGAATAAGGGAATGCGATTTGTCCAGTAAATACCTTATAATACAAGTAAAATAACATTCACTATATAATACCTCAATAAAAAAATGATGCACTCATTTTTTTTGGCAAAAATATAAAAGATTTTAAATGATTTTGAATGGGTTTTAATGTAATTAACAATATAATTAAATATTTTTTTAAAATGTGGGAATTTAAATTTGAGAAATTAATATTCATTTAAATAAATAAAAAATATTTAATTTATAGGTTTTATATATAAATCTGATATTCTGGTGAATTTCACCAAGTGTGCGAATTAATTTTTTGATAAAAAATGGACAACCTAGCTTTCCCTCACCCAAAAGGCACCATTCCATTTAGCTACCCCAACAAGGGGCCTACAAAACAAGGAATACCCATGGGAAGTCCGACATGTGAATTAGGGGGTATGATCCACACATGGAGGAGTAAAAATAGTATTTTGGTCATGGATTGTGTGGGTTTTCATGTTTGTGCGACCTATTAATCTCTGTGTGCAGTGTAGTAGTAGGCTGTTCCCATAGTCGGATATTTGATCTGCTTTACCACTAAATTTATTGTATTATACAACTCAACCTCACATTTTTCTAATGTGGGAAAAATTTATACATGGTAACTATTCCCGTTTTACAAAAATGTCTCCCTTTCATACTTAAACCACTCAACCCTACATCATAAATTTCCATCACCACTTGATGTCACCACCACAATTTATAATTTCTATGAAACATCATGACATCCACATGAGAGATTGGGATCTAGATAAATTCAATAAAATAATGTTTTAGATCAACATGAATAAATTCTATACCCCTTATTGATGACAATAAAGCTTAGATCAATTGGAGACCACACCATGCATGTTGGGAGTGCTATTCGACCACTGTGAATGCCGAATTGAGGAAAGAGGTACCTTGTGCTGTTGTACACCCATTATACCATGAGCTCTCTATGTAGGGGGGTTATGTTCCTTATTGTTGGACCAATAATGTTTAGGTGTCCAAAAATGAAGAATCATGGGTTGGATTAGGGGAATAAGGTTATGTCATGGCATATCAAGCTATGTTATAGACATAAAGAATAAGAATGCATAAAGATGGAGCTACAACAAAGTAATATCACTGCACTATAGAGATGATTAATTTTTAAGGACCATTTTTCTGGGGAGAAATGGCCACATAAGGCTATTTCATATAATATTACACAACACCATAGAGGGTGTAATATTTTAAGTGTACAATATTTGAAAAATTTAGTAGAGAGTGAGACTTAGATATAGATAAGTGGGCTACCATGTATCCCATTCTTGGAAATACATGGAAGAATTTTCTAAAACATAATATATCCTACCATTCCATTAAAGTATTCTTTGCTAATAATTTTTAAATAATTCTATTTTAGAATATTAAATGTGAATACTTTAAAAAGATATATTCAACCCTTGATCAAGACAATTAATATTTGAAAAAAATAAATGAAACATAGGAGACTCCCTATATAAATGAATGGGGAACAATACCATTGAATGGGAGGATTAACGGATTGGAGAACCATAACCGTTGTTGTTGATCTATTTTTTCTACATTTATTTTTACTTTTTTTACCATTCTATCTACACCTATAACTCCCATTAATTATTCTATAAGGAAGGGGTAGAGTCCTTAAGTGTTTGAATGATAGATATGTGACCCAAATTAAAATTACTAACTCTAGTTTCATATGAATTTATAAATATGTTTTCTTTGTTAAATGGTTTTCTAATTTTAATATCAGAATATAAGATGACTGAGATTGAGTTTGTGATTAATTATTTATTTTATATATTTCCTTGATTAATAAATATTTTCTCCATCTAAATAATTTTGAATCATATCAATTTATTAGTTTAAAACTAATTAGAGAGTGTTTAATGATTACTAAACACGTTAGGAGGAAAATTTTTTATTTATAGGATTCTTAGGAATTTCAATACCTGATTCAGTAATACCTAGGTTATTATTGAAGAATCATTTTGGATTTCTCACATTTAAAGTATAGTAATACAAGTAAATAAATTGTGCAGATTACTTTTATAATCCTAAAACTTGATCAAGGGTGAAAAAAAGATGATTGTAAATCCTTTAATTAAATAAATTCAAAAAATAAATCATTTAATTTTATAATTACTTGGATAGATTAAAAAAAATTATTCCATACCTAAACCCCAATCCATTCTCTCATCTCATTTTTATATTCCATGTTACTTTGTTTTATAGTTTTAGTGATACCATTCAATTTATTAACTTTTTCTTTATGAAAAAAATATTAAAGTACTACTCCTTGGAGATTATTTTCGTTACTAATAATAAAATATCCATTAGGTAGGATTGGATAACCTTTTCCATACCCCATGAAAGGCATGCATCTAAACTTGGAACCATTTTTAGGGAGTGATTGCTAATCTAACCAAAAAAATTCATAACTAAGACCTCCAATGGAAAATTATTTTTTTGATCCTAATATAGAATAGACCTTTCTAACTAGACTTAGTAACACTAAATTTTTTGAATAAAACAGTTCAGAAGACTCAAGTGAAACCTCAAGTGATCACTACAGGAACATCATAATGGAATAAACCCACAAAATATTTTAAGTGACTTATATTCCCTATAAAATTCTAACATAAAAACCAATTATCAATATATGTTTAAAAAAATGGCTTTTAATTTCAAGTCAATATGATTATCATGATTCCTAAATTACATGGAATTTCTAGTGAAGATCCCAACCGACACATTCAATAATTCAAATTTTTCTTGTTCAAAATTCAAGATGAGAGGAGTATCTTTGGATCAAGTCAAGTAGAGGGTGTTAACATTTTCACTTAAGGAAGACACCTAGGAGTGTTTTTATAGATTATAAAACAGTTATATCCTTGGGTGTGATGATATCAAAATAAGTTTTATGAAAATATTCTTCTTAACCTCATGGATCCTATTAATAAGGAAGCAAATCTACACCATAAAACAAGATAAGGGTGAGACCCTCAATGATCACTGGGAACGATTCCGGAATATTTTTTCAAACTACCCTCAACATGAAGTGGAATAAAAAGACATTATAGTCTTCATACACCTAGGATTTATGAAAAAAAGTGGCACCTCTTGAATGTATCATCTTGGGGAGCTTGGATTGACAAATCACCCATGATATTTAGGAGACTAATTTAGGAGATAACATTGAATTCCAATTAGTTTTGAACAATAGGTTAAAACCAAATAAGTATTCTTGAGTTAAGGGAATATGATTCATCATCACCTTATATAATTATACACTTAAATAAATGACCATTTTATTGAGATAGAAAACTATAAATCAATTTAATGAGCCACAAGACCCACCATGGTTATGTATATTGTGTTTATTTCCAATCATTATATTTACTAGTTTGATGAATTCAAGGATATGGAGAGTTGCATGTACATATTAAAACCAAGAAAAATTCAATAAAAATAAATCATGGAGAGAAGGAAAATTTCAATAGGGATTTAGAGGTAATAAAACCAGCCCAGACCTAACTTTTCTAGCCAATACCCAAATAATCATCCTTTTTTACAATCATTAAAGAAACCTTACCAAGAAAAATCTTATCAACCTCCTCGTTTTTAAAAAATTCTTATGAATAGACCTATTCTAGTGCACCAAAAGCTTAATAAATACAAGGAATGAAGATTTAGAAGACTGAAAATATAGTATAGGACTTTTAATGTAAGTTTCAGAGACTAATGGACATGATTTCCAAAATCCTAGGAAAATTTCCATCCCAAAACATCCTAAACATTAAGTAGAGAGTAAATATGATCTTCACCTATAATGAAAATAATATTCATCTACCAGAACCCTTGGAAGTTTAATATAGACTAAAAGAAGGTAAGTTTGAAAATCTTGGAGAGAATCTGGAGGAATTCCTCACACAAACAAAAGAAGAAGAAAAAAAGGAGAAGAAAAACTCATGAAAATATTTAGAAAGGAAAGATTGAAAACACAATATCTAAGGTAGAAAATTTAGAAATATGATGTTATGGTACCATTACCTTCCATGTTTAATCAGTCACAAAATATAGAAGAATAAAAAATCTAAAGAGACATCCAAGATACATTTGAAAAGGTTAAAATAAACATACCTATCTTAGAATCTATATGAAGAATTATAAAATATTCTAAATTTATCAAGGATATTTTCACCAAAATAAAATGTCTTGATGGTAATGAGAGAATTATCATAGGTATGTGTGTCTCATACATGATCACCCCACCATTACCCAAGAAATTTAAAGATCTAGGGATATTTTATAATCCCAATACTGTTGGTTCTTTGAAATTTTTGAATTATTTGTGTGACCTTAGTGGTTCTATAAATATTATTTATCACACTAAATTTTCATATTTTAAAATAAGAAAATTGAATCCTGCTAGATTGGTTTTCCAACTAAAAAATAAAACCACTTTTTTATAGTAGGAGTTTTAGAGGACATGCAAGTGGGAGTGGAAGGACTAGTTTTTCATCTATACATTTATTTTCTCACAATTGAGGAATATAATGCACTAGAAAATTCACCAATTATATTTCAAAAAAATTTGTAAATAAGACTTATTTGATCATCAGTGTTCATGAAAGAAACCCCACTACGGAGCTTGTAAATATTGTGGTGTACTTCACTGTTATTGAATCCAACAAGAACCCTTCAAACAATCATTCATTCTTTGAAACTTATTATTAAGAAGGTATTGAAACCATTAAGGTTTGATTTATGATTGAAGAATCCTTAGAAATAGGTGATCACATTTCTATTGAAAATAATAAGGAAAAAGTGAGTAATAAAAAAATATAAAAATTTTATTTTCAAATTTCAAAAAGAAATAACCTATGATTTATTTGATATTTTTTTGGAATATTATAACATAATTCCCTTTATATAAGAATTTAAATATTTGTAAGGGTGGAATTTAAATTCATTGTCATCTCTAAATAAACCCACAAATCTAGAATTAAAACCTCTACCATGTGATTTAAAATATGTGTATCATGTGGAAGAAAAAAATTGCCGATAATAAAAAATAATAACCTATCCAAAGAGAATGAGTAAACTTTAGTTGATATTTTGAAAAGAAACATCCAATATATAGGATAAATAATAGGAGATATACCTAAAATTAACCCAAGTTTTATTCCTATAAATGTTTTCAATAGGGGGACTCTCACCCAATTTGGTAACCACAAAGGAGGATAAAAACAACTATTATTGTTGTAGTTAAAAAAGAAATAGATAAGTTTCATATAGTTTATATTATTTAACCAATTATTAACTAAAAATTATTTAGCTCCATCCATGTGTTTCCCATGAAAAATTATTCAATGATTGTGAAAAACAAGAATAATGAATTAATTCCTACGGGATTTCAAAATAGTTTGGGTGAATGCACTAAAAAAATAAATCAGAATCAAGTCACCAAAAAATAACATTTCCCCATCCTATTCATTAACCAAATATTAAAATATAAGAGAGTAGGACTTATTATTGTTTCTTGGATGGGTTTTCTAGATTTCTCCAGGTACCAATTTCACGATAATTCCAAGAGAATAAAACATTAACTTATACTTTTAGGACCTTTTCATACAATAAGATTCATTTTGGGTTTTGTAATTCTCCACGTACATTTTCATTGTTTATGGTAGGTATATTCTCAGATCATATTGAGGTTTTATTCGAGGTATTTCTTAAAAAAATTAATATTTTTGGAAATTCCCTTGACCATTACTTGGGAAATATAGAAAAAATCTTGAGAAAATACATTGAGGAAAATATATTTTTATCCTTGAGAAGTTTCATTTTATGGTCACGAAAGGGATAATGCCAGAATATATCATTTGAAAAAAGGCATCAAGGTAGATAAATATAAGGTCCAAGTGATTAATACTTTATAATGCATCAAATAAAGTTGTAGGAATATACCTATACCAAAGGATTAAAGGAATACCATAAGTGATAAATTATTTTTCAATAACCATGGATGCTACTCATATCAATTACATAACCACTAAATAGATGTTTCTTGCTATTGTATTTACATTAGATAAATCAAACCTTATTTACATGAAAATAAAATGGTTTTCACTTATAAAAATGAAGACCTTATAGGATTAATGGATAAGGATGATTCCAAGATATGGTAAGTAAGATGGATACTAATATTTAAAGAGTTAAACCTAGAGATATTTGACAAGAAGGGAGTCAAAAATTAGGTGGCAGATCATCTTAGTAAATTTCCCATCACTGTTGAAATTGAAACTCTAGAACTGAACCCACTAAATTATCATATATCTAGAGATAAACTATATATAATGGAATGTAAATTAATATAGTATAACAACATAGTAAATTATTTGGAAACATCTCATATACCATCTCACCATAACTCTCATAAAAATAAATAAATAAAGGTTGATATTTGAAAGGATCATTCTATTTGGAATATTTGTAATGATCAAGTCATAGGAAGCTTATTACCAATGAAAGAAATATAATTTTTATTGTATTTTTTTCATATACTAAATTTTGGAGGCCATTTTGGACCCTAAATAGTTGGAATAAATGTTTTATAATTTATAACATACTAAAAATACTTATTTAAATATGCTAATGAATATTTTAAGAACTATGAAAAGTGTATTTTTTTTGAAATATTTTTAAATGAAAAGAAAGACCTCAAAAACCTATCATCTTTTTGAATTATTTGAAGTGTGGGGTATTGATTTTATGGGACACTTTTTAATATTTTTTTTAATTCTTTCATTTTACTTCTTGTTGACTATGTCCCGAAATGGGTGGAGGCTAAGGCCAACAAGACTGATGATGCCAAATTTTTCTATGATTTTGTGAGGTCCAATATCTTATGTATGTTTGGATTTCAAAGAGACTTCATCAATGAACAAGAGACTAATTTTTTCAAAATAATAATTGAGGATATGATAAAAAAATATGGGTACTCCAAAATTAATCTACACCATACCATCCAAAAACAAATATCCAAGTTGAAGTTTCCAACCAGGAGGTTAAAGTTATTTTTGAGAAAATATCCAAACCCAAATATAAGGATTAAAGAGAAAGGATTAAAAACAAAATATGTGAATACCACAAAACATAAAATACACCCATTGGTATGATTTCATATTGGTTGATTTATCAAAAGAGTTGTAATTTACTTGTTGAATTTGAACACCAAGCTTATTAGGCTATAAAAAAGATGAATTTGGATTTGGTGAGTGATGAAAAAGAGAGGAAACTTCAGTTATAAGAGTTGTAAGAATTATGAAGGGTGGATATTGAAAATTTTAGAATCTAAAAAGAGATAACCTAAGTGGCCCATGAAAATCATATTCAGATCAAGTCATTTCAACCCATAGAAAAAGTTTTTCTATGTAATTCTAGATTGAAGTTGATTTCATGTAAGATTTGTTCCAAGTGGGAAATACATTTTATTATTAATCCTGTCTATAATTTTTATTCAACTAAATTTAATAAATAATAATAATAAAAAAATTCCCTATTAATGGTAAATTATTAAAAATTATCCTTGGGAATTTACCCCATGAATAGGAGGAGGAACTCGAACTTCTCTAACCCATATACTGATTTCTTATCTTGTGGTTAGGAAAAGTGAATAAAATTAACCAACGATAATTATGGGAGGAAAACCAAGTTTTAAAGTTTTTTTAGGATTTATGATTTTAGGATATAAAAAATTATCGCTTAACCATTTTTAACTTTAATGATATAGACTTACACTGGTTTGATTTATGTTTTTTATATAGGACCATTATGAAAGGAAGTCATCAGACAATCCCAAACAATGAGTATAAAGTGAAAAAAATCGTCATTATAAAATGGAGTTTATTATTACATTATTTATCATTTAAATCCATAAATATTTTCTAAAAAATCTGTTTAGAACTGAGAATTGACAGAATATATGTTAAACTAAAAATTGGTTTGATATACTTTAACTTTTTTTCTTTACTTGAATTATATAGGATAAATGAGTTTCATAGAAATCCTATAATTACATGTTTTATATTTCAATGAAAATGATACTGAATGAGTAAAATTTATAATTTAATAATTATAGTGAATTATATAAATTTAATTTACCACTCATGATTTTAAGTAATTGGTTGATTTAAGTAAATGAAATTTCCTAAACATTTCTCAGACTTTGAATTTATAAAATTCATGTGAATTGATTTTATATTATTATCCATACATTGAATTGTTTTACAATTTCATATTTCCATTAACCAAGATTATTTCTAGGCACAATAATTTCTATTTAATCTTGAGTATATTTCCTTAGTGATCTTGTGGCATGTTAACTTCTAGTACTTTCATTTGAACTTGTCAAAAATATGCTTGAAAAAAAAACACATTTAATATGAATGAGGAATTTTTTTTTGATAATAACTTATCTTTAATATTCCCATTTCTACATCAATCCTTTTTTATCCCATTGATAACATAAAAGAACTTATTAAGAATGATCCACATTTCAAGACATTTATATCCATTCCCACCCTCTTCTTAATATTTGCAAGATATTTTAATGTTAAATTATGGGGAGAGGGAAGTAATGATATAAGGAAGAAGTGTGGGGGTGATATTTTTGTAATTGAGAATGGTTATTGATTCCTTCATCTTAATTTTATTATTTTCTCTTATTGAAGAAAAAGGAAAAAATATTTTTTTTGTGAATTGAAAAAATAACAAATAACCATTATTAGACCGATTATTTTTATCATATGTGGTTAGGTGGTGGATGTGATATTTTTTCCAATAATAGATTTAAAAAAAGTAAAACTGATCATAAAAATTATTTCAGAAAAAAGAAAGAAAAAAATTAGAAAAATATAGAAAATTTAGGAAAGATAAATTCATTCATTATGCTTTCATTGGTCCTTACCATTAATTTGATCTTAGGAAAATGTTTTTTTTATTTTTAAGGGGATAATTTTATTTGGATTTTAATTTTAATATCCTGATTTAAACTTAAGATAGATGCCTCCTCTTTTGATCCATAATGTTTTTCACATCAATACCTACCAACCATAAGCCTCAGAGTCATTATAATAATAGATTCATGTACTCATGATTTCTTGTGGTGTTGGTCTTTACAAAGTGAAGAAAAGTAGTTCATTTACAAGCCTATATAAAACGATCATGTTCCCATGATAAGAGAATAACTCTACTTGAATTAGTATTTTGAATGTTGAAATAAAAGATTTAAAAAGAGAGGTATATTATTACTTCACATGTTTAATAATAATAAATTGAGTAGCTTGAATTAATGAAAAGATAAGTTATACCATTTTCAAAAGGGAGAAAAGAAAATGATTCAATTGATTTTTTTGTTTAAAATTTAGAATTTAAATTGATGTTTTATAAGGAAGTTGAAAATTTGATTTAATATTGATAATTTTTTGATTTTATTTCTTTGAGATTTAAATATTGGAAACATGGTGTTTCTCATTAATTTAATATTTATATTTCATTATTATGGATACGTATAGTTCATGTTTGGTTGTAATTTAGGTACTCAAATTTTAATTCCAGAATTTTATCAAATTTAAATTATTTTGAATTGGTTCTAATGAAAATTACCATTTAATTTATTGTTTTTTAAATGTGGGAATTTAAATTAGTGAAATTAATATTATTTTAAATTAATAAAAAAATATTTAATTTAGAAGATTGATTTTTAAATCTAATTTTTGGGTAAATTTGACCAATTGTGTGTAATAATTTTTGATAAATTTTTTTCGCCTAGATAACCCTCATCTATAAGGCACCAGGCCATTTAACCAGCCCAAAAAGGGGATGACAGATGAAGGAACCCTAATGGGAAGACCCTCATGGGTAGTAGAGGGTGTGAGATTCATAGTGAGGATCCCACATAATGGTTGGGATAAGGCCTATTATGGCCGTGCATGTTGGCATGACCCATGTCTCTATGTGTGCAGTGTAGTGGGATATCATCCCCATAGTAGGCATTCTGAGCTTCTCTTACACAAAATTCAATATATACTTGTGCTAAAACTCATGTGTTTCTAATGTGGTACAAAGTTATGTGTTGGAAATGTTCCTAAAAAAATGAAACACCACCTTTCCACACCCAATATTGTTGAACCCACCTCATATATTTACCTCATTGATACTCTACTGTTCAATGTTTGCATCATAATATACACTCATTAGGAAACACTATGTAAGTCATTGGAGAGATAAGTATTGAGCTGAAATAACTACACCAATTATCAAGATCACCATGAATAAACTCTGGACCCTCAAAAAATATAGGAGAATCCCAATTCAAAGGAAGAATACACCTTGAATTCTAAGAGTACCTTCTATCTACTATCTAGGCCAGTTGGAGGATGAAGGTACCAAGAATCATTTTACACCTGTAGTGTCATGGGATCACCCTGTAGGATGGTTATGTTCTATGGTCTTGTTTATGAATAATTAACATGTCTAAAATGATAGAATAAAGGGATTGATAAGGGGAATAAGGATATGCTGTGGTATGTTGAGATATTACATATACATGAATAACAAGAACATGTGAAGAAAGAGTTACACCAAAGTAATATCACCACGTTGTGGAGATGTTTAATTTGGATGAACCAAATTTTTGAGGGAAAAAATTCCTATATAAGGGTGTGCAATAGAAGTTTACTCCCACCATGGATTGTGTAATATTTGTAGTGGAAAATATTTGAATAATTAAATGGAGGGTGTGCTATTATCTTGGAGAAGTGGGCTGACTTGAAGCCCATGCATGGAAAAGAATGAATAATTGGCCATGCTACAGTAGATATATCTATGCCATATAAGTGTTTTTATCTTTAAATTTTTAATGGTCAAAATTTTAGCATTTTTAAAGTTAATATTTAAAAAATATACATTCAAAATTTTACCAAGATAATGGATATTTTAAATTAAATAAGAAAATATAGGGAACTCTTCCCTCTATAAATAAAGTGGGATCACTACCACTGAATGAGAGGATTGGAGGATTGTAGAACCACCACCAGCACCACTGATTTGTTTATATTAAATTTATTTTTTTTACTTTGTTTATACCATGTTGTATACACCTCTTATTACTATTACATCCTCTATAATGTATTTTTAAAATCCTTAAGTGGTTGGGTGAAGGTGAGGTGGCCTAAATTGTAATGCTTTATTCTAGTTTCATATGAATTCATGAATATGTTTTCTTTGTAAAATGGTTTTTAGTTATCAGTTTTAGAGTTAATCAATAATGTGATATTTTTGTGATTAATTATGAATTTTAATAATTTCATAGATTAAGAAATATTTTCTCCCTCCAATTTTTTTTAATCACATCGATAGATTGGTTTAGAATTAAGTGGATAGTGTTTAGTAAATTCTAAACAAGAGAGGAAAATAAAATGGCATTTCTTGGATGATTGGGAATTTTAAAAATTCATTTGGTATTTGCTATATTTTTTAAATAAGAATCATTGTTTCCTTCACACATTTGATGGACAATAATCTAAGAAAGAAAATTTTTAGGGTAATTTTCACAATAATAAAACTTGATCAAGGGTGAAAAGGAAAAAAATGATTGTTAATATTTTCATTGAATAAATTAATAAAAATAAGAGATTAATTTCAAAAGGACTATGATAGAATTATAAAAACTAAATCCAAACCTAAATCCAAATCACTTATCTCTCATATAATTTTCATAATCTATGTTTTATAGGTTTACAATCTTAATGATCTCATTCAAATTATTTGATTCTGTATTATGACACAAAGATTAAAGAACTACTAATTTGAGATGATTTTTATTACTAAAAATAATATATCTATTGGGTATAATTAAAATATATTCTTCCACACACCATTTTATACATGTTTTATAACACCATACAAATGGAACATGGTGCAAAAAATGTATCACATCTCAATGAATGATAATTGATTCCAAGAAAAGCCTTACAACTTAGAAAATTTCTAATCAAAACCCCTTTAAAGAGAAGGATTCGAATTGAAATTTAAATACCATAATTAAAATATAATTAATGATATTATTCCTCAAATAGGAAATATATACACCACATAAATGAAATTAGGTGCATAAATACAACACTTGTCTCAATGAAGGAGAATTGAGATGAAAAACGTTACATCTTGTACCAATTTCTACAAATATAATTTAACATCCTATATAAAAAACATATATATCTTAACAAATTAAATAATATCCTTACTCATATCTATATTATTTTATACTCTTAATAATTATTCATTATCTAAATAAATTCTTTTGATTTTCCACATTGGGTGTTTATAGTTTTGATCATTTGTACTAGTTTCATAATAGCAAGGTCCATGATTATTCTAGTTTAAAATTTTATTATTAATAAATCATATAATACACTATAATATATTTTACTATATATTTTATAATGTTATAATTTCATTTCATTATAGGTTTTGTTATGAACCATTATGATGAAATCAATGATGATCATGTTTCAACGATTCTTAATGATTGCAATGTGTTTTATAAATTAACGAGATAACTGTTGATTTAAAATTAAAAGAAAAAAAACCTAACTTACATATTTGTATCAAATTATATGATAAAATAATTTATTATATTTATCCATGATATAAATTCATAGCATTGTTCAATTAGGTGGTTAAATTGACCCCAACACAAACATACCCTGATTTAGTGAATGATTAAGAGGTGGTTTAGTTATAATATCCTTATAAAAAATTCCTAATAATATTATTTGGTGATTATTTGGGTTATATTCAAAATTAAAAGTAATTATTATGGATATTAAATTATTACACAATTTTAATAAAATTTTATCTTCTTAGCACACTTATTTTAAACAATTAAATTAACAGTGATCATTTTTTGTTCATATCATTAATAAATAATTATATTTATCATAAAATTACATTAATTATAACATAAATGTAATTTTTATCCTTTAATAATGACCTTATATCCAACCTTTTACGGTGATTATAGAAAATGATACGTGTTATATTGTAGAGGCGGTAGTCTACACAACGCAAAAACGATGATTTTGTTTTTCTTAATGGATGGGGTATGTGATTTTACAATGTTAATACCATTATTATTATTAAATTATTATATATAAATTATTCTAATACCATTATATTGGTTTGGTTTGAATAAAATTTAAAAAAAATTAAGAAGAAAAACTAAGTAGTTGATAATACTCACGTTGGGGACTTAGATTTTACTTAGAAATTTGAAGGGATTAGGATAACTATGGGTGAATAAGAGATTTTTCTCATTGGATAGGGTTATAGAGAGAGTAAAATGGATGAGTTTAAAGGAGTAATTATAAGGTAATGTTTTCCCTAAGGTGGTGAATATTTTACCATTTATAAGTGAAGGAAAGGGTAGTTTTGGGAACACCTTGACATTTTTGAATAATATAATGTCACTATTCAATGATAAATGAATAAAAAGTGGAGACAATTATTAGTTAAAAATTTATTGAATGATTCAAATATAAAAAATTCATTTCTAGGATTATTTTTAAATGTTTTTGGTCTTTCACAAAAGGTTAAAATCAATTTACCCCTTTTTTACTTTTGTCTTAGTAATTAATTTCTAACCTTAATGGTTAATTTTAATGAAAACCATTAAGATTGAAAATTTATACATAATTTGATAAATTTAATTTTGAATTTAAAAATAATTGTATCAAATAAAATTTTTAAATGTGTAAAAATTTAATTTTAAAATAAACACACATAATCTCATAAAAATAGTTTTTTGGAAGATAACTTTTTTATAATTTAAATTTATATATAAGATAAAATTATCATGTTTACTGATTTTAATGACATTAATTGATTTATTATATAAAAATAAATTCTATGAGTATTTTAAGGTAATCCAAAACTGAATCTATCTTAAAATAATTTCTTTAGAAGAAAAATATAGGAAACCATTTCTATATTAATGTAAGATTTTAATTTGTTATAAAATTGTTTGGAATATGTTTTATATATAAAAGGAATATTCAAAATTTTTATTATTTTGTTCTTAAATTTATATATGATAAATTTAATGGTTTTTAAATATTCTTGGTAATGCTTACATAGTAATAAAATAATGGAAATTATAATGTTTATAAATACCGTATTTTTCGATTAAAAATGAAAATATTTAGAAAATGATTAAAAATAAACACTAATTAAATTTTAAAATGTGGAATTATAAAATGAAGTTTATTTTATTAAGTTTAAATTCCAAAAATTATAAATTTAGATTTTGAATCAAATCATAAAATATGATGAAAAACTGTATTTATCTGAAATTGGAATTTAAAAATATTAACTTATATGATTCTTATTTTATATAATTTAATACCTAATTTTTTGTTTACCAATTATTAATATAAAACATAATTTATATTTAATCATATATTTCTTGAAATAGAAATGTGTATCACATGATATGAGTTTTTTAGAAGAAAACATTTATTAACAATAAATGATCTTATTGGTCATTTTAGGTAAACTAATTGAATTTAGTTCATAATAAAAGTAGTCTTTACTTTTTATATACATTTATTTCATAAATTGGATTTTTATATTCAATATTTCAAATTCAAATACTATGTTTTAACATTCATATTTAAACATTCATATTTTATCTAAATATATCACGGTTTCCATATAAGTTTAGTGTTGCGTGAAGGTCAAGCTATCAAAAAAACTGACTTATTTAACAGTTATCATATATTATAATTTAGGGGAGTTATAAATACTATATAGAAATAGTTCAAGGCACATAATATAAGTAAGATAATATAAAAAATCTAGTAACCACCTATGATCACTTTCCATGTAATATAATCCCTTTGCAAATGTATCTCATTAACTAGGTTGCACAGCCATGTTGTCAACTTATGCTCGATATGTCTTTATTTGAATATATAAAAAAAGATCATCATTACACCATCACAATGGAATTTAAAGTGAATATTTCATATCAATAAAAATTTTGGGATATCAAATTATATTAATATGGGTGGGATAAATCCTTCCTTAACTTATTAATTAATTATACGTCATTCACGAGGCACCCAATACACCCTACTTCTTGAAAACTTATGTTTTCATGGTCTTGGTAAGTAAATAAATATACACAAGTCATGATATGAATTAATGATAATATTAAAATATAATTTCCATTACACACACTCAAAGATAAGAATATATGATGAATTTTAACATGCATAATTACTATTGGTGGGTCTATTATCATAATCTACCATCTTAGAGTTTAAAAAGTGAGAACATCCTACGATTAAGTCTCATCTACCTACAGGGACTCACACCTAAAAATAGAAATACTACATTCTCCATTATAGAATATTATCTTAACATATAATTAGTTTTAATAATGTCTTTATGAAATTTCAAGTTTCTCATCATAACGGGGAGCTTCTACGACCACTTAAGTGAGATAGATACTCTAGGACATTATTACATTAAGTTCACGGAGAAATATTAATGATAAGTAATAAAATATTTTAAATATTCACTTTTTTAAACAAACATGCTATCCAATGTACACATAATTAGTTTTAAAACACCAAATCCAATAAACTTCTACTTGGACTAGAGCCAAGTACTTTTGACTTTTAGTCTACTAGACCTCACATGATGATCTTGTTTATAAAAAGTTACAGATTTAGTTAAAGGGTTCTCAACATTGTCTTCCATAGTGAATCTTATCCCAATAACTTCACCTCTCAAATAAAACCCCCTTAAGATATGGTACTTTCAATGTATTTTCTTCACCAACTGATGTGAACTTGGATCAATTTCAAGATCCACCACTATAGTATTATGACAATAGAGTGTGATATGGTCTTTACTACTAGGTACTATGTCAATATTAAATAAAAATTTGAATTTCAAAATTTCTTTAGCTACCTCATAAGATGAAATATACTTAGACTCAACTATTCAATTTGGGACCATGACCTGCTTTGATATCTTCCAACTCACAACACCTCTATTGAGGGTGAAGGTGTATCCCGAAAATGATTTTAGATCATCTTGATCCATTTTTAAAATATAATAAACATATACTATGATTACTAGTTTCTATTATCCTATATAAAATAGGAATATATCCTTTATATAACTTAAATACTTAGTGATAGTATTGAATACTATTCAATAGTGCTCGCTTGGGTCATCTTGATATCTTTCTACAATTATTAAGGTGTAGGAGACATGTTGCCAAGTGTGTGGCATATCAAATATGAATGACCTAGTCAGTTACAAGTATGGAGTCCTTTACATACTTTATCTTTCTTCATGTTTCTGATGATACATTATTTTGGAAAGATAAATTCCACATGTCATTGGAAATAATCCCCTCTTAGATTGTTCTATATGGAATCTCTTCAGTATCTTGTCAATATATGCACTTTAACTTTGTCCAACTAGCCTCTTATATCTATCTCAATGGATATTGATCCCAAGAATATATGGTACTTCACTTAGATCTTTTATGGAGATACATGTATTTAATTATGAATTAATAGTCTATAAAACTGGTATTTCATTCCCAATAAGTAACATGTCATCAAAATTAACTATTAGAATAATAAGCACACACCCACTAATATATTGATAGACGTAGGTTTCATATTCATTTTTTATGTAAGTAAATTATATTATATACTCATCAAACAAAATTTTCCATGACCTAGATGCTTTCTTTAGTCTATAAATTTATTTCTATAACATTCATACCTTTTTGGAATCATTTGGAGTCATAAAACCTTCGGGTTGTGTCATATAGGCATTTTTCTAAAGGTTCCCATTAAGGAAGACCATTTTGGAATCCATTATTTATATCTCATAGTCTTGGTAATCCACTATGATATATATAATTCTAATGGATTTTAGTATTGAAATCAGTGAAATGGTTTAATCATAGTATATGACTTAACGTAGTTTGAACTGTATTACAACTAGTATTTCCTTATTGATATATAATTTTCCATATATCTACAGTTTCTTCTTGAATATACATTTTTAACCAATAGTATTTACATTCATTGTAGGGTCTACTAAAATAAAGACTCAGTTTTGATGCATGAAATCCATTTTATAATTCATTTCTTCTTTCGACTTGGAAACTTCTATTCCACTTAATGCTTCTTTATTGGTTACACAATCATTATAATCAACTAATAATGATTGAATATCCTCAGTGATAATAAAACCATATCTTTTAGGCTCTATACCCAATCTTGTACTCCTATATAGTACTTGTGTCTCAAGAACTTCTTCTTTCATGGGTCTTAATGGAATATCTTCCTATACCGACTCATATGTATATTGAGAATGGACTTTCAATTTTTAACTTTTTTGCACTATCACGTTTAGTTATGTGATCCCCCTCAAATAATATGGTGTGTGCTACAAAAATTACCATTTTCCCCAAAGGTATAATATACGTATTATACCCTTATTTCCTTGGGGTATCCTATAAAGATACACTTTGTTCCTCAATGGGTAAGTTTGTTACCTGAAGAGGCATTAAAAAATGCTATGAAACCCCACACATGTAAATTATATAATAAATATTTCCTTTACACTAATGTTTTTATGGGTTACTATTTTTCAGTTTAGTTGGAGATTGGTTTAATAAATTTGTAGATGTCTGCAATACATATCCCCAAAGGGATAATGAAAGTATCTCATGACTCATAATAAATCCCACTATGTTCATCAGGGTGTGGTTACTATTTTTAATTACACTATTACATTATGGTGTACAAGGAGGATTGAGTTAGGATAGAATCCAAAAATACCTTAAACGATTTATAATGTCTTGATTAAGTTATTATACACCATTATCTATGTATATTTTCTTAATATTCTTACCAAAATGGTTATAAACTTCATTATTACATTCTTTGAATTTATCAAAAGATATTGATTTATACCTCATTAAGTAGATATATCCATATATAACAAAAAAAATCATTAAGAGTTATAAATTATGATTACCCACCCCTTGATTCAATTGGAAATGATATACACACATTAGTATGAACTAATTCAATAATCTCTCTATCCCTTTCACCCTTTCTACCAAATACGGCTTTAGTCATTTTACCTTGTAAAAAAACATTTCATAAACCAAGTGGTTTTTTAAAAAGGAATCTAAATATTCATCTTGGTGTAATTTGGTCAAATGGTTTTCATTTACATGATCAGACTGGTGATTCTATTGTTGGGTATGGTGCGAGTCATGTGAAATAGTTTCATTATCAATTTCCATTTCTTGGTTCTCATTATCCAACACATATCGATTTCTATTTCAATATTCCTTACAATAAAACATTATTTCTTCATAAAATAAGAAAAAATTATTCAAAAATTTTAAGATAAATCCATCTTTACCATGTCTCTATAAAGATATAGTTTTTTTGAGGATTGAATTCACATAATAAATATATTTTAAAAACATGATCATTCCCATTGACAACATGAGGTGGTAGTCCCCAATAGAAATAATAACTATTATAGCTCTGCTGGCTACTCATAGATCAACCTCACCCCTGGAAATCTTCCAAAATATTCTTGGTTCATAAATTTTAATACATATATGAGAACTATATACTGTATCTAATACCCAATTTATAGAAATAAATTAATTATACTCTATAAAAAATGCACATGTAGATTCCCCCTTCTTATTTTAATTGGGTTAATTTTTATTCCAGTGGACCATATTGGCACATGTGAAATAGATAACATCCTATTCCTTTTATTTTTCCAAGATACTTCTCTTATGGGAATGGAATTCCAAATAATATTTAAACCTATAGCTCATAGACTAGCCTTTCTTTTTATTCACCGCAAGGGAATTTTTTTCATGCTTCATATCCTTGTCCACATAGTGAAGTATATTTGGATGGCCTGGGAGATACATCTATATGTTTTTAATATTGAAATTTATAACAAGACTTGAGGATCTATAATGGAGTGTTGAAATAACGAGATCCGTTCATAGTTATTTAGGTTATTTATACCCCATAACCTCTAGAAATTCAATATAGATAATGATTTCGACTACATGAGGTCTAGAAGGTTCACCTTCTCTATGGGTTCTCTAAAAGATATTATTGGATAAATCAAACTATTACTATCTTTATCTATCCTAATATATCCCACAGATATTGTAGAGTATGAAATAATCAATCATGTCTTCATGTGAATTCATGAGTTCATTAGACATGGATGAATGCATTAAATAATGAACTAGAACCGCATTTCACATGTGTTTATCATAGACATTGAACTATTTATCACTCACCTCTTTCTCAGGTGGATTAGTCATTTAGAAATCTAAATTTAAGATTTCTATTTATATTGAAACACCACATATAAGTTTCTGAACCATTCCTAGATGTTACTACTAGTAGGTAGATGGTTTTTATCCAGAATTTATTGATGGCATAATATGGTTGATGAACTTGTAATTTTTTTTGTACAATATTAAAATATAATATTAGTATTTCTTCACTTGACTACAATTTATGTGAGATATAATAATAATTTAATTTTGTCAAGTCTCCCACTATTTAATCAAGGCTCAAAATCCCTCACCATTTTTCTAAGAATTTCTAGTTTCTCAAAAAATTATAGTGGAAATGATCTATTATCTCTTTATTAGAACTAAATAAAGGGACCATTCATTGACTGAAAGTTATTTAGTTAGGATGATATTTACAACTATGGGATTTAAGCTCCTTGATCCATTTAGTGGACACGCCAATCCAAGAATCCTAACTGATATATCTTCAATACATTCCTAGAAGTTACATTAAGTCTATAAATTGATACTCCTCTTGATGTAAAATGGTTAATTCAACCCAAAACATTCATAATAACTCTCCAATAAAAGTAATTATCCCATTAAGGGTTGGCCAAACACTTAGTTCTTTGGATTTATTCCAAATCCAGAAATAAAAGGCTTCGTCATACATAAAATTAAGTTGTGGAATTTTATTTATTTTGAGTAAAATATTATTGTTTTTTACTTTTCATAACTTGTTAATATAAAGCATATTTTTCATTAGGTATTAAGAATGAAAAATATAAAAGATTTACGCATAACCAATTTATTTTAATTCATTATTTGCATAATAGTCCATTATTTTATGTGATCTTGGTCTTGCATCCGTAAACTAAATCATGAATAAGATATAAATAAAATAAATAAATAAATGAAATGATCATGATCTATATATAACAGATGATTTATTAAGAAGAAAAGAAATCAACCTTTGACCCTAGGGAAAAAATTCTTTTACTGGTCTGGGTACAAGTTGCAACATTCGATCTGTCAACCTATGTATTATTTGGGTTGGTCACACCTTCGCCCCCTCTTGAACTATCTCTATACAAATTTATATTCTCCTTTTATTACATATGTTTTATTACTCACACTTATGTGAGGAGAAATATAATGATCCTAGTTTTTTTACATGACTATGACTTCATTTTAAATATAAACAACATATCACCATTAAAAAAATAGGACCCAAAGGTTGAGTGTCTTTAAATAAATTAGGCACATAAATAAATTTTAAATTAATAAAACATAGAAATTTATCTAAATTCTTATTTATTATCCCATTACATATCAAATTCTCTTTTGTACACATAGTCACCTGAGGATATACATCAAAGAGAAGGGTTAAGCTAAATTCCCAATAAGAGAAAAAAATAAGGGGACTAAATCAATAAAACACGAGTGCGAATAATTATCATCAAAACATAAGAATAAGATCATCATAAAAATCGTTGGTGAAAAATTGTATAAAGGCATGGAATATGGAAATTCATAATAATGAAACATCCCGTCTTAGTGGTCAAATTCCACATATAGTTGTGAACAAACCTGATATAAACTTCATGTATAATATGTGTGCATAATCATAACATAATCATTGAGAACAAATCTATAATCATTTTCTTTGAAAATACACAACATATAATGAGATACATCACATCACCGAATTCATTTGGGGGATATATAATTCCGAGGCCACACGTCACATCATAACATTTACATAGTCATGCATGCCACATAGAACATATATCAATTAAAGTTATAAAGTAACCCATGTAAAGGAATGAATTTCATAATGGTTTCCTCAATAATAATTTGATGAATAATTTTTTTGTTCCCAAATGGAAAAGAGAAATTAATATATTTGTTATAATAACCATTATTTTTGAGTGACGAATAAATAACTCAAGAGGAATCAAGATGTGTTTTGGAAAGAAGAGTTCATTTGGAAAAATCATTTTATGTGTCTTAAATTCATATTGGAAACATTTATATTCCAAGAAATGGGAATAATAATGAAATTTTGTTTTAGTAATATCTAAAGGATATCTACACTGAAATTTGTCATGAAAGAGGAATAACCCAAAGAACAGAAGTTGTGTTCAAGAATCCCCTTACCTTATGTCCAAAAATATTCTACACTTTCACTTAATATATTGGATAATAAAACTAGATGATATTAATTACGTAAATCAAAAAATATTATAAATTTATTTTATTTATTATTATTTTAGTAAGTTTATTTATTCAAATTTTGATGAGTTATAGTGCCCAATTTCATTATTTCTGGAGCATTGTTTTTCATGGTTTCATGGTTGATTTACTTGTATATAATTATATAAGTTCTTTTAAAAATAGAATAATTCTATAAAGGTGAAATTATGTGTTATTAATGAAATTTAATTTTTTTAATGTCATCATATATAATTTTTTATGTTATGAGGATGATTAGTTTGATAAAACATTAATGATAAATTTTTAGTTTATTTTGGAGGGTTTACATCCATCATGAAATAATTTAATTTTATTAAATATTATGTTTATAAATTAATTCAAGAAGATTAAAAAGTTATAATATGTCATATTAAAATATATTTTAACAGTAATAATTGTTTTATGACTATCCTTGATGGTAGTAATGGAAACTGAAAACTCATCATCAACAAAGGTGGTGAATCGACACATCATGGGTGGTTTTTTCATTTTTTAGAATAAAAGTAGGAGAGAAGAGATTTGATGATAGATATTACACTAACATAATAAAAAATAGTGTATATATGATAATTTAGTTATTATTCATCTTTATATAAGAGGACATGAGGAGAGGATAAGAAAATAAAATAAATTAAAAGTGAAGTATTGGAGAATTTACCTCTTGAATGTTGTCTCCTTGAGAACCACCTTAAGGAACATGGAATTGGTCATTTGTTAAGAACCATAGATCTTGAATGTGTAGAATAGGATTTGATATGAAATTAATGATAATATACACAATCTATAAGTCTTAATATGTGTGAGTACAAGAGGTAGTGAAGGATGGTATTTATAGGGGGAGGAGAGTGGTGTTTTTGGACTATTTCATTCATTTGTTTATTTTTTTAGTTCAAGAATACAAATAATGTTGATTCACATGGATAAATATAGTAACTAGGGATTTATAGTTCTAGATAATAGTTCTCCACCATCCATATATCATCTATGGATAAAATATTTATGTATTTATCTCATTCCGTAAATTACCATATTTCACTATTCACAAAAATTTAACTATTTTAGAAAAATACAATAAAATCACCCTAACCATTTTTATATGTTTATATTTACAAAATTGAATCCATTTTATGGACATAATTTTATAAAAATGAGAAATTTAATTTTTATATAAAATCACCATTTATTCAAGAAACACAAATTTTAATATTATATTCGATTTTTTAACCCTTTGAAAAATTAATTATGGAATCATAAGATTATATTATAATTATATTAGAAGATAAATTTAATTTATGAATCTATTTTATGAAAATAAATTTTATTTTATATCATTATATTAATTATAAAATTTTAAATATACATTTATGTTTTATAAAAAATACCAATACTTAAGTTATCATTTTTAAAACATTTATTTATTTATACCGTGATATAAATATATCATATTTTCATTTATAAGATACATGAATTTTATTTATACTTTCATATTTAAATATAATATTATAATGGTTGGTTTACTATTCCTAATGGTTTACTATTTCAATGGTTAGGATACTATTACATCAGTATAGGTTCCTCTTCCAAATCCTTTTTTTGATTTTTGAAATATACACTTTAAGGGGAAGTGGGAACCATTTCAAATTTCCAGTCCAAATTCGAACCATCCTAGAATCAACATTCAAAATTAAATTTTTTCCCAAAAATACCAACTTCAAAATTCAAAATTCAAAACAGTATCACACCTCGTGCCTTGTTCCTTGAGCAAAACAAGGCCACACACCGCCCAAGCCATAACCATCACAATTGTTGTCGATGATCACCCCATCATCACTGGAAGCTTTAAACCACGATAGTAACACCAAAACATCACCAAATTCTTCATGAGTCTCATCAATCCATCCACACTATCGAACTTCCATTGCAAAACCAAAACCGAGCCCATCACCAGATCATCACATCTCTGGAATGACACCACCTTCAACATCACCGTCCAATCATCACAAGAAGCACTGAAGAAAATCATCCACCGGAGAAAAAATGCCGATGAAATCCCCATGACACAGATAATCTCAAACTCATGAACCAAGGAACCAAGAAGACCACCACACAAATCCACCTCAAATAGAGAGGTTGATTTCTAGAGCAAGAGCATAGAAATCCGTAGATGAAGACTGGTCATAACGCCAGTGAGACTCACCGAAAACTAGCATCCCCAAGAGACAAAAGCCATGAAACCAAACACAAAAACGACCATCTAAGAAGAAACCGCTATTAAAGAAGAAACAAGATGAAACAAAGGGGAAACTAGGGGGATGAAACCCTAAAATAAAAGGAAATAAGATGACGAGAAGACCCAAAACTACCATAACATTAAGCCCAAAAACTCTATGTATTAGTCGCTCTAAATATGACTTAGATAGGAGTGGTAAAACGTGAGGATAGAGAGAGGTTGTGGTGGCCAGGGAAGAAACCAAGTGACTTCACCGAAGTGAAATCGAAAAACAAGGCCAAGAATGAACAACAACGGGAGAGAGAGAGAAATAGGAGTGATATGGGCTTTCTGAAAGCCACTGAGCAAGGGGATAAGAGAGAAGAAGAGGAACTCCAAAGATATCTCTCACCATGAGAGGATGACAAGAGGGAGGGAGCGGAGGTGCTATGAAACCCTATCACCCTCGGTATAGATCATTATAGTTTCCTTAACTTCTATAAATTCATTTATTTTATTCTTTATAATGTTTTTATTGGGTTCTCCATGTGAAGGATGTGTTTTATGAAATAATTATAAAAAAGGAAATTCCATTGTTAAAATTTTAGGTCATTACATTCTACCTCTATTTTGAAAATTTTCCCCAATTTTTTTCCATACTAATGTGAAAATAGGTTAGGGTACTTCTTCTTCATCACTTCCTCTGGATCCCATGTCTCAACTTCGCACTTATGGTTTCTCCATAGTACCTTGACTAGATGGGTTGTCTTTTTTGCATATAACCTTGTGTATTTGGTTCAAAATATTTATTGGCTGCTCGTCATAATAGAGGTCATCTTCCATCCATACCACCTCTGAGTTTAGTAAATGTGAGGGATCTAGTTTGTACATTATCTAGGGGGATATATAGAATACATCATTGAATTGAGACGTGGTAAGAATAAGTTTAAGCCGACCAGCCAATGATCCAAAGTGATTAATGATCTAAAAGTGTCCAATGTACCTTGGGATAAGCTTCCCTTCCTTTCCAAATAGTATATCTGTATTCCATGGTGATATTATAAGGAAAACATTGTCTCCAACTTCAAAGTCCACAATGATGTTATTTAATTTCCTCATGGGTAAAGGAAATGGTTACAACATCCATTTGGAATTCTATCTTTCTACTTTAATATGATTAAATCCCAAACACCTTGAGATATACCCCACAAAATCCTTTTTCATGTTTCCCACTAGAAGTGTTCTCGAAGATCATGATACATCTTGGTACTACCAGGATGGATGGAGAAATATGTACTATGTGTATTATCTAATAGCTCATTATTTATCTCAGGTGATGAAGGAACACAAAACCTTTCTCCAAATCAAATAACACCATCATCATCAATGTGGAACTCGTATATCTATTCTTCCTTTACTACATTCACATTCTTTTGTAACTCTAGATCATTTCTTTTTTACTTCCTTGATATTTTCTTTGATATATTTTTAGTTACATTTGGGTAAGGTAGGATGTATTCCCTACCATTAAGATTTACAAATCCATCCTTTTCATATCCATGAATATGTGGATTTCTCAATCCGCATCATGGATAGTGTAGAAGGTTCTTATCTACCAAGAGAATTAACTACCCGGTTTACCTTTCTCAGATGGTAATGAATAGATCAATCAAATTACTTGATTTGATCTAACCATATCATTTGAATAATGTTGAAATTATTCTGCATAAATATATACATTATAATCTTTTGATTAGTATATATGTGACACTTCTCACCACAGAAGTAGTGCAGCCATATTTTCAAGGAAAAAATCATTTCCACTAGCTCCAGATCATGTGTTGGGTAGTTTTTCTCATGGATATTAAATAACTGTGAGGTGTATGATATCACTTTATAATTATTCATAAGTACAGAACCTATTACTTTATTTAAAGAATCATTTTATATCAAAAAACGTTCTCTAATTGTTGTTAGTGTGAGTACATGTGTAGTGATTAGCCTCTTATTTAGCTCCTTGAATATTTACTCCCATTCTTTTGTCCAGTTATACTTTACCCCTTTCCTTGTTAAATTTTTTATTGGGATAGAAAATCATGATATATTTCTCACAAAACATAGATACTACCATGATAATCCATGAAATATTTGGATATTCATGACACTAGTAGGTCTGGGACATTCTTCAATTGCCTTTGCTTTTAAAGGGTGCACAAAAATTCCCTCACTTATGATCACATGTCCCAAGAATGTAACTTTCTTGATCTAAAAAAAAATAGTTTCTGAAATTTTTATAAAAATTATCCTTCCTTATTGTGTATAAAACAATCCATAGATGTTCTCCAGGTTCCTCCTTTCTCTTGGAGTAGATAAGAATATCATCAATAACCACTTCCATGAATTTGGCCACGAAATTTCTCAAGACTCTATTCATTAGAACCATAAAGATTTTAGGGGAATTATTAATTCCTAAGGGAATCACTTGGAACTCATAGTGTGTGTACCTTATATGAAAATTAGTCCTTTGAATGAATTCCTTATTATCCTTTAGTTTATGACATCTATAACAAAGATAAAACTTTGAGAAGTATTGAGATCCTTATAGTTTATAAAAAAATCATCAATCCTTGTAAGAGGATAGATATTGTTTTTAGTGATCTTATTGAGCTCTCGGTAATTGATGCACAACCGCATTGATCCATTATTTTTCTTTAAAAAGAACACTAGCGCTGTCCAAGGTGATGCACTAGGTTGTATGGACCCTTTATCTAAATGATGAGTCCGGGTAACTCATCAGGAAATACATCAGTGTATTCCCTCATAATGGGAATTTTGTCAAGTTTGATTCTTTCCTCAGACACAAAAATTTAGTCCATATATACTTCTTCATAGGGTATCCACACCCACACAATTGATGGATTTTATAATAGAGATTCACGATCTTCCTCGCATTTGTAAAGGATCATGGGGTGGTTTGAAATATGAAAATATATTTCCTTTTCTAGACATTTGATGTGTGATCTATATAATGAGAGCCAATCCATGACCAGTATAGCATCAAATTCCACTATGGGAAGTATTATGAGATTCACCAAAATAATCATCCCACATACACCAATAGGAGAATAATCCAACACTTTGGTTGTAATGATTTCACCACTAAGTTTTTTTATGGATATCTTCAATTCAAGGTATAAAGGATTCAATTCAATAGTTCTAGAAAACATTAAGGATACAAAGGAATGTTTAGAACCAAAATAAAATATGACATTTTACATTCTTGAGTGAATAGGAAGTGTACCTTGTAAAACATTGTTTTCTTACTCCACTTCAGTAGTATTGATGGAATAAGATTTACCCTTCTACTTTGGCTTTGGTGGTTATTTGTGGTGATTACCCTCAAGGACTCAAGGTTTAGTTCACATGCTTACATAATTCCCTTGATACCTTCGATTTATCCATCGATTCAGAGGTGGTATATTAGAAGTTTTCCTCTTTTAATATATCATGTTGGACTAATTATATATTTATCTTAGACATTCATGATCTTGGTGGACTTCTCTCCCACACTTGAAGCATTTACTCATAACCTTTAGGATATTACCATAATAATTCTTCCCATATTTTTGACTTGTTGGTGGTGGGATCCTCTTTCCTCCTTTTTCATTTGACCCACCAAAATGAAACTCCATTATTATATTCCTATCTGTAGAAACATGGGACCATTCTCCAAACTATTTATCAACATTGAGAGAACATTAAAATACTTCTTCATAACTCCCAAAGTCTCAAATAGCTTGAATCTTTTGAAGGTGTTATTATAAACCCATAAATACTCTATATATTTTTCTATTATTATTGATAAAATACATAATACATATCTTTTAATCATTATGAAGTTTGATTCTTAGTCTATGATAGATTCAAAATCATTTTTATTCAAATATATGAATTATGTATCCATCATTTTATTAAGAGTTATAGGGAAAAACTTGTCAAGAAATATTTTATTAAAGTATTCCCAGTCAATCTCTTTTATTTAAACCTTTTCTTTAGTGTTCTTTATTAAAAAAACCAATGATTATGCCCTCTATATAGATGATAAATGGTCAGAGTCACCTTATTCTTCTCATAATAGTAGATAATAGAAAATATATTCACCATTTAGTTAACCCAAAGTTCCATAACAAGTGGATCCGAAGATCCACTGAATGTCGGTGGTCATTTTTACTAATGGAATAAATGGATATTTTCACCTTCTTGGGTTAAGGAAAATGTTTCACCTGATTTAGGTTTTAATTAATAGCTTGATACAACTAGGTAAGCATCACCATGATGTTTTTAACTCCACCTCCCAGGAAATTGGGGATGTCATTCATGAAATAATTACATTGTCCCTCACATGAGTTTTTGTCCTGGTTTCTCTTGGTTACCATAATTTTTAAAAATAGAAGATGTTTTAACAAAATATAATTCAACAAAAAATGAATAATTTATCCTTTATGAAATTAAATCTAAAGGAATATATTATGAGTCCCAATTTTAATAATTTTTTCTATATAAAGTTTCATATAATTAGTATTCCCTAAGGGGTTTCACTAACATTCAATAATCCTAATTACTAAATTTTCTAAACCATGCTCTAACACCAAAAGTAGTGACTATGTTTTTTCTTACATGATTATTAAAATATTTTAAAGATATAAAAATATTGGCATTATAAAACAAGGATAAAAAAGAGTAGTGTCATGAAAAAATTAGGCACATACATAAATTTTAAGATAAAAAAACATAAAAAAATATTTAAATTATTCACCTTTATCCATTTTAAGCTCACATTATCCTTAGTTCACATTTTCACCTTAGGATGTACATCAAAGATAAGGGGAGAGCTAAAATTCCATTTAGAGGATGGAAAAGGGGAATGAATCTGTGAAACTTGAGTGAACATAATCTTCATCGTTATTGCATAATCATATTATCATCATCCACTTCATGAGGGAAAAATTGGATTAAGGTGTATAATGTGTCAATGCATAAAAAAACATCATGTCTTAGTGGTCCAATACCACACATAGTTGTGAACAAAACTATCATCATATTCATACATAAAATTTGTGTATAGTCATAACATCATCATTGTGAAAAAAGATATAATATTTTTTATTAATAATAAAAATTATCTCACGAGAAAAATCAAATTACCCAATTCATTGGAGGGATATAAAATTCCAGTTCCACCCATCACATGATAACATTTACATAATCATGCATGCCACAAAGAATGTATCTCAATCAAATTCATGAAGTAACCCAGGTAAAGGAATGAGTTTTATAAGTATTTCATCAATCATAATTTAATTAATACACTTAGTGTTCCCAAATGGAAAAGGGAAAATAACATATTGGGTATAAGAATCATTATTTTTGAGCGAATAAGAAATAGCTTATAAAGAGTCAAGATTTGTTTTGGAAAGAAGAGTTCTCTTGGAAAAATCATTATTTTTGTCATAAATTCATATTTTAAACATGTATATCCCTGAATAAAAAAGGGAATAAGAATGAAATTATATTTAAGGAATATTAAAAGGATATTCATAGTGAAATTTCTCATGAAAGATGAATAAACCAAATAAAGGAAGTTGGGTTTGGGAATCCCCTTACCTTATGCCTGAAAGAATTTTTCACTTGCACTTAATATCCTAGATAATCAAATTATATTAATTAATTAATTTTTTTAAGAACCTATTATACATTTATTTGATTTATTATAAATTTATTAAGTTGATTTTTGGCCTTTTTTAGGAGTTATTATGTTCAATTTTATCGTTTGGAGAGTGTTTGTTTTCATGGTTTCATGGTCTGTTTACTTATATATAATTTTTAAAGATATTATAAAATAAGACTAATTCTAAAAAAGTCATATTATGGGTTATTAATGAATTTATATAATTTTATATGGTCTCATATATCAATTTTTTAATATTAATTGGATGATGAATTTAATTAAATATTAATGGTAAATTTTTAGTTTATTTTGGAGGGTTTTTCTATTACAAAATAATTATAATTTTTGAATATTTCTTTTATAAATTAGTTCAATAACATTAAAAATGTTGTAATATTGAATATTAAAATCTTTTTTAACCATAATAATGGTTTTATTACCATCCTTGAAGGTGGTAATGGAAACTAAAAACTCGTCGTCCATGAAGGCGGAGAATCAACACATCACAAACAATGTTTTCAATTTTTAGAATAAAAGGAAGGGAGAAGAGATTTGATCATGGATATTCCAATAACATAATAAAATTAAAATATATATGTGATACTAGAGTTATCATCACACTTTGGATATGGGGATGTTAATATGGGATAATAAAAAAAATTAAAAGAGAAGGATTGAGGATTTTAACTCTTGAATGTTGTGTCCTTGAGAACCTCCTTAAGGCCATTGGATTTGGTATTTTTTTTGAGACTAGAGCCTCTAGGAATTTTGGAATTTTATTAGGAATATGAGTGGGTATAATTTAGACATGATACAAGGCTTATAATATGTGAGGAGAAGAGGTGTCAAGTGGTGGTATTTATAAGGGAGGACAGGGGTGTTTTTTGATTATTTTATTCATTTGTTTTTTATTTTGGATCAATAATATCAATAGTGTGGATTCCCTTGACTAAATAAAGTAAGTAGGGGTGTATAGTTTGATATAATTGTTCTTACATCATCGGTACATCATCCTTGACTTAGAAATTCATGTATTTAGCTTATTCTGTAAAATAATGTATTTCCCTATTCATATAAAAATTAACTATTTTAGAAAAATAAAAATAATTCACCATAACCTTTTTGTGTAAATGGACCCCATTTTATGAAAATAATTTTCTAAATATGATAAATTTAATTTTTATACAAAATCGTCATTTTTTCGAAAAAACTAATTTTAGAACTATAATCACTTTTTTGGAAAATTTGAATAATTAATAAAGGTATCATAAAATTATACTGTTATTATAATAAAACATAATATTAATTTATGAATAAATTTTATGAAAATAAAATTTCTTTAAATCATTACATTAATTATAAAATTGTATATAAAAATTTATATTTTAAAAAAATACCAACACTTAATTTATCATTTTCAAAAAATTCATTTACTTATACCATGATATAAATATATAATATTTTAATTTATAAGATACCTAAATTTTATTTATACTTTTATGGGTGAAGTTACTTTTCTAATGGATGGATTACTATTTTTAATGGTAATATTACAATTCCAATAGTTAGGTTACTATTCCATTAGTATAGCTTCCTTAATTTCTATAAATATCAATTATTTAATTCTTTATTATGTTTTATTAGGTTCTATATGTGATGTATGTATTTTATGAAATAATTATAAGAAGGAAAATTATATTGATAAATGTTTGGGTCATTACACGAACTAATATTTTGGTTAAGGGGAATTACAAAAAGAAATTTTTTAAATGCATGGCCTATATAATAATGGACTGAGGGATGACACATAGGCTATAAAATTTAATTTCATAATAAATAATTATAAACCCATGAAAAAAATAAATTAAATAAAACCAATACACAAATAGGTCGGGGAAAAGCTTATGATCAGTGTTTCATATGCAATAGATATACATTGAAAAGATCTTACTATCATTCATTTCAATTAATTATTTGATTAGATAAAATGTGATCCAATTAATATGATTGATGTTATTATTATTTGATTAATTAATTTTATCTTATTCCATCCAATAGTCCTAAAATTTCCATCCACTGTGATTTTAAATAAAACAATAATTTTATTTTATTTAATAAAATAGTAAATTTTTTTACACTTGGAAGAAACTTGGTGAGTACCTATCCAAACTACTCAGTATGGTTTCAATTTTATATAATGTATTCATAAAATTTATTATGTACAAAATATGTGTCATAATATCATGATGTGTAATTAAAGAAATTAGTTCCACACAGAAAACATGAATATTACATTGTCTGTACAGTTGAATGTGTTGAGTCTTTAAAATGAAATGACCATACATCAATTATAATTTCAAATATTATATCGAACTAATTGAGAATTTAATAAAATATAAAACCTAATGACCAATGTATAAAATCAATTTAATGACCCAAAAAAATATGGTCAATGAATTTTATTGTAGTAATTAATAAAATTTTATATTTACACATAAAAAAGTAAATCATACGACGTGTGTGAGTTAGCCACACAAAAAGTACTTATCTTGACTATATATTCCCAGTACATTCTTAGGGACTTGGTATGCATTTTTAACCAAAAATTTTAAAGTACATGGTTTGTAAAGGGGTTAAATGACGTGTATATAAATTTACATAGATATTATCCTATACACATCAAGAATTATATACACACGATGTATTAATTACGTGACGCTACATGACCCCATGTTTTATGCCTTGAAAACATGTGGACTATATGGTTTGTAGTTAATATACAAATCATTTAGTTTAGAAAATCAGTGTACCACTCTATCTAATAAACATGTGGATCATTTAACTCATGTTATTTTATTAATTAAATGATGAATAGAAATCCACAAGTGTGTCCAAGTGAAATGAATAAGGCTACATGGTGTGTGAAAAATGAGTATATGTCCTGCGACATTATATTATCTAGCCATAATTCTAAGCACCTCTAGATAATTTTTTCTGATGCTTTCTTCCTTAATTATTAAACGATCTTGGTTATGCGAGTGAGAAATAAAGTGGGTGAAGAATAGATTTCATTGGTAGATAAATAACTAATTAAAAATTAAAATAAAATTTAATGTTTAAATGCTTAATGATAAAAAATAAAATAAATAATTATAAATTTGAATGTTATCACTGTGATACCAATTGTTGGTTATGGATATAGGGGTAGTTCTTTTCGGAGCTGATCCCAACTTAGAAATTATTTGATTTGATCAATAATTTTTATATTTTACAAGATGTAAATGTCATGACCAATGAAAATTTTTCAAAAAATATTGACAGAGAGGGTCACAAAAACCAAGAGAAGATATTTTCATATTAAATTTATAATTAATATAAACACATTAGGTGAAAATAATACCTTGATATTAATATCAATATTTTATGATGATGTTGATAATATAAAACACTTTTCTATCAATTTTCATTGCATTTCTAGGATCTAAGTGTAGAATCCCTCTATCAGTGATCTATATGTTATCCTATGATTTGTAAACAATGCCTATAGATTTTTGGGTGCTAGCATGGTAGATCAATCTTGTTGGTGTGTTCATCTTTATCACTGTGATTATTCCTTAAATCTTGAAGAATCATCACTAAAATCTTATTCTTGAGATGATTGAGGAAGAAGGATCATCACTAAAGAGTTATATAATTTTGAGATTGGGAGATCTAAATTTCATAGTGTACCCAAATTCACAATTTTAATCAATATCTACACAATAGACATAATCATATATGTATAGAGATATGGTTAGGGTTTTAATATGATTAAATTTTACAAAAAAACCTAAAATAATATAATAAACCATATGTGACCCTATTCAATGTAACTATAATAATAATAATATTTTCTTAAGGGAAAAAATAATTGCCACGATGATTCATATTATTTTACCCACATGTAAATTAATATTTACCATGGGAAACAAACATGGTATCATAGTTCTTCTCGATATAAATAAATATTATATATTCATGTAATAATATATTACCCAGTGAATAATTTTTTATTTAATTTATCCAATCAATAAATACTAAATAAAAGTATTCCTTTGACTTGAGAATAATATTTTTTGTAATAATAAAATAAAAAATAATTTAATTGAGATCAATGGAAACACATAGTGTGTGACCCTATAGGCTTCTTTCTCATTGGAAATAGGTGGGATTGCCTAAAGTTTAGGATTTATATTTTGAAACGGGTCAATAAACCCAAGATAAATAAGTCAATGTTGTAAGGGTGACAATCACATACAAGAAGTTACTGTGTAATATAATCATGTTATCACAATATCTGATCAAATAGGATAAACACTCGTATAATCAACCTATATAGTTGATACATATTTATTTGACTATATGAAATAAATTCATCATTACAAAATATTCATTCAATTTAATATGAAGGTTATATTTAAATATATGGGATTATATTTCAACTTTAATTTATATATAAGGGAAAAAAAATCCTTCCTTTAATTAGTCATTAATAAAATTTCATTCATGATGTACCCAACATATTATAATTCCCTAAAACATATGTCATTATGGTTTTGGTCTGTAAAATAAATTACATGAGTAATGATATGTCAGAATAATAATATGAAATCCCGAGGACCATGAAAAACTTTATAGGACATGAATATCAGATGATCTAAACAAGCTGAATTTGTACTAGTGGTTCTATTCCAATAATATGTCATGTTGGCGATTAAAAAGTGATAACTTCTTGAGATAAAGTCTCACATTTTTTGAGTACTTAATAGTTAATATTCTATTTCCCCATCATATAAGGTTATTCAATCATAGAAATAGGTTTAAGAATAAATTCACAACACTCAAGGTTCTTAACATACCAGATAGTTTATAGGACCTTTACAAGGAAACATATATCCTAGAATATTATTACATTAAAGTAATAAAAAACATTAAATAAT
The DNA here is from genome assembly GCA_963277665.1 of Viscum album. Taxonomy (NCBI): domain Eukaryota; kingdom Viridiplantae; phylum Streptophyta; class Magnoliopsida; order Santalales; family Viscaceae; genus Viscum; species Viscum album. The sequence continues at coordinate 1,172,591,172 of OY728157.1, read as the reverse complement.
ATGTAATAAGATATTTTAAATATTAAATTCTTTCAACATACATACAATCCAATCTACACACAGTTATAACTTGAACCCAAACTCCAACATTTGAGAGTTGATCTATGGTGCATACTCTAAATCTCGATTTCAGTGATTCACATGAGACTTTCTAGGTAGTATAGACTATAAAATATGAAAAATAATCCTCATTTAAAACATAATTCAATATTTATAGAAAAAAAATTCCACTCATTGAATCATACAAAAATTAATCACACCAAACCATATCAAAATGCCTAGGAATAAATCTAAAATCAAGAAAAAACTCTTGACCACCCAGAGTAAATAAATTTTAGAGCCTTAAAGGTTGTACCTCCAAAATACCATACCTATCCAATTATAAGAGTGGGATCTTATACCATTTCGTTATGAACCAGTTTTCGTAGACCCGACCCATCACTTGAGCTATCTCACCAAAAGACTTGAGGTACGTTCCTGATCACCCCAGTCTAGCAATGAGTGCTTGGATGTTAAAACTAACCAAGTGGTTATAATTTCATCTTTAGAATAAAAATAATTGTGAAATGGATTTCACCTAAAAATATATCATGATCCATCAATTCATTGGACATCCATGTAAAAAATAAACAATTTAAAAATAATATCAACATCCAAATGGCACATAAAAGAGTATAAATGTAACTAAAAAACCTAACATCACTTTATACAATGAAGTAAAGTGAGCCCAACTTTATATGTTATTACAATTGGAGATACCTTAAGAAGGGGTGAATTAAGGTGTATACCAACATAAAAGTTTTCTTATAACTGATTGATTTTATATTTTAAAATCATGTCCCTTTATTATTTTTAATTAACTCATTTTACAATAGATTTCCCTCATAGGCTCACTAGACATTAAATAGATGTCTATGAATGTAAAGAAAACACAATACTAATATATTTTACTTGGTTTATGAAAAATGTTTACATTTAAATAGTGTACACTAATGATGCATCAATTTATGAAAATACACTATGAATCACTAGTTCCGTGGATACAATGTTAATTCATGGTCACTTCTTTTTAGGCTCATGGACTTTATAAGATTTTGGGTTTAATCACTTATCACTAAAGGGACACTCTTAGTTATTTACATCCTCATGATAATTTGATAAAGGTAAAATCATTTTATAAACTTATATGTCTCTTTATATGATTGGGGTCATTAATATCCATCTCTATTCAACCCGAGACTCACACTTTTATCATAACTCCTACTTTGACGCTCTATCATTTTACAATTGGTTATGATATTCTTCATTAATGATATATTATTTTGGAATCCTAATGTTAGAGTTGAGTATTTTTTTATGCAATATTATTGTAGAAAAAGTTATTCCCTAGATAAGTATAAGTCTATATTGGAATTTTTTTATTTCATTCTATCCTATTCTATTAATATGTATAATGATGATTACTCTATCTTCTTTCTTGGATCCTTATATTCTTAAGATGAATCAGATACATCAATGTAATACATTTTTGTAATACCCATTAATTTCTTGTAATGAATAAGAATGTTTTATAATAATTTAATTCATTAATACAAAGAGTAATACAATAAAAAATATGAAATCAAATTTATAATGATAACTAAAATTTGTAGCATAAAACAAGTAAAGAAATATGGCCATTGTAATAGTAATGAAATATTCATTCATATAAGTATCTAATAAAATGAATATTTTTTTGATAATAATATAATTAATAATTAATGAAACCTATATTAATCAATGAATAATAATATAATTACACATGTATGATGTAAAACAAAAGTAAAATCTAATAGAAGAAATAGATTCTAAATTTTTGGTTCTAATAATATGATTCTAAAATATAACAAGAGTTTTATTTGAAAATTAAAATATTCATATAAATAAATTTATTTTCGTAAAAATTAAATTATATATTAAACTAGTACATTGAAAATTTCCAAAGGGAAACTTTTCCTAAAGAATCTATTTATTCGGCAATTAGTAAAATATTGTAAGAATATACAATAAGTATCATGACATAGAAATGATATATTAATTAATACACTATAATATAAAACCAAAAATAACTTATTTTATTAATATAATGTATTTTATTGAACTACAATTATTTTTCAAACCTATAAAAACATTACAAAGTATGAAATTTTAGTTAAGGTTTAAAAAAATTGGAAAAATTATATCACCATAGATAAAGTAATATAGAATAATGGAGTTTAGTTCTCAACATAAAATATGTCAAAAATAATTACTCAAATATAAAAAACTATTATCCAAAACCATGGGTAATCTGATGGTTTTCGATCATCTAGTAGCTATATTTCTAAGGCTTATGTTTAGAAATTATTAAACAATCCTCCCTCATTCTATAAAAATTTCCTAACATTATCCCATTATTCACCACTATAAATCCATTTATCAATAATTTCCACTTTTTTATCTCTAAATAATTCCTCCAAGGGGGTTTTATGGATCTATGGTTAGTATCTCAATCATTAAGTAGTTACCTTTCAAGGCAAGGGCCCTTAATCACTTATCTTTCTTTAAATGCATTACTAATTCCAATTACTTTTTATTTCAGTATGAAATATTATTATTACTCATTTTTATAAATTATTTATTTTATAATAAATGATATATGATGATTCCATGTCAATAAATTTTGGCACCTTATTATGGATATTACCCTTAGGGAGGTTGGAGGGTGAATTAGCGTAATAAAAATTTAAATATTTATTCCATGATTTTGATATTGTTCCCTTAATGTAAGGAATCCTTATTTCTATCCCTTACTTAATATTTATGTATGATGAAAGTATTAAAGAACATAAGATATTTTTACTTTGTTCGCATCGACTAGGATAGTCCAAGGATCATGAAGAGGCACTATGCATATGCACCTAAAACACTAAAGTTTGTTTCTTCTATTTGGTTAGCATAATAGAGTGGTCGTAATGACACTCTAAACATAATATTCAAACAATTGAGAAGGATCACTACCTCTCGTCAAAAATTGGAACTAATTGATCCATCCATGAACACATTGATCTTATTCAAAGAGATAACTATGTGAATGTATAATTGTAATGGTGCGTAACTTCCTTGAAATATGATAAAGGTATGGAAAGATGAATCTCTTAGAATTGAATCAATATTCCTCACTTTCTAAACTTCCAGAAAGTATGAAAAAAACTCATATTTTTTTACTCTTTATATAATACCATTTGTAGATCTAGATATCAATTATTAACAAGGAGATATAATAAGAAATTAAATTTCCACTTATCAACATCATAAAGGTCCTTCAAAATATACCTTAACCCCTTCCTTTATTTTATCCAATGCTATCAACAAACAAAAAAACTTACCACAGATCCATGTCTCTCCTTTTTAAGTATTGAATAAATTATATTTAATCATATTAGATTAAATTTTCAACACCTCTTAAATATATACTTGAATCATGCCCTAAAACAATGTCCCATGATGTATGAAACATTGATGATCCAGACATTCATATTCGGTATTGAGATCTCTAGATTTGGAACGTATCTTGCTAAAAACCTTTAAAAATGCTATGATTTTCATCCCCATGACATCTCCTATTGAATTTCATAGAGAAACACCTATTGAAACATCTAGATCCATTTTCCATGGTCTATTTTTTCCTTCTACTATAACAGTTTTGATGTTCCTATCAATCCCACTTTACCATGGGTATCACCATTCCCATTTTTTCTTACCATTTCTCTCATTTGAAACTCTACTGAAAAATTCCTAGTATACGACCAACATCTTACCATCACGGAATATAGGTTTCATTTATGATTCACTTTACATGATTCTACTTTGGTTATTAAAATGCCTATATTGGGTATCTAATTTCTTGAATGTGTACTTGAAAAAAACTATGTCCAATATCCCAAAATGGTTTCCTTTAGTTGGTTAGTTTGCATCTCCCAATCTTCAAATATTTTTATCCATTAAACCATGAAAAATAAAAAAAATCAGATCCATTGAAACAACCAAAACTAGTCTTCAATATTTTTCTAAGGTAAACTAGAACTCCATCATGGGGACCACCACAATGCGGTGCTTTCCAACATGCCCATTTTAGGCAACCTCATAGAAAAACACATTCCTCTTCGACATGAATTTCAACTAAATCTGGTTAAAAAGTATAACACTTTCATAGAATTGTTAGTAAAAATAGTTATAAAAAGTATTGAAATGGATGTTTTTATAAGAATATCTTCATTTGGATTTGTTAACAATTTCTTAGCCGCACACACCAGAACAACTATCTGATGCTCTTTCCTTGAAATTATGCATCAATGATTCATGAATCATAATTTCTAATTTCACATGAGCTAGGGATTAATGTGAGAAACATTAGTTTTGAAAGGTATTATCATTATAACACATTGTTTAAACTTAAATCATTACTTTTATCCCCTATGAGAAATTTTCCAAATCCTTGAATAAACACTATCCCTTTGCTTGGATACATCTCTTCTATAAAAAGAGGTTCTCAATTTTATAAATTTATTCCTAAGAATACCACAGTTATTTTATCCCCCATTGTTAATGAACTAAAGGAGAACTTCTATGAAGATTAAAAAAAGATATTTAGAAGTACATAGAATGATTAGAGGAGATATTTCATACCATGATCACAAATCAATTTTCATGTAAGGGTGGGTGTCCTATCACTAATTCTATCTAAATGTATGGATTCAGTTGGACCACAATAGATGACAGATTCTATTTGAAATCCACTTTGGATATATCCTTTTTCATGTCATTAGCTACTTGATTTTGTGTAGTTACATACTCTGAATTCACCACATGTTGTTCAAATTTCTCCTTCAATAAATGATACTTAATATAAATATGCTTTTCCCTTGGGTTTTAATAGGATATTTGATCATGTTTATATCACTTGATTTGTCACACAATATTAGAATATGATATATCACATCAATTATAGTACCTTTAAGCTATAGTTTCATCTATATTAGATATGTATAATATTGAGGTACCAATAAATAATATTAATCCTCATTTATTAAGGGTATATAGTCTTGATTTTAGTAATTTCCAAAAAATAAGAGTTTTAAAGATAAAAAACACCTCTAAAAGCCAATTTCTTATCATAAAATGTACCGGTAAAATCAACAACCATTTATCCAAATAATTAATGCTATTATTTTTTGTAATAATATATACCAAAATGATTTATCTATTTGATATATTAATGTATATTCCTCATAGAATACATGAAATTTTCTTTTGGAAAACTACGATATTAGTTATCTTGACATGTTTTAAATTTGTTTTGGGTGAGTAACTATCAAGTAAAGTAAACTATGGATAATATTTCTATAGATAGTCACACAATCTTTTTTATATTTACTATCCATTTATAATTTAATTAAGGTCTCCATCAGAGTATCCATTAGTTTAGAATCATCAATCTCTTCAGTTTTTACTTGTAATATTTTATTTCTAAGGTAAATGTCTCATCCTTTATTTGAATCACCTGAAAACTAAGGAAAAAGGATAATTCACCAACTAATGATATCTAGAGTTCTGACCAAAATAGTTCTAAAAACTAATTGCATTTAGTGTCATCCAATCATATATATATTATTTTTTTAATGTATATAAGCCTAAAAATCCAATAAATATAACTACTGATAATCGTTCTATAGATAGTGACATACAATTTTTATCTTTACCATACTTTGATAATTTTATTCAGGTATCCATTACAGTATCCATTTTTTGGAACATTAATATGGAATCTCTTTAGAAGTTACATTTCATATTTTATTTCAGAGATAAATTTTATATCCTTTATTTGAATCACCCACAGACATAAGAAAAATGATAATTCACCAATTCATGACATCTAGAATCCACACCTCAACAATGTATAAAATTTCATGAATTTAGTGTTATACAAACCCCCAAATATGATCTCGTAATTGTATGTAAGTACTAAAATCCATTTCCCTAGAACATTGTTAATATAATGGTTGTGATCAACCCAATCTCTATGATAACTTAGCTTCTTTAGGTACTAATATTGTCATCAGTACTAGGATCATGGATATTTTTTAGTCCTTAAAAATACTTCTTATATTGGAACAATTTTTTCCCAACATCATGAATGATAAATCTATTAGGTTTCTCAATGTAGACTTTCTCTTCATTGACACCATTTAAGAATACTAATTTGATATCCATTTGGTAAAATTTAAAACTCTTTTACATAGTCATAACTAACAAAAATGTTAAAGTATTGAACCTAGAAACATGTAATTTTTTTTCATTAATATCCACTCCATTCATCTAAGAATACCCCATGTACACTAAACATTTCTTGTTTCTTTTCAAAACTCTATCTTCATTGAGTTTAAAAAACAAATAGAATTATAATCATATTCTTATTTTTTATACATGATAAAATTTCCCAAGTCTTGTTTCTATCAATATAATCAATCTCCTCATATATACCCTTAACCCAAATTTCCTCTATATTATCTTTATTTAATGGTTTGGTTCCACCTCGGATAATAATGATTTTTTATGTCTTCACCCTTCTTGTTTGATCTGGATCTAAACAGTCACCAATGATATTATTATAAGTTATTTCTAATTTGTTGGATCATCTATATGATATTTATGTCTCTATTATGTTTTCCTTATCATCATAGCTATAGTTAGATTTAATTTCATACCTTTTAACTCCCCCTGAATCAGATACATGTTCATCACTTTCCTACTAAAAAATTAGATTTTTTGTGATTGAATTGTAAATGTTCTTAGCTGAAATATACACACTTGAATTTAAATTATTCTCACTATTATTCATCATCACATCATACATTTTGATCATTTTACCCCAGTATTTTTTTGTAACACTAACATTATTTTATCTTGGATGAATATCCATGAAATATCCCTTTATCTCTTCATTATTTAAACTTTCAATTATTCTATTTGTTCCAAATGAAACACTTACCCCCCAAACAAATGGAAGTATTTTTGTGTGGGATTCATTCTATACCAAATACAATATATTATATTATATCTATTTTTATATGAAAATGCTTGGTAGGATATAGTGTTGGATTTTAGAACCTCTTCTTTCCAACATTTTACTCACTCAAAAATAGCTATTTTTATTTCAAATACCAAAAACCCCTCAAAAAATCAAAGAGGTTTATAGTGATTCAGTCTAAGAGCGTCACCACTAAGAATGAGATTACAATCACTAGGATGGGATACTTTGATATAATAAATGAAATTTCTATCATTTTAACCTTTCTTGTTTGAAATGTTTTCCACTACAAACTTCCAGTCCCTAAATGTGCGTGTGACCTCAATTCTATCACAAATAAGAGACTTATACTTCATGATAATATAAGTCCGATACCATATAAAATCACACAGTCTGAGAAATAATGTTGATTATGGAATTCTTTCTTCGAAAAACTCTATTCTATTGATCAGTTATAACCACTATAATTAGACTTGAATACAATTATTTTTAGGTTATTTTTCCACTATTAAACTTATAAATTCTATTCCATTTTTAGTGTGATACTTTAGAAATTTTACCATAAGAAAAATTTCATATTATCACTGATATCGAGCGATGTACCTAAATGATGTAGTTATTTGAGAAATCTCTATCAACCAAGGAATAATAATGATACAATCAATAAAAAACACATTATATATTCTGTTTTGAAACTAATTAGGAATTTGTGTCTTGAAAACATTAATATAAAAAATCTTAAAAAACTCTTGATATTTTTATCTAATTTAGTTTTAGATTATCTGAATTTCCTTCCAATTTTTACTTGTATCACATGTATGTGTATTTTTACCTTTGAATTTAAAAAATTAGAATCTACTTCAATATTAACTAGATTTTCTCATAAATTTTGGATCAAATTTCTGAGAATTTTGTGCCAAATACTCTTTTAATCTTCCTTGGATAACATGAACCAATTTTATTCACCAGTTAGATAATGATTCCATTTTTTCTATTTTATTTTTAGAAAAAGTAAACTATCCTTATCTTTAACAAAGAATAAAATTTTGAAAATTGCATGTCCAAAAATACATCATACCATTGACTCACACTTAGAATATTGTGGCTATGTACTTCCTCCAAAAGTATATTTGCATTTCTAAGATCCTTTCATCCAACCTTGGACTTATATAAATTGATTATTTTGAGTTCTTATTCATTAATCAATCAAGACACCCCACCTTTTTCGTATTTTATTCAAGCGATAATATAATTATTTCTTGTCATGTATAAGGTACATCCATTTTACAAAACATATAAAATAGGCATGTCCATTTCTCTCAATGAAATATCAAAAATATTTTCCTTTTCATGAAATTTTTTCTTCTTCAATGTTCATTTAGAAACTTCTCTTTATGACTGAAATGTTTTCTACTCTTTTGAGTCAAAAATTTTCTATTCATATTATTAAATGAGAATCTATTTTCTTTTTTCAATGTGTTTCTTGAAGTTATGAGTTGTTGATTTCCTCTTATCTTTTCTTTAGGCTCCTCCCATTAAACCTGTAATGGATAAAAAGATGTTTCATGTCTACATCCTTTGAACCAAAATAAATAACTATTAAAATTATAAGAAAATAATGAAAATATGTGAAACTATTTTTGGTGTTATTTATCTTTTAAAAAATAATTTCAAGTGAAATTACATAATAAATACATCCCAATATTATACATCCAAATAATAATAATTTTTGTGCCAAAATTCCATTATTTACTACTTTATTGGTATATTTTTGTGATACATCCTTTTCTACTTTGCTTTTGGGAGTAGATTCTTGAGGTCTAGCATGAGGCCTGGATGTATCTTCTCTATGATCATGCTCCATTATAAATTTACATTTTTTATTTAAAATTTTACACTTTTGGAATAGGAGTAATCCCTTCATTAGTCACTCTAATTAGTTTAATAGATTTTATGGGGAATGGTGTCTTTGAGAAACTGAATACCATGATAGGAGTGAGGATTTTTCTTATTCATCACACATTCATTACCAAGCCAATAATTCTTTTTCAATTTATTTAGTTCTTTTAATTGTTTATTTCACTGAGTTTTTCATGAAATTAATAACTTGATATTGTTCTTCCACTTTGAGCTTATGATAGTATTACATTTCTAAGTACATAAATTCTATATTTCATGTTGTCAGTCTCTAATATCAGCACTTAATTTTCTAACTCAGGATGTTGCATTTAGAGTTTAATGTCATGAAAAATTACATTTCCTTCTTGTTTTTAGTCCCCCATTTGTCATTTCTTCATAGTATTCCTCAATATAAACCTAAATATCAACTCTTCCATCAATTTCATCATTTTCATCATCATTATCATCATCTTATGATTTTTTAGTAATGGATAAACTCTCATTAATTTGTAAAGGTAGCCTCATCAATTTTATTTTCATGAGGTTTAAATATAAATTATTTCCATGAAGGACACACATATCTTATACAACAGTATTTTTATAATTATCCTTATGTCTTCAAGTTTTTGATAATGGACTTTCAATTTTTCCTATTGAACTTTTTAGTCACCTTTGTAAATATTGTAGAATTTTTACCCCATAGAATGAGTATTTTTATAGGATATTAACTTGGTAAAGATAGGGTTAGGAAAATCTCCACCTAATTCATTGATTACCTTTTAATTTTCATTTAAGTATTTATGTTCTATTTCTAATAAGACCCCTCATTACATATACACTTTTTTTGTTATGAATAGATAATGTTTATACTTCCATAACCAATGACTTAATGTAATGTTGCGTCATGTGCTTCCATAATTTTAAATTTATGCATTCTGAAATTAGAATGACTTTATTATTAACAAAAATTACTGATACTATGATTTTTAGAGATATAATGTTACTGAAAGAACCTTCCCCTTGAAACCAATTATTAGTCCCTTATCAAGGATTTTTTTACATGGGGTTGGGATGGGGTGAATTGGGGAAAAATAGATTTAAATGTTTTCCCCTTGATTTTCATATTATTCTCTCATTGTAAGGAATATGTATTTATCTCCATGAATGATGAATGTAGTAATGCACAAAAGATATTTGTTTAGTTTGTTAAACCAAATCAGGATAGTATAAGGAGTATTAAAAGAAATGTGCCTATACACCTAAAACACCAGATCACACTACTTCTATTTAGTTTACACAATATTGAGTACACATTATTAATATGAACTCACTGTTCAAACAATTAAAAAGGATCACAACATCTCATCACAAAGGGTAACTCACTGCTCCATCAATGAAAACCTTGGTCTTATTCAACTAGATAAGGATGGGAATATACACATAGAATGGTGTGTCTTTTCCACGCAATTTTATGAAGTTATTACAAGATAAATCTCTAGGAATTTTCTTTATATTATTTAGTTTATAAACATTTATAAGGTATAAAAAACTCCTAAAAAAAATTATTCTATTTATTCTACCCTATTAAAATCATGATATCCCTTATTAAAAAGTAGGGATCATTGTAAATTAAATTTCTAATTTTTTTCATCAAAAAAGGCCTTAAAAAATATCCTTAACTCCTTTAAAATTTTCTATAATGTTGTTAAAAAAACTTCTAGTGGCACTTTCTCTCTAATTTTTCATCATGGAATAAATTATATTTAATATTATTATATTAATTATAAAAACTACCTTATATTTATTCTTAAACCATGGATTAAAACCATGGTCCTTGATATACAAAACATTTGTGATCCATACTTGAATCAACTAGACCATCATGTCCATATTTGGAAAGTCTATAACTGAAACACCAACCAAAATTCCCTGACTATTGAAACCATGATGTGGAATAATGAATTTATAGGTTAAACAACTAGTGAAATGTCTATATACATGTCCTCTATTCACTTTTTTTACTTCTAAAGTAGCAGTTTAGATGTCTGTAGAAAACTAACCTTACTATAGCCTACACTACACCCATGTTGGGACCAGCGTTTCTCACAAGTGAAACTCAACTTCAAAACACCCAGTGAAACTGCCAATATATTTTCACAATGGTATAATGGTTATCTTCATCATTAACTTCATATGAGTGCACTACATATGTTAGAACACCCATGTTGACCATCCTATTTCTATTTTGTTGACTTTAAAAGCACTATGACCAATGCCATGATGTGGCTTCATTCACCTATCCATTTTTCATCACTCCATCTTTAAAGAAATTCATGCCTTCAACACTAGCTACTAAACACATTATTGATCCATTGAAACACCCAAAACTGGTTTCCTCATTTTTATCAGGTGAGTCCTAACATCACCAAGGGTAACACCCTGGAATGTACCCTCCATCATAACCATTTTGGGCTTCCTCATGAAAAAATGACTTGTTTAATGAAATAGTACTCACATTCCTATTCTTAAAAACCCTTAAAATAAGGTAGAATTGTTTATAAAAAATCATAAATATAATCCATATATATTATTCCATTATAATACTATATTCAGAAGCTGTTATAATGATCTGTATTTTTTTTATTCTTAAACCGATAAAAAATTTTGGTAAAGAAGAGTGTGTGTGGTTTTACTAGAAATGACATCCCCATATAGATACAAACAAGTGGGTATAGATATTTAATGCATGAACTAAGGGGTAATATCTTAAAAATTGGATGGTATGGTATTAACTCGATCTTCCCTTAGTGAAACACTTGCGGTACTAACTACACACTTGGTTTAACACACCGAGGAGATATGTTATGGAAGATTCACATGATCTTTACAAACCATATTACATGATTTTATTATATTTATATGGTGGTTTATATATAATTATTATTGTATTCCACCATTTAAAATACATTCTTTTTAATTTTAAAATTCATTGATAATACTAATTTTTATAAGGTTCCAAAAAACAAAAAATCCACACTCTTTAATTGATAGGGGTACTTATTCAAACATTATGAATATATAGTTACTACATACATGAGTAAAGTTAATTCAAATAGATATACCTGTTAACTCTATTACCAGGGAAACCAATTATTAAGATTGTATAATCCTGTGTTCTTTATATAAATATGTTACATGATATGATTTATTAAGAAGTTATGATAAGTATTTTTTGTGTTGTTAATTGTTACTTGTAAGCATCATGATCATTATTATGCATTTGAATGAATTATATTATTATTATTTTTGGTTATTGAAATTATACAGCCCTTCACTACACTAGTTGGTATCATAAGAAAACTAAGACTGGGTAACAAAAATGTCATTACCCTTTATATAAGATGACTTTTCACAGCGACTTGATGATATGTTTATGATGTATGAAATTAATAATTACTAATATTTCCATAATTATGTAATAATTTACTCTTTTATTACCTTTTCCATCTATATATTATGTTATGAAACCTTAGTTGTTTATATGTTACCATTATATTTCTTATTCTATATCAGTTTCTATTGTACGCTATCCATTGAGGTGCATTTTATCTCTTCCTTTACATTTATTTCCCATTACCCTTGGTAATTAATTAGAATAATATGTATGATAAGAACTATGGATAATAGTAAGGAATAATTATTGGTACTCAAATTTTGTGACTGTTCATGATGTGATGAAATTTTTGTGTATCTAGTCTCTTGAAGGCTACCTAACCTTGATCATTGGAATGTAATATCATGTATTATAAATAAAATATAATAAATAAACTAAAATATGAGGATGATTAGTGTTGGTGGAAATAAAATTTATATTAGAGTAAGATTTGGTAGAAACCATAAGAACAAGATTTATAAGAATGTAGGAGACCAATATATATTCCACCTTTAAAAAATTATAGAGATTATTCTAGAATGGTTTTTTATTCCTAAGAATGTATTTTGAGGAAACTTGATATATAATAAAAATCTTAAATATTAGTATTTTAAAATATTAATAACTAAGACATGACTTTTAATTGAAAAAGAACTTGTTATAAGAAATAGAAACCAAGATAATAATTAAGGATAACTTGGAGATTTTCTATATAATATAGATAATGTAATTAATTTTTATATTTTTTTAATATCCTAGTAAAATTTACTCAAGTTATTAAAATTTACCTCAATTTCATATATTATCTCATTACTGTTAAATAAGGATATAACTTCTTAAACCATTTTACAAGGTAACAAACTCCACTGTTTAGTGGGTTTAGTAATCCTATGGTGGAAGATTAATGGATTAAGTCACTAAAAATAGATTTTTGGACTTGGGGTATAAAAATAAGGAAAACATTATCAGGTTTATGTATCATTTATGGGGAGATTCTAACAAGTGGTGGTCCCTGATTCAAAATATTAAAAAGGTATAAGATATATAAGACATAGAATGGAAGACATTTAAATTTCTATTTTTGGAAAAAAATATTTCCTTGGGAGAAATGTGTTGAGATGGAATTGAAATTATTAAATTTATGATGAAAGGAATAAGAAAGTATAGATGAGTATGAGACTAATTTCACAATATTTTAAATGTATATTATAAATTATCCATGCAATTCATTAGGTAATACTGATTGTTTCTTTGATAGTCTAAATAAAAGTATTTGAAGATATTTTTTCTCTCAAAAATTTTCATTATATGAGAAAATTGTAAGAAGTGGTATCAAGACCTATAAAGAGTCTTCAAAAAACTTAATTTACAAAGGAAAACTCAAGAAGAATAGGTTAAATAATCATCAAATGGAAATAACAACTAGAAAATAAAACAAGTTCAGAGTGTAGTTCCCTATATTTAATTAATATGGGAAGAAACACTAGGGACATGGTTAATGGGATTGGTTGTATGTATTAAATGTGGATAGAAAGTCTATATAGATCATGAGTTAAAATAATAGATAGAATCAATCAATGTGAAATGCATCATATTTAAAGAGATGGGCCATTAGTCAAGATCTAAACAACACCCTAATTTCCAAGGGAATATTTCCTAAGAGAGATATATAGATCAGGGATAATTTTTTTTAATTAAAATACCCAAATTTAAGGTGACAAGTGATGTGATATTAGGTGCATTTATTATACAATCAATGTTATATAATAAATTATTTGATTTTATATCTTCACACTCGTTTATACCATGCATTTTATTAAGGATATTCAATCACCCATAATTCATTAAAGAATGGTTTATCAGTTAGAACAATGAGTATACATTGATTGTAATGATGAATATCAAGAAGATCAAATTATAATGCGTGGGTGTTGTCTAGTTAAAAGTCTAATCATTATAATGATGGTGGGGTATGATGTAATCTTAGGGATGTATTGGATATAAAATTATAAAGATATAATATATTATAGATATATGGAATTACAATTGGAGAGGAAATTATGAACTTACTTGTTTTTAAGGGGAGATTTTATTGTCTGAAAATTGTTTGGAACAATCCCCAGTATCTCAGCTTAAAAAAATCATTAGAAAAGATATGTAGGAAATTCAATCTATTATGGGGAAAGAGGTTTTGAGAATATAAGTTGTTCCTACTCTTCATGAGTATATTGAAGTATTTTTTGATGAATTAATTGTATTCCCCCCTAGCCAAGAAATTGAATTTTTAATTGATATTATTCTTAATTAAAAACCTATATCTAGGAATACTTATATATTATATCTAATGAAATTGGTTGAGTTGAAGAATAAATTAAAATACTTATGTGATAAGGTTTTCATTCATCCAAGTGTTTCACCATGTGTATAACCCACTTTATTTGAATAGAAGAAGGATATATTAATGAAGTTATTAATTTATTATAATGAAATCAATGGAATTATTATATATAACATGTAATAATTACCTTGTATTGATGACCTATTTGATCATATTTAATGGTATTGATACATATCCAAGATTTATCTTCATTTTTGTTATCATTAGTTAATGTTTAAGGAAGATATACCAATGATGAAATTTTATATCAGGCATGGTCATTATGAGTTCCCAGTAATGTATTTTGGGTTAATAATGAACCTTTTATGTTTATGAACTTGATGAATAGAGTATTGAAGGACTACATTTATAGGTTTTTGGTGGTAATTATTGATTATATTTATATATCCTCTAATATTTTTGAGGAATATGAACATTATTTTCACATTGCGCTTGGAGTTCTGAGGAAAAATGAGTTATATAGGAAATTTACTAAATGTGAATTTTGGATTCAATAGGTTTATTTTTTATGCAATATTGTATCCAATGATAGAATATCTATTGACCCTTCATAAACAATGGTTTTCATTAAATTTCAAAGATCTACCACCAGAATATAAGTACATAGTTTCTTCTTATTAGTAGGTTACTATTATTGTTTTGTTGAAAACTTTACTTGATTAGAAAATCCATTTACTAATTTAACATTTAAGTAGGTTAAATTAACATGTAAAAAGGAATTTGAATATATAAATAAGGAATTGAAGAGGATATTGGTAAGTTCACCTATATTGAATCTTCTATTTGGTAAATAAGGATTGTAATTTATATTAATCTATAAAGGAAAGGTATTGGATGTGTTCTAACGAAAAATAATTGAGTGGTGGATTATGCATCTCAATGTTTGAATCCCTAAGAGGTAAATTATCCACCACATGATTTGAATTGGGTGGAAGTTATATATTCTCAAAAGATATCGTGAAATTACCTATATAAAGGGAAATGTGATATATATTTCAATCTTAAGGGTTTCAAATACATATTTTCTCATAAGGATATTAATATGATGAAAAGGATATGGTTGTATCTACTCAAGGATTATGATAGTGCTATAGAATATCATCATGGGAAATAATACAAGGAGTAAAAATAATAGAGTAGAATAGACCATAATATCTTATCCTTGATGAGTATGGGAAATGATCCAATTCTAAAGGATTTAGTAAATATGGAAATTGGAATTATGATATAAGGAGAAAAATAATTCTCATTCCATGTAATTACCTAACATTATTTATTAAAAAATATTAATAAATCCCTAATCAATGATAAGTCCTTACAAATGAAGATGGTAGTTGTCATGAATGTGAAACTAGCAGAATTTAATATTTGTGATTATATAGTTTTATGATTTTTTATGAGGTTATGAGTTCCATTAATAATGAAGATAAAGAAATATTTGTTGAATTAAACTCACAATTAAATTTATCTTCACATACACAGAGCATAAATATGTATCAGGATGTATGATAACATTTATGGTGGGAAACTATGAAGTAATAGATTATAGATTATATTTCAAGATGATTAATATTCCTACAAGTAAAGGATGTAATCCAAATTATTAAGGGTTTTATTAAACCTTTACCTATAAAAATGTGGAACTGTGATAATAAGAATATAAATTTTATCTCTTGGTTTCCTAAGAATTCCAAGTGGAATAATGTAATACAGGTTACTCTGTATCTTCCTACAAAGTCTTATCATTTCCTTTCAATACAACAATATTTCCCAATGTACCATATTTCAAGTCAATATATAAATGAATTTTTGATACCACATGGAACACCCTTATCAACATTATTTGATTGTGACCAAAGGTTTACATTAACATTTTAGAGGAATCTCCAGAAGGATTTAAATATAGAGATTAATATTCGAAAAATCGATCACCCTAAAATATATAGTAATTCTAAAGTATGATCTAAACATTAGAGAATATGATAATTTTATACTCAATCAAATTCCAAGGAAGTATAGATATTTATTTTTTACTAGTGTATTTTTCTCACAATAATGGTTACCACTACAACATTAAAATGGAACCATATGAATTATTCCCCGGAAAGAGATATTAGACTCCAATATAATGGGATAAAGTTAGATAAATTATGTTATTAGGTCCATAAAATTTTGAAGATAAATAATATAAGGTAAGATCTATCCCAGATCATATCAAGTAAGACCATAGTTTATTGAAAATATTTACTAACAACCGAAGAATGAATATTGACTTCCAAGTTGGGGACGATGTCTTATCAGGGATATCTTTATGCAAATGTTTAATGAGATTTGGAAAGAAATAGAAGTTAAGGATAATGTATATCTAGACATTTAAAATATTAGAGTACATAGGAGTAGTGGAATGGTGTTTTTATATGCTAAAAAACATATACCAAATGCATTAAATCTCCCATATACCACTTTTAATGAAGTATACAACAGACTGTCCCCATATTCTAATGGGAAATAAAGTTTAGTTGGGACATGAATTGTCATATAATGAAGAGATAATTTATTTTCATGATATTATTGTGTATGTGATTAAGAATAAAACCCCTATACTGAAGGTTATTTTGTTGAATTATCTTTTAGAAGACGCAATATGGGAGTCAGAGAATGTAATGATAAAGACTTATCTATATTTTTTATGGATTGATTTATAATTTCAAGGATGAATTTTTTATAAAGGGGGAGAATGAAATTTCCAAGAAGTTATAGTAATTAATAAGAATGTATTATTATAATGTAATAAATTACATCACATATTAATATATTATAGAATTATAAAATTATATTTATAACAATAGAAAAAACTTGCACTATAAAACAAGTAAAGATATGGAGAAACCTCACAATTTTATATTTTGGTGAATTATACTATAAAATGAATAAAAAGTATATAAGGAACATTTATATTATGTATATATAAATTAATATATGAAAAAACATGGTAGATAAGAGAAATATAGGAATGATCTTAGGATGTTAGAATGAAGTGCATATATTTAAGAGGTAATATAACTGTTGGAATATAATTATTAAAATATTAATTCAATGATTATTCACTCAACTATCTATTAAAATGAAAAAAATCATTTGATAATAATATAATTTATAAATAATGAAATTAATTTTAAACAATAAATAATAATTTAATTACACATGTATAATTTATAATAAAAATATTATTTACTAGAAGAAAGAGTTTCTCAATTTTTGTCAAAAAACACTTAATTTTGAAATAAAACAATATTTTTATTTTAATATTTAAATTCTCAAATAAATAAAATTATTTCTATAAAAATAAAATTAAATTTCAAACCACCATATCTAAATTATCCAATGGTGTATTTTTAATAATTTTCTAAGATAATCAAATTTTTTGCTAAATAATAAACTACAATAAGCATTTATGGTATGCATTATGACATAACCATATTTGAATTTTTTTAATAATTAATATAAGTGAATATATATCCAAAAATAACTTATTTTATTTGTATAATTCATTTTAATTAATTAAAAAATTTATTCAAACCTATAAATAAATTTCTAAAGTCTAAAATGAAAAATATTTTTTAAAAAATAATAATATTTTAAAAAATTATATTACCATGTCCAATGTAATAAAAAATAATTGAGTTTGGTTCTAAAACACAAATATATCAAAAATTATTCCTTAAATGGAAAAAATACCAAAGGAAAACCATGGGTAAGCCAGTGGTTTTTCATTTTCCAGAACCTATATCTATTAGGCCTATGTATAGAAATAAATAAAAAATCCTCCCTAATTTGCTACAAATTACCTAACATTCTTCCATTACCCTCCACTACAAATATATTTATTAAAATTTTCTTTTATTTTCTATCCCAATAATATATCTAAGGAGTTTCTTAGGCCCTAAGGTTCTCATCTCAATCTTTAAGAAGTTAAATTTAATGGTAAGGGTCCCTAACCTCTTATATTTATTTCATTGTGTTACTACTTCAAATATCTTCTCATTTCAGCGATAAATGTTACAATACATCATTTTTATAAATTTCATAATATATTATCAATTACCGAAAACTATCAAATCTCATTATACATCATTAATAAGCCATTAAAATTGTCAAACTTTTAGATATCCTTAAAACATCCTAAATTTTGATAAAGAAAAGATAGTGTGTGGTTTTCATATAAATTACATCTCTAAATAGATATAAACAAGTATCTTTGGATTTTGAATAGATTCAATGAAGGTTAATAAATCAAAAAAATTATGTTTTTCTATTAAATCGATCTTCACTTTATAGCCAATAAGTGAGCCTTATTGTACCCTGAGTTTGAAACTTCTTGGGACATGTTATGGATTATTTATCTGATCTATACCAACCATTATGAAGTATTTTAATATACTACTCTGAGAATTTATCATTAATTGTTTTTGTTTCCCATCATTTTACACACATTGTTTATATTTCAAAAACTCATTGGTAATACTAATTTTTATAAAGTACCTGAAAACATAAAATATATATCATTATCTTAAAAAGGGTAATTATTTAAACATTTTGAATCCCTAGTTATACCTTACATAGGTCATGGTAATTCATCTTGATATCCTTATTAATTCAATTATTGGAAAAACTATTGTCCTGAAAATATAATCCTTTATTCTTTTTGATAATATCTCAAAATATAATATTCCTTGGGGAGTTATACAAAATATTATTTTATATTTTTCATTATTCCTTTTATAACCCATGATTATTTAGTATTTATTGGAATGAATTTGTATTTTACGTGACAAGTGAGGCCTGGAATTATATAACCCCTTAGTGAACTATTTGGTCTCATGAGAAAACAAATATTGGGTAATGGGAGTTTCCTTACCATTTATGTAATATATATCTACACAAGGTCTTGATGATATGTTTTTGATGTTTGACGTTATGCATTCCAAGTATATCCATCATTATGTAATAATTAAAAAATTAATTACCTTTGCCTACCCTGGATTATGTTATGTTACATTAGTGGTTTATATAGTCCCTTTATATTTCTTGTTCCATGTTAGATTCTACTATATACTCCCCCTTTCTGAGAATTTGATTCCACACTTTACTTTTGTTTCCCATTTCCCCAGTTGATGAAGTTTAATACTCCGTTTTAGTGGACCATTGGATAGAAAAAAGGGATAATTATTTTTAATCAAATATTGTAATTTTTTATGATGTAATGTAATATTTACATTTATTAACTATTGAGTATTACCAAACCTTGATATTGGGGATATAATCTCATGTATTATTTTTAACATATAATAAATATTCCACTCAGCTTTGGGTGACAAGGTATGAGGATGCTTCACCTGTGGATATCCTCTTCTTCCACTAAAAGAGTCTGGAACCCTACACTTACTCATGATCATTTTCCCAAGTACATTCACTTATTTATGGTTCACCCATGTACCTTATATTTTTGTGGTTCGCAGAGGAAATTCAGAGAGGTTTGGTCCACCTAGGTTCCTTTATGCATCCTTATTATCCCTAGTGTGCTTGATTTAGTGTTGTTTGAAAAATTCAATTCACTTAGGTGAGTTTTCACAAGCATGTTCACACTATTACCTTTGTCTTCATCGTTAATGAAACTATATTTGTGCATGCCCCTTACTTCAAGTATGTTTTCTTAGGTATGCCTCATGAAACTCCCACACTCTTCTCTACTTCACATTGCTCGCATGATCAACCCTTATTTACAAAACTATGTTTTTCCTACTCCTTTACATAAGCCTCTTCATGCAAATATTTTTCAAAAAAAAAACATACTTCATGTGGATACTATGAAAAGGTTAATCATTTTATCCTTATCTAGATATTTTATCTGTATTTAAATGATGAAATTTTTATGTCCAAGTTGTGTTTTGGCTATATTTTTTGTTAATAGATCAATATGTTGATTATTTTGAAGAAAGTAAGTATGTTGAGAATGTAATGTAAGTTTTTATTGAATAAGGGTGTGTTTAAATAGTTTTTAATTGGATCTGGAATGATCAACATAAATATCAGACTCATAATCATTATTAAGTTATCAAAATCAATATTCATAAGAAATTCTAGTGGTCTGGGAAGAATATTTCTTTTTGAAAAGTCTCATAAAAATAATCATTGGTCTAAAAAATATAGTGTTGATTATAATGAGGAAGCGTACCAAATTATTCCTAGATCCAATAAAAATTTGAGGATTCCTTTTTGAATTGTAATTCAAAAAATTTATAAGCTTTTAGAAATCTTATGTTACAAGCCTTTTGAAAGAAAGGAGGAGAACAAGTGCTTCCAATCGTATTGAGGTTAGGTTGGAAAGAAAAAAGTTATTAGAAGGATTGAAATTTGTGATAATTTAAATTATAATTTAGATGATTATATGTTAAACATAATCATAAAAAATTCATGAGTAATTAATGATACATGCAGAAGATTTTGGATGAAGACAAGTGGATGAAGTCAATGATTTCTGGTCTCATTACATCATTGTTAGATCACCAGATTTTTATTTGAAGGCTAGGAAGTTTTTTCATAACATGTGAAGAAAAATATTCTTGTTTTAAGTCAGAATAATAAACTATAATAAAAAAATATTTTAAAGATGATCATAATTAGAAAATTAACGAAGTTTCTGAAGTCAATTCTTCTAGAACTGGTCCATCGGATATGGTGTTCCACCGATCATCATATAAATGCTGATACTAATAATCAAATATATATAGTTGAAAAAGGGAATGATAGGAAGAAGTTTTTGTTTTGGGAGTTTTTGGGGATAATGGATAAATAATAAAAGTTTATTGGGACCAATAAATAAAGTTAAATTTGTTGAGACCAATGAAAAATTGGATTAGAGATCAAGAAAAAATGTATTCAACCATTTTCCATCAAGATAAATTGTTTCTTGTCTTTGAAGTTGGTCAAGAGAAAGAATAAATCTGATTTACTTAACAATTTGGTCAAGATTTATTATACTGGAGATGAAATCATTTATCAGGGTGATGTAGAGACTGATCCATTAGGCACAAACTAACATCGATAGACCTCATCCGATACTGGACACCATCAAATTTAGGATCATTGGTCTGCGGGAAAAGGCAAAGAAGAATAACGTAAAGATGTTATAAAATTATTGTGAAGGTAAGATCTTAGTTTGAAGAGTTTAGAGAAAATGTTTATTAAGAGAGTTTGTAGCTAATTTTGAAGTGATACTGAGAAGTGATGATATATTTATAAGTTACGATATTGTTTATAGAAGAATTATTTGATTGTTTGTTTTTAGTTTATACTGATCATCATAGTGATAATTCATTTACTTTTATGTTTCAATTTGCATGGGGAAATGTATTGAAGAGTCTGCCATTATACATTATAATGATGAAATTAGAATGAAAATCAGAATCTAATTCTATAATGTTTAGAAATACCAAAGAAATATGATGTTCTGAGAAGGTTTGAGAATATTGGAGAATAAATGAGAAGATTTAATAATATTTTAAGAAGTAAAGGATGAATCCAAAATTTAGGGGAAGTCAAAATTTTGAGAAATGTGGTTGAGCGGGAAAGTTTTTTTGAATGCCACTTAAACCTAATTTGGAACACATGTAAATAGAGTAAGTACATTATTAATTTCCTAACACTCTAGTACTATTCATGGGTGAATAAGAGAAAAGGTAGGGCATTGAATGTTTTTAGAGAGAAGAAATTTTTGGGTTTAGAATTTGTGAAGATGTTTGTCATACATAATAAGAAGAATATCGTATTCAACTGACTATCACATTGGGATGGATCATCAGAACATGAATCAGGTTGGGATTTTTGGAATGTGGAAAAATAAGTTCATAATTGTTTCAATGGTATTTTGGATGAATTATATTTCTATAAAGAACTATAAAACTTGGGAATCAGACTTAGGAATCATACTAGTAATAAGACTGAATATCATTATGTAGTCTAGGGATCTTCTTACCTACTTATTTGTAGGAATTTGAAGAATTGATTTTGAAGAACATATTTGTGAATGTTGACAAGGTAGAACAATAACATGTTGGGAAGAATTAGGTGAATGGTTCTTAAATTTTTAAATAAATTGGTTTACATCATTTGTGCTAGAAGAATCACCCACCCTGTTGTATTGAACATAGTGATACATAAGTGTAACAATATATCCAAATTGTTGTATCTACACAAAAGGATTGTTTTATAGTGGATTTTGTGGTATTATATTGTTTCTAAACCATACCATGTTCATATATACTATTGTTGAGTAGTGAAACTTATAAATTGTTTTGTTCATATGGGTGTGTAATTTATCTATTTTTTAGAGAATTGATAACTATTTAATAGTAGTAAAAATTTGTTTCAATATAAAGGAAAATTAAAAGTAAAATATATCACTAATTCACCCTATCTAAATGACACTTGATCCTGGTTGGGCAATTAAAAGTGGTATAAGAGTGAAGGTTTCCTTAATTTTCCATTTACTAAAGTGTTTGAAGAAGAGTTTTTAAGGAATATCTGATTTATGTGAATTATAATAGTATTCTGATCATAAATTATAGGAATTATAATATTTGAAAACCTAGAATAATTCCATATCTTATGTCTCTGGGGCATGGTGTTTTGAAAGCTTCTACATATGGGTTTTCTCCACGTGTTGAGAATTATCCTCTTATATCAGATGATAAGGAGAATATTGAGAATGATGGAAGAGATAAAAATTATTTACTCTCATCACTCTCTAAAAGTGAGTTTCTTAAAGTAAAGGGAGTCTCCACTTCCAAATTTATCTAGTATAAGAAATAAAAATATTTATAAAGGAAACACATAAGTATATAAGGAAATGTTATAAATTTATAAATTTAAGTATGAAGATCTCAAGATGGGTGAGTATGAATCTATTGATATTGTCTTTATCCAAGTGAATGAATTTTTTAGCACTATTTTATGTCTTGGTGAAAAGTTGTAAGATTATAATATTGTTTAAAAGACCTTGATAATTCTTCCAAACAAGTTTGATTCTAAAGTTTCCACATTATAAGATAGATATCCAAAAACAATATCTATTGATGATTTTCATAATAATCTCATTAATTATAAAATGAGAAGGTATAAATTTATGAGGAAAAAACAAAAGATAATAGAGAAATATAATTCAAGGATTCCCATAAAAAAATCTAAAAAGACACCTAAATAAGAATAGGTTGGAGAATCTAATTATGAAAATGAGAAATGTAAAAGTCTCGGTGAAAATTTATGCTTGTTTTATAAAATTGTGAAGATAGGTACCGAAAGGTATAAAGGGAAACATACCTTCAAATGTTTTAGATATGAAGCCATTGGGTACTTTGTTTACGATTTTCCTCAAAGTGGAGACGATGAAGAAAGTGATAAAAAAGAAAGAAGCTCAAAAAGATATTGGAAGAAATAGGGTGTTATAGAAATATTCTATTATAAGGATAAAGTTAAGAAGTTATCCAAATAAAAAATTAGAATATTTTTGTCTCAAGATGGTGATATTTAAGAATATATAAACATTTCTAAAGAAATTTTTTATTGCAATAGTTAATGATAAAATTTTTGTTAGTAGTGAAAGCAATTATTCTGAAGAAGAAAAAAGTGAGTTAAATCCAAAATGTAGACTGAAAATTCTAGAGAGAATATTTTCATTGAAAAAATTAACATTGAATAATTCAGAAGCATACATTATAATGAAGAAGAAACTAGAAAATAATTTCATCTGTAGGAAAGATTGAGAAAATGTATTTGAAAAACTGGAAGTCTTAAGAAAGAAATTAGGAAATTTATAAATGAAAGTTCCTCACCAAAAAATCAAAAATATTTTACTAATGAGAAATTTAAACTGAAAAAAGAGATTTATTATTTAAATAAATATATTGGAATAAAATAATCTTAATGAGTATATGGAAGTTAACATGAAAGAAAAGGTAGAATAATTGAAACTTATCAACTAAAAACTTTCTAAAGTTGAAAAGAGGGTTACTAGTTTCAATATTTCTATCTCTAAATTTAGTGAAAGATATATAAATTTTAAACCTAATAAGGTTCAAAATTTACCTTCAAATGATGATAAAAAAGTTAAAATTATCAATAAGAAGAAGAAAGATTAGAAATTTATGTATGTGAAAAAAAACCAACAAATTGGAGAAGTTAGAAGTTTCTAAAAATTATATGTTTGTGAAAACTTCTACAACTCTTAGTTTTGATAAGGCTAGAAAAAAATACAGTTTAAGTAAGAAGACATCAGGTGATATCAAAAAGGTTTGTGGTTAGTTAATTTTGGATTTGAATGTAATGAAATCTTCTAAGAAGCATGCCAACAATTCAAGATTGTATGGAAGTTACAAAGGAAGGTATTCCTTCCATGGGTACTGCTATAATTTTGGTGGATTTGGGATATAGATAATATGTATTGGTTTAACCAATAACATTAAAATTATTTAATGATTTATATAAGACAATGTTTTAGGGGTAGTGAATCCTCTCAAAGGAAGAAATATAAGAAAGGTATTTTATAACATGAGAAAAAATAACCTTACTGAGTTTGAAATGATACAGTGCTTAGTTATTTGTCCAAAATAAGTTATAATGGCTAGAAATTTGGGGAAGCAAAAATATAAATTAATGAAAGGGTAATAAAAAAGTTCCTAAAAATGGGGAAAAAATTCATTGAAAGATATCAAGATATTGTTATTTTAATAATCATAGAAGATTATAGTGATGTGGGAAAGATGGTAATGTTACTAAAAATTGTTTGACTATCTTTCCTGCCCAAGAATAATATATAAATAAGATGTTACAAAATAATTGTAATAAAAATGTTACTAAATTTGGGGAGAAGTCGACCACCTCTTTATAATATTATATTGATGGGAAAAAATTTGTTACAAAATTTGAGAAGTAAGAATATAAGGAAGAAAATATATCCAATTCTAAACGCAATAAAAATTAGAAACACTCAATACTAAGAGAGGAATCTTAGTTTGATTGTTGCTTCTAAGAAACAACTAAGGTTCCTCCTTATTCCCAATTTTTTTATACTTTTACTAACTTTATGGAATTTATTGATTTTAAATAAGAAGATGTTATAAGAGTATCTTAATATCTTACAAAATAAAGTAATGTGGTTTTGAAAAATATTTTTTTGAGAAATTTTTTCTTCTACACTTAAACTTTTATAATTTTTTTTGAGATGGGAGTAGGTTACAAATAAAATCATTTCAAAATTTCCCTAGAAATAAGAATAATGAATGAAACATGAAAATTCATTACATTAAAGTTGTGTTATGGAAAAAATTAATAAACTTTATTATATACTCTTGTTTTATACAATGGGTTCCCCCATGTAGAATTAGTGTTATTTAGTTAAAAGATATTTTTTTAAAATCATGTGATACTTATATTCTCCAAAAGAAGAGTTTTAAGATTTTGAGATGAAAAATTCCAACCCATGGAAATGAGAACATTAATTAATAAGGGGGAAACTTTTCATGTTAGACCCATTGAATTTTATTTTCGATAAGGCAGATAGAAAAGGAAATTAGGAGAGACAAGAAATAGGGGGACCAAGAAAGAAATGGGGAAAAGAAAACATGATAAAAAACTACAGGTTGTATTACTTTAAAGTGGGTATTGACAATGAACACAAAGGGGATTGTTGTTAAGAACAATTTCTATTTTGGTTGTATTTGTATCCAATAGATCAATATATTGATTATGTTTAAGAAATTAAGTTTTTTGAGAAGGTAATGGAAATATGGATTGAAGAAGGGGTAGTGTTCCATGATTTCAATTAGATATAGAACCATTGACATGAAGACAAGACTCACAACTATAATCAGATGATCAAAATAAAAATTTATAAGAAATTCTAGTGGTTTGTGAAGTATTTTTATGGTAAAAAAAGATCATCAGACTCACCTTGGGTCTAAAAAGGAAAGTGTTGGTTGTAATAATGAATTGTCTCAGAGTCTTCTTGACTCTAATGAAAATAGGACGATTATTTTCTGATTTATAATTCATAAAAGTCATAAGTTTTCTGGAAACTTGTGATATAAGACTTTTAAAGGAAAGTAGGAGAACAAGTGAAGCCAATCGTATTGAGGTTTGGTTGGAAATAAATAATTTATAATAAGGATGGGAATTCGTTATACTTTCCATTATAATTCATTTGATTCTATGATGATATTAATTGTACTCAAAGTCATGAGGAAGTAATAATATAAATAAGAAATTTGTATAAGAAGAAATGTGGTTGATGTCAATTATTTTTGATCTTAGTACCTTTGTGTGAGATCACTAAACTTAATTTTTTTAGAGGCCTTGAAGGTTGTTCAGAACATGTGAAAATATATTGGTTTTCATTTAGAACAATAATCCATAAGAAAAAAATCTTTAAAATTTGATTTCTATTAAAAAGGAAAAGAAGCTGCTGAAGATGAAGCTACTGAAACCAGTCTATCAAACACGATGTTCCACCGATCATCAGAGAAATTTTGATACAGATCATAAAAAAGAGATGGTTAGAAAAGAGAATCAAAGGGAGAAGAATTTTTTTTGAATGTTTTTGGGAGCAATGAATAAAGGCGAATAGTTTTTTTGGAACAATGAAAAAAGTTGAAATTGTTGAGAATAATGAAAAATAATATTAGTGATCAATAAACATTATAGTAAACCATTTAACATAAAGATTAATTTTTGTTGTTGTTTTTCTTATGTGTAAAGAGAAATATGAACTCTAATTTCCATGAAAATTGGGTCAAGAGTCATAATAATGGAGTTGACACTAGTAATTAGTTTGAATCATAGTGTAATCCATCATGTGCATATAAACACTAATATACCTCCTCAGATGCTGGACACCATCAGTTGCAAGATCATTTGTCCATGGAAATAGGGAAAAAATAACTTCTTAAGGATGTTAAAAAAGTGTTATCTTAGGGAGATCACATTTTTAAGAGTTTAGAGAAAATGTTTGTTAATGGAGTTTGGAGCTTATGCTAATGTGATATCGATAAGTGATGATATCTTCCAAATTTTCAATGTTGTTTATGGTTGAATAATTTGAGTGTTTGTTTTTAGTTGAAACTGATTATAATAATGAGAATTAATTTCCTTTCATGTTTTAATTAGTGTGGAGAACCATATTAAAGTGTCTTCAATTATACATTGTAATAAATAAATCAAAATGATAATCAAAATAGGACTAAATAATATTTATAAAGTTTGAAGATAAATAAATTTTTGAGAAGATTTGATAAGGTTTAACAAGAAAATAGAATAGTTTAGAAGCATTTAATAAGTCAAATATAGAGCTGAAATTTATGGAAAATTGAAATTTCAAGAAATTTGGTTGAGAAAGAATGTTTTCTAAAATCCTGTCTAAACCTCATTTGGAACACTTATAAATAGTGGAATAACTTTTAACTTTACTTACACTAAATTACTGTTCACATGCGAAGAATAGATAAAGAGGAGAACTGAAAGTTTGTAAAGAGAGGGGAGTTTCTAGATCACGCATTCATGAGAAAGTTTTTCTAAAAGAAGAAGAAGAAGATCATATTTAGGTGATTATAATATTGGGATGTATCATCGGACAGGTAGTAAAATTGAGATTTCTAGACTAAGGTAGAAGTATTTTGGAATTGTATTAGTGGTATTATAGATGAATTATATTTCTATACTAAACAATCAGACTTGGGAATTAGATTAGTGATTAGAATGACTGTCATTATGAAGTCCAGAGATGTTATTACCTTCTACTGGGTAGGAAATTAAAGAATTGTTTTTGAAAAACATGTTTTTGAATGTTCAAAATAAAACATAGTAATATACATGGAAGCAATCAGTGAAAATTTCTTAACTTGTTACACAAATAATTTTACATAATTTCTCTATAATAAGCACACACAATTTTGTATTAAACATAGTGTGATAATGGTTTAAGGGTATATCCTATTTTTTGTGTCCATACAAAAGGATTTTTTTCTAGTGGATTGTGTGGTATTGGATTATTTCTAAACCATGCCAAGGATGTAGCTACTCTGGTTGAATATTGAACCTTGTAAATTTTTGTGTTACTATGGACGTGTTATTGGTTTATTTTTCATAAAATTGATTAAACTTCAATAGTAGGTTAAGGTTGTTTCAAAATAATGGAATCTTAAAAGAAAAAGATATCACTAATTCACCAGCGCCCTCTCTATGATACTTGATTTGGGATGGGAAATTACACGAATTACCCGATATTAATAGCCAAACATCTAAAAATCGATCAACACTTATTTTCTGGTTTTCACATTGCATTATTCAAAAATATCCACGATTATTTCAAATGTTTACTCACACAACACCCTACTAGAAGAAAATTAGTGCATGATCCCCAAAACCACTACTGAACATGACTTATAGATATATCAGGACTTTATTGACCTATGACTATCACCCAACCTAGTATGAAACTAGAATTTCATGAAATAAACTAGTACAAAGTCGCTTTTATAGTCATGGAATCAATTAATTTTTTTTAAATTAACTTTTATCATCCTTTAAAAAATACATAAATTTCCTCTAATTTGTTAGATATAAAAAGTTAGTAAACACTAGATAAATTGTTTATTTTCCACAATAAAACTTAATTCATGACATGACCCATTTGTTTGTTCCATTGTTATTACTTCACACTCCACAGATCCATATTCCATTTCCTTAGTATATAGTAATGTAAATTAGTTTCTTCCTCCTTGTTTAGTTCTTCTTTCAAAAAATTCTTGGGTAAATTTTGAATACCCAATATTTCATATCACATAATAACTTTATGACCATCTTAAAAATTATCACCCTTATCTAGATATTGAGAGATGAACCTAGGATATTTCATCTTCATACTCTAAAATACCTTCAAAATATACTTACTGGTACTTTATACAAAACCTTCCTCCAAAAATATAATTTCAAGACAGACTACAACTACACCTCTTGGATTATTTTCTTAATCTTACATTCCATATGACATTGGTATATTACATAACATAAAAAAGTGGCATAAAAATAAGTATATAAATCATAAAATATTTTAAGGTTAAACACTAAGAAATTCATATCATAATGGTCTAGTATAACCATCTTCACATAACATACTGGACCTTGGATAACCAGGAGTGTCCCATAGAATTTTTTAACTTCGGCTAACCACACATGTCCCATCCCAAAATCATGAGATTTAAAACATTACCCAATTATTTTGAGGGTTATACCATACCCTCCATTACATAATGATAAAACATATATATGTGTTCCAGATGAACATTAAAAAATTTATAATCCTAATATATATTAATTCACATAGGATAAAAAATGGGTTTTATAATGATTTCCACAAAAAATGATCATAAGTATTATAAAGATAGAAGTTGGATGGTATCCTTATAGAATATCCCCAGTAGTCATATGAAATTTTAAAGGATGCTGAAATAGCTAAAAAACTTTATAAATGAATTATATTTTTTTAAACAAATGAGAAGAAATATCCTTAATTTTTTTATAATGTTTGCTTTTAAAAGGAAAATATTTATTGTCCAATTATAATACAAATTAATTTAGAAAACTATGAAATATTAGAAATGAATATTTATATATAAATCCAAATAATATAGAGTTAAAATTTGGCCATAGTCAAAATGTTAAAAAATATACCCTTTCACACTTTCAGAAATGAATTCAAAGACAATAGAAAATGTCTCATGTGGAAAATGTTAAAAAGAGATTCTTTCATTATTTTGTAAATAAAGTTAAGGAAAGTATAAAATAACCATAAAAAATAGTACAATTATAGATATGGATTTTTATAAAAATATAAATAATATTATCATGTAGGAGAAAGATTCCAAATTAAAAATATGAGATAAAGTAAGAACCTCTTTGGGGAAACCTTTTGGTTAGATTTTGATCCAAAGAGAGGTGAAATGGAAATAATATATATAAAAACCATATATAAACACTATTGAAGAAAATATATTGTTCTTTAGATATAAATAAAATATAATTACCCAATTAATAATTTAGCCATAGATAATGTTGATGTCAATGTGATATTAGACAATGAAAACCTCACCATAAACTTCCACTTGGTTGGATGTGCTCTTACACCCTATATAATAAATTTATTATTATTGTTAATATTTATAATAACATTATTAATTTCTATTTTAGTTAATACCATTCATTTATAACTTCTTATTACCCATATATAAATTCATTATTTTGGAAGATCACATGAGTGTATTACAATTTTTTTATTCAAGAATTCTGCTATAATGATAGAAAGTTGTAAATATGTTTTGGAAAAGTATGGAAGAGATGAATGAGATGATATCATCATAAATTGAAAATTAATATTGAGTCTATTCATTTAAGATAATTGATATATAGAGTTAATTAAAAAAACTTATATAAGATGATTTTGAGCTATTTTTTAGGGTGAAATAATTAATTATACTTAAAGAGAATTCTAGTACAATCGAAAATAGTTTAAAATAGAAAGATTTCATATATACACAAGTTAATATTGAATATATATGTTGGGAGTAAGAAAATATAGTTGTAATGGTTTATAGAAACCATCCAATGGTTATTGAGGACCAAGGTTACAAATATTTATGTTCATGATTTTTGGATGCTTTTTGGATGTGATTCAAAATGTTTGAGGATAAATGAAGTTTATTTGAAACAACCGTGAAGTTGTTTGGAATAATGTAAATAAATATATAGATTGAATGAATTTAGAATTATCTATGTATTATTGATTTAATCTAGATGTAGAAAATGGAAATGGAGTTTAGCACATGACAATTACAATAGAGAGTAAGTCTTCAGTATATGACTTTTATAGATAGTTTTTATTTAGTGTATGTCTTGGTGAGGAAGGAAAAAGTATATGAATTTAGATTTTATGAATTGGATTAATCATTTAATTTAATCATAAGACTTTTATATAGTAATTTGATATTTATTTTCAATGATAGACTTTGATAAGGGAGAGGATATGTCTTTGGGGTTAAGGAAAAATAATATGAAATCACTACCAATATTATGAATTTTTATTGTGTGACTTATAAAGACATATGAAATATAAGTTATTCCCAAAATTAGAAAATTAATGAGAGAATATGTAAGGGACCAAACTTATAAAAATAAAATACCTTTTTTAATGAGTTAATACCCATTTAAGAAATGGAATTATAGAAAACACATGCACTAATTTAGTAATTTTGGACCATTATTTTCTTTATTATATTTTTAAGACTATTAATCATAATAACCATTGATATTATAGTAATTATAAATTTATATTATGATAATTATATATTAAGGTATATGATGCATATTAATTTAAATTAGAAAAGGAAGAGTTCACCTCATCATGTAGGATCACACCCTATAAATCCCATTTGTTAGAGATTCTAAGGGAGATGGAATCACTGGGAATTAAGCTTGACCAAGACCAAGTTAATATTAAATAAATAAAGCATGAATGGAACCATTTATAACAATCACACAACTTACCCATAGGGAATTCACTAGTGTAATAAAAAAATATATAACTAGACTTTAATAATATGAATGTGTATATTTTTCTTTTCAATAAATAAATTATCATATTTATACATTTTTAATATTAATTTTTAAATGATTAAATAATGATTTTAAAAAAAATTGGATTTTGATGTGATGAAAAAAAATTTATTTATGAAAATACAGAGTTTCAACAGACACTCATTTTGATGAATTCAGGAATTTTTGAAATATTTTTTTTATAAATTATTATTATTAAATAAGTTTTATTAAATATAATTGATTATATAATTTTATTAATTAAAATCTAATTTTTATGAGGAACATAAAATTATTATTTTAAAAAACCCAATATTTTTCAATAATTGTGGTATTTTATTTTAAAGTGTAAATTATAGTAGTTTGAGAATTATTTTTATGGAATAATTTTTTTTGATATGAGCATGTTAAAATTATACAAAAATAAATTTTTTTATAATTTTATTAGATATTAGAATTTTTAGGTAGAAACTTATTATGGTATAAATAAACGTTGTGTATTATGAAATCCTAGTGACCCATAATTAATGTAATATATTCCAAAAAAGTATCGAAAAAAATATATTTAACCTTAAAAATAATGTTTTTATGAGGTTATTTGATTAATTTTATATACCCATAATAAATCTTCTAAAACATATATTATATTTTAAAATATTAAAATCAATTCTTCATAAACATGACTCACTTATTCATCACCATGGGTATTATTTTAATGTTTTTCATTTTTAGTGTTATAAAATTATTACAAAACTCCTCTATAGATGAAGCCTTGGGTAAATCCATTGGACGTTTTTTTGGTTTTGATTACATTATCATATAGAGTCCAAAACATAAGTTTGGATATTAATAAAGAACTCTCTTCTCTTTTTCTGTATATACCTACCCCAACTTCCATTACTCTTAAATAAAAACCCTTGGATTATAAAATTACTCTACCCTTACCTATCTATAGACCTCCCAATGTTTTCCCTATCTCTTAATAATATCATCCCAATTTTTCAGAAGTACCCTCCCAAGGTATGGGATCCTATCCTTCCCCTCTTCAATCAAGCACACAATTTGTCTTATGCCTTTTAATTAAAAATTTTTCTTGATGAACTATATTCTTAAATATACATCTTACCAACCTTATTATTTACATGAAATTATAGATCCCTTTAACTCTCATTAATCCCTTATAATGAATCTTTATGTACCACTATTATGCTGCCAAAATTATCCTACAATTTTTCATTCCAAATAACAGTTTACTGAATAACCATCCCCAATTCTACTAAATAGAATTCACCTAGTTATACCTATACTTCATTGACTTAGTATTTACAAATGTGTAACTCTCAGTTATTAATAATGGGGTTAAAATTGATGAAATGGATCCTAACGTTGTTTGATATATGTGGCACACTTATGCGTATACCCATCCAACAAATTGGGTAATGTTTTTGCCTCACAAGATTCCATATAAGGTGCATGATAGGTTTTCTTAAGCACATGAAATTGTTTTCTTGGAAGTTGTCCTTGATTTATGATCACTATTTCATGTATTTATGTTGTTTCCACATTACAATATTGAATTTATGCTATCATGTTATATAATGCCTCATTGTTTGTAATTATGATTCGAACTCCTCTTATGTTATCTTGATATGAATATTGGAACACATGTAATACTTTAAATTATGTTACTATTTCTTTTTTATTACCTTATTGATATTTATATCACACCTATTTATTATGTACATCCTTAAGTTATCCCTTTAAGTTTTAGAAGAATGATGGAATTTTTGGAGAATGTTAAGGAAGTATTCAATAATATCACTGTATTCCTATTTCAAGTTGTTATGATATATATATATATATAATTTCCCATATATACTAGGATTTATGATCTTTTTAAATTGTATTATTTGTACCTTTATGTAAAAAATCATGAGTTAATGTGAAATAGGGTATCTATTGTCATATAATACATATTTATCATACATATTTGATATGATAACATGGATTCACTGATAATATGAATTCTAATGTCAAATGATAAAATGAAAATTAATAAATTTCCAGATATTTTAGTTCATAAGAATATTGGAATCCAACAAAGTGATTGTTGAGGTGTTGTTATTCCTTATTCAAACATCATAAAAAGATTTCAATTCAAGATGATATCATATCATCAAAATGAAGGTGATGTTGTGAAGAAGGGATAGTTTCAGGCTCAAGTAAAACATCCACATTATATTGCAATGAGATCTCCTGTACCCATAAAAATTTTCAATAGGATTAAAATCATATATTTTTTGGGATGATTAATATCAAAAAATTTAATTATTGTGTGGGATCTTTGAGTTTGAGTTTTAAAAAATATTTGAATACCTTAACTTGATTTGAATAAGTTTAAAATTGAGAATAACCTATCAAGATTTAAGGAGTATAATAGTATAAATATTATGAAAGTAATATCTAAGAAATATTCATTTAGAAAACCATGAATATATATTTTTCAGGTAAATATAATAAAACATACAAAAACCTGATACTAATAATCCTGTATATTCCCTCTACACTGAGAAAAAAAGTAATCCAATAATATCTGGGAACTTCAATACATAAATGAAGGAGAAATAATAGGACCCCAATCATATTAAATAATTTCTTATGTATTGATTAAGAATTTGAATATTTCCAAAATTAATTACTCTATATCAAAGTTGATATGTATGTTAGAAGTGGGAAACCTTTCCTGTAACCTACGATATTACATTGATAGGAGAAAAGTGAGTACGGTGAAGTGATCCTTAAGAAAAAGAGGATGTGCAGAATTGAAGGAGAAAAATACCAACTATTTACCATTGATTAATAAGTGAAATACCTATTTAATGGGGGGAGTTTATAATTACCCTTTTGGAACTATTGTGAGAAATTACAATGATCTCTTTGAGAGTTGGCAAGAAGATTTTCAAGAGATGTCTTCAATCAGAGGGATGCCAATATAAAGAGCTCATTAAGAGGTGGCTGCTATGATCAATTGAATTACAGATATTTCAAGACACTATCTACTAGGTATTTTAATAGAATTATTATCAATATTTTCTTGTGATATTATTTAAATTTTAATCAAGTGATTCATTTTGGAGAAACTTTTCCATGAAAGGCAACCTAAACATAACGAAGAGTAGGATTTCAAAGATGAAAAATTTATATCCTTATGTCTTATTACTTTTTCATTTTGTTTATTCAAGTATTCTTGAGATAAAAAAAGGGGTTTAGATCTAATATTTAATTATCTACATATATTTAATTAAGAATTCATATTTATAAAAATTAATGGGTTCATGAATTCATCCATCCATTCCCATGGGGATCCCTAGAGCTGGTCAATACTAGTGGTATCAATGAATAATTATGCTGTGAAATATCCAAATGATATAGAAGCATAAAGGATTCCAATCCTGTAAATAACGATGGTGTACCTATCATTGATGGATTTTTTTCATTGATGAAATAATTAGATGCTTCTATATTTTTTTTATGTTTTTGAGTTTATTAATGCTGTAAAATTGGTATTTAATCTACTTAGAAGAGATTCTCTCATGAATTATACTAAAAACATAAATCATGAAATATATGGTAAATCTACAAATTCTATTAATTCTTCTCTATATAATAAATTATACACTAATATAATGGGATATAAAATTTAAAAGGAGTCACAATAAAAGTTATAAAATACATATAAAGATGTTGTGAAGATTAAGGTCTCCCAACTATATATTTAGAGATAATTTTTTTAGGAAATCCAAATGGATGACGATGAGTGTATTGGGGAATATTTTACAAGGTTACATTAAATTTTAATTCACATTAGGGTATTTGGAGATGATTTTGATTATTTTTATGCTTTCAAAATGTTTATGATGAGTTTGCTCATAAGAATTAACTTTAATATATATTCCTTGAAAGAAATTTTTGTCTTATCACTTAATAAAAAAATATCACACTCCTTAATTATGATATGTGGATAACTATAATATTAACTAAAATAAAATGAAAAATTTACATTAAAATATCGGAAAAAACTGAATATGAATGAGAAGAGAGATGAATCACTCTCTATTTTAGATGATAATGGAGAAAGTGATAAAGAAAGAGTTGATGTGAATAACAAGATCATTTATTTTACTTTCAAAAATATAATAATATGGAAAGAATAATATAAAGGTATGATTCCTTTGAAATACTTTTTCTATAGAGTTCTTGTATTTCGTTCAATTAACTTCCCAAAGAAGATGAAATTTGATGAAACCAAAAGCGATAGATAATAAGTTGATTTTTCTAATATCTGTTCAAGAAAAATAAATAAGGATAAATATGGAAAAAAGTATTTCTCAAGAAATTATGGAAAAAATATGATGGGAGGGAATAAATTAAGGACTCATCATCATTCAGTGAGTTAGACGATGATAATATCTCTTAGAATCATAGATCCTTAAATGAAAAGTCTATAAAGCGTAAAATCTCATCAACCATTAATGATAAAGGAGAATAAGGCTATGTCAAGTATATGTTGAGGTCTTAACTGGTGTCATGTATTGAGTAAAATACAAAGATCAAGATGACTTTGAAGGTTTTTTAAAGGGACAAAATATGTTAAGATATGAAGGAAAGTAATCTCATAAAAGAGATCAAAATTTGGAAGATAAAAATTACTGAAAAAGAAAATATTCTAGAAGATATTTATAAAAAAATAACTATAATGAAAAAACTTCATGAGGAACAATTAAGGTGTCTAAAATAAGAATAAACTTTATTACCATGATATAATACTATGATAAAGTGGTGGAGATTCAGAATAAATCATCTAAGGTTTCTGAGAAAACCATCCCCATGAAAAAGTAACAATTGTTTTTAAAATATAAATCTATACTAAGTAGGTTTCCTTCAGTTTTATAGATTTTGATACCTAGATAGAAGTTATTTGAGAATAATAAATAATTAAAAATTTTCCTACTATAAAAAAAAGAGGTAAATGTAAATTTGGAAATGAATAACCACTAAGAAAAGTGGAGAATGGATAGAATATGCATATATTAAAAGAATATTTTTGTCAGAAAACTCATAAATATATAATGATTATGTTTTGATTGATATTACTGGTGCAGTTGATGTTTTGGGAACAAATATTGTGTCTTCTAGTAAAACATTTCATTTCAAAGAAACTGGTTAGAATCAATGGAGAGAATACCTGGGAAGAAAAGAAGTAGTTCTATTAGAAGTATAAATTCCCTTCCATGGAAAAAATTTTAGGATAAAAAACTACTAGATAGATATCAAAGGACACGAAAGTTTAGAAAAACCAAATAGATAGAAGGATAAGTGACCAATATTCTATAATATTTTCTTGTCCAAATTTAAAGGTGATGAATAAAAAAAATTATTATGATAAATATAGTAAAAAATCAAAAGAGGAGGTGATTTATATAAATAATTAGTAATATGAAAAATATTTAAATGATGGTTCATTGTTACCACCATCTCTGTCCAAAATGATGAAAAATTAATGAAAAATATTTTAGAAAGAATGTGTACCAATTATTCACAATAAGAAAGAGAATACACATAGGTAAATTATTAAGAAACATGATAACACCATGATACCTATTAAGTCTAATTATATAAATTTTAATAGAAGTGGCATTAATTGATCATTAGGCTCTATAATAAATAGTCAAAAGAAACCTCGGTTAATAATCAAGTTTCAACATTCGTATTTTTTATGAAGTAATAAATAACCCCTCTTTATTTATTTTCATATTATGTGTACTAACATGCATGGAATTTAAGGAACCAAATGAAGGGTATCAGACTAAGGATATGAATGATGGAAAATAAAAGGAATTTGGATATCATAGAGTATCTTCACTAAAATTATAGAACAAAAGCGAGTCTATCCATCAAGGGAGCGGAAAACATAAATAGAATATATGAAAAAATAAATCTATATTGAATATGGAAATATGGATACCCCACTAAATATTTAATATTATGGTATTCTAATTGCACTTTCCACCCTTGTTTTGATTGCGAAAAATATGTTCAGAAAGGGGGAGTGTTGTTTTTGAAGGGATTGGTAAGATAAAGTTGAGGTAATATATCTTGACCATTAAATTTTCGGATGAATTTTATGATTTAAGTGAAGGATATATAAATATAAGTTATTCTATTTAATGACCCCTATATTGTGTTTTTAGAATTGGTATCACATATTGGAATAATAATGGATTTTCTTGATGTGTTAGTAAAGTATATGTTGTTTCCTACACAAGTTTTTACTATATAAGCTTAGATTATATTAACTAAATTCTTTTGGATATTCTATGTGTGGTTCTATCCTTCTCTCACTAGTTAATCATGATGAAATTCAAGGCCTAATAAGGAGAATAAGGAACTTTTTAAAACCCTTTTATTGAGATGAATAAAGAGAAAATGTGCAAGGTATATCCACTATATTCCTTTCTATTTAATGTCAATAAAGGAGAGAAGAAAATACATACATATTTATATATAGGATAAATGATATTTCCAACAAATATAAAGGGGTATATTGAAGATTATATATGTATATTTCATTTTTTATCAATATTTACAGCTATAATGATGATAATAAGTTTCGAATATGTGTTGAAAAATAATAAAATATATGTGTATGTAACTATGATCATAAATGGAAATAGAAGTTTGATTCTATTTCTTAAATAGATTAGTCAAATAAATCCAATAAGAGACACTTACATGAGATTATTATATGATCTAGTATTTGTGAAAAAATAGTGGGTTATAATAAAATATATTTTTAGTGTAGTCTGTAATAGTTTATAAAAATGAGAGAGAAGATAGCCACATAGTGAGATTGAATATCCATGTTTTGAGTTAGAAAATATTGATGTATTATATTTTAGAAACCATCCAAATGTTATTAAGGATCAAGGTTGTTGAGTTTTGTATTCATTATTTTTGTATAAATTCTACACGTGATTCAAAGTGTTTGAGGATTTTTGAATTTTTCTTGAATTAGTGCTGAAGTTATTTGGAATTATTTTTGTGAATTTTATTAAACATATGACTTTAAGTGAATCTAAAGTCTTTATGAGTATATCCATAATTGGAAAATGGAAAAATATTTTAATGTAATAATTTCGTAGTTGAGTGAAAGTATTTTTCTTATGTCTTTGAGATCAAGGTGTGAGTATATTTTTTGGTTTTTTGTAAATTTTTTAGTTTCACTATACAAAAATTTCCAAATGAAGGTTATCATATAGAGATCACCATATGAAGGAATCCTTATGGGTGTATTTCTGAGTGGATGTATAAGAGAGTAATCTAGAAAAGGATCCATCATATGGAGTTCTAATAGATGGTGTTCCTATGGCGGTAACTCAATGCTTGAGTTGTAAGCATAGATACCAGCTTTTGGTTGTTTAATAGAAAGGTTCTAGAATGATTTGGAGCTTACCATGATCAAATTGAGTCTAAATATACATCTTTAGAGGTGGTGTAACTGGTTCACCTCATCAATAATTCTATATGTTTACATAGTGACCCCAGTGTGACAGGTACTAAGATGATGAAAGTTTCTGAATTCATAGTATGAGTCCTTATAAATTGAGAGGATGTGACCGATGAGTTTTGTATTCAACTGTATCCCCTTAATGAGAATGTTTATAGTGTTCTCCCATGGACGTGGTATGTTTTTACGACTCACATAATTCGAATTTTCTATTTCTTTTTTCATATAAAGTATTTATGTCGAGTTTGTGTGGTGATTTGTTGAGATCTCAACCTATTTTTAGTGCACAAAATTAGGAGGAAGTGATTATTATATAATCCTTTGTTTAGTGGTTTCATAGGAGTTGAATTGATGGTTCTTTTATATTTCCACTATATATTCTAAGATGATCATAAGTAAATTTGTCTAGTGTTTTGACAAGATTCCTTCCTATGTATGAAGTTCTCACTGCATTCATCTAGTGATCAAACAATGTTATCCTCACCCTTTCCTTCTTCACTATAGCTGGTATCAATAAATTTTTCTATTTCACTCATAAATTTTAGCTTTCTAATCTCCATTTCTTTCAAGTTGTTTTATTTTAGTTGGTTTTAGTATTATCAAAATAATGATTTTTTGTTAAGGGGAGGTTCATATTGACAAGTTCGATTGAATAGAATTTTCCTTTGGAGGATAAAAAATTGGTATCTTATAATATAGAATGATTTAGATGATCCTTTGTTCAGTGAATTATCCTAGAATACGTACAATAAATAATGGGTGTGGTTGGATAGGAAATACTTATCCATGATAAGTATATCAATTCCTCAGAATGTTACATTCAACATTCATGAGAAGATAATAAAAAAAGAAGTTATGAAAGCATTGTCTAACATATATGAGAAACCAATGGCTCTAAAAAAAGTTTTTATTATGCGAAGATTGTACATATTGAGTTAATTATATGAAAAACCTATAGTATATCACATGAATTATTTCAATATGATACAAGGGAATCTCAAATCTGTGAAGGTAACTTTCTTGGATGATGTTTTAGATTTTATTCTAATATATTCAATTCTTGAAATCTAGTATTCCATGGGGGCAGTAGTGATCAACTCCAATGGGAAGTCACACCTTCTGTTTGATGACATTTGAAACATGAAATTGATTGAGTAGTTGAGGTGTAAAGAAGTGAAATCTCTATCCAAATTTGATCTTGTTACTATTGGACAATGACAACAACCTCAACGTAAGTAATGTTAGAATAATAATTATTCAGATGATAATTGGAAGAGAATCAGTCAAGGTAAATATACTGATGAAGGTCATACATTTTTTATTTGTGAGAGTAAGGGACATATCAAGAAATATTTTAGTAATATACGATGGCTTCAATTATATATATATAAAATCTGTTAGTAAAATGGATAAATGCACCAGTTTGTTACGAAGTGTGTTCATTCCAGAAGAATCATGGGTTATTAAGATGGTTGAATCATTTCACTCAACTATTGATCGAGTTTTTTGGGTAGATTATGTACTAGGAATCTTGGATAGAGTAAATATAATAGACGATGAATCTCTATAAATAGTTGTTAAATGAGATGTTAACATTAAAATGAAAAATGGATGATTCTTGAGACTAAATAATGTTAGACATATTCCAAGTCCCCTGAAGAACCTCATATAAGTTGAACAACTTGATGATGCTGGTTTTCGAAAAAAAATCAAATGGGGTTCAGAAAATATTGAAAGGATCTACGGTTATTGGTAATAGAGTAGATAATGGAACCTTATACTTTATCATATGCAATGTTGATGTTCCGTCAATTGAAAGCACTTATTCATATAATCTATGGGATTTTCACTATAGGTTTGGTCACCTCATTGAAAATAATTTTAATATTTTAGAAGAACATGGAATACTTAATCATGATAACATAAACCCTATAAATTATAGTATTTGTATGATGGAAAAATAGAAAATATTTTCCCCTAGCTCAGATGGTATAAATCAAAATAATTAAAAACTATAACTTGTTCATTATAATGTTTGGGGACCTTCCCCTATTCGATCTAATAGAGGATATTTATAATCTATGACTTTCATTGATGGTTCCACTTGAAATGTTTTGATTTAATTTTTGAATAACCAATATGATATTTTAAAGAATTTAGTCAGCGGACGATTTTTTTTCTCTAAAACAGAGTGTGAATGATAGTTGATGTTTCATTAAAAAGACAATGGTGGGTAACACACTGAATAGAACTTTGATTACTTTTATCAAAGGAAGGGTATCAAAAATTAGAAGACTATTTCAGGAACTCCACAATAAAATGAAATAGATGAAAGGATGGATCAAAATTCTCAATTTTAATCTTGGAGTATAAGGCTTTACTCTATAATGTTTATGGGAATTTGGATAATATCAATATATATATATATATATTAGTGTATTCGATGAATTGAAGTTCATTTTTAGCTTTGGGGAATGAACTTTCAAAACTAATTTGGTTTCGTTAGAGA
Source organism: Viscum album (assembly GCA_963277665.1). Lineage (NCBI taxonomy): Eukaryota > Viridiplantae > Streptophyta > Magnoliopsida > Santalales > Viscaceae > Viscum > Viscum album. Next base: position 1,172,548,561 of record OY728157.1, on the reverse strand, counting down.
CTGGAGGCGACGAACTCAAGGTTTTTAAGAGTATAACATATGTTTATATCGATTCAATATATAGAGATATATTTGAGGTGGAATCCAATGTGTGATTTCTCATCAAATATGGTGATCAGATATTTGGATATCATCTATAGGATGATGAAAATAGAGAAATCATTTAGAGAAGCTATGTTATTTTCAATGAAACAATTTGTTGGAAATATTAGTTCTTGGATGAGAAGGACATTGAGGTTAGATCAACTTCTAAAGATCAATATGATTGGATAGAGGTTACTAGATGAAATCTATATACGAATGCTTTAGAGAAGTATTTATAGGTTTTAATTCCAATAATCATTTTACTGGAAGGATAATGTTCAGTCATTCACCCACCATATAGAGAATGATTGGATGAATTACTATCAAATAGGGAGGTTCCATCGAACATTTGGTTGTGCTTTGAATATCTACTCATATTATAAAACCAATTTAGAGGATTGAGGTAGATATGAACTTCCTACTTCTAATGGATGTAGGAGAGATGGACTATCTAGAATATGTATCTACTCTTAGAGACTCAAAATATTGAGAGTCATCCTTGAGAAGGAAATGAATTCATTTAATTTAAAAAATACTTGGGAGTTAGCTGAATTACCAAAAGAAAAACGAGATCTTGATAAAAAAATGGGGTTTTAATTTGAAAGAAGAAGATGATTGACGTAATAGATACAAAACAAGGCTGATGGTTAAGTGGTTTTAGAAAAATAAAGTTAATTTTTTTTTGAAATTTTCTCATTAGTATTAAAGAGCATAAGAATTCAAACAATACTCATCATTTTTACGTATAATGGTCTACAATTAGAGAAAATTTCTATAATAGAATTTTCTCTTCTTGGGGATTTGGTTGAACAAATTTAAAGGTTACATACCAATCCTATTAACGTTCATCATAAATAAAATATTTCATATAAGTTGAAATGATGTCTTTAAGCTTGAAGTAAGATCCATGATAGATTTATCATAAGTTAAACACGTTTATGATTGATTAAAGTTTCAGTTCCTTTAATTATAATCATTTTCATTCTCTAAAAAATGGGATTGTGGAACATATAACATATAATTGATGATATGTTTATTACAGTTATAGAGTTACCTCAGAATTAAAAACTGAAGAGTAAGTTTTCTAGAAGGTTTGAGATGAATAAATTTAAAAATCCCAAGAAAATATTTGTGATGAGAATCAAGATGGACTTAAGAAAGATATATTTAGTTTTATCCTAGATGTAATACATTATGAATGTTATCAAGAAATTTAGAATGACTAATTGTAAACCAATCTCAACCCCCTCACTTAGTGAGTCAAGATTTATAAAGAACAAACCCTATTGATATATGAAAAATTTTATAACATGGTAAATGTTCCTTGTAATTCAGTTGTCGTAATTATGACGTATTCCATGATATTAACGTGACTGAACATTACTTTTACAATAATAGTTGTTAGAAATTTGATATAAAATCCAAGATAAAAACATTTAGAAGCCTTGAAATGGACCATTTGATACTTTAATGTATTAGAATATATAAATTCATGTTTTAAATATGATGATTAGTTGAAGGCCTTTGTGGATTTTGATTTTTCTAGAGACATGGATTCACATAAATATATAACTTGATTTGTATTTACTTTTAATAGAACAACCACTAGCTAGATATCATAATTACAACCTATCTTTACATTATATATAATGGAATTATAGTATGCTCTTTCTATATAAGTAGGTAAATATTTTTTTACGGTTTATTAACTTATAGAAGGAACTTTGAAAATTATTGGATAGAGGAAAGATATTTTATAAAATCTAGAGTGTCAACCATATTTCTCATAATCCAGTGTTTTATAAAAGAACGAAAAATATTTACCTAAAATATATCTTTACATAAAACCTTCTAGAAGATAATGTGTCGTAGCTATATAAAATTCTTGAAAATTAGAATCCCACTTATATGACTACAAAGGTAAAAACCAAAAATTATTATGAATTATTATTCTTTTATTGCACTTAGATGATAAAATAAAGGGAGATAATTTATTGTATGAGATAGAGGATAAACGTAGGTGGTTGGTTGGCGTATTTTGAAATATAGAAACAATTTTAAAGTATGTGGTTATTGGATTTTGTGTAAATTCATCAACTTCAACCGAAAGTTTTTCCTAGAGAGAGGTCATCATAAAAATATGATTAGACCAGGATCATCAGAATGAGGTCACCATATTGAGGAATCTTATTGGGTTTCTTTTTGATAGAATATATGGGAGAGTTATCTATATTGATTTCCATCTGATAGAGTCTATTAAATGGGATCCCATAGATGTAGTTTCTAAAGTTGATGTTCATCGGGGTAGAAAATCAAGGAATGGGTTTCAAACATAGATAAAAGATGTTGGTAGTTTCATCAGAAGGTTCAACAGTGTACCTGAGGTTTTCCTAGTCAATGGGAGGCTGACCATAAATCTCAGAATGAAGTGCAACTAGTTCATTGGATAAATGACACTATATATTAAAGTGATGGTCCAACTATGATGGATTCTTAGCTGGTGGGGTTTCTAACTTCATAGTAGAAGACTTTGTAAATTAAGAATAAGTGAGTGATGAGTTTTGTTTTCACTTGTATATTCTTAAAGAAAATATTTATAGTGTTCTCCCATATAAAATGGACATTTATATGAACCATGTAATTACTTTTGTCTGTTTTGTTGTTGTTGTTGAGAAGTATGTTCGTTGAGTTTGTGTGATGACTAGGTCAAATCTCATTATTGTTCCAGTGCAAAAAATAAAAACATTACTATTATTCAAAAAACTGATGTTTGATGGTGTTTGGTGCTTTTTAGTGCACAGGATAAGATGACCACACAGATGTCTTCTTGTGTTTTTACAGGAGTTTGTCTAGTGTATGAAGTTCTCACTATGTTCATAATATGATTTTTTGGTGTAATCATTATCCTTATATTTATCCTTGAATATATCAATTTGGATCACATGACTTCACCATATGAATTATCTGAATCATATTAATTTTATAGAGACCCAAATTTTTCTTACATGAATATCACATCATTTCTATTATAAGACACATTATAGAAATATATTGAAGGATTTAAAGGTTTAGTATATTTGTAAAATTAGGCTCATACATCACTTATACATAATAATACATAATAATTATTAAAATAATTCTTCATTATTCACTTATAATATCTCACATTCTTCTTAGTATATGTAGTGTAACCTCCCAGATATGGAATACACACAACCGGTGACCTGAACCCTGTTGGTCACATGACCTCAAGTGCATTTCCACAAAATCCAAAGACTGCCGACTAGAACTGAGGGCCCAGGTCTGATAGTGGGGAAACTATCCCCTCATTTTTCAAAGTGTAGCGCAGTGGAAAAGAAATATAACATACAACAGTGTAATCCGTAAACAATATACAACTAAAATGGATAACTGAATTAACAAAGAACCAGCAATCATTTATATAAAGATTCAGCATGTCACTAATTCTATGAAAGCATCCAAAACAGGATACACTACAATACAACACAATACAACTCATGTCCAAGGTACAACAAAAAAAACAAAGTAGAGTAAACAGAACGCAACAACATCGTAAGCCTAAGCTCGGTACCATTCTCTCCTACTCCTCTTCTACAATCATGTACATGTATAGGGACCCTTTCCCCTGTCTACGCCTACAACAATATAGTCTGTTTGGGCCAAAGACATGACCCAAACAAGGTGTGAGAAATAAATCCCAATTGGCACCCTCCAAAGGCCCATGCTCAACTGTCAGTGAAAATGTGAAACAGTAGTGTGAAAAAGTAAATGCAATAAACTAGTATGTACTAAAAAGTAACTATTACTACCAGTTTCATTTCCATTTGAATTATCATTATCACCTCCAAGCTTGTGATTTGGCTCCGAAGGTACAACATCAAAAAATAACCACAGTGAATATACAAAAAAGTGTCCTTAGACATGCCAAACCTTACCCTCAGGTAATCAGAATCTTTCCCTCAGTTTAACAGAACCACACCCTCAGGCTAATCAGAATCACGCCCTCGGGCTAAAAAGAATCGTGCCCTCAAGCTAAACAAAATCATGCTCTCAGGATAAATAGAATCATGCCCCTAGGCTAAACCAAATCATGCCCTTAGGCTAAACAGAATCACGCCCTCAGGCAAAAAGAATATTTCCCTCTAGTGTACGAGATAATGCCCTCTGGCATGAAAACAACTTCCCTCAGGCATATGAAACTTTTCCCTCAAGTTAAATGAAAAACTTTACCTTTGGATAAACAAATAACCGGGCCGAGCCCAAGAATAAACAAGAAATTTATATATATCTTCTCTCAAGAAAATGCATTACACAATATCATCATGGCATACCCTCGGGTATCCTGTCCAGACGACTAAAGAGAGGAACGCACCCCCACGGTGGTCCTGGATCCAGGCGGTGATCCCAAATACTAGATTAAACCAATCATTAGGTTATCTATACAATTCTAGATATCTTTTCAGGAAATTACTCATCCATACGACACCCCAACATGGGTTTATAGCACAACGATGCAAAAATTCAACTCAAAAGTTGGAAATAAACACCAGACCACCTACCTCGATCATCCCTGATCGGTATACGTGAACAACGCCTTCTGAATCATCCAATAACGATGTAGATCTTGGATAAGATAATTACCGTTCAAACATAAATAACCACCCTCAGAGGAAGAATTGGTAAGAACAACACAAAGAGAGGGGACGGCTTACCCGTACGGTCCCAATATGATCGACAGATGCGGAAACGGATTCCCGGTCCGCGATCAGGTGATCCTCCAAGGTTCAGATATCCTCCCGATCTTAAAACGGCGATTCTTCCTCCTCCCTCGAATGAGGAGTCTACTTAATTTTTTAAGTGAAAAAAACTACAAGGAATGTACTCTCAAGTACATGGCGTGTACTTTTCATTTTTTTAAACTGTTCCTCTGGCAGTTACTTTCCACTGCGGTATTGTTCATCTGTCAACATGAGTACACGACATGTATTCCTGAGTACACAGCGTGTACTGGCGCTACACTGATGAATTCCTCCATCGTCTTACTATTTATCTGCCGACTGATTACACAACGTGTAAATAAAAAGTACACGACGTGTAGTCGGTTTTTACACCCTTCATCACCATCAAGCCTACACACCCCGTGTACTCATCCCACATGACCAAAGTACATGGTGTGTGGAAAATTACATGGTATATACCCATAAATTTTTTGATTTCCCCCCATTTTCTTTAATTTATCAAAAACATATAAGTAAAAAGTTAATGAAGAAACCCGTACCTCAAGAATAAGAACCAGGTTCTTATAAAATTCCCCCCTTAAGCAATTTATCCCTGAATTTCCCTTCCAAGGGTGGCGAAGATAAATCTATGAACAACTCCGGCCACTGAGCATGTACGTCAGTCTCCCGCTACCAGGTTTCTTCCTGCACTCGACCATACTACCATAACACCCGTACGAGAGGAACTGACCAACCTCGAAGAACCTTGGTGCTTCTATCAACAATTCGAATCGGATGTTCCTCAAAGGATGCATTTACCTGAAGCTCAACCTCCTCAGAATTAAAAACATGAGACATGTATGAATGATAACAGCGTAGTTGAGATACATGGAAGACGTCATGCATGGCCCGATACGTCTGTGGTAAGTGCAACTGATAGGCAACCGATCCGACTCCCTCCAGAATATCAAATAGCCCTACATACCTTGGTGAAAGTTTACCCTATCTCTTGATATCACAGTGTCCCAACCTTGGAGAAACATGAAAAAACACCTGATCCCCGACTACGAACTCCAAGGGTCATCTGCGGCGAACAACATAAGATTTATAAAGATACTGTGTAGTAGCCATCCACTTCTAAATCAACTGGACCTGCTCAGAAGTCTCCTACACGAGACGTGGTCCCAGTAAAGCTACCTCACTTGACTCTATCCATCACCAAGGTGATCGGCACGACCTTCCATATAAAGCCTCATAAGGTTCCATCTCAATAGTTTCCTGAAAACTATTATTATAGGCAAACTCGACCAGGGTTATATGCTTCTCCCAAGAGCCCCCAAAGTCTAGGATGCATGAACTTAGCATGTCCTCAAGCATCTGTATCGTACGCTCTGATTGGACTTCGGTTTAAGCGTGGTAAGTTGTGCTCATAATCACCTATGTACCCAGTTCCCTATGAAAACTCCTCCAGAAATGAGACATAAAGCGGGTGTCCCTATCTGAAACAATAGAAAAAGGGACCCCATGAAGACATACTATCTCTCGGATATACAACTTCCCGAGATTGTCCACACCAAAGGTCTCCCTGATCGGCAAAAAGTGAGATACCTTTGTAAGTCTGTCCACAACAACCCACACAACATTTCCTCGAGGTGACCTTGGAAACCCAGTCACGAAATCAATTATGACACCATCCCATTTTCATTACGGAATGGGTAACTACTTTAACAGTCCGGATGGCCTCTAATGATCCACCTTAACCTGCTGACAGGTGGAACATCTAGTAATAAAACCAACTATCTATCTCTTCATACCCGGCCAACAATACTGGCGTCTCATGTCACGGTACATTTTGGTAACTCCAGGATGAACTGCCTAAGATGAAGCATGAAACTCCTGTATCAACTCCTCGCGTATATCGCCCAGATCCTATACTCGTCCATGGATATGCAGTACCTCATCATCACCTATCGTCCAACTAGAAGAAGGGTCCTCACTTGCCACTGACTCCCAAAGAACTAGGCCTTTCGAATCTAATAGTTGTCTCATCCTCACTCTATCAAAGAGGGTAGAAGTCACAGCCAAGGAAGAAAGATAGGTTTTACCCTGATTATCGTGATCCTCCAAAAACATCTCAGAGAAAGAAGCCATAAGCTTCCACTCACCTATGGCTTCCTGAACTGCCTGTACCTGGGTCCTCCTACTCAGTGCATCAGTAACTGTGTTACCCTTACCAGGTGTATAGGCAAGCTCGAAGTCGAAGGAATGGAGGTATTCAACCCACCTTCGCTGTCTCAGGTTAAAGTCATGCTGGGTAAAGATATACTTGAAGCTTTTGTGGTCTGTAAACACCACAAAATATTCTCCCAAGAGATAAATGTCTCCAACAATGTAATGCATGAACAACTACCGCCAACTTGAGGTTATGTGTCAGGTAATTCCTCTCATGTGGCCTCAACTACCGAGACCTGTATGCAAGAACTCAATCGCCTTGCATTAACACTTCTCCCAGCCCAATACTTGATGCATCACAGTAAACTGTGTAGCTCTTCCCCTACTCTGGAAGTATCAATATTGGTGCTAATGTCAACCTACCCTTCATCTCTTGAAAGGCTATCTCACATGATTCTGACCAAACAAACTTCACACCCTTCTTAGTATAATCCGTCAACGGCACTTCTAAGAAGAATAAGTCCTGTATAAAATGTCTGTAGTAACCAGCCAACCCCAAGAAACTCCGTATCTCAAACACGTTCTTAGGCTTCTCCTAGGAAACTACTACTATCACCTTCTCTGGGTCTACTGCAACTCCTGCCTCTGAGATATTATAACCCAGGAAGTGAATATGGTCCATCCAAAAGTGGCCCGTTGAGAGATTATCATAAAACTGATACTCTATCAGTGTACTCAATATAATCTCAAGATGGGTGGCATGGTCATGTCGAGTGTGGGAGTACCCCAATATGTCATCCAAGAAGACTACCACAAAAGAATAAAGATAAGGATGGAACACATGATTCATCAGAGCAATGAAAAATGCTGGCATGTTCGTGAGTCCGAACAGCACAACCAAATACTCATATAGACCATATCTTATCTGAAAATCTATAAGCGGTATATCTGATGGTATAACGCATAACTGATTATATCCGGATCTCAATTAAATCTTTGAGGAAACTCGTGCTCCCCGAATTTGATAAAAAATATCATCAATCCTTGGTATGGGATATCGGTTCTTGACCGTCAGCTGGTTCAACTTATAATAATCCACACAGAGTCTGAGGGTACCGTCCACCTTCTTCGTAAAGGGGACCAGCGAACCCCAAAGAGAAGTATTGGTTCAGATGAAACCCTTTTCCTATAACTCCTATAACTGCCTCTTGAGATCCTGCAACTTAGGTGTGGCCATCCTATAAGGATGAATGGACACCGGTGCTACTCCTGGCACAAGATCAATAAAGAAATCCACCTCTCACTCCATAGGAAGACTTGAAAAGTCGTTTGGGAAGACATCCTATAATACTAATTTGTAACATCCCGGATCTGGAAGCCACACAATGGGTTCCCCAAACTCGGTTGGTAACATGAACTCAAGTGCATTTCCCCAAACGCTAGAGGGTGCCGACTAGAAGCGAGGGCCCAGGTTTGATAGTGGGGAAAATATGCCCTCATTTGTCAAAGTGTAGCACAATGGAAAAGAAATATAAATTACAACTGTGGAAGTAGTAAACAATATACAACTAAAATTGACAACTGAAGTAAAAGAGAACCATCAGTCATATATATAAATATGCATCATTTCACTAATTCTATGAAAGCATCCAAAATATGATACACTTCAATACAATACAATACAACTCAAGTACAATGTATAACCAAACAAATCAAAGTAGAGTAAACAGAACATAGCAGCATCGCAAGCCTAAGCTCGGTTCCATGCTCTCCTACTCATCTGATACAATCATGTATCTGTATAGGGAACCGTTCCCCTGTCGACACCTGTAGCAATATAGTTTGTTGGGGCTGAAGACATGAACCAAACTGTGTGTGAGAAATAAATCCTAGTAGGGACCAACTAAATGCCCGTGCTCAACTGTCAATGAAAATGTGCAATAGTAGTGTGCAAAAGTAAATGCAATAAACTAGTAACTACCCAAAAGTAACTATCACTACCAGTTTCATTTCCATTTGAATTATTACTTATCACCTCCAAGCTTGTTCTTCAGCTCAGAAGGTAAAACATTGAGAAATAACTACAATGAATATACGAAAAAAGAACAATGTCCTATGACATGCCAAACCTTACCCTCAGGTAATCAGAATCTTGCCCTTAGGATAACAGAACCACGCACTTAGGCTAATCAAAATCACGCCCTTAGGCTAAACAGAATCATTCCCTCCTGATAAATAGAATCATGCCCACAGGATAAATAGAATCATGCCCTCCGGATAAACAAAATCATGTCCTCATGCTAAATAGAATCACGCCCTCAGACGATTACCCTCAGGAATAACGAATATTTCCCTCAAGCTTACGAGATAATTCCCTCTGGTATAGAAACAACTGCCCTTAGGCATATGAAACTTTGACCACTAGCTAAATGAAACACTTTCCCTCAAGATAAACATATAACTTGGCCGAGCCCAATCATAAACAAGCAATTTATATAATTCTTTTCTCAAGAAAATTCATTACACAATATAATCATGGAATACCCTTGGGTATCCTGTCCAGACTGCTAAACAGAGGAACACACCCCTAGGGTGGTCTTGGATCCAGACAGTGATCCCAAATAATGGTTTAAACTTATCATTAGGTTATCTATACTATTATAGATATCCTTTTAGCAAAGGCCTCAACCATATGACATACCAACATGGGTTCATAGCACAACGGTACAGAAATTCAACTTAATAGTTGGAAATAAACCCCATACCACGTACCTCGATCATCCCTGATTGGTATACGCGAACGATGCCTTCCAAATTTTCCATGAACGACATAGATTTGGGATAAGATAATTCTTGTTCAAACATAAATAACTTCCCTCAAAGGAATAATTTGTAAGAAAAACACAATGAGAGGGGATGTCTTACCCTTACGGTCCCAATGTGATCAATGGAAGCGGAAACAGATTCCTAGTGCACGATCGGGTGATCCTCTATGGTTCGGCCATCATCCCGAGCTTCAAATGGCAGTTCTCCCTACTCCCTAGAATGTGGAGGCTACTGCCTATTTTAAGTGAAAAAAAACAAAATAAACGGTGTGTACTCTCAAGTACACGGTGTGTAATTTTCATATTTTAAACTGTTCCTCTAGCGACTACTTTCCACCGCGGTACCGTTCATCTATCGACATGAGTACACGACGTATATTCCTGAGTACACGACGTGTACTGGTGCTCCGCTGGTGGCTGCCTCTACTTCCTTACTGTTTATCTGCTGACTAATTACACTACATGTAAATACAAAGTACACGACGTTTAGTTGGTTTTTATACCCTTCATCGCCGTCAAGCCTACACGCCCTGTGTACTCATCCCACATGGACAAAGTACATGGCGTGTGGAAAAGTACATGGTGTGTACCAATAAAATTTGGGATTTTTCCCTATTTTATTTATTTTCTCAAAAAAACCAAAGGAAAAAGGTAAAGAAGAAACTCTTACCTAAGGAAAGGGGTTGTCTAAAACCCAGGAAAGGGGAATGATAACATATAAGCAATAAGAGACCAGAATCAATAGTGAATGGGTGATCACAATCATCATCATATCTTAAGCGTATGATTATCATCAAAATAAAAATTAAAACACTTGATATAGGCATGAAATGTTTTATATTCATAACAATAAAATATCATAACATAGTGGTCAAATAACACACATATTTGTGAACACAGAAAACATCATGTTCACACATAACATATGTGCATAAACCGTAACATCATAATTGTGAACAAATATGGGATCATGTTTATGCATAATAAAAATAATATCATGAGATATTCCACATTAACTAATTATTTGGTGGTATATATATTTTTGGTCCCACCTGTCACTTCATAAAATTCTCATAATCATCCATTCCACATAAACATAAAATAATCAAAGTAATGGAATAACCCATGGAAAGGATTAAGTTTCATAAAGGATTTTAAAGATTAGTTTCTTTCATAACCTTTAAGGTTTCCAAATATATAAGGGAAATTGTATTTTTTTCATAAAAAATTATCATTCTTGAGTGGATAAAAAATAACTCAAGAGGATTCAATGTGATGTTTTTTTAAAATTAAATTCTTTTCTAAAAACATTTTCAAATAGATTAATTGGTTTTTAAAAGTGTAAAAACATGTATATCCCCAAAAATAAAATGGAAGAATATTGGAAGGAATGTTTCATAACATTATAAGAACATCCATACAAAAAATAATATGAAACAGGAGGTATCCTAAATAGGAGTTGGGTTTGAGATTCCTTATACTTTACACCCCACTTTATTCTTCCATTTTCACCTAACCAATTATAGTACTAGGATTATTAAATCATTTAAACAGAAGTGAATTATATTCATTCATGTAACTATTGATCCATTATAATTATTTGATTCTGCTTTATAATATTATTTGTTAAACCTAAATTATTTGGATATCATTTTTAATTAAATTACCCCATTGTTTTTCGATTTCACTATTTTTGTTCAAGGTCATTTATACATAAGTCAAATTATCTATATAATATTAAAATAAATTTTATTACATATTTATATATTGTATAAAATTCATAATATTCATTTATGCAGGTGGTGGTGTTTAGAGAGTTGGAAATGACTTCATAAGTGGTCAACTGACTGCTGATGGGATATTCCCAAAATAGGATGAAGAGAATTATAAAATATACATAAAATTAAAATATGATCATTTAAGTGGGTTAAAATCATTAATATAGTGTTTAAATAATAATTAATTAATCTTAAATATATTTGGGTTTCAATGGAATAGATAAAAATTAGAAGAGGAGAGAAAAATGATAAGGGAGGTAGATTAAAGCTTTCTTTTTTCACAATGTTGCTTTTTTTTGTATACCATTAATGTTATTGAGTACATGGAGTTGAGTGTCTCCTGGACATACCTAATGATTATAAGGGTATTAAGGTTTGTTTTTTTGGATGAAAAGTTAGTGTAATTAATTTGGTTTCCCAAGGGAGGGATGAAGGGTTATTTAGACTTGATGAGACAGGTATTTTTAGGATAAAATATTGAATATAATATAATATTCATGGTAATACTTTGAATAGTAACATGTTTGAAATTATGAAATATATTTAAATAAAATAAAATGGTTTTAGGAAATTTAACCACTTTATAAATAAATATTTTTAGCTTAGTCAAAAGGAAAGGAGAAAAAATGAACAAATATTATTTTAAGGTATAACTTAAGATTTTAGACATCGGAAAAATCATTCTAGGTTCGAAAAAAGGTTTATTGAATTTAAATGAATCATTTAAGAATTATATATGATTTTGGTTGATCCAAAATTTCTAGAATAGAGTAGTTAATTATTACATCATGAATGATGAAATTTAAGATACACTATTTATGTAAAAAATGTATTTTTACTATTCACTTAAAAGTTAAAGTATTTTAGAACATTTTCAAAAAATAAAAATTAGAAAATCTAAACATTATAATTAAAAAATGAGATTAATTTTTCCCAAATTTTTGTTTGATTGTGGTAATTTTATGTTTTTAAGACAAAAATTACGATTTTCTCAAAATACATTAAAGTATATTTTATTAAAAATGTGCTTGAATTTTCTTGGATTTTTTAATATTGATATTTATTTTATAGAATTGTTATATTTATATTTTATAATATTACAAATGATAAATTTTATTTATATTAAAATTCATTATTTTTAGGTGAAATTACTATTCAAATGTTTAGGTTACTATTCCTAATTGTTAGGTTGTTATTCTCGATGTCCATGTAACTGTTTCAATGGTTACATTACTATTATATTTGTCATATCATACTCTATTAATACCTTTTTATTACTTTATAAATTATTCACTATAATTCCTCTCAAAATTATATTTTTTCCTTTTTAAATATGTTGATTGGTTTACTAATATTCTGTTTCTTTTATATAGTGTTGTTTGTGGGAACAATGATTATTACAAATTAGGTGGATTGAAATATTGACTTTATATTTTTTTCTATTTTCTTTTTTCCCCATGTAATATTTTTTATTTTAAATGGTTTATTCACAGACTAATTCATTTATTTTATTTAATGAAACAAAGTGTTGTTAGTTTCTCTATATCTTGTGTGTGAATAATATTATATAATATAATATAATACAAATTTATTCAGGAAAAAATATTACCAATAAATTATAGGTCATTATATTTCCCCCCTTTAGAAATTTTGTCCCCAAAATTTCAACTCATATTGTCTGTTGAGAATAGATAAGGGTACCTCTGTTTCATTATTTCTCTAGTCCCCACTCCTCCATTTCATATTTATGGTTCTCCCATAACAATTTTACAAGGTGAGTTTTATTATTTCATAGAAATTTTTCTCTTCGGTCCAGGATCTTCAAAGGATCCTCTTTATGAGAGAGGAATTGCTCCAGTTGTAGCACCTCTAGATTTAGTTAATGTGAGGGACTAGGTATGTAATTCATCAGTAGAGATATAATAAATACATCCTGAACTTGATCAATTTTTGGAAAAATTACTAGTCACTAGGCCACTACTCCTATAGAATTAATTAAATCGAAGGGGTCAATATTCCTAGGGATAAGATTTTATTTATTTCAAAACCATATGAATATATCCATGGTGATATTTGGATTAATAATTTTCCTCTAACTTCAAACACAAAGCCCCTTTGATGGTTGTCATCATAACTATTTAGTTGAATTTGAGTAGATTTTATATACTGTTGGATGGATCAAACCTTTTATATCATTTCATTCACAAGATCAATTCCATGTAGCTTTCATTCACCAACTTCATCTCAAAAATTAGGAGTTCTACATCACTTCCCATAGAGATTATTATATGGATCCATCTAAATACTTGGGTAAACGTTTTTTCTGTATGAGAACTTAAATAATTATAGATGATGATCCCACCCACCTATAAATTCCATTTTTAAGGTTCTCAACATTTACTTGAGTGTTTGAATGGTCGTTTCATATTGAGTATTATTTTTTTATAGATAGGCCATATTGAAATTCAATTCAGTTTTAAGAGCATGTGGAATACTTATTTATATTTTATAATTGAGCCTTAGATCATGATTAGAGATGATTGAAAGTGGTGTCACATAAAACCCCACCACTTACTTTATGTATATCTTAGAAAGATTTTTAGGTGAAAATTATTCTAAAATAAAGATGAAGTGGGAATTCCTTGTGAGTTAATCCACCGAAACCTATATCATTTTTCTCTCTCTGGATAATGACGTGAGATAAGTGAAAAAACCTATAATGATGCTCTCCTATTTCCATGTGGTTATAAGAATCTTTTATATTATCCTTTTGGACTTCAATATTTCTACTTTAACTTTCTAACATACTTAGAACTTTGAGGTGTACCCCAAAATATAATTCTTCAATTTTTCCCACCAAAAGAAATATATAAGATCTTGATATATCTTGGTACTTCTAGGATGAATGAAAAAAGATGAGCTTTGAAAATTATCTAGTAGATATTTTTTTATATCAGGTGATAAAGGTTCACAAATTCATATGCCAAACTAAATTAAAACATCTACAACAATATGGAATTCATTAATCTTACCCTCCCTTACAACTTTAAACTTCTTTTAATGATCAAGATAATTCCTTTGTGCCTCCTATATCTTATCTTGAATAGATGGCTGGGTAATCATTTGGGAAAGTTAGAATAAATTCCATTGTCTTATGATTTATATATATATAATTTACATATCCATGATTATAGTGTCATTATCAATGCACCTCATGGATAGATTTTCATGTTCTTTTCTTCTGAGAGAATCAGTTACCTTATTCAAATTTCCACAATGGTAGTGAATAGAGTAATCAAAGTCCATGAATTTGTCTAACCATATTCACTGATGATTATTGATATATTTCTATGTGAATATATACTTTAGAATCTTTACATCTGTATATATGTCACACTTCTCACAATAGGGGTTTTTCATCCAAATCATCAAAGAAAAGATCATTGTTTCTAACTCCAGATCATACATCAGGTAGTTCTCATTATGGATCTTCAACTTTCATGAGGTATATTTTATTGAGATCCTTAATTTTTTTATCACATTCTTCTTTACATTGGTACTTTATACTATTTTGTGTTATCTTAGTTATAAGGCTAAATATCCATGACTAATCTCTATCAAAATTTTTGTTGTACGTAGATAATATAAGAAAACTATGGATTTACTTGATACTTTAGGGTTTGGACCATTCCCCAATTTTCATTGGCTTTGTAGGGTCCATATAAATTCTCTCACTATGATCTTGTGCCCCGTAAATGTGACATTCTACTTCCAAAGTTCTCACTTTTTGAAATTATCATTTGTTTTCTTCTATCATAATTTATTCTGAACAATCCTTATATACTCTTCATGTTCCTCCTTACTCTTGGAGTAAATGAGAATATCATCAATAAATAATACCAATAATTGTTTATGTGTTCTCTAGAGACTATTGTAATAAAATACATAAATATTAAATGAGAGTTAATTATAAATAAGGGCATCTCTATGAACTTATAGTGTCCATACCTTATATAGAAGACTATATTCTGAATATCTTCCTTCTTTATGTTCATTTAATGATATACAAAATAAAGATTCACCATTAAGAAGTACTAAGCTCATCATAGTTGATTGAACAAGTCATAAATCATTGTTAGGGGATACTTGTTCTTTATAGTGATATTTTTGAGATCTTTCTAATCGATGTAAATGACTTTGACCCAGTCTTTTTATTAATAAAGAGAATCAGTACACCCAAAGTCCATGCACTAGGGTGTATGGAACCATTGTAAAAATGATACTGAATCTACTTATTTAACTCCTCCAATTCAATATGGTCCATCCTATAAGGGTATTTTGAAATATAAGTGGATTTGGGTATAATCTCTATTGAGAAATCTATATCACAATATTGGGGAAGTTTCGGAAAATATTCAGTAAATGCATAATTTTATTCCCCCATAGTTCGAATTTTTTCAAGGTTAATACTTTTTCTTGAATCAAACATTTATAAATGTTATTATTATTTATAGGTATCAACACCCACTCCATTTAGGTATTTACCAAAGGATATTCATGATCATTCAAGAATTTTTGTAGGATTATGGGATGGTTTGGAATATAGAAAGTGATTTAATTTTACTAATAGTTTATATGAGATCTATATAATGAGATCCAATCCATGCCTATTATAGTGTTAAATTACACAAGGTAAGGATTAAAAGATTCACTAGAATAATCTTCCTACAAACTAAAATATGAGAAGATTCCAAAACATGGGTTTCACTTTTCATACCACTAGGAGTATTTTTAGATATCTTTACTTTAAGTTATTATAGTTTTGATTCAATAGTTATAAAGCACTTACAAGATATAAATGAATGTGTAGAATAAGAATACAATAAAACCTTTTTCATTATTGAGTTAATATGAAGTGTACCCTTTATGAATTAATATTCAAGTTCAACCATAGATGTGGTGATGGAATAAGATTTCTATTTATCCTTTGGATTTGGTAGTTTCTGAAGTTGATTACCCTCAATTACCCATGGTTTAGTTCACTGGATTGCACAATTCCCATACTCCCTATAGTTAAAGAATTGAACTATGGGTGGAAATTGGTAGGTTCCAATCTTTACTTCATCACATTGGCTTAATTCTTCATGTCTCTTAGAAATTTATGATCTTGGTGACATTCTCTTCCATAATTGATGCATTTCCCTATCCCTTTTAGTAAATTCCTATAATTATAAATTAATTTTTTTGACATGTGGGTAGTTGGATATTGTTTACTCTATTTTCATTTGATACTATATCATAAAATTAGGATATTGTCTTCTTATCTCCATGTATATGGGAATAGTCTTCACAATCCATGCCTACTTTGAGAGGAAATCAAACTAATTCTTTATAAATCCCAAATTCTTAGATAATTGGAACCTTTTAAAGGTGTGGTTTTAAATCAATAAAAAATATATCTATTTTTTTATTTTTGATAATAAAAAAATTGATGTATATATTATAGTAATTTTCAAATTTTAATTTTAATTCATGATAGGTTCATCCCCTTTTTCTTAACCTCTAGAAATTATCTCTCCATATTTCTGTAAGGAGTTCGAGTGAAATAATTTTAAATAAAAACCTTCTTAATGTCTTCTAACTCTGTTTATTCTAATTAATTATTTGGATTTGTATTCATTTCCAACACCCATCATTGATCAGATTTCCCTTCTAAATCACAGAGAACCCAAGTCTTATTTTTTTAACAAAATTGTGACATTAATTGGTCGCCCATTTCATGCACCAAGGAATTTTATTAAAAGCAAGAAGATAGAACAAACAAGAGCTGTAAATAATTTACACCAGCAGGGATTAAAGGGGGATACAAAACCATAGTAAAAAACACCAGCATATGAGGGTGCAACAACCTCTATCAAGAATGTACGAAACATGGACTTCAAAATAGCATCAATCCGCTTCGATGCGAAACCCAGAAAGCCCTCAATAATCACCATCAATCAGAAACAACATCTCCAAGAAACAGGAATCAAAGAGGAAAAAACATGACCAGGATGAAATATTAGGCTTCCCATAGAAGGCAAAAAACCACAAAAAACTTTGCAATAAAGAGTCACACAGTAGCTCCCAAACAAGCACCATCAACACAAATACAAGCAGGACTTCTGAGAAAAATAACTCCCAAGGTATAGCCTTGAAGTCAAAATCAGGATTTCTTTTATGCTCATCGAGCATCCTAATGAACATGCACTTTCTAATTTCAAGGTATTTGTCACCAGTAATGCTACCCTCTAGATATTTGTTGAATGTGATAGTGTCTTGTTCATCCATCCAAGCATCCGCTGCTTCACCCACCGGTTCCTCATTGACATAGGCATCTCTGTAAACAGAATGTTGTTTCCTTACGTCAACTTCCTAATCTGAACTAGAAACGTCATCTTCATCATTTGAACCAGAGGTTTCACTCAGTTGATCATCCATAGAAGGGAGTGATGGGGTCTCCTTCCTAATTACTGCCAGATATCTAGTGACAATTGTTCTTTCAAGGTGAGAAAAATCCCTTTGCTTCCTCGTTTTTTTAACCCAAGTATTCTTTTACTTCTCAGAACATTAGAGAATTGAAGATATATTTCCCATTGAGTTAACCCACTGTTCCATGATTAGTATATCAAATGTTCCAATAAACATTTTTGTCCATTAATGTATAAAGTAATCAATGAAAATTTTCTCCTCGGGTGAAGGGAGATGTTCTAATTGGTTTAGGTTAGTTTTCATATCCTAAGATAGCTAAGTAAATATCCTAGGATTTTTTTTCTGACTCTACCTACCATGGAATTGGGGATGTAGTTCAGACAATCATTCCATTGTTCCTAACATGTGTTTTTGGTCTAGTTTCTCATAGTTCCCACTAATTTGTAAAATATAAAAGGCTTGAACTAAAAAAAGTTAATAATTCATGAATAAATAATTTATTCTTATGGGAAAAATAATTCCAAAGTCATATCTTATGGTATCCCTTATCCTCATTCTAAAATGATGCTTCTAGGATGTTTACCTATACATAGACTTATACATATGAGCTTCACTAATGATTTCTAATCCTAATTCCAAAATTAAATAAACCTCCATATGATACCAATTATAGTGATCCAAACTTTTTTTTAAATGACTATTACACCATTTTTTAGATAAATAACATAATAGTAATACATTCAATGATTGAAAGGTTTAGTATCATGGGAAAATTAGAGTCATACATCACTTATACATAATAAAACATTAAAATGGTCAAAAAACTTCTTCATTAACAACTTAAAATCTCTTATATTTAGATTAGTACATGTATCCACTTGAGTATATATATCAAAGAAATGGGTGATCAAAAATCCTAGTAAGGGTAACGATAAAATATAAGGAATAAGAGACAAGAATCAGTTGTACATGGGTGATAATAATAATAATTTTATCATAATAATGGGATCATAATCATAATTATGGGGGAAACATTTGATAATGGAATGTAATGTGGAATATTCATAATAATAAAACATCATAACATAGTGAAAAAATACCACACACAGTTGTGTTCAAAGCTAACATCATGTTCACCCATAACATATGTGCACAAATGATAACATCATAATTGTGAATGATGCATGCATATTTTTTACACATAATAAACTTAATACCATGGGATATGTCATATTACCCAATGTATTGGAGGTATATATAATTCTAAGCCCACCTATCACATCATAAAATGCTCATAATATTGAATTCCACGTAGAACCTAAAACAATTGTATTCATGAAACAACCCATCAAAAGGAATGAGTTTCATTATGTTTTTGTAAAGAATATTTTAATGAATTAACATTTAGGTTTGAAAATGAATAATTAAAACTATATTGTTTCCTAATAAAATTTTTATTCTTGAGTGGATAATAAATAAATCAAGATGAGTTAATGTGATGGTTTTTGTAATTAAATTCTTATATAGTTTTTTATGTGGCATAGTTTTTTTCCGAATAGGTTTGAACATTTATATTCCCTTAAAATAATGGGAAATAATTTTGGAAGGATATTTTAAGGACATTTGGAGAATGACTACATTTAAAATAATGTGAAATAGGATGTAATAAAAAAATAAGGATTTGGGTTCAATATTTACCTTACCTTAAATCTCTCTTTATTTCATTACTTTTTTGCCTCCTAGATAATAAAATTAGATTTATTAAAACATGATACCAAAATTGGATTATGTTAATTTTTTATCACTATTGATCCATTATAATTTTTAGATTCTATTTTTTTATATTCTTCCTTAAATGTAAATTATTTTGATATCACGTATTTGTTAAATTTCCCTATCTTATTTTCATTTTTCTATTTTTTGTTGAAGGTCATTTATACATAAGTAAAATTAATTAAAAAATATTATAATATATTAAATTAAATATTTATATATTATATATAATTCATACTATCTATCCATGAAGGTTATGGTGGTCATAGAATTAGTCATGTCTTTATAGTTGGTCAACTGAATGATGATAAGACATTGTCAAAAGAGAAGGAACAGAATTAAGAAATATATAATTATTAAATAATATTATTTTAGTTAGTCAAAATAATTAATATAATTATAAAATAATATTTAATTAATCCTAATAAAATTGGGTCTGATCGTAATATATAAAATGAGGATGAGAGGAGGAACATGATTAGTTAAGTAGATAAAACTTACTCTTTTCTCGGTGTTACTTTTTTTCAAAGGCACTAAACTTCTTGAGTGGTTATAGTTGAGTAGATACAAAACATTCATAAGTAATATAATGGGAATAAGGGAGGGTATTAAGGAGTAAATTTAGATTGGTTATGTGTATGTTAATTGGTTTTATAAGGTATGGATTTGGGCTTACTTATACTTGAGGACGTAAGTATTTTTAGGATAAAATTTTGAATAAAATATAATATCCAAGGTAAACCTATGAATAGTAACATTTTTCACATTATGAAATATATTTAAATAAAATAAAATTATTTGAGGAAATTTAATTAGTTTATAATTCAAATTTACTATTTTAATCAAAAAAAGGTGAAAAATGACAAAATATAATTTTAATGTAATAATTTAGACTTTAGAAATTGGAAAATAATTTTTAGGATGTGAAAACATGTTTATTTAATTTAAATGAACCGTACATAAAATTTAAAATGTTTTTGGTTAATCCAAAATTTCAATAATTGGTTATGTATTTATTATAACCTGAATGAAGTAATTTAAAATAAAACACTTATAAAAAACGTTATTTTATACTATTCACTTAAAAATTAAAGTATTTCAGAACATTATAAAAAATCACCCTTAGAAAATTTTGACATTTTAATTCTAAAAATGATATTAATTTTATTAAAATAGTTTTCTTATATAGGTAATTTTAAATTTTAATACAAAAATTATGATTTCTACAAAATATATTAATATATAATTTATAAAAAATTTGCGTATATATTTTATTCACTCATGATATTTATTTTATGGGATTATTATGTTAACATATTATTAAATTAGTCATTATAAGAATTATTCCTTTTTCATTTCATTATATTTAGGTTAAAATACTATTCTAATGATAATGTTACTATTCCCAACGATCAAGTTACTATTCCCAATGGTCATTTTACAATTACAATGGCCACATTACTATTCCAATGGTCATATTAGCTTCTATAAATACCTATTAATTCCTTGATATATTATTCAATATAATTCCTCTAAAGGTTCGATGTTTTAATTTTTAAAGATGTAAATTGTTTTATTGGTATTTTGTTTGTTTTCTATAGTGTTGTTCTTAGGGGTAATGATTCTAGATGTTTGGGAGGGTGAAAATTTTTAATTTTTAATTTTTTTATTTTATTCATTTCTCTGGTTGTAATATTTTAAAATTTAATGGTTTTAGTTATTTACTAATGCAATTATTTTAATTAATGAAATAAATTCATGTTAGTTTCTATCAGTGTCTTATGGTTATAATACTGTATAATATAATGTGACACAAATTTATTCAGGGAAAAAATATTAACAATAAAGCACGCGCCATTAAAACTTCATCATATGCCTTTGAGTAGATAGTTTGAATTCAAATTCTAGTGTTAGACTTTAACAAGGGGAGAGAATATGACTTTGAGGTAAAGGAAAAAATTATATTAATCTTGTACTAAATATATGACTTTGGATCATATAAATTCACATGTAATAAAAATAAAAGTGGTACAAAAAATTAGAAAAGGCTTGGGAGTGTATAAATTTAGCTTACATATTTTATCTGAGCATATGGATTCACTGCTTTTATGACTTACAAATACATTTTACAAACTAAAAAATGATAAACTTGAAGTATTTTGAATTCTGAAGAATAATGGAATTTAATTAGGTGTTGTATTCCTGTATTTTTCTTCATCGATCAAACATAAAAAATTATTTTGATTGATGTTAGGATCTTAACATCAATCTAAAGGTGATTTTATGCATAAGGAAGAGTTTTATGTCATTGTAACAAAATCCATTTGTAATCACAATGTGATCTCTTTTATACAAATAGTTTTTAAATAGTATTAAATGGGGTTTTAAATAAAAATAATATAACTATATTCCTATATTTTGTATGATCATTGAAGCATATTCTTATAGAGGATTTTTATAATTTTACTTGGATTGAATGAGAGTTTTGAATGAGTCCAAAATTTAGAAAAAATTTCTAATATTTAGGGAGTATCAAAGTTCAAATATTATGAAAATATTATCCACTAAATATTAACATTGGGCCATATGGTTATATAATTTATAGGTTAAGATAATGTAGACTAAAAAAACATGATACTACTACTACATATTTTCTATGTATTGAGAAATGAATAAATATGATTATATATGAAACTCTTACGAGTCGAATAAAGTGAAATAAATGGAACTTGATCAAATTCAAAAATTCCCTATACATCTTAAAATATAGGGAATAAGTCCACTCTGAATGATTATATATTAAATATGAGAATAAAGTGAGATGCAAGAACCATTTCTTTTTAACCTATGCCATTTCTCTAACAGGTAAAAAGTGATCAAGGAGAACTGATCATCAAGATGAGAGAATGCACATACTTGAAATAGAAAAAGGTAAAATGTCTGCTAATGATGAAGAAGGAGAAGACCTATTCTAGGAGGTGTTTAAAAGAACCCCTATAGAACTATCATGAGGTATTCTTTATATCAAAACTAGAAGGAGACATCAATATTTCTTATATAATGATTCAACCATTCGTTTGTCATTATAAATAAAAATTTTGGAGGTGCTTCTGTAATCAGTTGAAAACCAAATATTTTGAGAGATTTTATACAAGGTATTTCAGGTGATAAACTGTACCTTATACATAATGTGATAAAAAGTATAGAAACAATTTCCCAAAAAAACACCCAAACCTGGAATAGAGTGGGATTTAATGGTTTCTCTTTGTATATCCTTGTGTCTTATGCCTTTTACATTATATATATTTGAGTAAGTGTGAGTGAAAATAATAAAATTGGACTGAATATTTGAATAGATAAAAAGGTTAAACTAATAAGAAATATTTTTAAAAATAAAATGGATCATTGATTCACTCCTTCCCACATTGAGTGGTCACATAAGACTAAGGAATTATAATAGATAAAATTAATATTCAGGTGTTAAATATTCTAGTTTTCATGGATTCTTTTGTTTAGAGGTTCTGATACTTGATCCTTGATCATGGGCTCATCACCTCAAGAATATTCATGAATATTCACTCTATGTGTTTGATATAGTTCTTATTTTTAATTGTAATATTATATAACATATAGTGACTATTCATAAAGAATGCCTAAAAATATCATTTGCGTTGATTATTGAATTAACAAAAGAGTTAAATTTATTAATAAATGTAATTTATAATATTAAAATTATATAATTAAAAAAAATCTTAAATTCATCATTATTACATCATATTATTGTTATTAAAGTTTTCTCAGTCCTTCATAAGTTGAACTATATATCATCATTTTTTAGGTGGTAAAACTAACCCAAACAGAAACACATCAAAACTACCAAATGGTTAAGAAAGTTTTATTTCACTGTAATACCATCAATTTTATAGAAATTTAATGATTTTTAAAACATTTTATTAAAGTGATAAATCATTTTTAAAAATAGATAGGTGAATTTTGGGAATAATTATGATTAAGGAGAGGATTACACTTATGTTGAAGACTTAGGTACCCTCTGAGAGATCCTCATGGGAATGAGGGAGTTGGGACTTCTTATTTTGACCAAAGGTTCCAAAAATGGAATATGATTATTATGGGGATAATTTGAATATGGATTCAATATAAACCTGAATTTAAGGTGTTCTTTTATACGGGTATAGGAGGGGTCCTTTTATAGGTGAGATCCAGTTTCATTTTCACTAATACCCACTCATTTTTGTCTAAACAATGTATTTTTTACATGGAAAATGTATCCAAAGTGTGAAAATATTATAGATAAGATATGAGGAGGTTTATAATTCCCTAATACACCATTTAGAGAAAAGTTTTAGGATAATTTCAACCTTTACCCCTTAATTAAAACCATTACCTCATTTTAACCATTATCGTGGCATCATGTTTTAACTTGGCAACTTATTTTTATGTATAAAAATAAAATTGAATTTATAACCTAATTTTCAAATTACAATTCAAAATTTTAAAACCATTTTATTTTATAAAACTTATTAATATGATAAAAAATAATATTAATATATGTACCCGTAACACATAATTTGTTTTTCAAAAATTTTATTTTAAATATATGGATGTTTATTAATTTGTTTACATATATAAATAATAAATTTATTAACTTACATTCATCAAATACGAGAAATTTAACTTTTAAATGAAACATAAAATATAAACAAAAATAACATTTAAAAAAACATTTTTTAGCCATGAATAATAAAATTAGTATTACTTATAGTTGATTATATATTTTAATAATCATTAATTTATTTTTTTATTTCATTATTAAAAATAAATTTTTTTATAAACTTACATAATTTATAAAATAAATTTATTTAAAATCAAAGGTAATTTCCTAAGATAACTAGTACCTTTTAACTTTTTAAAAAATCATTTTTTTCAAATTATGTTTCATTTAACTCTCTTGTAATGAATTTTTTTATAACACATATTTCAATTTAGTACACCTTTTTATATATCACAAACTATTGAACTCAAAATAATTATTTAAAGGGAAATATATGCTAAAATCTTGGGGTGTTTCATTTTACCCCCTTTTAAAAATATCACCCACAAAATTTTATTACTTTGATAAAGAAATTAGGGTAATTCTACCACACTAAATATTTGGTGTCCCATGCTTCTTAATAAAAAATTTGGTTCCTCTTGATAAATTTAATTTGGTGAGTGGTATCATTTCATTGTAATTTATCTCGATGATACAATATTTTTATTAGTTTTTCATCTTAATGGAGATCATGTCCCAACAACACAACCTTTGAGTTCAACACTTATAATAGATCAGGTATGTAATTTTTGACGATAAATACAAAGAAAAAATTATCCCCCCATGAGATGTTTTTTGGAATTTTTAATTGATACGATAAAATCCCTATATGATCAAGAATCTCCAAGGGATTGATGTATCTTGGGATCAACATTTACTTCTTCCCAATAATCACAAACTTCTTCCTTGGTATTATTTAATGCAATGCCTTGTCTCTAAATTCAATCTCCAAATCTTACTGATGATTATTAGTGTAACTCTTTTCTTTGATATTTAGGTACTTTAAAATATTATTTGATGGCTACAACGTTATCAATTATTTATTGTATAAGATTTATTCCAAACAGATCCCTCTCTCTAAATTCATCCCATCATGTTAAATTTTAGTTTCTTTTCCTATATATAGCTTCATACGGTTCCATTTGGATTTTATATTGGAAATTTTTATTGCATTAGAACTCAACTAGTGGAACATATTGATCCTAACCATGATTAAAATCCATTGAATAAGATCTCAAAATTTTTTTCCAAAGTTTTAATATTCCATTCAGATTGACCATTTATTTGAGGATGAAAAGCTTTGATAAACCTAAACTATATATCCAATAATTATTTCATACTTCTATAAAACTATGCGGTGTGCCTCAGATGTCAATCTAATGTAATGGAATACGGTACTCTATAAATTTTTTTCAGTTTGAGTGGTAAATATTCTCTAATGGTATTGATGTGTTCAAAATTCATAAAGTGATCAAATACAATGAAAAAGGATTTATTTACTTCAGAAGTATTGGGAAGTAAAATGGTGAAACTTATTGTGATTTTCTCCAATTTCCATAGAGTTATGGGAAGTGGTTTCACCACCACCTTAAAGATCTGACATTTAGACTTAATTTACTGGAAAACCAAGCATCTGGATATATACCCTAAAATACCCCTCTTTATGTTATTCCAATGAGAGTGATTCTTGATATCTCTATACATATTTAGGCTTCCATAGTTTGTGGAGAACAATGTGGTATTTGAATCATCCAATAAATCCAACAAATATGGTGTTTATTTGACACGTATATATTTTTAGAATCTTATATTTCCATAATTGTCAATGTTTAACTATAGAATATTCATTATTGTTTTCAATGGCTTTATGTCCACCTCTTGTCTCTCTTGGATCATTAGATAGATGGATAATTGAGTATTAATTTAGGTAAGGTATTATTTATACCCGTCCCTTATTATTTTGAGTTTTTTCCATTATATATCCATGAGTATTATCTCTCTTTCAATCCTCTTGATAGAAATGGTAGTAGGGTCCTTCATATTCAAAGCATAAACCACCTTGTTCACCTTCCCTGGTTGGTAATGTATTTTTTAATCATAGTCCATGATAAACTTTAACTATATACTGTAGCACATGCTAAACTTATTTTGTTTGAATATATAATTTAAGCTCTTATAACCAATGTATTTTTCAAACTTTCCACCATATATATAGTAAATCCACATATTTAATGAAAAAATTACCAATACTAGCTCAAAATCATTCGTGAGTTAATTTTTATTATAAACCATTAATTGGGGTGTGTAATATCCTACCGCCATATCATTTTTCATGGGGAAACATTCAAATTTACACTTTGATGCACCACCATATCACTAAAACCCTTCCCCATTGTAGTGTAGTGTGAGTATAAATATATTTATCATCTTTATCTTGAGATCCATGAAATTTTATCCACATTTCTCTACCCAAAGGAACTTTACACCCTTATGAGTTAACTTAGTTAGTGTATTTTATAGTTGAGAGAAATATCTACAAAAAATGATAGTATACATCCAATCCAAGAAAATTATGGATATCTATTATAGTTGTTTTCCTAGTCCATCATTGCATTACCCATGTCTTTGAAGTATCCCAAAATATACCCTTGCTTATCTTTACATAATTGAAGAATGATACATTGGATAACTAGAATTAACTCATTCAAAATTTATCATATAGTTTATCCTTTCTCATGGTCTTTATCACAATATTAAAATGATCTTCACAATCTCCCTTTTTCTTGAAATACATGAGAATATGATTGATAAATACTATGAAAAATTGATCAATGTAATCTCAAATGACACTATTTATCATATCCATGAAGCATATGGTGTGATTTGTAAGTCTGAATGGCATCATTACAATTTCATTATGTCTATATCTTGTATAGAATTATGTCTTGGGAATATTATTCCTTTTAACCATTAATTTATGATATCCAGATTGATGGTTGGTCTTTGAGAAGTTTTAATCCTTTCATAGTTGATTTGAACATGTCATCAATGTAGGGTAGATGATATTTGTTCTTGATTTTGATTATGTTATGTCCCCGTTAATAAAATTAGAGGTTTATTGATCCATCTTTATTCCTAACAAAAAAACCATTTGCACCTCATATGGATGAACTTGGCCATATAAGACCATTATCCAGACTCTCTTAGATGTTATTATTTAATTATTATAATTTAGTTAGTTAAATTTTATAAGGAGTCTTTTATATGGGTATAAGACTAGGTATAAGTTATATTGAAATGTAAACATCATTATCCATTCAAATATATTCTAACTATTCTCAAAAACATGTACAAATTTCCCCCCAATATCCATATCTTCAATATTGAGATCACCCCTGACTATTGGAGCTAAATATATCACATTATTAGGTAACGAGAGTTATATAAGGGGAGTGGCTTCCGTAAGGGGTTTATAGTCATCTTTTATGAACCCCTTCCTTTAAATATGCCCCTCCTGAGAAGGCAATGAAGGAAGAGAGATAATGACCCCTGAGTCCCACCTTCTATAGGCCCTAGGGTGGAGAATAACACCAAAGATGTATAAATATCACAAAATGGGGGGCATTACCCATTTTATTGTAAACATGATCACGAGATAATATGTATAAATATAAAAAAAACTCCAATAGTTATATAAAAGAAAAACCCAAATCCAACCCACATGAATGTTTAAAGTAAAACTGTTATAAATACAATAAAAAGCTCCAAAGAAATACCCAAAAGTAAGGCTAATTAGCAATGAAGCAACTATCCCAAAGTCTAAGCTAGTAATGCGAAAAATGGTCCCCGTAGTCCCCTTGGAAACCTAGAAGCTTTTTTTATAAAATAGGGTGAGCATAAAATCATACTCAGTAGTAAAACCAAAGTATCTCATGCATAATTGGAGAAGAGTACTGATTCCCTTGTGAGAAAACAACAGAAAACAAGAGCACCTGACAAGGTATACTAGCCACCCCAACCTCACTAAAGACACACTCACAAAAAAACTCAATTCATGTAAAATAATATAGATAATATTGATGATAGGGTACCCACACCACTTTCCCACTAATTAACTGCTCTCATACCATAACTAAAAACGTCATGGTGCTCCCACCTCTTCTGAAAGTACCACATCACAAACAGCATTCACACACATGGGCCTCACAACTAGTCCCAAAACTTAGGAAAATGAAGTTCATAACATCTCTCTGAGACAACCTAGGACTCACAACCTTGTCCTTCCCACATACACTGGGTCCGCATACCACATCACATCATGAAAACACTTGGGAAATCACAACACATCACATATCAAAAACACTAGGGAAACCAGAACTCATATCATTCTGATGACACTTAGGAAAACACAACTATCCCTTACACACATGGGCCTCACAAACCACCACCTCTCCAAAGAATATTGGGCTCTCACCACTTAGAAGAGGGGGTTGGGAAGAGCAGGTGGCCAACACTCCATCCACCCACTGATATGTTTTGGAAAGCGACCCTCCTCCATGATAGTGGGGGTGTTCGGAACATAGTGCTCAACTAGGGTGGGGTAAATATATAAAACCCAATTAGAAATACACATATGTATATATATATATATTATCAAACACTCTGGGCCAACCTATGTATTTTCAATCAAACAATCAACCACCCTATGATACTGGCAACTTTTATACTACCTTTAAATTAATTTATTAGCACAAAAAACAACCACTTTGGAATTTGATAAAACGTAAGATACTTCACAAAAATACACAACTGAAAACATAACACCAACCAACTCATTTACCCAAATATTATTACTTACTAAGAAAACCATTTATTAAATCCATGCCTACAATAGAAACTACCTACCATAGAATAAAAAAAAGCTACACAAAATAAACCATATAGAGGAAAAATAACCATAGTAAAGAAACACACTTCATATTTCCACTCTGTTCAACACCCATACCAACCACTGCCATTGTCATTATTCAAATTCTTCCAGCCCAATACATACTTTAAACAAGAAAACCCCCAACACACAACCAAACCACATAAAATAAATCATCAAAACCAAACCCGATAGTCTCGCTGTACAACTACACCACACCCACCACACCTTGTAACATATACATAGCACAACCCGAACATGTATACCCACTATTTCAAAAATAACCATCTATTCCACAATTAGACAATCTATCAACCTGAGATTCTATCACACCACCAGAACCACTACACACACAAAACAAAACTACACCAACCAAGGTAAGGTGTATTTAGATTTAGAAAACACTCATTCTTTAATTCTGATTTGATAATTTAGGGGTTACTACAGAGCAAGTTTGTTTCTAAGGCATCCATTTATTTAACTATGGATACATTGTTAATAATATTTTCATATTTACCATAGTTTAAAAAATACCAGCAAAAATCATTCACAAGACATTACAGGTATGCCAAAAATGGCCACCGATGTCCATGATTTTCAATAGGTGTATAGCTCATAAAGATCACAATATCAATATCTAATAGAACCGATTGCAAATAAATTTTTCCTAGCCCCACATATTGATCTTTAAAACAACATAGTTATATATATTAACTTGGTTTCCTAATTTATTCCATAATAGTACATTCATACACCCACCCCACATGATACACAAATAAAAGGGAGACGAAGGGATCCCCACTTTGAAAAAGTGATGATCATCACCTCCTCCTTGCACCAAACATAGGGTGCACAAGGATCTAGGGAAATGAAATATGAAGTCCACATCATAATACATGATTTCTTAGAGAAGAATGTTTTTGGGAAATGACCCATATCAAGAGAAAAGGGAAACACATAGATAAGGGAGGATCTTGTCTTTAGAAAGTATAGATCCTATATCAATAGAGGAACGATTTTAAAATCCATTAAAGCCAGATCAGGATCAAGACCTCATGTTTTGACAATCTAAAAGTCTCCCAAAAATTAGAAATTTAAATTTATAATTTATATCATTTGAAATACATTCAAAAACACTTACATATGGTTCAAAACACATTTTACAGCAAATAAAATGTTAAAGTGGAGAAACTGAAAAAACTGGGAAAAATTGAAAATTTTAAAAACTGTTGGAAATGACCCAGTGTTGGGTGACCTACCATTGGATGACTCACCTTTAGGTGAAATTCCATTAGAAGACCAACCATTGGAAGAGTAACCATTGGAAGAGTCACCATCATGATTCATCACTGGACGAGTCACCGTCATGAGTCACCGTTTGACGTGTCACCATTGTGAGTCATTGCTGGACAAGTCATCGTCATGAGTCACCATTGGAAAAGTCACTACTTATTACCTACCATCAATGAATCACTATCATGAATCACTGTTCTAAGCTACCAGTGGGTGACTAACCATTGGAATTCACCATCGAAACTCATTGTCGGGACCTACCGTCACCACCTACTAGTGAGACTCACCATTGCAACTCACCAGTATGACCCATCATCAGTGACTCACCATCAGCAACTCACCACTACGATTTACTGACACAACTCACCGTTAGGATGAACTATTGTTGGAAAAACTAGAAATTTTGGTAATCTCTCGAATTGAGTCATAGTTTCCTTTATAACATCTCAAACACTGGATTTTCAAAAACTAATGGACCGAATAAGTCCATGCCATTACATTAGATAACCATACAATTATTCTCAACCTCAATAATTTAGAATCAAACATAGAATAATGAGGGGTACCAATAACCATCCTGTATGATACCATCCAAGGATCTTGCTTCAATTGAAACACCACTAGCCACCAAATATTTCTGTATTCAATGATAAGACACATTATTTTTTTTGGAAGCTCGAGTGAAATATCAACATACAGAAACACCTCCAATAACATCTAATACCTCAACTAACTACAAGACACACTACACAATCACAAAAATCCACACTGTTCAGACATATGAATCAAGGAGTTCCTTCCTCCATGTCAAGAAACTATCTGCTATGGGTGGCACTGACTTTCCTTCATGTGTTTAATCACATGTTAATTAAGGAATGTTTATTAGGAATCAAGACATACTATTTTCACATGTTAGTACTTTATCAGACATCATGGAATAAAGAAACAAAAAATATTCTAACAAACAAGGTTCAACATCACATTATAAGGAAAAACACAACAAGACAAAACTCAAGACAACTCAATTTACTGGGCTATCATTTGCACTTTTTTCTCCCAAGTACTCTCCTCTAGGACATACTTACTCTAAAACACATGAAAAAAGGTAATGGTTTTCCCACTCAACACATTATCTCGAAGATCTTGGATCTACATAGGTCATTCCACAAACATTGCATTGTCTTGGACATCTAACTCTCCCCATTCAATGACCCGAGAGTCATTTTGAAGATACCAACAGAGATGAGAGATATGAAACATGTCATGGATCCTCTCTAACTTTAGTGGTAAGTATAACTGGTATTCCACCTCGCCAACTCACCCCAACACCTCAAAGGGTCTAGTGAACCTCAAAGAAATCTTTCTTCATCATCCAAAAATCCGATGCTCATGTTGAGAGGAAATCTTCAAGAAAACGTGGTCCCAAACCTAGAACTCCATGGGCCTCTTCATTCTATCAGCTTATGACTTATAATGGTCCTATGCTACTTTCATCCTCTCATGAACACGATGAAACGTTTCTATCATGCTTTATACAACCTCACAGCAAAGAACAGCTGTCTTCGCAACCTCTATCCTTCACAAAGGTTAACGACACAATAATTTATACAAGGATTCAAATGGATCCAGGAAAATGGAAGAGTGATAGATATTATTGTAAGAAAACTATATCAAGATCACATGGCATAACCATAATCCACCGAAGTCCAAGGCACATGATCACAACATATCTTCCAGCATCTGGATAGTTTGTTCTATCAGCCCATCTTTCAGAGGGTGGAAATCAATGATATGTCATAATTGAGTTCCAAATGTGTACTACAATACCCTACAGAATCATGAGGAAAAACATGTATCTTAATTTAAGACAATGGACTGTATAACTCCATGCATCCTCATCACCTCAACTACATACCTCAGTGACATGGCATCCACTGTGCCCGACTCCTTAATTGCTAAGAGGTGTGCTAATTTTGTCAACCGATCCACTAGCTACCAGATATAATCATAGCATCCCTGAACTCTTGGTGACTCCATGATGAAATCCATAAATATATCATCCTAATTCCACTCTATGACATCTATGTACTGCTATAAATCAACAAAAACACTGTGTTCAGCCCTTACCTTTTGTAACACTAAGAAATTCACCATAAACTCTGCCACTGCCCATTTCATCCCGGGCCATAAAAAATAAATCCTCAATCCATGATACAACTTAGAAACTACCATGTGTACTTCTAA
Source organism: Viscum album (assembly GCA_963277665.1). Lineage (NCBI taxonomy): Eukaryota > Viridiplantae > Streptophyta > Magnoliopsida > Santalales > Viscaceae > Viscum > Viscum album. The sequence goes on along the minus strand of OY728157.1, from coordinate 1,172,515,643 downwards.
GGGTGATCCACGAATCTCTTAGTGGAATCCCTATGGAATTTCCACTAGAAAAAACAACCTTCCACAGATCAACATCTGATTCTGGCTATCCTAGGACCACCCTATGGAGCATCACTATGGGCAACATGATAAAAAATCACCTCTGCCTATGAGTCCCCCAACTGAGACCCCTATACCTACCACATCAGAGAAGAATTAAATATCATATGAATCAGAAAGCCTATGCCACCATCCATTCCTCTATCTAGGTTTAATATGGACAACTCTTCCATCACCTTCCAAGCATCCATAGATTCCTAAAATACCTCCCTCTATTAATTTATGATCAAATAATCTTCCAAAACATTCCCCTTCCATGAGGTGTAGTAGATATTGAAGTCATAGTCCTCGAGAATATCTATCCACCTCTGCTGTCACATGTTTAGATATAGCTGGGAAAAGATAAAGTTCAATCTCTTGTGATTTGTGAAGACCACAAAGCACTCCCTAATGGGATAATTCCACCAAAAATCCAATGAAAACATGACTGTTTCTAGCTCCAGATCAAGGGTGGTATATTTATGTTCTTCATGACATAACTTCCTAGACCCATACGAGATCACTCCTTAATATTGCATCAACATGATTCCCAAGCCTAAATGAGAACCATCACAAAACATGTCAAACATCACCCATTCCTTTGGAAACTAGAGCACTAGATCATTGACCAAATTCCCCTTCAAATAGTTGAACGCTGACTAGAACTATTCACTCCACACAAAAGCCTAGTCATTTATGGTTAGAGTTTTCAATAGGGATACTAATCAAGAGAAATCAGTTATGAATATCCAGTAATAGCCTGCCAGATTGAGAAAACTACAAACCTATACAACATTACTGGGTGCTTCCCAAGAAACAACTACATCAGCCTTCAACGGGTCCACTACTATACCCTGCTGTGACACCACATGTCTAAAGAAATGCACCTCTCATGTCAAGAACATGAACTTGGGTGAATTTCCATAGATATGGTGGTGTCTAAGGACCTCTAAGATAGTCCAGAGATGCTCGATATGATCCTCATATGACATCATGTATATCAAGATTTCATCGATGAATATGACGATGAACCAGTCCAAGAACTCATAAAAGATGGATTTTATAAGCCCCATGAACATAGTTGGTGAATTCATAATATCGAAAGGCATGAATAAAAACTTGAAGTACCCATACCTACATCTAAGAGTATTTTTTAGGATATCACCCTCCTTCACCCTTAACTGGTGATATCTAAAATACATATCGATCTTAGAGAACCGTATCGCTCCCCTCAAATGGTCGAAAAGATATTCTATCCTCTGGAGAGGGTAACAGTTCTTGAACATTACATGATTCAATCTCTGGTAGTGTATTCACAACATTATAGAACCATCTACCTTATTTGAAAATCAATTTAGAGTACCCCCACGACACACATTGGGGTGGATAAAACCCTTCTGCATCAGATCATCTATTTGAATCATCATCTCTGGAAACTCTAAAGGTGTCATCTAATAAAGAGCCATAGAAATCAAAGAAGCACCATAATGCAAATATATCCTGAACTCTACATATCATTGAGGGGGTAGAGTCAAAAATTCCTCAGGGAAGACAACTAAGAACCCCCAACAACATTGGGGACCTCCTTCATCTCATCATCCACTGATTCCACTAACAATTCATCCAACAAGGAAAAAAGAGGATCTACACACCAACTACCCACTTAGAAACCCCACTCACCAATGAAAGATACACACTAGCTATCCATGTATGAAAACATAACTCTTCTATGAAAGAATTCAATAAAAAAATCCACATAAAACAACTAGTAAATTCCAAGGATAATATTTTATGGCTTCATGTGTATCAAGAAGAGATCCAAATGGGACTGATGCGGCCCCATCATCAGTCTAGATCCTTATTATTCATCAAAAAAGCAGGTCTGAACTCTGATTGGAGTACTCCACACAAGGGGCATTGGAATCCTCTCCAAGTATAATCCTAGAGCATGGGATAAAGTTGGTGAAATGATGGAGTGTGAAGATCCTAAATTAATAAAAGAACAAACAAAAGCTCTAAACATGCTAATTTTACCTTGAAAAATCTTTGGCCCTGCTAGAAATGCTATCTCTGTATCTTGAAACAGAACATGCCCCACTCCTATGACCCTATTTTAATGACTGACTCCTTAAATACTCCCGAGTTGAGGTCCTTGAGGAATACCTTGATGTCGTTTCCTACCTGTTCCGTCTCCCCTCGGTGGAGCAGTGGCCAACTATCCCTATTGTTGAAACGACCTTACTAGAATCTACCACAGAAGACAGCCCTGAGCCATCCCACCTCCACCATACTGAGATCAAACGGCTACTAGAAACTGATTATAAATATGCCCATGGACTCCATAGAGGAAACACATCGACACCAAGCCCACAGGAAAGGCACAAGGACCTGAAGGCCAAAACAGAAACTACTGAGGTCGATTCCCCAAGGGCTAAAACCTAGAAGGCCATGGAACCTGATATCTACTGATGGTATCCTTTTCCTTAAAGGAACCCTGTTTTTTCCCCTCTCACGATAGACCTACCCATAAGTGAATATGATCAAATACCTCTACTTTCTTCTAGACCTGCAAGTATGTTGACAAGGTGAAGGCGGTAACCACATACTGAAGAGAAGTACGAAGTGCTACCTCTAGACATATCGTAGGAGACTCCTCATCTGAAAGGAGATCCAAAGAAAAAAAAGCTCCTTGAACTTCATACCTAACTCCCGCACCGACATACTCCCCTACTAGAGGGAGAGTAACTCCTACCTCTCCTCATCCTTCGTGGTAAAAGAAAGGAATTCAGCTCAGAAATCCTTCTCAAAATCGACCCATAGAACATGAACCACTTTCCTCTCCCCTAGGTATAACATCCACCAATGACAGATAACTCCCCCCATCTAGATCAATGCCTAAGGAACCTAGTACTCCATTAGACCCCGAATCATGTTGAAGGTGATCATAATCTTCTCAATACAACTCTCCTTCTCCATGTATGAAATGCTTCCCTCGTACTTTCCTAGGGACTGTTGCTGGAAAGAACATTGAATCTTCTACCATAGATCAACATCCTTTCATTGATCAACCCTTCATTGATTGACCTAGTCAGCCTGTTGAGCCTTCACTTCCTACACTACACATGGATGAAAATTGGGTTCCATGGCTGAAAAAGGTAAATAAGGAACTCCTAAACCTGAGTAGTGTGGAATTGTATTTAAGATTAATTTCAACTCAATATTTATTTAAATTATTTGAAATACCCAATTAAAATAGGAACACAAATCATTATGATACATGTAACTTTCCTAGGGTCTCTACCCTACAAATGGTGTATCCTCACTTAGTCGTTCGATAGACTTAGAGTCCTTGAATTTGATGAAGGGGGGCCCTAAAATACCATGTCCTAGTTGGCCTTCCCTAGACTATGTCACACACCAAGATCACCTAAAACTATTTTCCTACCAACCCATGAAATACCCACCATTCCTAACTCCAATCTCCACCCTATATCTCAACCATCAGCCTCTGATACCATTCTATCATGACCTCATCCCTCCAAAGATGCCCCTCCTGAGCTGGAAATTAAGGAAGAGAGATAATGACCCCCAAGTCCTTTCTATAGTAGGCCCCGAGGTGGCAACCAACACCAAGGGTATAAAAATATCACAAAATAGAAGGGATTAACATTTTTATAGTAACCAAATTTGGGAGATAAGATGTATCAACCTAAAAAACTGCAATAATTATATAAAAGAAAATACAAAATCCATCTCAGATGCATGTTTAAAGTGAAAATATTACAAATACAATGAACAGATCCAAAGAAGATACCCAAAAGTAATTCTAAGCAGTGACACAAAAACTTTCCCAAATTCTGAGCTTGTAATTTCCATCACGTTACCTGTAGACCTCCTAGAAACATGAAAGAAATTGTATAACATAGGGTGAGCATACAAGTATACTCAGTTGGAAAGCCAAAGTATCTTATACATAAGTGGAGAAGCATACTAATGACCCTATGAGAAAAAAACATAAACCAACAGCACCTAACAGGGTATACTAACCAACCCAACCACACCAAAGGCACTACCACCAAATAATGAAAGTAAATTAAAGTAATATAGAGAACATAGATGATAGGGAACCCCTCACAACTTTCACACTGATTAACTACTCTCACACCCTAAAAAAAATTTCCGGCACTCCCACATCTTCTAAAAGTACCATGTCAGAACCCACCCCTACACACCTAGTCCTTATAGGTTTTCACACAACCTGGGAAAAAGAAGCACATCACAACTCACCCATACACAGCTGGGCCTCACAACCACTTCCCCACGTAGAAACATATGCCACATACCACATAAAATTCTAAAAACACCTAGGAAAACACAACACATCTAATCCCAAAAACACTTGGGAATCCAAAAATCATCTCATCCCAAAGACACATGGGAAAAAAACTCTCTCTCATACACCCAGGCCTCAAAAACCACAACATTCGTAAATAATATTGGGCTATCACCACTTGGATGAGGGATAAGGGAAGAGAGGGTGGCCATCTATCCATCCTCCCATTGAGATGTTTGGGAAAGGCACCCTCTCCCGTGACAATGGTGGTGTTCGACACATAGTTATCAACTAGAGTGGGGTTTATATATAAAACAAAACTAAATATTCATGTATGTATATATATAGTATTAGAAACTAAATCCCAAACTATGGGTTCCCAATCAAATAAAAACCACCATATGATGCTTCCCACTTTGTTGCTACCTCTGAATGAATTTATTTACCCCAACAAAAATTACTTTAGAAGTTAATAAAATGAAAGCCTTTTCACAACAAGACATAACTCTAAACATACCCCCAACTAACTCGTTTAGCCAAATATTATTCCTTGTTAAGAAAACCATTTATTCATTGCATCCCTACCTAGGCTACTACCAACCACAAAAGCCAAAATCCGGACAATATAAACCATGCATAGGAAAAAGAACAATAGTATTACAACTCACTTTATATTTCCACTCTATTTAACTCCCATACCAACCATTTCCCTCATAATTCTTCAAATTCACTTTTCCCAATCCATTATTTCAACAAGAACACCCCCAAAACACAAAAAAACCCCACAAAACAACTCATCACAACCAAACATGACAGCCCTATTATAAAAAAACACTACACCCATCACCCCCAGTAATATAAACATAACACACCTGAATCTGCGGCGTAGATGCTCCGACACTGCCCATCCATTTCACAATCAGCTAGTCTCTCAACCTGAGATTCCATCACACTACCAGAACCACACCACAAACAACACACAATCACACTAAATAAGGAAAGGTGTATTGAGATTTAGAAAACAATCATTCTTTAATTCCTCTGTGATAATTTAGGGGTTATCACCGAGCAAGTTCGATCTCGAGGCATCCATTTATTTAACCGGGTATAGGTGGTTAATTAGATTTTCATATTTACCAGCATTATAAATAAGACCATAAAAAATATTTCACAATACATCATAGGTGTGAAAAACATAGGCCACCAACAACCATGATTTTTAATAGGTTTATAGACCATACATATCATTATATCAACAGATAACCAATTAGAACAAAAGACACTTTTTTCCAGCCATGCATATTGATCTTTAAACTGACTTAATTATATTTATTAACTTTTTATCATTATATATTCCATAAGAGGACATTAATACACCAATCCTTCCTGATAGAAAAATAAAAAGTTTGTGAAGGTATCCCTATCTTGAGAAATAGACGATCAACACCTCCTCCTTATGACAAACAGGGGGTACGTCAGGTTCTATGGAAATATGATACAAAGGCCACAACATAATGCATGATCTATTGAGGAATTAAGGTTCTGAGGTATATACTATATTAAAAGAAAAGGAAAACACATAGAGATGATATGATCTCATCTTTAGAAATTCCATATCCTATATGAATAGAGGAACAATTTTAAAAACCATTAAAGTAAAATCATGTTCAAGACCATGTATTTTCAATATATAGAAGAATACAAAGAATTAGGAATTTATAGATATTATTTATATCCTTAAAAAAACATTAAAATCACTTAAATATTGTTTTAAACTCATTTTATAATGAATAAAACATTAAATGGGAAAAATTGGAAAAAAATGAATATTTGAAAAACTCTCAGAGATGAATCACCGTTGGGTGACCAACCATTGGATAACTCACTGTTAGGTGACCTACCATTAGATGACTCACCATTTCATGAGTCACCATTGGATTATTCACAATTGGATGATTCATCACCAAGAGTCACCGCTAGATTATTCTCCATTGCGAGTCATCGTGGGATGAGTGACCATCGTAAGTCACCGTTGGATGACTCACCATTGCAAGTCACCATTGGACGGCTCACCATTGTGTCTAAAGATTGGATGAGTCACCATTGGTGACCTAACATTAGTGACTCACCATTGCAACTCACCATCATGGAACACCGTTCTGAGCTACTGGTTGATGAATCACTTTTGGGAGTCACCGTCACGACTCACTGTCGCGACCTACCATTGCCACCTGCTGATGTGAGTGACCATTGTGACTCATCAGTCTGATCCACCCTCACTGAGTCACCATTTTGAGTAACCAACATGACTCACCTATGGGATTACCTAATGTGGGAAGAACTATAAATTTTGGAAAACTCTCTAAATGTGTCACTGTTACCTCCAAAACACATCAAACACTGGGCTTTCACAAAGTAATGGACTGGAGAGGTTCGAGCCATTACATAATCATTGAACTAATAAGTGGTCCTGGCTTTATTTGGGATATGAAATTTGATTTCCTTATTCTAAAAATTAATAAGGCCTATATGTAGATAGATCTAATCAATGGCCAAAATTAGATCAAATTAAACTAAGGTGAGTTTAATTATATTGGATGGAACCACATTCCTATAAAATTCAATTATAGAAGTGTTGTTGACTTGGTATGAAATTATCACACTATAGGGATTTTTCTTTGATATTTCAATATCTATCCACTAGGATGGGGATTTTATTATCTTATCTGACTTTATAGATATAAAGAATTGGGTAAAAAAAGAATCAAATAAAAATTTCTTAGTTCTTGAGTGAATGATGAGTGTACCTTTCACCACATTATTTTCATGATACACTTCCATAGTTATTATTTCATATGCTTTCCCTTTCTCTCTTGGATCTGGAGGTTATTAATGTTGTTTTAAATCATTAACCCTTGTATTATTGAATTTTTTAAGTAATGTAATGCTCATTATAATTAAAATATTGAAGCATGGGGGGTGAATTTGGCTAAGCTTGGGTTACCTCTTCATATCTTTGAGGAATTCATGTCCTAGATAGACTTCTCTTACACACTTGAAGTATTTAGTTGTTCCTTTGATAAAATTATCTATGTTTTTTCCCAAAATTTTTGGGATACAAGAAGATAAATCATATTCCCTGCATAGATTTTCTTAGTTTAGTTTCCATGAAAATATATTTTTATCTTATTGTTCCTAAAACCAAGAGAATAATGCGAGTGTATTATTTCTAATTATACCATGAGAGTGCACATTAATTTTTTATAGTCACCAAACTAACTTATAGATAAATCTCTTTGAGGAATTTGGTTTTAATCCACTAAATAAATGATCACTTTTTTTGAGGGTTAGTGATAAAATAAAAAATATACCTTGAAATTGTTTTGAAGTCTGCTTTATAGGTACCAATGGATTTATCCTCATTTTTTTCATATCTGAAAATTACCTCTCCATTTAAGTATGAATAGTTTTAGGAAAATTGTTATTAAAAAATATATTCTTAAACTCCTCATATTCCATGGATTCAATTTATTCCTCTTTACTGGTGTTCTTTATTAAGGTCCACCATTGATCCTCCACACTATCCAAATGATAAATGTCTAAAATAACCTTTCCAAACATTGAGAACTAGAGATAAAAAGTTTTTTATTTTGATCAACTATGTCTCAATTAGTGGATAAAAATACATAGTAAATGAGGTTGTATGTTACCGAATATCCATGAGATTTTCCTCCCAAACATATATATAATTTGGTAAATCAATGCATTATCCATCACACTAATTATTAAGTCAGTTTCACTTTGTTCCAACGATTAATTAAACAAGTTTTTTTAGGAATTAAACAATAATTAATATTTTAATAAATCATTTGATATTGAAAGTCATTACTTATATTTCCTAATTTAGGGAACCTTCATTTGAAATTGTTGGAGGTTTATCCAACATCACTTTTGGTTCAACATAGGTAGTTTTAGGTTACATCCTATTATTATATATAACCTAATCCCAAAAATTAACTAAACCAAACTTTTATAAAAATACAATACAATCCAACCATATAATATATATATATTAAACCATTTTACATGATTATTCATTACATCTCACAATAAAGAACATCCAATAACCTATAGGTTTAGTTTCGTTGTATAATTGAGAAAATTTTGAACTTATTTTACAATCATAGTTTAATATATCCCTAAAATATTCTTTACACATTATACACTTATATAGATATCATACATAACACTGTTATTCATGAATTAGTTAAATAAAAAAAATAAGAAATGGTGAGCCGATACACTCAGTAAGGGGTGAATATAAGTGATATCAATAAAACATCATAAATGGGAATTATATAATATTTTTATTATGAGAACATGGTCATGGTACATGAACATAAAATAAAAAATCATACCCAATGAAATAAGTATTATGAATCATGAATCATGAAATAAAGCTTTGGGTGTAACAAAAGACGTTAGTTAATAATCCCGAGACATGAGAACAAGACATAGGTACATTGTTTAACATAAGAATATTACACAATAATAATAATATAAATCATAAAATATGTCAAGGTTAACCACCAGAAAATTCATTTTATAATGGAAGAGGATAAACACTGACCCAACATAATGGACTTGGTAAAACCACTTGTCTCCAATAATATTTTTTACTTGGTCTATCCACCTTTTTCCCATACTGATCTCCTGAGATATAAAACATAACCAAATAAATTAAAGGGATATATATGATACTCCCATCACATAATTATAAACAATACATATGTGTACTATATAACATTAAAACATTCATAAACCATCATAGCTTAACCAAACTGTGATATATTAAAGGGTTTTATAAATATTTCCATAAAACATTATTGTATCACATCAAGAGAAGGAAGGCAGATGGTATTATTAGAGTATATTTTAAATGAAGCATAATAAAAATTAAAGTTTGATGAAATATATAAAAAACCTTTTATAAATTTATTTTTAAAAATGAGAACAAATATAGATCAATTTTTGATAAAATTTATTTTTAAAATAAAATAATTTATAAAATAATGAGAATATAAATTTATTTGTAAAACTACTAAATCTTTCATAAGGAAGCTTCGTAGATAAAATAATAGTGTTGGGAATCTAATTTTTTTAAACCATCTCATGTTATGTCATCCAAATTTAAAAAATAATAAAAAAGAACTAGAATAGTACGTTCCCTACTCTTGCTTTACCAGAATACATGAATTCTTTTCATTCTATTCAACACATAAAGTTATCTTCCTCATACACAAACAAACTCCCATAGATAACACTACTGGAAATGGGGTCTTTCCCAATAGTTCTGAACCGTTGGGAAAGCCTGCAAAATCGTTGGTGTATGTTATACCAATAGTTTTGCAAACCGTAGAGAAGTAAGCCATTGGGAAAACCTATCCCAATGGTTTACAAAGAACCGTTGGTATAAGTTAGTAAAATTAACCTATGCCAACGGTTTGGCCAACAGTTGGTATAAGTTTCACCAATATTTTACACAAAACCGTTGGTAAAAATAAGGAAACCAACTCTTTACCAATGGTTTATAAACCATTGGGAATGGTTTTTTCCAATGGTTCTCCTTGAACTGTTGGAGAAAAAATCCCTAGAAACAATTACCAATGGTTTGAATCTGTTGGCATAGGCTATGCTATGCAAATTTCACAGCAGCCTGCAATTTACACATGAGCCTATAATGATGTCCATTCTACTCCTTTCCAATTACTAAACCTGCAATAACAAAATAAGACATACATATAGAGAACAAATTCACACACATTTAACATATAATGCATTCTTTAACTATACACATCCAGAATTAAATCATAATTCATAACGTAAATATAAACATGCATAATTGATTTAGAATTCAATTTAAAATTTAGAAGGCAATTATATGTGGAATCTGGAATTCAATTCATAATTGAATACATACATAATTTTAATTATCAATTATCAATAAAATACATAAAAAACTGAATAAGTATAAAAAAAATCCAAATATATTTGTTCGGTTTTTCATATACTAGTTGTTTTTACTAAAAATGAAGTCCATTTTAAACAAAATACATACACTTGAAGTGATACCGGACACACCGGGCCTCGAATTGAGGTAGGTTTTACTCGTACATGTTACATATGACCCATGGATCATTTTCCTAAAGTATAATCATATTTTAAAAGCATTTGGTCAGTTTTCTGTATGCCAGTTATTATTTTCACTTAAAATGTTGTTCATTTCAAAAAAAAAATGAGACACTTTGACGGTTATGAACACAAATTGCCTCATATTAACACGGGGATAACTCATAAACTTCACATATGAATCATTTATCATTGTGCTAATGTTTCAACAAATTCATAATGCGTTTGGTCATTTTTTCATATGCCTGTAGTTGTTTTCAATTAAAATGTTGTCCATTCCAAATAAATGTGAGACACTTTGAGTGGTTCCGGCCACACCAGGCCTCATATTGAGGCGGGGTTGACTCTTACATGTCAAATATGACTCATGGATCGTTTTCCTAAAGTTTAAATGGAATCTAAATGCGTTTGGTTGGTTTTCCATATATCTGTTGTTGTTTTCACTTAAAATGATGTCCTTTTGAAACAAAAGAGAGAAAATTTGAGTGGTTCCAACCACATAGAACCTCAGATTGAGGCGAGGTTGACTCATACAAATCACATATAACCCATGTATAATTTTACTAAATTTTCAATAGAATACAAATGTGTTTGGTCAGTTTTCCGTATGCCAGTTGTACTTTTCACTTAAGACGTTGTCCATTTCAAATAAAACTGAGACACATTGAGTTGTGACGGCCACACTGTGCCTTGGATTTTGCTGGGATTGACTTGTAAACATCATATATGACCCATGGATCATTTTCCTATTGTTTAAATGGAATCTGAATGCGTTTGGTCAGTTTTCTATATATCAGTTGCTGTTTTCACTTAAAATGATGTCCATTTTAAACAAAAGAGAGACACTTTGAGTGGTATCGGCCATAATGAACCTCAGATTAGGGTGGGGTTGACTTTTACTAGTCACATATGACCCATGTATCATTATACTAAAGCAATAACACAGTCAGAATGATTTGGTCGGTTTTCCATATGTCAGTTGTTGTTTCCACTTAAAATGTTGTTCATTTCAAAAAAACGAGACACTTTGAGTGGTTTCGGTCACACCATGACTCAGATTAAGGTATATTTGACTCGTACACGTAACATATGACCCATTGATCATTTTTCTATACTTTCAAAGCATTCCAAATTCATTTGGTCAGTTTTCCGTATGCTAGTAGTTGTTTTCAATTAAAATGTTGTACATTTCAAATAAATGTGAGACACTTTGAGTGGTTCCACCCACACGAGGCCTCAGATTGAGGAGGGGTTAACTCATACACATCACATATGACCCATGGATTGTTTTACTAATGTTTCAACAGAATCTGAATGCATTTGGTTGGTTTTCCGTATGTCATTTATTGTTTTCACTTAAAATGAAGTCCATTTTAAACGAAAGAGAGACACTTTGAGTGGTCCCAGACACACCGTGCCTTGTATTGAGGCGTTGTTGACTTTTAAACATCACAAATGACCCATGGATCATTGTACTAAAGGTTCAACAGAATCCGAATGCGTTTGTTCAGTTTTCTATATGTCAGTTGTTATTTTCACTTAAAATGAAGTTCATTTTAAACTAAAGAGAAACACTTTGAGTGGTATCGGCCACATTACACCTCATATTGAGGAAGGGTTCACTTTTACACATCACGTATGACTCATGGATCGTTTACCTAAAGTTTCAATGGAATCTAAATGCGTTTGGTCAGTTTTTCGTATGTCAGTTGTTGTTTTCACTTAAAATGATGTCCTTTTGAAACAAAAGAGAGACACTTTGGGTGGTGTCGGCCACACCGCGCCTCAGATTGAGGTGGGGTTGATTCGTACACATCAAATATGACCCATTGATCATTTTTCTAAAGTATCAAACAAATCAGAATCCGTTTGGTCAGTTTTCCATATGTACTTAAAATGTTGTCCATTTTAATCAAAAGAGATACACTTAATGTGATCCCAGACACATCGTGCCTCATATTGAGGCGGGGATGACTAATACACATCACATATGACCAATGGATCATTTTTATAAAGCATCATCACATTCCTAATGCGTTTGGTCAGTTTTTTGTATGTCAGTTGTTGTTTTCACTTAAAATGATGTCCATTTTAAAAAAAGAGAGACACTATGAATGGTGTCAGCCACAATACACCTCAGATTGAGGCAGGGTTGACTCCTACACATCAAATATGATCCATGGATCATTTTTCTAAAGTATCAACATAATCATAATCTGTTTGGTTGGTTTTTTTATGCTAGTTTTTGTTTTCACTTAAAATATAGTCCATTTTAAACAAAAGAGAGACACTTTGAGTGTTTTTGGCCACACCACACCTCGTATTTAAGATAGGTTGACTCATACACATCACATATGAACCTGGTTATTTCTCCTTAATTTTCATCAGAAATCGAATGCGTTTGGTCAGTTTTCAGTATGTACTTAAAATGTTGTCCATTTTAAATAAAAGAGAGACACTTAGAGTGATCCCAGCCACACATCGACTCAGATTGAGCTCAAGTTGGCTCGTACACGTCACATATGACCCATGGATCATTTTGATAAAGTATCAATAGAATCTGAATTCATTTGGTTAGTTTTCTGTTTGCTAGTTGTTATTTTCACTTAAAATGAAGTGCTTTTTAAATAAAAGAGATACACTTTGAGTGGTTCCAGCCACACCACACCTTTGATTGAGGCAGGGTTGACTTGTACACATCAAAAATGACCCATGGATAATTTTCCTAAAGTATTAACAAAATCAGAATCTGTTTGGTTGGTTTTCCGTATGTCAGTTGTTGTTTTCACTTAAAATGATGTGCTTTTTAAATAAAAGAGAGACAATTTGAGTGGTGCCGGCCACACTGCTCCTTGGATAGAGGAAGGGTTGACTCATACACGTCACAAATGATCCATGGATCATTGTGCTAAAGTATCAACACAATCAAAATTTGTTTGTTCGGTTTTCTATATGTACTTAAAATGTTGTACATTTTAAACATAAGAGAGACACTTTTGGTGGTTCCAGCCACACCATGACTCGGATTGTGGCGCGGTTTACTGGTACACATCACATATGACCCATGGATCGTGGTCCTAAATTTTCAAAAGATTCCTAATGCGTTTGGTCGGTTTTTCGTATGCCATTTTTTCTTTTCACTTATAATCTTGTCCATTTTAAACAAAAAAGACAGATTTAGAGTGGTACTGACCACACCGCGCCTCATATTTAGACGGGGTTGACTCGTACACGTCTCAAATGACCCATGGATCATTTTCCTAAAGTATCAACACAATATGAATGTGTTTGGCCGGTTTTCCGTATTCTAGTTGATGTTTTCACTTAAAATGACGTCCTTTTGAGACAGAAGCAAGACCGTTTGAGTGGGGCTGGCCACACCGCACCTCAGATTGAGGCGAGGTTGATTCGTACAAATCACATATCACCCATGGATCGTTGTTCTAATGAATCAACAAAATTAGAATCCTGATGGTCAGTTTTCCGTATGTAAGTAAAATGTTGTCTATTTTAAACAAAAGAGAGACACTTAGAGTGATCTAGGCCACACCCTACCTCATATTGAGGTGGGGTTGACTCATACACGTCACATATGACCCATGGATCGTTTTCCTAAAGCATCAACAAATTCTGAATTCATTTGGTCAGTTTTTCATATGTCATTTCCTGTTTTCAATTAAAATGATGTCCATTTTTAACAAAAGAGGGACAATATGAATGGTACCGGCCACACCGCACCTCGGATTAAGGCAGGGTTGACTCATACATGTCACATATGACCAATGGATCGTTGTTCTAAAGTATCAACAGAATCAGAATCTGTTTGGCCAGTTTTCTGTATGCTAGTTGTTGTTTTCACTTAAAATGAAGTCCATTTTAAACAAAAGAGGGACACTTTGAGTGGTTTCGACCACACTGTGCCACGGATTAATGTGAGGTTGACTCGTACATGTCACATATGACCCATGGATCATTATACAAAAGTTTTAATGGAAACAAAATTCGTTTGGTTGGTTTTCCATATGTACTTAAAATGTTGTCCATTTTAAACAAAAGAGAGACACTTAGAGTGATCCTGACGACACCGTGACTCATATTGAGCCGGCGTTGACTCGTACACATCACATATGGCCCATGGATCGTTTTTATAAATTATAAACAAAATCTGAATGCATTTGGTCGGTTTTCTGTATGCCAGTTGTTCTTTTCACTTAAAATCCCGACCACACCGCTCCTCGGATTTAGGCGGCCTTGTTTGCTAAGTATATCACATAGGGGACCGAGTATCAACTATGTCATGGTATTACCATCTTGAAAAATAGAAATTTCCTTGGTTTATCTTCAAGGAACCAATATCACTAATGAGTAATAGAAACCATCCTAATAGCCCTCACCTAGAAACCAAAGAATTCATCTTGGAATTTCAAGTCTAAATTTCCTGAGCATGGCGAGTCCATCCATGAGTCCTTAACATGTAACCCATGTCTTATCCTAACAATTGACAAGTAAACCAAATCAAACAAGGAATAATTCACATAACATGGAGAATGTACAACAAGGCTTTGTATTCAATTTAAAGCATATCATCACATGCATTTGATGAGCATGAGCTAATAAGCTGACCAAACATTCATATAATTCAAGACATACAAAAAATGGAATAATCCTAAATAACATCATCATCACCCTCATCATGACTATCATCACCATCATCATCACCCTCATCCTCGTGGTCATAATTTTCCTCATCATCGTCCCCACCATCTTCAACACTCTCCTCCTCGCCCTTGCCCTCCGCCTCGCCCTACTCCTCCGCCTCTCCCTCCTCCTCCGCCTCTCCCTCCTCCTCTCCCTCCTCTTCCACATCAAACTCCTCGCCATCATCATCATCATGCTGGACATCATCTTGACCACCACTAGAAATGACTCCTGGTGCACCATATATAGAACATATTGAGGACATATATTCATCAAAAGCTGGTCTGGCCTCTGGTGGAAGTGTTAGACATAGAACATCAATAAATTTTATAAATGAAATGTTTGCCCTAGCAGACTTTTCTGCCGTCTTTATGGCCCTTTTTTCAGCCTATTCTACATGTGCCCTAACTTTCTGTAGCTTGTTGGTACTAAAACTCGTACCTAAGGAGGGCCAATAATTCGTCGAGGCTATCCTAGGTCGGCAACGTACTCTGCCAGAATGCTCCTCTCCCAACACGTGATGTAAGTGATCATTTGGCCCAAAATTGTCTGCTTCTTGGGCATTGAGGTCCTATAAAGCATCCTGTTACAAATATAAATAAGTTATTAAGTTACAAATTAGATATTTAAATATAAAACCAACATATTAAAACTTACAATCTTTTGCTGAGTCGGTTCGTTGATGGCACTTCCATCCTTTTTCCATCTACTCGAGCAAAATAGTTTTTCTCGAGGCACACGTCCTTCAATATTCAAATTTTTCCTCTATAATGACATTTAAAACTAAAGTTATATGAAAAATTTATCAAATGATTAAATAGTTGAGGAAACAAAAGAAACTGTAAGTCGTAAAGAAAACTTATAAACAATTATCATACTAGCTTCCTCTCATGATCTGGCATCGTAGTACGTACCAGTGTGTGGAGGTATTTTTTCGCATCAACGTTTTTATTTTTTTTTCCAGATGACTCCTAAATAAAATTTGATAATTCAAAGGATAGTCATAATGTAAAACATTAAAGTTAGTATTTAAATTACTCAAATGTAATTAATACCTTAAACTGAGTAGTCGTCCAACGAGTAATCATCTGCCGATGCTGCTCTATAAGACAATCATCCATGACTGGTACCACCTCTAAATCAATGAAAAATCTAGCACGCCATCCAATATACAACTCATGCATGTAGGATCTCCAAAGCTCACCTAAATCCTTTAGACATACAAGTCATGCACCCTCACCATCGGGAAAAATAAATCGAAGCTGACACCAAAATATTAATTCATATAAATACAAAAATAATTCATGGCATTAAATAAAACAGATTTTTTTACCCATATCTCGGACCAAGCTCTACCCTTGACCTCATGTGGCAAATGTCTCCAAGATAGTGTGCTGACAGGAATGATGTCAGAGTATTTGTCAAGCGTCGCCAAAAAACCCCGACATTGCTGCTCTGTTTTCTCAACCATTTGGTTGTCTTCATTGTAATCCACCATTACCTGTGTATGGCTGTTCAACACCGCACACATGCGTGTACACCCCCTCCCCTGACTCCTATCATTAGATGTATCTATCATGAAATAAAAACAAATATTTTATCAAAACGTGTTATAATAAAAATAAATATTGGTATACAAATTTGTTAGGGTTCTATAAATATATTTGCACCAGTATGATCGCTGAGCGCTACTGGATCCACAGAAACTGATGGAACACCCTGTGGTGGAACAGGAGTCAAAGACGATGGAATATTTAAGCTCAGAGAGACAGAAGTAGAAGTAATAGAATATGGGATAGCTGTATGACTAGATTCTAGCTGGGGAGTGAGAATCATCACGGGATATAAAAAAGATGGGTCAGAAGATGCAAAAGGTGGCAAAAACATGGGAGGCTTAAATATCCCTTGTTTCCTTAATGACACACCGAGATCAGAATGTGGGAAGGATGACATGTCAGTGGGAGGGGTAGGGTTTAGTCTGGTATGCGGAGCTACTTATCTACCTCTGGTACGAACCCCCCTCGTACCACTGGCCTGAGTACTAGTACCAGTACTAGGCTCCTCATCGAATAACCGTCGGTGTATAGGTGGATCCTACAAAAAATTTTACATCAAAATTAATCACATGATATTAAATATTATTTAAATATATATATTTGAAATAAAGTACTCACTACAGGAAATAATGGTGGAACGCCCATCTTCTCCATTCGACGATTGTTCTCCATCATTTTTTCCTTCATCTCTCTTCAATTGGATGCATTTCCTGCTTTTGAAAACAAATATGGAACTAATTAGAAATAGGAAACTAATGTGTAACACAAAAAACTAAATATATGAGGGAATAGGGGGATTCATTGGTAATTTAACTATCAATTGTTTTAGAAGATCTTGAATGGATTTAGTAAATCATACAAGTTGTAATGTTCACCAAGTTAGAAATATTGTTTGACTAGGTTTGAATACAATTCAATTCCAAATTAGAAAATGCAATTCAAATAAAACTGCAGCCAATAAACATTGAAAATTCATATAACGGTCAAGTCAGCAAAAACATATTTGTGATCAATTTTAAATCAATTTGAATAGTACCAACCTTAACAACCCAACTTGAGGTAAACCAAAATAATTAAGAACATCGATGAATGATTCTATATATTTTCAACCACAACTTCATGTTCAAAATCAACTATAACAATTGATCTATTTGAGTCATTCACTCGAGGTAAACCAAAAGAATTGCATACACTATTCATGGTGGGGGAGTCTCAGCCGATTTAGAAACTAAAATAAATTCCCATCATAGGTATCAATAAGAAACATTATCATCAAAAGAAACTCTAAATAAAAAATGACCAAACACATAAAAAACTTCAAGAATTCACTACTATGCATGGTTTGTCCACATTTTTAGCACAAATTATATGCCTTAATCATGAACCACCTCTAATGCTCCCCGTTTTCACCAATAAACATATAATATCCCCCATAATCACTGTATGAATTAACACTAATAGGTAAATATCTCAAAATATCTTTAAAAAAACTCATTAATAGGCTTGAAACATAAATATAATCTTGAACATACCATGAAATCTCTTTCAAAACACATTATCACACACCATTTATCTCATTTGTTACTAAATACCTAACATAGTCACATAACAAGTGCACTATAACAAAATACATTACCCAAGCCTCATTAAAAAAAATTTCATTTTAATAAAACACTTTCCTCAAGATTAATTTATTTCTGAAATATTTTTCGAAATCTATTTTAAATAAAAAAAATCCATTTGATCATTTTTAACAAATATTCGGAGTATTCTCAAGGCACCCCCATTTGGAAAGGTCACATTATATGCCCAATTTCCACGCCAAACCCTTGAAAACAACTAACATGGGACAATCCTCAACCACAAATAACTTAACTAGAAATTAAAAAAACATAAACCGAATGTGATATAGAATATGATGTTAAGTAAGGGGAAATGAGATTAAATAGAGACAAAAATATCTTAAATGGTTCCAACATCATAACTTTTGAATAAAACCACCCATAATAGAAAGGGGAATGCCTCATACACTTAATACCTAATAAAATAAACCAAATCCCCAATTAAAAACCACAACTTTTTAAAACACTGAATTTAGGGTTACCACCTTCAGTAAAAATGGATAAATATGTAAGAGAAGAGTAAAATGAGAAAGAAGGAATGAAGATTTAGACTTATCCCAGCTAACCTGGTGGGGGGGGGGGGGGTCTTAGGTGATTTGATGGAGGTTCACCTGGGGAGCGCGCGGGGGCTTCTACAAATTGGGTGAGAAATAGCGAATGCAGGCAAATCTGCTTGATTTTGCTATAATTTTGGGGATCTTTTCCCAAAGGTTTTTAAAAACCATTGGGAAAATCTTACCTTTACCAACGGTTTTTATAAACTGTTGGTAAAAGGAGAAGCCTATGATGATTTCCCAATGGTTTTAATCAAACCATTGGGAAATCATCACCTATATCGGATGCTGTGATATATTAATTCTATATGTTTTTTCCATGAAAGGAACATTGGAATTTTTTCTAAATTTTTTAAACTCTAACTATTATATTTGATAAATCCAATCATCTGGATCAGTCCAAGATTCTCCAATAGATTCCTCAACTATATTATTTCTTTTCCTATTTCAGTTTCTAACACAAACTCTTCTTCCATTATAGATTAATCTACAATAATGTGACACCTCTTTCCACAATGACTATTGTGTTTTTGATTTTGTGTGTGTGTGTGGGGGGGGGGTTGAATTAGTGGTGTTATATTTCAAATTATACATAGGAAATCAATCTATTGAACTTGATAACGTTATGATCCTATCAATATCTTCTCACAACACCACCTCATATATAGTAGAAATAAATATCTATTAGAAAATAATAACTTACATGGTATATATTAAAATACCCACCCTTACTATGATTTATTAGACACCCCAATCATGGACTAGCCCTTATAAATTCCAACAGTTACACCATATACATTCAAAATATGATCAATAGAGAGTCCTCTTGGTTTCTTCTCTATGAACCGTTTATACCCCTTAGTAATAATTTCACCTTATTTTGATTGTTTATACACCACAACCAAAAAAATGTGATATAAAAAGATAAATATATCCCTACGATACTTGTTATGCTCCTCATGGTATTTATATTCCTCCCAGAGCATATAGGATCTATTTTTCTTGTGTACAAGGAATTAAATAACATCAATATGTAATAATTGTGAGCATAATTATTGGTCTTGAAACTAACTCCAAATATGAACAGATATGGTTCCTTTCACTCCTTCTGAATAAGTTAGAATTATATTTTTCTTCTTGAAAAAAATCTACCCAACTTCAGATGTGTCCTCTCACTTCTATAGTAAAATTTATTAGGACTCTAAAAATTCCCCTTCATAGTGTTTGGGAGCTCTCTCAATGTTTACACACAATTTTTCTTTTATACCCACTACCTTTACTATTAATTGAAATAATATTGTGAATTATAGTTTCTAGAATATAATTTTTGAATCACCCTCTGTCATTAGTAATATATGTGATCTCCTATCATTTAAATCCATAAACAAATTACTGATTTTATTTCTCATTAAATCTCAATTAATTATTAGTCATGATCTTCATTTTAAATTCTTTCACGATATAGAATTATTTAATTATTTTTATTCTCTTTGAAATCCACTACATTTTATTCTTTTAAAATCAATAATTCCTAGAATCATGCCTATTTTTTACAAGTAACTTCTACTTATTATGTAGATCTAATATTAGTATTTTTTCTTGTCCATTTTATGTGGGATTAAAGTGAAAACATATTTTCATATAATCCAAATTTTTATTAGACCTTAAATTCTTTTGATGAGATCAATTTTATAAGACCATACTCACTATCAATGACCAATGATGGATGCTTAAATACATACACTGTAAGAATTAATATGAATGGAATAAAGTCATATCCTCTAATAGAAATTAACATTATTATCCATGAGGACTTATTGTGAGGTAATTTAGTGAAAATCTATTCAATATAACTTAATTTATTGTGATCAATATCTAAAGTCCTATAATCCGAGAATTTTCCAGTTTTCTAGTTAAAGTTCCAATATTCCAAAACTTATTCCAAATGTATTTAGAATATCATCAAACCAACTCTAATCCTTCTCAATATCCTTAAAATTTGATACAAGGTATCTTCAAATATATTTATTATTATTTACACTCAATACATAATAAATGAAATCTCTATTACTTCAAATATCTTGTCTTATATTTATTTTGATTTAAACATAACCAATAATATCTTATGTAAGCTTTTAAAAATACATGAAGACTATCCACACTTTTTTTTATAGTTTTATCGCTTCTATAAACACATGTCATATCTCTATGAAGATCAACACGAAATATCATCACATGTTCATTACTTCTTTTCCTTGAATCTATCCAAGTGATAAACTCTAACAAACAACCTTAACTATCATTTTCCATATACCTAGGAAGCATACTTATCAACTCAGCCGACATTGAATTTACCTCTCATACATTTATTGACACAGAATTCAATATATTTATTTGTGAACTTCAACCTCCACCATTTTATTTATTGCACAACATCCATTTTGTATTATCGAAGTCAAATTAATTCATCTCCCACTTATTTAAAATAAATTAAAAAGGGACTATTTAGGATTTACATTTGTCCATATCTATCACATGCCATAAAAACAACTTATTCTACTCATTAAAATCAGACTAATTCACATATGAGGGAATGCTGAAAGAAAATGATTTTTTATTGTAAAATAACCTTCAGTTAGTTTATGCTATGTCTAGTTAATCTTTATTGATATAGAAAATAGCTGATATAGAACCAAGGTTTTCAATTCTATCCCCAAACAACCATTCATATGATACCATTCTCAAATTCTTATTTTAGGGATACTATAGAAAGATTTAACAATTAAATTTTAATCTTGTAAAACTTAATAAAAAAAATGTTCAATTGAAAGGAATACAACTCACCCCTTTCTCATATTTTTACCAACCTACAATCCCCCTTTATAAAAATTTTTATATAATAAAAATATGGGTTGTGAGTGTGATTATGTATCTCATTCTCCAAATTTCATTGGAATGTCTAAAAATTTATGATTTTAAAAATTCACACAAAATGTGATAATTTTATAGATTCTTCTAATAAGTTATCTACCTAGAGGGATTCCCTCAATATATTATTTACATGGTAGTTATAGAACATCCTAAATAATACCTTCTTTAATATCAAACAATGAAACCATTCAATCTTATACTTTAATTACTTTAATTTTAGCATAAATAAAAATAGTATTAGAGAATAACAGGGAACCACTTTATTTCATAGTAACAACACTGATATTGAGAGTTTTCTCTAAAAAATGAAACTCTTTCCTTCTAACCTGAATACTTATTTTCATAGAAATAATATTAACTAGTTACTTAAGTCACCACCTCTTATTAAATTACATCTATATGTGAAGTAGTTTTATTCACCTTATATGTTAAAAAAATTTCATTGCATTTTTCTTGTATCATCATTTTCAAACTCTAAATGGATTTGTGGAATTTTTAAAAATTATTTTGTGCCATTACCACACTATCCAAACCTTTCACCCAATTTTTCCTTGATTAAAAAACTTTTATCCATGGATATCATTTCATTAACGAAAAATTATTCATGTGTAACCATTTTTTGCCTTTAGATTTAATGTCCATCTATGCTTTCTCCACTTTATTGGACATCTCTAATTGGTGTGGATTAACAATCAAGAATTATATTTTTCCTCACTCAGTTTTCCTATGGTTTTCATTTCCTAGACACTTGAAAGTATCAACATCCTTTCTTCCCTTTTGTTTTTCCCCTTTAAATTTATAGTGATGTTGTCTAATTAATTTGACAATGAAATACCCAATATTTTTACCTTCTTTCTCACATATTCCAATTATCATTTAAAAATATATAAATCTATTTTGAGCGGATAGATTTGGTAATGTTCCAATCACATCTTGTTTAATTTGTAAATAAGACATTTTTTTCCAACCAAATACCCCTTGGTTTGTGCCTCTCCCCTAAAAATTTAATAATATTAAAGAAATAGTAGGCTTGTTGTCCATATCTTCCGTAAAACTGACAAAAAAAATGAGAATTCATTCCTATACTTTGAGAATAAATCAATCCAAAGTTTCTTTTGGTGATATCTTCTTTTATATTGAGTCTTATTTTACCCAGTAGGTATTTATATCCTTATAATTTCTACTATAATTATTATGGGTAAGATTTCATTTCAATTGTATTATTTCTCCAAATAGGCTATGTTTTTATAACAGATATATCATTAGAAGTAACTGTCCAGACCCGACCCGACCCTATGGGGCTCGAGCTGAAGCTACCCCAAGACACCTTCATAGGAATGGGGATGGAAACAAACTATTAACGACATAACTAATATTGGAGGCCTTTTCCTAAGTACATTTAAAAATATACCCAACCATCTTAATGAAAACATTTATAGTAATAATAAACAATAAAACATATAGAGAATAATCCATGCATGTAAAACTCAAGGGAGTAAAAGAGTACTACATTTTAAAATAAAATAACATGGGAAAAATTCACTCAACTAGAAATATTCAACAAATTGGAAAAAAATGAAAATTAATATCTATTTATCTTTAAACTAGACCACCGTACATGGTCGAATGCACAAGGTATCCCAGTGATCCTCTGTATTCACTGTCAACCTATTATTCATTGCATAAGACAAGACATGTGTATAAAGGATTCGTGTAGAGGTGAGTATATAAATACCCAGTTGGACACCCTGAAAGATAATGGGGGATATTTAAGAGACACAATAGGAATAGAAAACTCAAACCATATAAATAGATTAATAAAATCCAATGACATAGATACAAATATATATATATATATGTATGTATATGTGCAAAAAAATATACCCAAATGAGGGATAAATGGGATCTCTATCTCACAACCAATCTAAAGAAAGGGTTCTAGTAATTCTAAAGGTCCATCATAGACTCCAAAAATTTCAGAAGTCTTTCCATAAGAAACATCCAATTCAATCCACAACTCGCCTCTATGTCATG
Source organism: Viscum album (assembly GCA_963277665.1). Classification (NCBI taxonomy): domain Eukaryota; kingdom Viridiplantae; phylum Streptophyta; class Magnoliopsida; order Santalales; family Viscaceae; genus Viscum; species Viscum album. The sequence continues at coordinate 1,172,491,648 of OY728157.1, read as the reverse complement.
TTGCAAGGGTCCAAAATCTCTAGGAAGAGGACCCATTCCCTAATATAATAGGAGGGTTACAGTCAGTATAGAGGGGAACTATAACCTGACATCGCCAGATGGTTCCACTCAGTAGATAGAGGAACCATACCCTGACTCCATAGGAGGGTGTCACTCAGTAGATAACTCAAGGACCCATTCCATGTCTCTATGTGAGGGTGCCAATCTTTTGACTGAGGACCCATGACTAGTCTCCACATGAGAGTGTCACATGAATAGTTAGATATAGGAACTATAACCTACCTTGAAGGGTTCCTCTCTAGTGTTCAAGGACCCATACCTTTTCCAATATGATGGTTCCACTCATATGGTAGGATAGAGGACCCATACCCTTTCCAACAAGAGGGTGTCTCTCTAGTGGTTGAGGACCAATGCCCTACCCACCTAGAGGGTTCTAATCAGATATTGGGAAAGGGGGACCATTTCTTACCCAGTAGGTGGGACCACCCTAGAGGTCAAGGACCCATGTCCTACCTAATAGTAGGTTGACACTCGGATAAAAGATAGAGGATCCATGATATACCTTATTAGAGCGTGCCACTCTAACATCTATGGTGATCCTACCTAACCACTACCATAATCGAGCATCACTTAAAGAATAATCACACTATTAAAATCTCACATCACATATCAAACTACACTAATAAGTCTATTATTGTGTTTTATGGAGAAAAACGCCTAAGATAGGCTACTCGCATGCCAAAATTCGATTCCAAACATAGGTGATATGAATGGTATATGGTAATTAAAAATGGAAAAAAGGATATAGGGAATTTAAGGGGCCCACACAACATGTATTCCAGTGATTCTACCTAAATTTTTCCCTAATGATTCACTTATATCTTCCCAGGTATCCCAATATAGTGTGTCGGTGAACTACATGGTGTGCCTCAGCCTCCGAGGGGTCCTTTCAATGATCATGGTTTATAAATGTAACTCTGGTTATGCCCATGTATTTCAGTATATTACATGTTCCTAGCCATGATAATTCCTATGTACTATCAATGTTCATGCTGGGTTTCCATCACATGGGTCACATGACGTGTGGGGTCCCACATGGCATGTGATACTTTTCTCTCATGGAACCCTACCCACTGCTTCTAGGGCCCTATGTGCCATGTGTTCATTGAAGCTACACAAAATGTAGTCACTATTTTCATAAAACTATAGATCTATTAATTGGTGTTCTATATCCATAACCTATTCCATGGATATTACATCAAAGCTACCCAATATCAAAGAGTAAACCTTCTTTTTTTCCTTTCTGGCTGCCTTTTGACAAGAAAATGAATTTTTGATTGGTTCATTAGACTCATGTATACACCACACATGCCTACCCTAACCCATCAGGCCTCACCAAATTCTTGATCCATGATAGAATCACACATATCATACAATCCATCCATAATAAATCCTAGATTTCCAATCCATTCACTGCACATAAATCCACCATGAATTTAGGTGTCTAATTAGGTTCGATCCTGCCCAAAAATGTTGATCAATGGACCCCACAACCCAATGTAGAAAAATGAAAAGAATGAGTTGGCGGAAAGAAAAAAAAGTTGTAAAAGTCTTTGGAAAAGTGTTCTTAGTAAATGCGTAAAAATTGGGTATATTTGGGTGAGAAACATGGCACAACAGGTACATATTTTATAATCCAATGAAATTCGGTATGTGGGAACTTGAAAAGGCTTGTAATTGATTCATATCAAAGGAAAATTATGACCATCCTCAATATATTTAATCAATAAGGGATGAATTCAAAAATTAAATATTCTTATATCAATTTTGATGGTTCGTCGTTGAATAACACACTCTCCAATGAATGAGAGAAGTCTTTGCTTTCACGACACCATGATTGGATTGGATCCAGTGTTTTGTCATCATATGCTATAGATTAACCAATGATATGGTGGAATAAAATCTTCTCAAAGATCCCTGGATTACGTGGCTACCATTGGAGATCCACCACAGATGACTATTTTAAGTATGATTCTATTTTGGCTAATTAATGAATTAATGAAATTAACTATTTAATTAACCCACTAGACATACTGCCACTGGTCGCATCATCCGAACATCCAACACCAACCTCTCTTAGGTCAAGCATAGGGGGAACCTCACATTCTTGATTCAACCATGGTCTCATATTTTTGATCTGAGATTGAGTTTATGGTTAAAAATATTTTATTTAATAAAGCATGCACATGTGATATTAAGTATATTTAACATTTTTATAAAATTAATTATAGGAACACAGGGTCTCTGGATTTCACGATATATCATCACATAATTATAAAAATATTTTTAGATAAATTTTAAAATATTACAAGAAAAAAAGGTCTCTATATTATTACCAGCATCAATATTTTCATCCTCAAAAATAAAAAAATAAAAAAAGGTCCAGATAATGACCCTGTATATGTATCTCTTTCTCCTAGAAGCTCTTCTACATGCTCCCATGCTGTCATAGCACATTAAACAAGGTAATGGTCCATCCATGTCGGTTCCTCTTCTACTAATTATTGATTTCCACCAGATTATCTGAAAAATTGGCCCCATCCTCAATGTCCAGATCACCCCAGTCAAAAACATGCATGATTTTATGCATGTATCTCCTCAGCTGTGAAACATAAAAGATGTTGTGAACCTTATGAAACTATGGGGCTTCGTAAAAGCTATGAAACACCACAATATACATCTACAAGATCTCAAATGTCCTAATGAACCTCAAAGATATCATTCCTCCCCGACTAATTCTCCAAAATTCTCATCGCAGGGAGATTCTTAGGAAAACATGGTCCCCTAGCTCTAAGTCCATGGGTCAAAGACATTGATCAGTATTGGATTTATGACTAATCTGGTCTATCCTCATATGGTCATGGATTAATGAGACATTCTACATCATTTCCTGCACTATCTTGGACGAACAAGAGATCCCTCACTGATCTATATCCAGCATAAGTGCGACTTATAGGATATCCTGTATAGGGCCTCAAAATGTTCATTTTGATTGTAATGTGGTTTAAATTATTGTAATAAAACTATAAAAATTTCAATGATCCTCCCAAATATTACCAAATCCTGATAGGCAAGCCCTTAACATATCATCTAGCACCTAGATAATGTGCCTGGTCTTTCTATCTGCTTGAGGGTGGAAGGCTGTACTCATCCTCATTTGGGTCCAGAATTCCTCATCCATGCCACTCCAGAACCATAACATGAACCACACATTTTGGTAGGAGAAAATAGTCAAAAAAACCCAAGAAGGTGAACAATATATTGTACAAAGAACTGCATGAAACTCTACACCAAACTCAACTCTTTAATAGAAAAAAAGTGTTCCGGCTTCATGTGTCAATTAACTATCACCTAGATAGAATCATAGAATCTCATATTCTTCAGAATCACTTTCAATATGTATATCAATTTTTCAACACATTTTCACTTTGATATCTCAAGGGGATGAAATAAATCTACCGGAACAAGGCGATCGACCTTCAATTGATGAAAGGTGAGGTACCAAAAAACAAACTCAGCCACACTTCATCTCATTCCGGCCCACCAAAAATATCACTAATTGAATTTTTACATCTTTCCCACTCTAGAATGTATATCTAAATGGGATAGGTGTAACTCTCTCATCACCTCCTTTATCATCAGGACTTGGACCACCTTTTATCCATATAAAAGGACGATGCAATTCCCTCCTTCAAAAAATTCATCTGGTGAATCTCTTGAGGATATATGATAATTAAATACCTCACAGTTCATGTCCCCCAACTCAGACTCTCTCACACACTGGTGTAGTATTGGAGTCAAAACCATCGACTAAAGAAAAGGTTAACCCTACTTATCAACCATGTTCAACTCTAATGAAGCCAACATCTTAGATGCATCCTACACCAAACGAGCCTGGTACATCCTACTGTAGGCATGTACTACCAAGTTTCCCTTCCTAGTATTATAGACTATATCAAAGTTATTTTCCTTTAGGAACTCTAAATAGTGCCTTTGACTCATGCTCATGTATCTATGCATGAAGACATACTTGAGACTATGATTTTTTGAGTAAACAACAAAGCGCCCTCCTAGAAGATGGTACCTCCATATCCCCAAAGAGAAGAGTACCACTTCCATATATAGGTTTTGGGTCATATATTTAATTTTATGGGGTCTCAACTACCTCAACCCTTATGCAATAACTTCCTTTATCTTCATTAACACATAACCGATCCCTTCTTCATAAAGATCCCGGATCATATCACTACCTTTTCTATGGAAGTCCTTCATATATATTCTTTCACTCCTTAGCACATAAGTTTAGCTTATCACCCAAAATGTGACATCTCCCATCACATACATAATACCTAACCTCTACGGGATTCCCTGATCCTCTATGTTGTCCCTTTCTACAAGCCCAATTCTATTACCGGGAAGATATCCTCGACCAATATCCATCCAACTAGATACTAGTAGCTATAGAAGACAACTCAGACTTATAATTACCACTACCGGCTCCATATTTTTGGAATCCCTGTAACATAAATCACTCCATCACAATCTCTCACTTCAACACCCTAACATAGGTGGGAATTCCAAAGGGAAATACACAAGCACAAATTTCTATTTGGTGACCTTACTCAAACTTTCATTTCTGGAAGTATCCACCCCATAAATTACATTGATGGAGTACCATGTATGGTATGTGAACCTCATAGTTTACTCTTATACTATCATCCATACCTTGAACTACTATATAATCTCTTGAATCTGAATTGAGAATAAGTAGTAGGGGTAGTACTCCTCATGGAACTGCTATGGAAATTCAGTCCATGAGAGTGTCGACTCATCATGATTATACATAACTGTACTCCACAAGTGCCAAGATGATCCATGTAAATGGATAGTTTTAATCAGAATCACCTTATTAATTGGTGTTCAGATAATCATGAAAACATTTATCATTGAATCCCTCCATCCTCTACTACCTTGGGACTTGGCTCGTGAAGGAACCTCAATTGCATCTGGAGCTATAACTCATTGAGTGTTCTAAGACTGCAGAAATCCTCATCCTACTATTATGGTATGATATACTACTCTAAAGGTGTGGGTGTTACTACCTATCCACCTGGAAGAAGTATATCACTAGATGGACCCTGAACAGAGGCCTAATCACTCATTATATCATCATCACAATCCAGAAACCATAACCTGGATGGATGTTGTTTCAGAGGCATCCTAAATTTTTTATCAAGATGTACCATGATCAAATGAGTGTGTGTGTATATATATATATAATGAAAATATGACTCATGAATGATTTTCAAAATACTCAATACTATATGATGCATGTGCCATTGATCCCTTCAACCAATATCTCGACATGCTGAGTTCACAAGCAGGTAATTAGAGTCTTGGTGAATGGATACATCAGTTGTCACACCAACCCTGGATTCCCTAGCCTTAAATATCCACTCAAAACACTTTGACACTATTTCCATAAATTCCTTCCAAATCATTATAAGTGGACTACTCCAAACGCTGTCCCAAGGAATAAACTACTCTTATTCCAATTCTTCATGACCTGGATGAATAGGGCTTGAGCCGAAGCTACCCCAAGCCTACCACCATAGGCCAGGGGTGGCGACATGTGATGAAAGGAATCACTAATATTGGAGTCTGTTAACTAAATACCTTCCAACACACACAACCATTTTTATGAAAAGGTGTAGAGGAATAATAAAATCTACAACATATATAGAATAAAAAATGCATATAAAACCTCTAGGGAGTACAAGAGTATGATGCTGTAAACTGAAAAAAATAAGGTAAAAATATATGTTGAACCAGAAAGATGTCCCAACCTAAAAAAACTAGAAAAGTAAAGTTTTAATAGATCTTGGTTCCCAATCACCAAGCACTACCTTTATATATGGCCAAATGCACTAGGTATCCCAAGGCTACTCAGTAATTTCCACTGACCTATTGGTCATCCCAATAAGACACAACACATTTAGGAAAATCCCATGTAGGGGTGGGGATATACATAATGATTAAGAAACCCTGAATGATGAAGGGTGATCAGTAAGAGACACGATAATAAAAGACATCTCAATTAAAATAATGAAAATAAAAAAATCAATAAAAATGGATACATACATACATACATATACATATACATACACACACCCACACCCACAAACACAGACACATACACATATATATTATCAAAAAAAGAAGACCAAATGAGGGAGAAAGTGGATCTTCATTTAATAGGCCAGTCTATGAAAGTGTGAAAACAATTCCAAAGGTCCATCATTGATTCCCATCATTTCACATATCTGTCTAAAAAAATATGAAATTCATGCCACACATCACCAAAATACCACACAATTGATGGGCCATAATCTCTAACTGAGGAACCATACCCTAGTAAAATTGGTGGGTTCCACTCAGTAGATAAAGAACCCATACCCCGACTCCATAGTAGGGTTCCAATCAGAAGATTGATGACCCATACAATAAATCCATAGGAGGGTTCCACTCTGTAGATAACTAGAGGACCCATTCCCTATCCCTATAGAAGGGTTCTATTATGATGGATGAGGAATCATTCTTTATCTTTGTACAAGGGTGACACTAGAGTAGTTAGATATAGGATCCATACCCTACCTAGCAAGTGGGTGATAATATAGTGGTTGAGGACCCATCCCCTTCACAGTAAGAGGGTTCCACTCAAATAGTTGGATAGAGGACCCATATTCTAAAAGAAGGATGATTCGGCTCTAGTGGTCGATGAACCATGCCCTTCCCAGCAAAATGGTTCCACTCGTATAGTTGGATATAGAAACCATACCCTGCCTAATTGAAGTGTGCCACTCTAGTGGTCTAGGACCCATGAAATACCCAACAAGTGGTTACTACTCAGATAGTTTATAGAGTAACCATACACTGCCTAATAAAAGGGTTCCAATCTAACATCTCTGGTGATCCTCCATAACCACTTCCACCATCACACCTATCCTATAGAATTTTCACACTTAGAACATCTGAAAAAACATTTCAAAATCTACATCTAGGGCTACCATTTCATTCCCCAAAGCAAAATACTCTAGATAGGCTACTCATGTGCCAAAATCTGAGTCCATACATATGATATATACGAGGTAAAAGATTTCTCAGAAAGGAAGAAAGGGTATATGACCTATAAGGGGGCCCAAACAATGTATGGTACTATTATTGTAATTGTAAATTTCCATTCCTATTCATAGATCTCTACCCATGCATCCATACATGGAATGTGGGTGGACTACACGAATTGCCTTAGCCACCCAGGGGTCCAACCCATGCTCCAACCTATGTACATATAACTCTTCCTGTACATGTGTAATTTAGTATATGGAGTGTTCTCAACCATTCCCATGGTAGTGTAGTTTCGTAGTACGTTCTAGGTCACAAGCACATGGGTCACATGGTGTGTGGGGGTTCTGAAATGATGTGTGATACATTTATTACCTGGAACCCTAGCCGTCGTAACCAAGGTCCTAAACACTATGTGTTCCTATTAACTACACGACGTGTAATCCAAATTTTCATTGAAATAATGATTTTTTCACCTGTGTTCTATATCCAAATCCTTCTCTATGTGTATCATCTCTTGGACACTCCAAATCAAATGGGGAAACCTTCAATCATCATTCTCACTCATCTGTTGGCCAGAAAATAAATTTCCGATTGGTTTGTTCAACTCTCATACACTCCACACGTGTCTCTGGTCGCCCTTAGCCCCTCACCAGACTCCTAATACACAGTGGAGTCACCCATATCCCTCAATACATCTAAAATACAAACCTTATTTTTTATCCATTATCTACACAAAAATATTTTGTGAATCCGGGGGTCTGATTGGGCTCGGTCTCGCCCAAAAAAATTGAGCACTAGTCCCCACATCCCAATTGAAATGTATATGAAGAACTAGTGGGAAAAATCATGAAAAAAAGTCTTAAGAATCGTTTTCCATGCATTATAATTCAGAAAATTAAAATTGGAGAGATTTAGTAGAGAAACATGAAAAAACAAAAACAGATTTAATAATCAGTTGAAAATTTGGTACGCATGTGAATGAAAAGGCCAGTAATTGATGTAGATCAAAGGAAAATGATGATCATGTTATATATATTTAATTAATTATGGAATAATCCACAAATTTTTTAGTCCCACCTCAGATTGGATCATTATTAAATGAATATAGCACTCTCCAATGATTGAGAGTAGTGATTGTGTTTGTTGTGCATCAAGTGGCATAGATTTGGATTTTTGTGACAATTTTATTTCGATTCACCAAAGAGAGGGTTGAAGAAACTCCTCTCAATGATCATAGGGTTATGCAACTAACCTTGGTGATACTCCACAACAAGATATCTAACGAGGGATGCTCTTTAAAATAAAAAATGATTTAATTAAATTAACTATTTAATATACCCACTGAACATACACCCAATGGTTGCATCATCCTAACATCCAACACTAATTTATCTAAGGTTGCCCATATAGGGAACCTTGAATTCCAGATACAACCATGTTCTTATATTTTCAATCCAATAGTTCATTTTAGAGTTACACCATTTTTTTATGAAATATTTCTTACCTCATATAAAGTATTTTGGATATTTTATAAAATTAATTATGGGCACACCAGGCCTCAAAATCCCATTTTGGCTTAACACCTCGCTCTAAAAATATTTATAGATATATTTCAACGTCCTACAAGGAAAAAACAAAGTCTCTAAATGAATAGTCCTATTTTGAGATATATTATGCGTAGATTTACCTTGATTTTTGGGGTTTTTATTATCACTATAATAATAATCTTTCTCTTTAACACCATTAGAAAAGGTTAAGTCTTATTTGATTTTTTTCATGTCATTTTTTACAATAATACATTTTGACCGTGTCTCATATAGTTTTTCTTCACTTGTATCTAGTTTCTCCTCAATATCACTCACAATATTCTGGTTTTCAACTTATATAAGCTTGTGATTTTTGATTAAATTATCATAGTCAAATTCCTTAATAACTAGATTCTTATTTTCATCAGTGGTTTTGTTCTTATCTTAGAGAAATTTTCTCTTTCATTTATTGAGATTCATAATAACACAATTTTTCAATTATTCTTTTTTATTACCCTTAGTCTCAGTCCATTTTTCTCTATCATCAATGGATGATGGATCAAAATATATCTTAAAATCTACAAAAAATTGTATTGAAAATCTCATAAACTACTAGAGTTATATTATGGTGTGCTCATCAAGTTCTTATTTTTTCTAATGATCTACTTCTTCATACTCTTACCTTTTTTATACTTTCTCATCCTACTCATATAATTTATATTATTCAAACCACTTCTTTGGGAAATATTTTTTTTCCATATAACCAATATCATCACAATTATAACATATCATTAATTTTGTACCTTTGATTTTCAATTTACCCATCTTGATTGTCTTTTATAAAATAGAAATAATTTGGTTGAATTATTTCTGATCCTTATTATCATCTGAGTCACGTGATCTGAAAACTTCATCTTCTTTTATGTTTTCTTTTCTCATTGATTCAAAGGTTATCCCAACAATAGATTTATAATTGAAATCTTGCGTCTTTCTATTTTTGTAATATATTAATTTTTTTTGAAGCTTATATATTGACAAAAATTCTCGATCCTCCAAGGATGAGACTTTGGAATAAAATTTATTAGGAAAATTCAACCTAATATTATTGATAATGGAAGAGTCATCCAGTATCTTCCCAAACTACAAAATGTTACTCATAATCTCAATTAATGTTATAAAATAGTAATCCTTATTCTCATCACTACATATCTTAATATCTTTAGATATGCTCCTCCAAATTTAGAATTTTTCTTCTTTGACGTGGATTTTTTCTTTTATAATCACTTATCAATTTTTCCAATATATCTTTTTTAGTTTGAATCCCCATCAAAATTTCGTACAATTTATATGAGATATATATAAAGATAATATTTTTCTCTTTTACATAGTTCTCATTATTTATTTGGTCAACTACATCTATGGAATCTTCTTTAGTAATGGATGGAAAAATAATTATGGAAATATTTATATTTTTTTGGATAAGATATAGGTGGTTGGGTAGCATCTATTCCTTGGGCTATGGTAGTTCTTCCATCAACCATAGTAACACCTTTATTATTGAATTTTTTTGATTATTTATAATGAGTAGCTTCTTGGATCCTTAAGAGAGAACCCCAATTTTGTCCTATACCACATTGGATTCCAAAAGACGGATTAACCACCGAGGGTGGATCAATGGTCATATTTTACAAATTATTATTTTCAACTTAATCTATTAAACATTTAAATGTATTTAACCTCTTAATATCTTATAAAAAACACACCTATTACGGAATAAAAATTAAGATAATTGAAAAAAAAATTTATAAGGTTCTACCTTAAATACCTACTCCATGTTGTGATTTTTTATATTCCTTAACTATGGATTGACCACTATAAATTAAAATGGTTACACCATAGAAACTTCTAATATGATCAAAACATCATTCACTAGGTTTCTTCTCCATGAAATTGGTCACCCAATATATTTTATTTTTGTAGAAATAATATTATGAGTAATAGTTTCAAAAATGTAATTTTGAAAGATCCCTTGATCTTCAATTGCAAGTGTAATTTATGATAATTTAAATCATTTAAAGTATTACTAGTTTTATTTCTTATCTAAACACATTTGAATCTCATCCAAGATATTAATTTTAAATTTCATGAAGAGTTGGAATTATTTACTTCCTTTTATTATCCATGAATTAATATAATTTTAATTCTTTGAAAAACACCATGTGACAGGAATTAGACATATTTTCCTCACGGATATCCTTCTTGTGGTTTAGATATCATCTCAAAATTTTAATTTTTCTATTTTTTGTGATGTTAAATTCATAGCTTAAAGTCATTTGATCAAAAGTTGTATACTCTCTAAATGTATAAAGATGATAAATCAGTTGTAGAATAAAGATTTATATCAAATATAGATGATCTAACCTCAAAAAAATATATTGGAAGAAGGTTTATGGACACTATAATGTTTTACACTCAACAATTAAGTCATACAACGATAGATGAGGTCTTACAATTAAGTCATACAATACATAATCATACAACATTTCTTAAAATCTTGAGATTAGTAGGAAAAGTCATATGATTAGGTCTTTTCAATTTTTATAGTTATAGATCTATAATTTTAGAATTATTCCATATGGCTATAGAACATCATAAAACTAAATTAAAGACTTCTCAAGATCCCCAAAAGTTTATCCAAGCCATATTTACTCAAACTTCATTATACTTAAATAATAATACAGTATGGATTGATTGTACCTTTATTTAGATCATCTATATTCCATTCAAACATCTTGAAACATCCTTAATGATAACTTATAAATGTTTTTCAAAATGAAAAGTGGTTCCCCACTCTATATGTTGAAAGTGACATCAACTCCATCAACAGTTTTTATATCTCCATGATGACCATGACCCACAATATTCCAATATTCATGATTTGTTTTGAAAAATATATCTATGTGATGAAATAAAGACGCAACCTCAAATGTAATTTTCTATTTACCTAGGAAGATAAATCATCAACTCACCACACATTAAATTTACTTCTCACACATTTAATGAATAAATAAAACATATTTACATGAGAATTTACACTGGTTATGGCCATGATTTCCAATTCATTATTTCTCCTCTATATGTGAACACAAAATCAGTTGCACTATTTGGAGTATTTTCATCTCTTCCTACATCAATATTACATTAAAATTTAAAAAAATCATATATCCTAGAACAGACAGTTGTATATTATATTCATTTGAGATACTAGATAATCCATTTTATAGATTCTAAGTTCTCTTTCCTAATATTATACATGAAAAAACTATTGATTCAAAATATATATGTAAGGTTTGGGTGAGTTCACACCTTGAAATACATCATACTTCTTACAATTGAAGAAAATGAAACCCTCACCACAAAATTTTTCCGTTATCTCATCTATAATACTTTCCCCTTGGATAGCTAGATGTTTCTAACTAGGGGAGTTTAGAAATACTTACATCTAAAAACATTAAACATTTTAATAATCCTCTAGAAACAACCCCACTGGGAATAAACAAAAATGTTAGATTTCCTATATCAATAAATACTTATCCCTATGATTTTATTTTCCTCCCATATATATTTAGTCCCGAATCATTTAAAAACCTCTTTCTTTAGATCCTAAATCTTTAGAGTTTCCAAACCCTCTAGAATCATATCATCTACATACATGATTATTGAGATGGATCTACCATACTTAAAGGTTTTTCAGTATCAAAAGTTGTCTATTTTTTTATATGAAACCATTATTATTCATAAATACACCAAACATCTCGTTTTATTATCTTGGTTCATGAATCAAGATATACATTTTTTCCAGTTTGAATACAAAGTCCTCATTCCACCGATCCACAAAACCCACTGCTTGATTCTTGTAAATATCATCATCAAAATATCTACATAGAAATTTCAACTTTTCATGTATTTTATCTAATTTAAAATTATTGGACACAACCATTCTCAAAGCTATACAAATATAGTAATTAACTACCTGTGAAAATATTTCAAAGAATACCAGGCCTTATTTATACTAAAATTCATTCACCATAAATCTTACCCTATACCACTTCTTTCCATAAGATTCTTCCTTTAATCATATGGCCAATTTATTCTCAAGTTTCTTTATTCCACATGGTAATTATGTTAGTTGCTATAATTTATTCTCATGTACTGAATCTAACTTATCTTTTATGGATAACTACCTCTTTTTATAACTCTAAGATTTTATAATTCTTCCAGGATTTTGGGTTTCCCTCCATCTGTTAAAATTATGATGTGAAAGTCATATAAACACCATTAATATTTTTTGTTTAATATTATTGATATTTTCAATGAAACATGCAAATCATATTTGAATATTATTGTATCTTTTAGAGTCTTAAATTTTTATTCTTTGAATCGAGCCTCAAGATCACTTAAAATATCTAATATGTCTTCCACTAGTTTCTCTATCATGAAATTTATACTATCATATAAATTATTTGGAACTTTAATCCATTCATATTTCCCATCCATATCAAATTTTATTTTTCTACATGAATCAGTTTCATCAACTCCTTTTACACTGTGTTTTGGTCTTTGTAAAGGACCCAATCATTGATGAGAACATTCTATATTTTTATGATTTTTCTCTTTTCATCAAACAAATGTAGAAATACAATGTTTTATTCAATATATCTTATAAAGACACATTCCTTGAATTATACCTTATGTTTATCTTGATCCTTAGAATCTATATGGATATATCAAAGGGTCTCAAAAACTTTTATATGGATAAGTTACACTATCTTACTAGACCCGAATGCTTCCCGATCATCCTTCACCCTTGGTGATGATAGACTTATATTAATTATGTATGCTGTATAATTTACTATTTCTATTTTAATTTACGTGGAAATTTTTTATTGTAGGAATATTATCCACAAATTATCTATTAATGTTTGCTTTATTATTTCTGTCACACCATCTTACTTTGGAAACCAGAGTAAAATATTATCATGACTTATCCCTCTATGGTTTCAGAATTTTTAAAAACTACTTACACTATAATTAGTACTAATTTCAGATCTGATGCACTTAGACTTACTTCTGATCTCGTTCTCCATAGTTTCCTTCCACTGAAAAAACATTTCTAATACATTGGGTTTGTTTTTGATAATGTAGAGGAATTCATTCCTCCTAGATACATTAATGAATGATAAAAAGTATTATGACCCTCTATGAGATAGAATAATGGAAGAACCTATAACATCCATGTTTACAAGACTAACATATTTCTCTTAGGTGTCTATCCAGTCATATTGAACAAAATGTTCAATTATTTCTCGATTATGTAACACTTAAAACATCTAATGTATGTATGATCCAACTTTACTATTCATTTCATTACTCTAAATTTATTTCCCTTTGCACAGAGATGCCTAAGTTGACAATGCCATCACACAGAACCCTTGAAAGTTATTACTTAAATTATTGTAACTCCATCTAATATTCTGATAAGACATAGGGGTAAATCCCCTATCCCTATGGATATAACCATAAATACTGAATTGGATTTCTAGACATTATTAGTGAAGCTTGTTACAAACCATTATTTATAAATTTTTTCCACATAAATGATTTCTTTGTAAGCTCAACATGTGAAGAATGAACTTGAGATAAGGGTAGATTCTGTTCTTCATCAAGACCTTAACATCACCTTCCATAGAATCTCCAAAGATTCATTGTAGACAGAGGGGACCTTTCCAAAATTCCCATACACATAATTGGACCCTCAAAACTTATATTATATTGAGTATAAGATGATCTAAAATTAGGGATCCATGGTTCCACCATAACATCCACATTCAGTAGTAAGATAATACTATCTTCAAACCCCATAAAAAAAAATTAGACACTGATGTTATATAAGTTAACATGCATTTCCTATAGTTTTTCCTAACATGATATCTTTTTTCTAGTGCCAACATGTTAGGCTTGGACCATCTGATTTACCCTAACTATTTTCACTTAATTTATCATCTAATTTTCTTATCCTTCTTCTTCGAGGAGAGCCTCATTATCCATACTTACTATGAGAAATTACTAAGGGTTCCTAGAATTCTCTCCTTCTATGTTATTCATTAAATATAATCCCCCAATCATCCTCAAACACCGGGTAATATTTTCTACCAAAATTTCATATGATAGTTACCATCACCCTTATCATTCCACAAGGGATAATAATAAATATAGTGTCTATACGTATTTTATGAATTTGACTTCAAAAAATTTAATATGACTTCAATTAATGTTAAAATCCTTTACATGGTTAATCACATATCTTTCTTTCAATAATATCATATAAAAAAACTTCATATCAAAAACATATTTTTCATCATTGATGACTTTTCATACATGTCCATGAGACTCATCACTAAATATACCATGTAATTTACCTACAATAATTCAAAAGAACCTGTATGAGTTAATGAAAATCAAATAAGTCAAAATGAATTTCTATCCATCCTCTCCCTTTACACATTTTCCATAATTTTGGATTAATTTAAATTAATAGAACATACGATCATTTTTAATGGGAGCAGCTTCCCTCTAAATTTTCAAGAATCCAATGTATTTTGCATCGAATTTATCTATCTAGTCCTCACACTATTCTGACATTATACATTCTAATATATGTAAACATCCACATAATTGAAAAAAATTTATGGAAAGATAATATTACCTGAGTTTGTTGGTGAGTATTTGATGACAAGTTTTTATATTTATTTTTATCTCATTAAAAAAATCCCATAATCTTTTATATGGAATCATAAAAGAGAAATAATGGAAATAAAGAAAGTGGTTCTTTAATTTTATATTGTTTAGAAAATTATATTCTATGTCTACATGTGAATAATACTCTAATTTTAATTTCTATTAGAAATAAAAATCTTAAGAGAAAAATCAGTAATAAAAATGAATAACATTTTAAATTTGTTTTAATGTTACTAAATTCAACTTGTAAAAATGTTGACAAATCCAATAAATAAAATAGGAATATCCAGTTATATATTTTATCTTCTATCTCAGAATTATATGGGATGCACCGTTGAACCTAGTGAGTATAAATAACCTGTTGTTATAAGTATGTGATTGTTTATGTCCAATGTTCCATGAAGATTTACCACTACCTTTTATGAAAACTACAAGTACTAGTCCAAATTTTTTTATTGATCGTATTTCATTTATTTTGACCACTATACATGCCCACTGAATGATTTTATCATCCAATCAGATTTCTCTCCACTAAAGAAACCCGATGTCACTGCATGAACCTCATGACCAAGCTATTGTATTATTATTCTACTTTATGTATATTTACTCCATTAATTGATTATGATTTTCATCCTAAAAAACAAGACAATAATAAAATGTGATCATATAGAAAATATTGGAAAAATAGATTCACAATGCTTGAAGAATATCCTATACCCACAATTTAGAACCATGGGTATAACCCATAAAACCATGGCTATAGGCTATACCCATGGTTTTTAAAACCATGTTTGATGGAGCCTTTAGTATAGTGTTATACCCATGGGTTCTATAAAAACTGTGGGTATAGTGTATGATATTTTATAATACCCATGATTTTGGTTAAACTGTGGTTATATATCTATACCCATAGTTAGAAGAACCAGGGGTATAGTTTCTCTGAGAAAAAACTATATACCCACAATTTATTGAACCGTGGGTATAATTACTTGTCCCCATTTGGTAGCAGCAACCATTCCAACCCATCCTAAACCTACAAAATAAAATACAAAACATGTTAATAGTTTAAGGCAATACATATATTTTATATTTATAATTCAACCAAATAATTGTAATAATCATAAAAATATTTAAAATACGATAACATTCATATATATCCATAAAAACAATCAATTAAAGTCATTAAACAAGATCCACATGATTGGAGGAGATAAATATCTCCCCCATCACCAATATCTTAATAATAATCACCATAAACAATATTCTTATCATCAAAAACATCATTGGAAGCATTGTGATCATCATTATCATCACTACCACCACCACCACCACCACCACCACCCCCCACCACCACCATCATCACCAACTCCTCCACTACCATCAGCTCTACTTCCACTAGGGACCTCATTTACATAACTCGGGAATAATATGAAGATCCAATTGATACTATACATGAATCAAAATAATTATCAGTATATGATGGATGTTATTGAATTATAACCAACATAGTTTTCTGGATGTGTTCGCTAATCAATTTATTTCTTTCATATTCATGTAAAGCTATTTTTTGGCCTCAGTTGCTTCTGCCTAAGATTCTTCCATATCTATGGTCTGAGAGTTTTGAGAGGTGACTAGTGAGGGACAATATATAATAGGTATTATGTTATTCCTGGTTCAAAATCAGAATCTCCCCTTGTTCTCCGCACCTAATACTAGACTCAAATGATCATTTGGCCCAAATTTTTCATCCTATTTCTCAATGAAGGCCTACAGGGAACACTATTGAAAATATAAAAAATATATTTAATTATTAATTACATATAAATATTTTAAATATCAGTAAGAAAATTAAAATTTTTCTCATGTTTCTTTATTTACTTCACTTCCATCCTCTTTCTTCCTACTCGAGGAAAATAATTTTTCTTCAAGAACATGTCCTTTGATGCCAAATACTAATTACTGCAAATGACATTAGTTATTATAATACTATATTATTGAATAATATTATAGTGATGAACCTATAATGAATTAAAATTGTAACTATTGTATAAATCCAAAAAATAAAGAAGCATCTAAATATACATTTAATTTCAAAATAAATACTAGTGTCATAATATAAACAATACATATTGATTTTTATGCTAAATGTGGATATGATATGAATTCCTCTTGTAAGTTCATTTAGGTCCAATTCTATTTGTGTTATGTTATTTTTTTATTCTGTCACCAGGTATTTCTGATTATTTGGTCATTAGGATCATTTTTAGGTTATGTTGTGTGGTAAATTGGACATTTGGATATTTGGACATTTGAACATTAGGCCTTTGAGGATAATTAGGCCAATTAGGATAATTAGGCTAATTAGGATATTTAGGCCAACTACACCATTTAGGAAAATTAGGTTATGTAATCAATTTTGGCCAATTGGTTCATTTAAGAAAATTTAGGCCAATTAGGCCATTTATTTAGCCAATTTAGGCAAATTTCGGAAAATTATGACATTTAGGGCAATTAGGGAAATTATTCCATTTGGGACAATTAGGGTAATTAGGACATTTAGGCCATTAAGTCCATTTAGTCCAATTAGTCCATTTTGGCCACTTTTTTAATCAGGCTAATTAGGCCATTTATTTGGCCAATTTAGGTTAATTATAATATTTAGGCCAATTTGAGAAAATGTAGGAAAATTCATGCCAATTTAGGCTAATTCAGGCCAATTCAATCCAATTCAGGAAAATTCAGTCCAATTTATCCCTTTAGGTGAATTATGTAAATTAGGATATTTAAAACAATTAGACCATTTAGGCAAATTTTTTCAATTTGAAAAAATTAGGACATTTAGGAAAATTTGGGAAAATTTGGTAATTGTTTTGGCCAATTTAGGCTAATTTTTCCATTTCAGCTAATTAATCCATTTAGGTCATTTAGGATATCAATACATTAGTCAAATTATCCAATAGTCTATTAGTCTATTAGAGTAATTAGACCATATGTCATTAGGATATTAAGAAACTTATCCATTAGTCCATTAGGAAAATTATCCATGGGGCCATTTTTGTAATACCCTGAGATTTTTTTTAATTTTTTTTTCAAATTAATTCAATATTTTTTATATTTTTCATTTCACACAACACTGAATATTTCTTGTGTTATATGAATGTACTTATTTTGGACTGTGTTTCAAAAAAAAACAAGTTATGCCTTCACTTCACACAACACTTATATTGACCTAGGGTACATGAAACGCCATGTCTGGATTTTTTTAAAATAATGACGAGTTTTTTTGATAGCTTTCATTACCTGCAAGACCATGTTTTTTCTGAACTAAAATATATTATTAATATTTTTATCAAAATATTATTATAGTTACTACCTAGCCATTGGAATGAATGTTATGAATAAAATTAACTAAATTGTGAAAATATAAATTATACACTTATATAAATGAATCTTTTGGTTATCAATTTGTTAGAAATAAAGGTAAGAACTTTTTGATAAAAAAATTTACTTTTAGAAGAATGATATTTTTCTTTTTTAAAACACAATTTTATCTCAATAAATTAAAAAAAAATTGAGGATTATTTCCATAAAAGTTATACATTATATATTCAATAAACATTGTTTATACTCATTAAATTGATTTTATAGTCATAATATAAGAATAAATAAAATTATACTAACAAAAAGAGGTAGTTTTATAAAAGATAATTTTACCACCTTTTTCATGGATAACATATTTTAAATCTATTCTTACCACTTTTATTATTTGTTTATTTGAAAAAATAAACTTAATTTTTGAAATTATAATATAAAAATTTACATTGGGTGAATTTTTTATATTTTATAGAGATGTTTCATATTTTGATGAATATTGAAAAACACTGAATTTTAATTGAAAACTAATTTTTCATATAATTTAGTTGCATAGTTAAATTATATTTTTAATTGGTTTTAAAGTTAATTGAGATCAATTTTATTTTATTTAATCAAATTTATTTCATTAGAATCAATTTCACCTTGAAATTGAATAAAAAACAATTCAATCTTTTGAACATTTCACTTTAAAAAACATCTTGTTTTGTCCCATATACAGGGTAAATTTTAAATTAATTTCTGAAAATTCTATTTTTAGTTTTTTTAAAAATGGATAATATATTTTTAATAATATTAATTTATAATTTTTAATAATTTAGACATATTTTTTTACCAAAAAGTTTCATGAAATTAATTAATATTAATTAAAATGATTAAGGTAAAATGATTTTACTTAGTGGTTAAAATTTTACTTCAGTGCCCAAATAACATAGAAACATCTAAAAAATAAATTAGATGTCCATATTTCAACCATATTATCCCACTTCTCTGAAATGGTTTATTAATGGAGACACATTATATAATGGAGACCTCTCAATATTGTTTACCATTTTATATTTATAAGAATGCCACTACTCCTCCATTATAAAAAGGCACTTACCCCCTCACTTACTCACACATCTCAAGAAAAATTTAAACATACAAACCATATCCAAATAAGCTGAAAAATTACTTACTCTCAACCTATAAGACTTACTTTGGGAATAAATCCAACCAAGGAAGTGCTTTTGTGCAAACCAAAATGAGTTACCCAGAAAAAAGAGGTAACGTTCTTTGACTCACATTTCAGTTATATTTCATTCTCAACCCATTTAGTTATTATTATTCCATGATTATATGAAAAATATGTATCCTCAATATTATGAGACTTTTTTATTCTAAGAGTTATACCTACACCTAAACACACTTCCATAAAATGGGAAATGAACTTAACATTTGTCTGTACAAAAGACTACATCCTCTCAAAATGATGCTGTTCATTTTTTACTTTACCACCTATAATGGTTGAGAATTAAAATGAAAATAATATATTAATATTATATATAGGATATTTATTACTTATTTATTCTTAAATTATTAATATATAAAACAAACCATCATGCTTTACATTTTTTTTAAATATGATAACTTCGTTTGTGGAAGTGTGGACTACCACCACCTCAAAGTGATGCGATTCATTCACAATTTGGAAGGATTGTATTAAGGATAAGTTTTGTAAATTTCAATGATATTAATTAAATAAAAATTATAATTTAATTATAATATATATAAATATATTTCATTTACTAACTTTCTTTCAAAATGATAAGAAAATGGAAACCACGTTCATGTATACGTACGACCCACCATCTCTATGAATGATATATTACATTTCATATTTATATCTTTTATAGATTATTATAAATATTTATATAATATATATATATATATATATATGATATTTATATGTTTTTTCACATTATAAAAATAAGTAAATCATGACATAAAAAATCAGATCAAGAATAACAAGTAAAAATATTTAATAAAAACAAAGTAGATATTGCAAAAAACGTAAAATTAACATGTAATTGTTAATAAATGGGTAATATAAAGTAATAAGTAAATTAAATATGGTATGAAATATAATAATATTGTTTTGTTTTATGTTTATAAAAACTTATATTTATTATTCATGAGGTTTGAACATGTTGGAAGAAAGTCAAGACATGAAATAATGGTTTTCCTGCCTCACTTTTTATTTTTTTAAAACTTATACCTTTTTCACAAATAATTTATTTTTTGTGGTGTATATAATACCCTTGAATGTATTTTATTATTAATATAAATAAATTTATGGGTATTTAAATATCCATATTATGATATTTATATTGGGGGTTTTTGTGGTTAAAATGTTTCCAAATCGGTAAATTAATTTTGTCTCGATTTTCCTTCTTTGAAATACATACTATGTTATATATTTTTCTATGAGTTATATATACTTCACTTTTAAAAGTTATATCTTGAATATCATTATTTTCCTAACATTTTAAGCTTTATTTAATTTTAATATTTCCTGGTTATTAAAATTCAAAGTTACAGAAGTGGTAGTAGTTTATTTATACAATGTCATTGTTTATCAGGATTATTTACAACTATATTTCGATTGATGAAATATTTTGATCCATATCTGTATAAATCTCCAGAATTTTATTATAATTGGTTTATTTATGATATTTTTATGTAATAGAACATTTTACACTCTCTGTAACTTAATATAATTAATAATTTTTTTTTGATAAAATTCGACTTTATTTCTCTTTTCGGTCGGAAATCTATGTTCTTCAAAAACCATGTTTTCTAAAAATGTTTTAAATTTTTTTTTAAAATTATTTTTAAATGATAATTTTACCCATATATTACATTTTTATTCAAAATTAGTTTTAAATGGAACCACTTTGTCATTATCTGATCAAGGCATTATTCTGAACTTTTTATGTTGCAAAAAGATTATTCGATATGTATGGATTTACCCACCATCATGACTATTATTTCTTTTATGCTTATTTTTGAAGTATAGTAGGTTACATTTTTTTAGAAAAAATAGTTTTCCTAATATTCGTTAAATTAACTATTTAATGTTTTTTTCCAACAAAAAAGGTTTCATAAATGTTTTTTTTAAGTGTTTAAAATGGTTTTCAAATCTTCCTTTATAAGTTTTCAAGGATATTTTCAAAGGAAAATGTTTTATGTTTTAAAAAGTGATTTTAAAATTAGTATGGATATTTTCCTGAATAAATGTTTTAAATTATTTGTAATTATTACTTTATATGTTTTAAAAGTTATTTTTAATTAAAATTTATGTTACAACTGATATTTCAAAATCATTCTCTATCTATGATGAAATCCTTTGATATAGTTAATTCTTTACTGGGGATATGATACTAGGATACAATTCATTTTTTTTCTATTAATGGTTTATGATTTTATGTAATTTTTTTTGAGTAACCCATTTATTTTCCATGTGTAAAACATCTTTGATTGAGACTATTATACACCCCATTTCTTTTCCATGGGCTAATAAGATTTCAAGGATATTGATATTAAACCCAATTCTTTTCCATGGGTTAATCAAGTTATAAAATAATAACTATTTTAAGGGATTTTTATGATGTTATGAAAGATATATTTCTATTTATTCATGTTTTATTTTATGGACATGGATTAGATGATGGAGTATCATAAAGGGTGTTTTGTTATCCCATTACAACTCATAGGATGGGGCAGCCTAGATAGCTCCAGGTAAGCCTGTTACAGCTTATATGATGGGGTGTCCCAAATAACAATGGATAATCCCATTACAACTTTTATAATGGGCTAGCCAGATATCTATCGGTAATCTTGTTACAAATTTTATGATAGGGTGGTCCAGATTGCACCAGGTGAGCCCATTATAGATTACATGATGGCTGGGACCTATATATCCCTCCAATGTATTGGGTAATGATTTATATCTCATAATATAATTATGGTAACAAGTTGAGTGGCTTGATCTACTATGGGAAGAATGGGAAGACTGATCCACTATAAGTAAAGGACTATAACTAAGGATGGTGGTGTGTCCCGACTAGTAGTTGTAGTCCTCATGAACATCCCAAATAAGTTTTGGAAATTCACTATGGATTAGGTAATGTTTTTACACGTTTATGATTCCACCAAAAAAATCCATGTCTTAAAACTATGTTATGATTTCATGGATTATGATTTTGATTACCTTATGATTCCTGTATTATGAACTACCAATATTTATGCCATTACTCTTGATTATGATATTTTATAAGTAGGGTATGATCTTCTAATATTATGATCTTGTTATCATACCCTCATGATCATGTTATGCTTACATATATCTCTTGTTTACCCTTAATGATAATCTAAGATTGGCCATTTCTTATGTTTCTTTTTCCCAGGTAATGAAGAACAGTTTTAAGTAGGATTACTAAAGGGAAATATATTTAAGGGAGATGTTGAAGATTTTTCACCGTGTTAGAAGATTATGATTCCAAGATTCTACATAAACTAAACTATTATGGCCCTTAGGAAAGTAACATTGTAATATGTTTATTATTAATCTAAATTTATGTAATAACCATGTATGTTAATACTACGTTGCTATAATTGGTATCAAATGAAAGGTTTATTCAACCTTTGAAAAATAGGATCAGAAATCTTTTTTGAGATCCATTGGGATATTTCTAAGGAAATGTACAGGGATGTCTCTTAGGATAATCCAAAAGTTTCATTGATTTAAAAGTAGGCATCATTATTTATGAATCCTATAAGTATCTTTTCATGATTATGTGGTTTTATGATGTGATAAGTGTTTATAACCCTATGCTTGATGGTTTTAGTCAAGCATGAGAAATCTAAGGAACTTGGTTAACATCTAATATTTTAGATATGGAAAGTATTGGATTTATGGAAATCAATTTCCTATGTGGGAATCTCATAAATAAAATCAAGAAGGTGGAATGGTATTGGTTATAGTTTTAATTATTAAGGTATTACAAATGACCTTTGAAAGGTATGGGATTTTATAACAATATTGTGTACATTAAACTTAATAACAATGATTAGTTTGAGGTTGAGGAATATTAATACATGAATAATATTTCCTATTATAGGAAAGGGGTATTAAGGAATAATATGATGAAGTTTGTGAAATTTATTAGGAATAAATTAGAATGATTAAAGATTATATGTTTCTGAATTTAAAGATTTTATTATATGAATCATGAAATATAAAATTATTTTTAGTATCATTTTTTCATTAAGGATTGAAAAGGATGTTTTGAATGGTGATAGAGACTTAGAAAAGTGATTTAATGGAAATGTGATATTTTTATTTAGGCAAGGAACCCATTAATATATTCTAGATGTTGAGATAATTTTATTTGGATATAAATATGTAGAATATAAATAAGTAAATTGGACGGTAATGATTACCTCATAACTGATAATGGATTTGCTGAAAGGTTTTTGCTATCATGGATAGAGTTAAAAACATTTTTGGATTTAAGGAATATATCCAATAAATGTTGGAATGAGGAAACATTCATGTTTTTAATAAGTATTTGGGGCACTTACTATGTTTCAAGAGAATTCATGTTGAAGGTTTTCACATGTTTGTTATGTGACAAATAAGATCTACTTTATGATATACTGAGGATTAATGATAAACCATTTTTGAGAAATTTAGTGACCTTATTTATAATTTTTTGGACTTTTATCTTTTAGAAGGGTTATATGGTTAACTATTTATGTAATTATTATTGATAAACATTATATGAGTTTGTAGAGATTAAATTATTATCTCACCACTTGATAATTTATTCATGTTGGGTAACTTTTTCTAAACTTTTTGTTATTTAAAAGATATATGGAATATCTTATCATTATATTTAAGGATATCATGATCTGATAATTCTTTAGGAATTACAAACTCACCTTTATTTCTTAGAATAAGATAATAAGTGGAAATTGATCAAGGGAAAACAAAGGATGAGGTTTTCTGGAAATCATGTAATTATATCTTTAGTAAAATTATTCAACTTTAGGAAAAATGGTCTTGATGTAAAGTTTTCTTCTATTATCACCATTTTTTATGGTATCAATTACCTTTTTCTAGCATCTCTGGGTTATGGATTTGTGATCCTTAACATCATATTATACCTGTTATTTATTACTCTTCATGAGAAATTCATATTTATATTTCTCCTACATTTCCATGTTTTAACTTGCCACCTTTGTTTTATTATTTGGGAGCCTAGTTGTAACACCCCGAGATTTTATGAAAAATATTCTTTTTAATTTCATTAATGTCTTGTGTTGTACGCTACACCAAAAGGAGCTTGCACAACAGGCATCCTTGACTTACCTTTCATTACACGCAATCAGAACCTTCCTTGATAGCGTGTGTAGTACGCAATACCGAGTTTCACTAAACAACGATATGCTATTAAAATATTATTAAAACTAGCCGTTATGAATAGTAATTGTAACAGCCGAAGATTTTATGAAAAATATTCTTTTTAATTTCACTAATGTCTTGTGTTGTATGCTACACCAAAAGGATCTTGCACAACACGCATCCTTGACTTGCCTTGCATTACACGCAATCACGACCTTCCTCGATAGCGTGTGTAATACGCAATACCGAGTTTCACTAAACAACGATATGCTATTAAAATATTATTAAAACTAGCCGTTATGAATAGTAATAACCACTTTTTGAAATTTTGTAAATCTTATTTTTCAAAATGGACTTCATTTTTAGATTCGGAATATCGAAATTAGCTTAGGGTGAAATTTTGGTAATTTTCGGATAACTTTCATATTTTGATGAATAGTGAAAATTACTAAATTTTAGTTAAAAACAACTTTTTCAATCGAAATAATTAATAGTGATAAATTATTAATTTGAGTGGTTTTAAAATATATTTAGAATATATTTTTTCAATTTAATACAATGTTGGTCATTGGATGTAATCTCACATTTAAACCAGACATAAACAAGTGTCAATCTTTTGATAGATACTGTTTCTTAAAAACACGCTATTTGTTTTAACATCGGGATTTAATTATAAAATTAATTAATGTAACTTCTATGTTATGAATTTGGTAAAATATACTTCATTTTTGAATTCGGAATATGAAATATAGTTTAGGATGAAATTTTGGCATTGTTCTGAAAAACATCAATTTTTGATGAATAGTGAAACTACTAAGTGGTAGTTAAAAAAAACTGAATTTTTCATAAAACTTAATTTTACCGCTTTTCTGAATGGAATTTCAAAAATCTGAGAGACACGGTTGATGTCAATAAGTAAAATGTGGTTCAATGAGATGAAAATAATTTTTGGTGAATAGTAACTTTTTACTTTTATTTACCACGGTTAAAAGTAAATAGGGTAATTAAGGGTAAAAATGATATTATTATTACCCTAACACATGTTATAATTCTATTGGACAAGTGTAATTCGACCAAAAACAATCTTAGGAATAAAATATGACCACTTAGGCCCACTTGGATTAGATTAGGACATTTATTATTAATTTATTTAAAGAAGGGTTAAAATAGTTAAAATCTAAGTTTAATAAGTAAAACATTTTTAATATGGGGTTATATATAAGATAAATTCGACTATAAATATTCATTATAAATCTAAAAAGATTTCCTACATAATCGTATTTTATTTTTAATTTTTAGACATCAAATAATTTAATTTATTCATGTCACAAAGATGATGCAGTAATTATCTTATTAATGAAATATTGACATAATTGATGTTATAAACACCAAACTAAATGTAACTTGAGACTTTTTATGAATCACACTAATTTTATAGGTTACTATGATATATTAGTGTTTATTTAATCAACTTGGTTTGAACATATAATTCTTTTATGACTTTCAAAAAAATCATATATCAAATAGTGTCAAAATTGACACAAAATAGTTTTTAAATCAAATATTATATTAGTAATTGTTATTTTATTCCTAAAAATCTAAGGTTCGGCCAAATGACTTAGATAAGGATATATATATTAATAATAAACAATTTGGTGTTCGTTTGGCATGTTATAGTAAGTGTATTAACCATATAATGTAAGAGAACAAAAAGACACGGTAAAAGTTAAATTATTTAACTTAGAGTTAAATCTAATTGATAAGGTTAAAATAATAACCCAAACTTGTCTAAATCATATTTGTTGATAGGATTTAGACCCATACCCACTTTAGCTTCTAAATAATACCCTTTGGAACCATTATAAACCGATTTTGACTTTAATATAAAATAATATTTTGAGATATTCCTAAAGTGCCCCTCTCCTCCCTTATAAAAGGGCACCTCCTCCCCCTCCTCCTCACACCAATTTGAGCACTCAAGCTCGGACAACCCCTGCCAAAATCCCTTATCCACTTCCCTATAATAATCCTAGAGGTCCTTCTCTCCTTCAAATACCAATCTTAGTTCCCTAAGTGGAGGATTCAAAGAGGTGTTCCAAAGAAGAGGTAATATCCATTTCTGATCTTTTCAATTTCTTTCTTCTTCAACTTCTTCTTTTTTAATTGTTTCATGATAAAGTAATAACATAAGTATTTCTTATATACTGATATGTTATTATAAATATTTAACAACTCTAATTAACCTTATATCCATCCTACGGAGAAAGGAAATCACCGCGCGTGCGTACGTACGGAATACCGTCTCCACGCCGTGGTGTAATCTATTTTTGCGTCACCACCTTAATTGGATGGGTATAATGGTGTAATAAGTAACTATACATGATTATTATAAAGTTATATTGATACTGAAATAGTATACATACACTTCAACACAATTCCACGACCATGGGAACGATATCATCGCTCGTGCGTACGTACGGACTACCGTCTCCACGACGCGATGAGATTCATTCTCAATGATTAACCATTCATGAATGATTAAGTATATATAATAAGTACTAATTAAATATATGACATAATAATGATACTGGATTTATGTATATTTATATGTATGTCATCTACTTAATTCCATTCAATTCAATAAGGAAACGAAAACAACGTTCATGCGTACGTACGGACTACCGTCTCCATGAACGGTGTATTTCATTCCATTTATCGATATATTATATATATATATATAAATATTCTGAATATATATTAAATATAAATCATGTTTTACATTCTGGATATAAGTAATCATGATCCAAGTAATCATATTAATAATTACAAGTTAAAAACACGAACGACAAATGAGACGATTTTACCCAAAACGCTACTTTAACATGAATTTACAAAAGAACGGGTAATATGAAGTCATAGGTGGACTATATATGATATAATAAAAATTAATATGATTCTGGAATAACTCAATAACATGATTGAAATCATTATACAGGAGGTTCGGACACTTATAAAGCAAGTCGGACCTAAGGTAAGGGAAATATCACAATCTCATTTTTATCCGAGATTGTTTATACTTTGGTATTTACTGGAGTGTATTTTATCATCCACATCCATGTTTCCTAAATATGTAATATTTACATCATTATACAATAGTTTATATCCAATTTTACCCTTAGGTGACTTTTTAGTAAAAGATATGAAAGGAATCTTTTGTCGTTTTTCGTACGAGATACTTTTTGACTTTTCCGAAAAAAGTACGAGAAGAATGTTTTTTTAACTTATACGGCATGAATGTATTTTTAAAACATTATTTCCAAGAATCTTCCTTTACAAGTTTTCAAGTTTAGTTTTAATCAACTTCTTTTAGTTTATAATTGTATGACATGTTATGAAAGGAAAAGTGTTTTTGAAGATGAAAGGATATTTTCCTCAAGAATGGAGTTCAAGTGTTTTATCAAAATTATTTTCCATCTAAGATAACATAGGGTTCTGTTTCTATCCCTATTATTACATTTATTTGGTTATGTTGTGATGGAATTATTTTTATGAATTCCTTTATCTTATATGAATTGTTTTATGATGTCATGATGTTTAAGAATCCCATTTTTATTACATAGGTTTTGAAATGATGTATGGTTTATGATTTTGTGGCACACATAAGAATGGTATAATTAAGAGATGGGTGGGACCTATATCTCCCTCCAATGCATTAGGTAAAGATTTTATATCTCATGAGATAGACATGGCTGGAACGGTAGGTTATACCGGTTCAGTGAAACAGGAATGAAACGAGGGTGACTCGGTTCAGAAAGGGACTTTGTCCACTAAGATAGTCTTGGAAATGAGTCTTGACTAACAAGAAATGATTCTATATGATTATATGTGTATGCCACATAGTTTCATGTTTTAAGTTATGATTATTGTGATTACATTTCACTGCCATGATTTATCCAATGTTATGAAATTATGCTCTCTTTTGCAGGTTTAGATTTCCAAAAGTTATGTTCTTATGAATATGATGTGATTGAATTTTCTTTTGTTTACCCTTACTGAGCATTTGAGCTCACCCTTTTATGTTTTCTTTTCCCCAGGATATAAAGAAAGGTTTTAGGTAAAAAAAACGGAAGATCTTTATGGGAGATATTGAAGATCTTTCAACACGATTAGAAGATTACGTTCTGATTTTCCAAAGACACTAAACTATTACGATCCTTGTGTGTGTGTTTTTTTTGTTATGTACTAAGTATTCCGCAAAAGTAATGTAATGTTCATGTATGTTAAGCTTCGGGTCTCTAAAGTTGGTATCAGAGGAAAGGTTTAGTCAACCTTTGGAAACTAGGATGTGAGAACTTTAGTGAGATCCCTAGAGATATTTATAAGGTATGTCTAGGGATGTACCTAAGGATAAGTATACATATAGGATACAGTCCTAGAACTACGGTAATGATCATAGAATTTAACCTAAGATGTTAGATATTGAGGATACTCCACCTTTATTATGTTGATTTCCCTATCATGATTTTTGCCTCTCACACTATTCTTTTTGGGTTTTAGACGATGGCTGGAACCCAAAGGAACCGTGTTGATCAATGAAATGGACAATGAAGTGATTGTCCTCCTGAACAAACAAATGTTATGGGAGATAGAGTGCAAAATCTTATTGCTATACTTACACAAGCTATGAATCATTCTGGACTTCCAAATGAGCAGAGAAGGGAACAATATTCTATTGAGTCCTTCATGAGGAAACGTCCACCTTCTTTCTGTGGGTCTTCAGATCCACTTGTTGCTGAACAATGGATCAGTACTACTGAAAAGATATTTTTAGTTCTTCAATGTTCTGAACATGATAAAGTCATCTTAGCAGTATATCGTTTGGAAGGTGAAGCTGATCAATGGTGGAATCTTATCAAGAATACGAGGCAAAGAGATGAAATTGAGTCCATGGAATGGGACGAGTTCAAAAACTTATATTTCAATAAGTAATTCCCTCGTATTCTTCGAACAAAGATGGAGAAGGAGTTTCTTGAACTAAAGCAAAAGGATGATCAATCTGTTGGTATATACGAAGCGAATTTTACAAGACTTGCAAGTTATGCATCTGGCATTATCATCCAACCTGAAAGTAAAGTTGATCGATTTTTCAGTGGCTTAAAACCAAGTCTTCGAAGGGAATTAGATATAAGAGACTTCAGTAGCTATGAAGAAATTGTGCGTTGTGCTATCAAGGTAGAAATGGAAGTTGGTGTTACATATCCATCTCATGGTTTTGACAAGAAACGAAAGATGGAGTTCAAGGAGAAATCTCAGAATAATGGTGAAAATAAGATGAATGTTTCCTTATGCTCAAAGTGTGGAAAGAAGAATGGTGGAGATTGTCTTAAAGAGACTAGAAAATGTTTTAAGTGTGGAAAAGAATGTCATCGAGCAGCTGAGTGTCGAAGTAATGGAAAAAGGGATTCTAATGATGTCAATAAAGAAAACCCTGCAGAGAACGCACCACCAACACTTCAATGCTTCAAGTGAAAGGAAATAGGGTATTATGCTAATAAATGCCCTAATCCAAGGGTTAGTGATGATCAACATGAGCAACCACTGAAGGTAAAGGACAAAGGGAAGTCACATGTGATCACTATTGGCGATGTTGAATATGACAACGATGTGGTGTAATGATTAAGTGTTTATGTAATGGGATTCCAAAATAATGTGGTATCATAAAGTATTGGAATATTTATGTGTTGGTCTAATTTGGTATTCAAAGTGATTGAGATATTTTTTGGAAATAAGATGATATGCACATAATGAAGGGAAACGAGAAAATGAAATGTTTAACAGTATTCATGAGCTCATGATTGATATAAGGACTAAGTGATATCATGGTTTGAGTATATTAAATTTTGAGGATTTTGATATGTGGAAAGTGTTAACTTTTAACTGCATTCATGTTTTCACTAAGTTTCAATGGGTATTCAAGAGAATACATGATTAAGGACTTTGAATGTTTGGAATGTGACCAAAAAAACATATCTTATGCTATATGGGGATCAACGATGGTATTAAATCTCTGGTAATCGTTTTCACTATGTTATGAGAGTGGACTGCAGTATTATGGATAAGCCTAAAGATTTGAATGGATTATGTTGGACATAAGTTAGTATTATTTAAGGATAGAAGTTTTTTCGATATTATTGATGGGATGTTATAGTAATATAGTTTTAGAAAAAGGACAACCTGCAGGATGGGCGATAGCCCATCGCGTCGGACAAGGCTGTGGGAATCGAACCCACAACCGAAGTGCGACTGGCCTTTATCGCCTACCACTGACCTACAGGAAGTCCCTGTTTAGTAGAAACTAGTTTTATTATATTAAGAAGTATGATATATGAAGTATAAGTCCATTTTAGGAACCATATATGATTAATAACTTTTGCTAATATTTTGTTTGAGACAGATGGAATGACCCGTCATTCTATCACATGATCTGCTAACACTTCACGAATAACAAATTCAACTTCATTTATTTAAGAGATGAAGTGGAAATTGTTTAAGGCACGAACAACAGTGAGATTGTACCAAAATAAAGCAAGTATTTATTCTAATTCAAATTCTTAGGGAAACGATCTTGAAAACCAAAAATGTTGTCCTAGTGATCTTATATCTGATGAATCAGATGGTATCTTAGATCGTCACAAATTTATGGCTTTTTGATTGCTGGCTTTTCCATAGCCATGTTCTCTACCACTCCCCATCAGAACATGATGGTTAGATTTCCCTTCCATGTCCATATTTTCACCTATGTGGAAACCGAGTGATTAGTTTATTTGGGTAACCATTAAGTTTCATACTTTTGTTTTTAAATTTTGGTTTTGGTATTCCTTTTTACGATGTTTGTTTCTATTAAAGAAGCTTTCGAATAGTAAACCATTTATAACCCTGACGAATTTCGAGGGCGAAATTCATTTTAAGGGGGGTAGAATGTAACAGCCCAAGATTTTATGAAAAATATTCTTTTTAATTTCACTAATGTCTTGTGTTGTACGCTACACCAAAAGGATCTTGCACAACACGCATCCTTGACTTGCCTTTCATTACACGCAATCACGACCTTCCTCGATAGCGTGTGTAATACGCAATATCGAGTTTCACTAAACAACGATATGCTATTAAAATATTATTAAAACTAGCCGTTATGAATAGTAATAACCACTTTTTGAAATTTTTTAAATCTTATTTTTCAAAATGGACTTCATTTTTGGATTCGGAATATCGAAATTAGCTTAGGGTGAAATTTTGGTAATTTTCGGATAACTTTCATATTTTGATGAATAGTGAAAATTACTAAATTTTAGTTTAAAACATCTTTTTCAATCGAAATAATTAATAGTGAAAAATTATTAATTTGAGTGGTTTTAAAATATATTTAGAATATATTTTTACAATTTAATACAATGTTGGTCATTGGATGTAATCTCACATTTAAACCAGACATAAACAAGTGTCAATCTTTTGATAGATATTATTTCTTAAAAACACGCTATTTGTTTTAACAGCGGGATTTAATTATAAAATTAATTAATGCAACTTATATGTTATGATTTTGGTAAAATAGACTTCATTTTTGAATTCGGAATATGAAATATAGTTTAGGATGAAATTTTGACATTGTTCTGAAAAACATCAATTTTTGATGAATAGTGAAACTACTAAGTGGTAGTTAAAAAAAACTGAATTTTTCATAAAACTTAATTTTACCGCTTCTGTGATTGAAATTTCAAAAATCCTAGAGACACGGTTGATGTCAGTAAGTAAAATGTGGTTCAATGAGATGAAAATAATTTTTGGTGAATAGTAACTTTTTACTTTTATTTACCATGGTTAAATGTAAATAGGGTAATTAAGGGTAAAAATGATATTATTATTACCCTAACACATGTTATAATTCTATTGGACAAGTTTAATTCGACCAAAAACAATCTTAGGAATAAAATATGACCACTTAGACCCACTTGGATTAGATTAGGACATTTATTATTAATTTATTTAAAGAAGGGTTAAAATAGTTAAAATCTAAGTTTAATAAGTAAAACATTTTTAATATGGGGTTATACATAAGATAAATTAGACTATAAATATTAATTAGGAAGATAAAAAGATTTAATACATAATGGTATTTTATTTTTAATTTTTAGACATCAAATAATTTAATTTATTCATGTCACAAAGATGATGCAGTAATTATCTTATTAATGAAATATTGACATAATTGATGTTATAAACACTAAACTAAATGTAATTTGAGACTTTTTATGAATCCCACAAATTTTATAGGTTACTATGATATATTAGTGGTGATTTAATAAACTTGTCTTGAACATATAATTCTGTTATGACTTTCACAAAAATTATATATCAAATAGTGTCAAAATTGACACAAAATAGTTTTTAAATCAAATATTATATTAGTAATTGTTATTTTATTCCTAAAAATATATGGTTAGGCAAAATGACTTATATAAGGATATATATATTAATAATATACAATTTGGGGTTCGTTTGGCATGTTATAGTAAGTGTATTAACTATATAGTGTAAGAAAACAAAAAGACACGGTAAAAGTTAAATTATTTAACTTAGAGTTAAATCTAATTGATAAGGTTAAAATAATAACCGAAACTTGTCTAAATCCTATTGGTTGATAGGATTTAGACCCATACCCACTTTATCTTAGAAATAAGACCCTTTGGAACCATTATAAACCGATTTTGACTTTAATATAAAATAATATTTTGAGATATTCCTAAAGTGCCCCTCTCCTCCCTTATAAAAGGGCACCCCCTCCCCTTCCTCCTCACACTAATTTGAGCACTCAAGCTCGGCCAACCCCTGCCAAAATCCCTTCTCCACTTCCCTATAATAATCTTAGAGGTCCTTCTCTCCTTCAAAGACCAATCTTAGTTCCCTAAGTGGAGGATTCAAAGAGGTGTTCCAAAGAAGAGGTAATATCCATTACCAATCTTTTCAATTTCTTTCTTCTTCAACTTCTTCTTCTTTAGTTGTTTCATGATAATGTAATAACATCAGTATTTATTATATACTGATATGTTATTATAAATATAAAACAACTCTAATTAACCTTCTATCCATCCTACGGAGAAAGGAAATCACCGCGCGTGCGTACGTACGGAATACCGTCTCCACACCGTGGTGTAATCTACTTTCCGTCACCACCTTAATTGGATGGGTATACTGGTGTAATAAGTAACTATACATGATTATTATAAAGTGATATTGATACTGAAATAGTATACATACACTTCAACACAATTCCACGACCATGGGAACGATATCATCGCTCGTGCGTACGTACGGACTACCGTCTCCACGACACGATGAGATTCATTCTCAATGATTAACCATTAATGAATGATTATAAAGTATATATAATAAGTACCAATGAAATATATGACATAATAATGATACTTTATTTATGTATATTTATATGTATGTCATCTACTTAATTCCATTCAATTCAATAAGGAAACGAAAACAGCGTTCATGCGTACGTACGGACTACCGTCTCCATGAACGGTGTATTTCATTCCATTTATCGATATATTATATATATATATAAATATTATGAATATATATTATATATAAATCATGTTTTACATTCTGGATATAAGTAATCATGATCCAAGTAATCATATTAATAATTACAAGTTAAAAACACGAACGACAAATGAGACGATTTTACCCAAAACGCTACTTTAACATGAATTTACAAAAGAACGGGTAATATAAAGTCATAAGTGGACTATATATGATATAATAACAATGAATATGATTCTTGAATAAGTCAATAACATGATTTAAATCATTATACAGGAGGTTCGGACACTTATAAAGCAAGTCAGACCTAAGGTAAGGGAAATATCACAATTTCATTTTTATCCGAGATTGTTTATACTTTGGTATTTACTAGGGTGTATTTTATCATCCACATCCATGTTTCCTAAATATTTAATATTTACATCATTATACAATAGTTTATATCCAATTTTACCCTTAGGTTACTTTTTAGTAAAATATATGAAAGGAATCTTTTGTCGTTTTTCGTACGAGATACTTTTTGACTTTTCTGAAAAAAGTACGAGAAGAATGTTTTTTTTAACTTATACGGTATGAATGGATTTTTAAAACATTATTTCCAAGAATCTTACTTTACAAGTTTTCAAGTTTATTTTTAATAAACATCTTTTAGTTTGTAATTGTATGACATGTTAAGAAAGGAAAAGTGTTTTTGAAGTTGAAAGGATATTTTCCTCAAGAATGGAGTTCAAGTGTTTTATCAAAATTATTTTCCATCTAAGATAACATAGGTTTCTGTTTCTATCCCTATTATTAAATTGATTTGGTTATGTTATGATGGAATTATTTTTATGAATTCCTTTATCTTATATGAATTGCTTTATGATGTCATGATGTTTAAGAATCCCATTTTTATTACATGGGTTATGAAATGATGTATGGTTTATGATTTTGTGGAACACATAAGAATGGTATCATTAAGAGATGGGTGGGACCTATATCTCCCTCCAATGCATTGGGTAATGATTTTATATCTCATGAGATAGACATGGCTGGAACGGTAGGTTATACCGGTTCAGTGAAACAGGACTGAAACGAGGGTGACTCGGTTCAGAAAGGGACTTTTTCCACTAAGATAGTCTTGTCAATGAGTATTGACTAACAAGAAATGATTCTCTATGATTATGTGTGTATTCCAAAAAGTTTCATGTTTTAAGTTATGATTATTGTGATTACATTTCACTACCATGATTAATCCCATGTTATGACATTATGCTCTCTTTTGCAGGTTTAGATTTCCAAAAGTTATGTTCTTATGAATATGATGTGATTGAATTTTCTTTTGTTTACCCTTACTGAGCATTTGAGCTCACCCTTTTATGTTTTCTTTTCCCCAGGATATAAAGAAAGGTTTTAGTTAAAAAAACGGAAGATCTTTATGAGAGATATTGAAGATCTTTCAACACGATTAGAAGATTACGTTCTGAGTTTCGAAAGACACTAAACTATTACGATCCTTGTGTGTGTGTGTTTTTTTGTTATGTACTAAGTATTCCGCAAAAGTAATGTAATGTTCATGTACCTTAAGCTTCGGGTCTCTACAGTTGGTATCAGAGGAAAGGTTTAGTCAACCTTTGGAAACTAGGATGCGAGAACTTTAGTGAGATCCCTAGAGATATTTATAAGGTATGTCTAGGGATGTACCTAAGGATAAGTATTCGTATAGGATACAGTCCTAGAACTACGGTAACGATCATAGAATTTAACCTAAGATGTTATATATTGAGGATACTCCACCTTTATTACGTTGTTTTCCCTAGCATGATTTTTGCCTCTCACACCATTCTTTTTGGGTTTTAGACGATGGCTGGAACCCGAAGGAACCGTGTTGATCAATGAAATGGACAATGAAATGATTGTCCTTCTGAACAAACAAATGTTATGGGAGATGGAGTGCAAAATCTTATTGCTATACTTACACAAGCTATGAATCATTCTGGACTTCCAAATGAGCAGAGAAGGGAACAATATTCTATTGAGTCCTTCATGAGGCAACGTCCACCTTCTTTCTGTGGATCTTCTGATCCACTTGTTGCTGAACAATGGATCAGTACTACTGAAAAGATATTTTCAGTTCTTCAATGTTCTGAACATGATAAAGTCATCTTAGCAGTATATCGTTTGGAAGGTGATGCTGATCAATGGTGGAATCTTATCAAGAATACGAGGCAAAGAGATGAAATTGAGTCCATGGAATGAGACGAGTTCAAAAACTTATTTTTCAATAAGTACTTCCCTCGTATTCTTCAAACAAAGATGGAGAAGGAGTTTCTTGAACTAAAGAAAAAGGATGATCAATCTGTTGGTATATACGAAGCGAATTTTACAAGACTTGAAAGTTATGCATCTGGCATTATCATCCAAACCGAAAGTAAAGTTGATCGATTTTTCAGTGGCTTAAAACCAAGTCTTCGAAGGGCATTAGCTATAAGGGACTTCAGTAGCTATGAAGAAATTGTGCGTTGTGCTATCAAGGTAGAAATGGAAGTTGGTGTTACATATCCATCTCATGGTTTTGACAAGAAACGAAAGATGGAGTTCAAGGAGAAATCTCAGAATAATGGTGAAAAGAAGATGAATGTTTCTTTATGCTCAAAGTGTGGAAAGAAGCATGGTGGAGATTGTATTAAAGGGACTAGAAAATGTTTTAAGTGTGGAAAAGAAGGTCATCGAGCAGCTGAGTGTCGAAGTAATGGAAAAAGGGATTCTAATGATGTCAATAAAGAAAACACTGCAGAGAACGCACCACCAACACTTCAATGCTTCAAGTGCAAGGAAATGGGGTATTATGCTAATAAATGCCCTAATCCAAGGGTTAGTGATGATCAACATGAGCAACCACTGAAGGCAAAGGACAAAGGGAAGTCACATGCGATCACTATTGGCAATGTTGAATATGACAACGATGTGGTGGAATGATTAAGTGTTTATGTAATGGGATTCCAAAATAATGTGGTATCATAAAGTATTGGAATATTTATGTGTTGGTCTAATTTGGTATTCAAAGTGATTGAGATATTTTTTGGAAATAAGATGATATGCGCATAATGAAGGGAAATGAGAAAATGAAATGTTTAACAGTATTCATGAGCTCATTATTGATATAAGGACTAAGTGATATCATGGTTTGAGTATATTGAATTTTGAGGATTTTGATATGTGGAAAGTGTTAACTTTTATCTGCATTCATGTTTTCACTAAGTTTCAATGGGTATTCAAGAGAATACATGATTAAGGACTTTGAATGTTTGGAATGTGACAAAAAAAACATATCTTATGTTATATGGGGATCAACGATGGTATTAAATCTCTGGTAATCGTTTTCACTATGTTATGAGAGTGGACTGCAGTATTATGTATAAGCCTAAAGATTGGAATGGATTATGTTGTACATAAGTTAGTATTGTTTAAGGGTAGAAGTGTTTTCGATATTATTGATGGTATGTTATAGTAATATAGTTTTAGAAAAAGGACAACCTGCAGGACGGGCGGCAGCCCATCGCGTCGGACAAGGCTGTGGGAATCCAACCCACAACCGAAGTGCGACTGGCCTTTATCGCCTACCACTGACCTACAGGAAGTCCCTGTTTAGTAGAAACTAGTTTTATTGTATTAAGAAGTATGATATATGAAGTATAAGTCCTTTTAGGAACCATATATGATTAATAAATTTTGCTAACATTTTGTTTGAGACAGATGGAATGACCCGTCATTCTATCACACGATCTGCTAACACTTCACGAATAACAAATTCGACTTCATTTATTTAAGAGACGAAGTGGAAATTGTTCAAGGAATGAACAACAGTGAGATTGTACCAAAATAAAGTATGTATTTATTCTAATTCAAATTCTTAGGGAAACGATCTTGAAAACCAAAAATGTTGTCCTAGTGATCTTATATCTGATGAATCAGATGGTACCTTAGATCGTCACAAATTTATGGCTTTGTGATTGCTGGCTTTTCCATAGCCATGTTCTCTACCACTCCCCATCAGAACATGATGGTTAGATTTCCCTTCCATGTCCATATTTTCACCTATGTGGAAACCCAATGATCAGTTTATTTGGGTAACCGTTAAGTTTCATACTTTTGTTTTTAAATTTTGGTTTTGGTATTCCTTTTTACGATGTGGGTTTCTATTAAAGAAACTTTCGAATAGTAAACCATTTATAACCCCGAAGAATTTCGATGGCGAAATTCATTTTAAGGGGGGTAGAATGTAACAGCCCAAGATTTTATGAAAAATATTCTTTTTAATTTCACAAATGTCTTGTGTTGTACGCTACACCAAAAGGAGCTTGAACAACACGCATCCTTGACTTGCCTTGCATTACACACAATCGCGACCTTCCTCGATAACGTGTGTAATACGCAATACCGAGTATACTAAACAACGATATGCTATTAAAATATTATTAAAACTAGTCGTTATGAATAGTAATAACAACTTTTTGAAATTTTGTAAATCTTATTTTTCAAAATGGACTTCATTTTTGGATTCGAAATATCGAAATTAGCTTAGGGTGAAATTTTGGTAATTTTCGGATAACTTTCATATTTTGATGAATAGTGAAAATTACTAAATTTTAGTTAAAAACAACTTTTTCAATTGAAATAATTAATAGTGATAAATTATTAATTTTAGTGGTTTTAAAATATATTAGAATATATTTTTACAATTTAATACAATTTTGGTCATTGGATGTAATCTCACATTTAAAACAGACATAAACAAGTGTCAATCTTTTGATAGATATTGTTTCTTAAAAACACGCTATTTGTTTTAACAGCGGGCTTTAATTATAAAATTAATTAATGCAACTTATATGTTATAAATTTGGTAAAATAGACTTCATTTTTGAATTCGGAATATGAAATATAGTTTAGGATGAAATTTTGGCATTGTTCTGAAAAACATCAATTTTTGATGAATAGTGAAACTACTAACTGGTAGTTAAAAAAAACTGAATTTTTCATAAAACATAATTTTACCGCTTTTGTGAATGGAATTTCAAAAATCCGAGAGACACGGTTGATGTCAGTAAGTAAAATGTGGTTCAATGAGATGAAAATAATTTTTGGTGAATAGTAACTTTTTACTTTTATTTACCACGGTTAAAAGTAAATAGGGCAATTAAGGGTAAAAATGATATTATTATTACCCTAACACATGTTATAATTCTATTGGACAAGTGTAATTCGACCAAAAACAATCTTAGGAATAAAATATGACCACTTAGGCCCACTTGGATTAGATTAGGACATTTATTATTAATTTATTTAAAGAAGGGTTAAAATAGTTAAAATCTAAGTTTAATAAGTAAAACATTTTTAATATGGGGTTATACATAAGATAAATTCGACTATAAATATTCATTAGAAATATAAAAAGATTTCCTACATAGTGGTATTTTATTTTTAATTTTTAGACATCAAATAATTTAATTTATTGATGTCACAAAGATGATGCATTAATTATCTTATTAATGAAATATTGACATAATTGATGTTATAAACACCAAAATAAATGTAATTTGAGACTTTTTATGAATCCCACTAATTTTCTAGGTTTCTATGATATATTAGTGGTGATTTAATCAACTTTTTTTGAACATATAATTCTGTTATGACTTTCAAAAAAATCATATATCAAATAGTGTCAAAATTGACACAAAATAGTTTTTAAATCAAATATTATATTAGTAATTGTTATTTTATTCCTAAAAATATAAGGTTTGGCCAAATGACTTAGATAATGATATATATATTAATAATAAACAATTTGGGGTTCGTTTGGCATGTTATAGTAAGTGTATTAACAATATAGTGTAAGAAAACAAAAAGACACGGTAAAAGTTAAATTATTTAACTTAGAGTTAAATCTAATTGATAAGGTTAAAATAATAACCGAAACTTGTCTAAATCCTATTGGTTGATAGGATTTAGACCCATCCCCACTTTAGCTTCGAAATAAGACCATTTGGAACCATTATAAACCGATTTTGACTTTAATATAAAATAATATTTTGAGATATTCCTAAAGTGCCCCTCTCCTCCCTTATAAAAGGGCACCACCTCCCCCTCCTCCTCACACCAATTTGAGCACTCAAGCTCGTCCAACCCCTGCAAAAATCCCTTATACACTTCCCTAGAATAATCCTAGAGGTCCTTCTCTCCTTCAAAGACCAATCTTAGTTCCCTAAGTGGAGGATTCAAAGAGGTGTTCCAAAGAAGATGTAATATCCACTACCGATCTTTTCAATTTCTTTCTTCTTCAACTTCTTCTTCTTTAGTTGTTTCATGATAAAGTAATAACATCAGTATTTATTATATACTGATATGTTATTATAAATATGAAACAACTCTAATTAACCTTGTATCCATCCTACGGAGAAAGGAAATCACCGCGCGTGCGTACGTACGGAATACCGTCTCCACACCGTGGTGTAATCTATTCTCCGTCACCACCTTAATTGGATGGGTATAATGGTGTAATAAGTAACTATACCTGATTATTATAAAGTGATATTGATACTGAAATAGTATACATACACTTCAACACAATTCCACGACCATGGGAACGATATCATCGCTCTTGCGTACGTACGGACTACCGTCTCCACGACGCGATGAGATTCATTCTCAATGATTAACCATTCATGAATGATTATAAAGTATATATAATAAGTACTAATGAAATATATGACATAATAATGATACTGGATTTATGTATATTTATATGTATGTCATCTACTTAATTCCATTCAATTCAATAAGGAAACGAAAACAACGTTCATGCGTACGTACGGACTACCGTCTCCATGAACGGTGTATTTCATTCCATTTATAGATATATTATATATATATATAAATATTCTGAATATATATTATATATAAATCATGTTTTACATTCTGGATATAAGTAATCATGATCCAAGTAATCATATTAATAATTACAAGTTAAAAACACGAACGACAAATGAGACGATTTTACCCAAAACACTACTTTAACATGAATTTACAAAAGAACGGGTAATATAAAGTAAAAAGTGGACTATATATGATATAATAAAAATGAATATGATTCTGGAATAAGTCAATAACATGATTGAAATCATTATACAGGAGGTTCGGACACTTACAAAGCAAGTCGGACCTAAGGTAAGGGAAATATCACAATCTCATTTTTATCCGAGATTGTTTATACTTTGGTATTTATTGGGGTGTATTTTATCATCCACATCCATGTTTACTAAATATGTAATATTTACATCATTATATAATAGTTTATATCCAATTTTACCCTTAGGTTACTTTTTAGTAAAAGATATGAAAGGAATCTTTTGTCGTTTTTCGTACGAGATACTTTTTGACTTTTCCGAAAAAAGTACGAGAAGAATGTTTTTTTTAACTTATACGGTATGAATGGATTTTTAAAAAATTATTTCCAAAAATCTTACTTTAAAAGTTTTCAAGTTTATTTTAAATCAACTTCTTTTAGTTTGTAATTGTATGACATGTTAAGAAAGGAAAAGGGTTTTTGATGTTGAAAGGATATTTTCCTCAAGAATGGAGTTCAAGTGTTTTATCAAAATTATTTTACATCTAAGATAACATAGGGTTCTGTTTCTATCCCTATTATTACATTGATTTGGTTATGTTGTGATGGAATTATTTTTATGAATTCCTTTATCTTATATGAATTGTTTTATGATGTCATGATGTTTAAGAATCCCATTTTTATTACATGGGTTATGAAATGATGTATGGTTTATGATTTTGTGGCACACATAAGAATGGTATCATTAAGAGATGGGTGGGACCTATATCTCCCTCCAATGCATTGGGTAAAGATTTTATATCTCATGAGATAGACATGGCTGGAACGGTAGGTTATACCGGTTCAGTGAAACAGGACTGAAACGAGGGTCACTCGGTTCAGAAAGGGACTTTGTCCACTAAGATAGTCTTGGCAATGAGTCTTGACTAACAAGAAATGATTCTCTATGATTATGTGTGTATTCCACAAAGTTTCATGTTTTATGTTATGATTATTGTGATTATATTTCACTGCCATGATTTATCCCATGTTATGAAATTATGCTCTCTTTTGCAGGTTTAGATTTCCAAAAGTTATGTTCTTATGAATATGACGTGATTGAATTTTCTTTTGTTTACCCTTACTGAGCATTTGAGCTCACCCTTTTATGTTTTCTTTTCCCCAGGATATAAAGAAAGGTTTTAGGTAAAAAAACGGAAGATCCTTATGGGAGATATTGAATATCTTTCAACACGATTAGAAGATTACGTTCTAAGTTTCCAAAGACACTAAACTATTACGATCCTTGTGTGTGTGTTTTTTTATATACTAAGTATTCCGCAAAAGTAATGTAATGTTCATGTACCTTATGCTTCGGGTCTCTACAGTTGGTATCAGAGGAAAGGTTTAGTCAACCTTTGGAAACTAGGATGCAAGAACTTTCGTGAGATCCCTAGAGATATTTATAAGGTATGTCTAGGGATGTACCTAAGGATAAGTATTAGTATAGGATACAGTCCTAGAACTACGGTAACGATCATAGAATTTAACCTAAGATGTTAGATATTGAGGATACTCCACCTTTATTACATTGTTTTCCCTAGCATGATGTTTGCCTCTCACACTATTCTTTTTGGGTTTTAGATGATGGCTGGAACCCGAAGGAACCGTGTTGATCAATGCAATGGACAATGAAATGATTGTCCTCTTGAACAAACAAATGTTATGGGAGATGGAGTGAAAAATCTTATTGCTATACTTATAAAAGCTATGAATCATTCTGGACTTCCAAATGAGCAGAGAAGGGAACAATATTCTATTGAGTCCTTCATGAGGCAACGTCCACCTTCTTTCTGTGGGTCTTCTGATCCACTTGTTGCTGAACAATGGATCAGTACTACTGAAAAGATATTTTCAGTTCTTCAATGTTCTGAACATGATAAAGTCATCTTAGCAGTATATCATTTGGAAGGTGAAGCTGATCAATGGTGAAATCTTATCAAGAAAACGAGGCAAAGAGATGAAATTGAGTCCATGGAATGGGACGAGTTCAAAAACGTATTTTTCAATAAGTACTTCCCTCGTATTCTTCGAACAAAGATGGAGAAGGAGTTTCTTGAACTAAAGCAAAAGGATGATCAATCTGTTGGTATATACGAAGCGAATTTCACAAGACTTGAAAGTTATGCATCTGGCATTATCATCCAAACTGAAAGTAAATTTGATCAATTTTTCAGTGGCTTAAAACCAAGTCTTCGAAGGGAATTAGCTATAAGAGACTTTAGTAGCTATGAAGAAATTGTGTGTTGTGCTATCAAGGTAGAAATGGAAGTTGGTGTTACATATCCATCTCATGGTTTTGATAAGAAACGAAAGATGGAGTTCAAGGAGAAATATCAGAATAATGGTGAAAAGAAGATGAATGTTTCCTTATGCTCAAAGTGTGGAAAGAAGCATGGTGGATATTGTCTTAAAGGGACTAGAAAATGTTTTAAGTGTGTAAAAGAAGGTCATCGAGCAGCTGAGTGTTGAAGTAATGGAAAAAGGGATTCTAATGATGTCAATAAAGAAAACACTGCAGAGAACGCACCACCAACACTTCAATGCTTCAAGTGCAAGGAAATGGGATATTATGCTAATAAATGCCCTAATCCAAGGGTTAGTGATGATCAACATGAGCAACCACTGAAGGCAAAGGACAAAGGGAAGTCACATGCGATCACTATTGGCGATGTTTAATATGACAACGATGTGGTGGAATGATTAAGTGTTTATGTAGTGGGATTCCAAAATAATGTGGTATCATAAATTATTGGAATATTTATGTGTTGGTCTAATTTGGTATTCAAAGTGATTGAGATATTTTTTGGAAATAAGATGAT
The DNA here is from genome assembly GCA_963277665.1 of Viscum album. Taxonomy (NCBI): domain Eukaryota; kingdom Viridiplantae; phylum Streptophyta; class Magnoliopsida; order Santalales; family Viscaceae; genus Viscum; species Viscum album. The sequence goes on along the minus strand of OY728157.1, from coordinate 1,172,446,744 downwards.
ATGCGTGTTGAGTCAATAAGGTTTTCCTTATGACTTTTCCATTCCTTCTTGTTTTTAAAATCACAAACACCTTATCTTTAAGAAAATTGCTTTCTTAAGGAAAATTGCTTTTATAAGGAAAATTGCTTTCTTAAGGAAAATCACCTTTATAAGAAAAATTATCCTTATCATATTTTCATCCATATTTTTCTTAAGTATGAGATTCAGATTCATTTTCTCGGAATCATTAAAACTTTGATATAAAGCATTTTGTTTAGTATTCAGATTCTGGATAAAGAACTATAAGGAAGTTTCATTCTGAATTCCGGATATGAACTCTGACTAAGTTCTATTCCAGATTCAGGATACAAATTCTGAAGAAGAATTCTCATTACGAATTATAATGAAGAAATCCCATTCCGAATTCTCATTACGAATTCCAATGAAGAATTCCCATTACGAATTTTAATGAAGAAATCTCATTCCAAATTCTCATTACGAATTCTGATAAAGAATTCTCATTACGAATTCTGATGACGAATTCTCATTACGAATTCTGATGACGAATTCTCATTATGAATTCTGATGATGAATTCTCATTACGATTTCTGATGATGAATTCCTATTCCGAATTCTCATTCCGAATTCATCTATTAAACAGAATCTGATTGTCATTGTTTTATACACTCTGAATTTATTCACTCCGAATCTTCACTCCGAAGTTTTCATTCCGAACTTTTATGTTAGAGTTTAAAACGATGTCGTACATTCTGCTACACTTGTTTTGTTATAAAACGATGTCGTCTGTTTTGTTATAAACTAACCGTTGTCTAAGTGACACATGTACATGTCCCTCCAATCTTTAAGGAAAATATGACCGTTGGAGAAGGAGCCGACCTTACCTATAAATAGGAGCTCATTTGAAAGAGCTCGTTGCTGTTGAAAAAAAATGACTGAATTTTGTGCCTACTTGCTGTTGAAGTGAATTATAGAGAGAGAGGATCTTATTAACTCTCAAATCTTCGTGCAACTCCGAATGTTGGTGATTACATTCGAGGGCTTCCGGGGATAGGAAGACAGAGGTGCCGACTACCTTAAAGATCGAGGGCTTCCTTGCTGAGGAAGACAGAGGTTGCCAACTACCTTGAAGTTGAGGGCTTGTGGGGATAGCAAGACAGAGACACCGATCTTCGTATCGAGGGCTTACCCTGGTGTGGGTAAGACAGACTTGCTTGAAAGTATAAATCAAGGGACCTTTATCCAAGGTTGTTGGATACCCTTCTCTTTGGGTTAAAAGACTTATATCTTGTTACTAGTAGTTTTACTACTTGTTTTTATTCCGCTGAAATTTGTATCTTAAGGAAAGTATAACTTTCTTATACTTCCTTACTTACTCTGATTCATTTATATTCTATACGCTTTAAGGTAGAATCTCATATTGTAACTTTTGTTAAGTTTCAAATTCCGGAACCATATTTCCGGAACCTAATTTTGGAATCTCTTTCCAAGTTTAGTTCGGTGTTAGAGGTGTTGTGAATTTACTTAGTTTAACTCTGTTAAACTTAGCCCTTTCCTTTTCTTAAGGAAACTTTAGTTATTCATAACTAACTTTAAAGGTTCCAAACGAATTTTTAAAGTTTACAATTCACCCCCCCTCTTGTATATTGAGCATCTCATATTACATTTCGATCCTACAATTGGTATCAGAGGTTGGAAACCTCTTACTCTATACCATTCTTACAATTGGTATCAGAGGCGGTTACTGAAATACTTATACTCACGAATAAGTTTTTCTTGCTCACTTTATCCTTCCGAACTTTTTCATTCCGATTTATCCATTCCGAACTTTTCTCATTCCAAACTTTGTGATTACGATTCTGAGCTACTAACAAGTTTGTGTGCAAAGTTATTTCTAGTATGGCAGGAATTAATGTTGGATCTATTGACAATCTGAATCCTACAAGACCACCTATATTTGATGGTAATGATTATGAATACTGGAGAGATCGTATGGAGACATTTGTTATCAATACTGAAGTAGACAACTTTGTCATGCTTACTGGTGATTATAAAATTCCTGACAAGGAAGTCAGATCTTTTACTAACCAGGAAAAGCAAGAATATCAACTCAACTATAAGGTACGCAACACTTTATTATGTTCAATAACCAGAAATATATATTGCAAAATTTCTTCTTGTGAAGCAGCTAATTGTATATGGAAGAAGTTAGAAGTTACACACTTTGGGACTTCTAAAGTGATTGAGACTAGAAGAGATATGCTTAGAGCTGAATATCATGGCTTCAATTTTCCTTATGGAGAACCTATCTGTAAAGTTCAACAAAGATTTATGACTATTGTCAACAGTCTGCAGTCAATGGGAGAGAAAGGTTTAGATGATGAAGCTCTTGTGGACAAGATAATTGATATTATGCGCAATGAGTGGGAATCCAAGAGAACAGCTATAGATGAGAACATGAAGGTTACTCAAATTACTCTTGATGAATTATTTGGAACTCTTCTACAACATGAAACAAGAATGAAGAGAGATGCTGACAACATCAAGAAAAATAATGGAAATGGTACTGTTGCTTTTACTACAACTTCAAATCAGATAAAAGCTAAGAATCCTGAGAGAGTAACCAGATCCAAGTCTAAGAAAGTCATTTTCCAATCCGAATCTAGTGAGAGTGAAGTCTCAGAAAATGAATTAGCCAATCTTGCTCGAAGGATGAACAAGATAGCTGGACAAAGAAATTTTCAATCCAAGTATAAGAAAAAGGATAGGAAGGATAAGAAAGATGGAGAAGTTACTTTTTATGAATGTAAAAGAGCTGGACATATTAGACCAGATTTCCCTATGCTCAGAAAGAAAGAAAGAAAAGAAAGGCATTCAGACAGGAACACGAAGAAGTATTATAAAGCTAAAACTAAGAAAGTTCTGAAAGCTAATGACACCTGGAGTGCCAGTGGTGGTGACTCTTCAGATGAATCTTCTGATTATAAATCTTCAGGACAGAAGAATCTTGGTCTTATAGCCAAATTGCCTATTGATAATCATTGTTTTATGGCTAAGGTACGAAATGCTGAATCATTGACTAATGTTTCTTTAAATCCTAATGATAGTAAGTATTATAACTCTTCTGATGAAGAATCATCTTCTGATGAGGAAAATACTTTACCTACTTATGAAGAAGTCTCTAGGTTTGCTGAACTTCTTGAGATTGAGAATTCCAAACTCAATAAGAAACTTGACAAGGCAAATTCTAGGAATTCTATTCTTACAAAAGAGATATCAGATCTTTCTAAAGATCTTGATAAAAAAATGCTGATTTTGAAAATATTTCAAAAAATCTTGAGGAAGTAAGTTCTGAGAAGAATAAACTTTCTAAAGAGTTAGAAAAAGTAATTTCTAATAAAAATGTTTTTGAGCCTAACTCTAGTTCAAAAACTAATGATTTTGAGGATAAAAACTTGGTTGTAAAACTCAAGTCCGAAATTTTTTCCTTAAAGAAGTGTTTATCAAACTTTACCCTTCGTAAGGAAAATTTTGATAAGATGTATTCCTAAATACGACCTTTAAGAAATAAATCCGGATTTGGTTATACCCATGAAAAACCAGTTTTCAGTAACAATTATTTTGTTCCTCAAAGTGACCCATTTTGTACTAAGTGTCAATGTGGTGGTCACTGGGAAAAAAATTGTTCCTTAAACAAAACCAAATCTCTAGGATTTCACAAAGCTTACTTTTCTAAGAAGATATGGGTTCCTAAAATTTTATTTTCTGGAAATCTCGGATCCAAACAAGTTTGGATTCCGAAAGTCTAATTTTCTTCTTGATTTCAGGAAAATAAAGAAAGTACCAGCAACAATACATGGTACATGGATAGTGGATGTTCCCGGCACATGACTGGTAACAAAAGATTTTTTGAAAATATTATCAAAACGAAAGGAGGAAAGGTACCTTTCGGAGACAATGCTAAGAGAGAGATTGTTGGTATTGGTAATATTGTTCTTTTAGGTAAAACCTTGATTTCAAATGTTCTTTTTGTTAAAGGTCTTAAGCACAACCTCATTAGCATAAGTCAGTTATGTGATGAAGGTTACCTTGTGAATTTTAGGAATGATATGTGTTTAGTTCACAATTCCAAGGAAGAATTTATTCTCTCAGCCAATAGGCAAGAGAATGTTTACACTTTGAATCTAGAAGACCTCAGAAGCCAAGATTTACCTTGCCTAAGTGAAATGGAAGATCATTCTTGGTTATGGCATAGAAGACTAGGACACTGTAACCTTAGAAACCTATGTAAACTCTCTAAGAAGAAACTTGTTAAGGATTTATCGGAGCTTAGATTTGATTCTTCTAAAGTTTGTGATCCTTGTCAATATGGCAAGCAACATAAATCTAGTTTTAAGTCAATCGGTGAAATCTCAACAACCGATGCATTACAGTTAGTGCACATGGATCTTTTTGGTCCAACACAAACTGGAAGTATTGGAGGCAAATATTATGTGTTTATTCTAGTTGATGATTACACTAGATTTACTTGGGTCTATTTTCTAGCAAAGAAATCTGAAGCTTTTTCTTATTTCAAAAGTTTTAGAGCTCAAGTTAAAAATGAGAAAAACCTTCCATTAAAAACTATTCATAGTGATCATGGAGGAGAATTTCAAAATTCTGATTTTGAAACTTTTTGTAGTAAGAAAGGTATTACTCACAATTTTTCAGCACCTAGAACTCCTCAACAGAATGGTGTTTTTGAAAGAAGAAATAGAATTCTTTAAGAAATAACAAGAACCATGTTGAGTGAATATTCTATTGCTATACATTTCTGGGCTGAAGCTGTAAGTACTGCTTGTTATACTATAAATCATGTTTTGATTAGACCTTTTCTTAATAAAACTCCTTATGAGTTATGGAATGGTAGAAAACCAAGACTTTCCTACTTCAAGGTTTTTGGTTGCAAAGTATTCATTTTGAATACTAAAGATAACTTACATAAATTCGCACCAAAATCAGATGAAGAGATTTTCTTAGGTTATTCCACAACCTCTAAGGCTTATAGAGTTTTTAATAAAAATACTTGTACTATTGAGGAAACAGTGCATGTGAAATTTGATGAGTCAGATCCTTTTGTTTTTAAACCATCTCAACTTACATCTTCGGATGTGTTTTCAAAAACTGATTGTCAACCTTTGATAGAAGAACCTTCTGATAAGGAAATTGTTCTAGAAGATACTTCTGAGACATTTACCCCAGAAGACTTTCTACCCTATGTTGATGAACAGGTTTTACAAAACCCAAATCATGTGTTTCTTATGAATCATCCTAGTGATAGTATCATTGGTGATGTAAACCAACCGGTAAGGACTAGAAGTTCCTTAAGAAATGAAGTAGAACATCTAGCATTTCTTTCCCAATTAGAACCTAAAAGCACAGATGAAGCTTTAGGTGATGATGATTGGATCAAAGCAATGCAAGATGAACTAAATGAATTCGAAAGGAATCAAGTCTAGACCTTGGTTGAAAGACCTAAGGAAACTTCTGTTATTGGAGTAAAATGGGTTTTCGGAAATAAATGTGATGAAAATGGAGTCATTGTTAGAAATAAAGCTAGACTTGTTGCTAAAGGCTATAATCAGCAAGAAGCAATAGACTATGAAGAAACCTATGCTCCAGTAGCTAGACTTGAATCTATCCATATTCTACTTTCCTTTGCAACATTCTTTAATTTCAAACTTTTCCAAATGGATGTTAAATGTGCTTTTCTTAACGGTTATGTTCAAGAGGAAGTTTTTGTTGAACAACCTCCTGGCTTTGAAGATACAAAACATCCAGATCATGTTTTTAGACTTACCAAAGCTTTGTATGGTCTTAAACAATCCCCACGAGCATGGTATGATAGACTTACTGGATTTTTGCTTCAAAATAACTATGTTAAGGGAAATGCAGATCCAACCCTTTTTATAAAGAAAGATAAGAAAAATGTTTTAATTGTTCAAATTTATGTTGATGACATTATATTTGGTTCAACTCAGCAATCTTTGACTGACTCTTTTTTAAGTCTAATGAAACTTGAGTTTGAAATGAGTATGATGGGTGAGTTAACATTTTTCCTTGGTTTTCAAATTTCTCAAAAACCAGAAGGAACCTACATATCTCAACATAAGTATATTAAAGATCTTCTTAAAAAATATGGTTATGACAACACTAAGAGTATAAGTACTCCCATTGGTACCTCAAACTCTTTAGATCTTGATGAAGCTGGGAAACCAGTAGATCAAACATCTTTTAGAGGTATGATAGGAAGTCTACTTTACTTAACAGCTAGTCGACCAGACCTAATGTTTTCAGTATGCTTATGTGCAAGATATCAATCCAATCCTAAGGAATCTCACTTAAATGCAGTAAAAAGAATTTTTCGCTACCTTAAGGGAACCATGGATCTAGGATTATTTTATACTTCTGGAAATGATTTTGTTCTAAAAACCTTTTCTGATGCTGACTTTGGTGGATGTAGAATGGATAGAAAAAGTACATCCGGAACTTGTCATTTCTTAGGAGATTCATTAGTTTCTTGGTCCTGCAAGAAGCAACATTCAGTTGCACTCTCCACTGCTGAAGCTGAATATGTAGCAACTGGAAGTTGTTGTGCACAAGTGTTGTGGATGCAACACACACTCATAGACTATGGCTTGAGTTTTACCAAAACTCAAATTTTGTGTGATAACACAAGTGCCATTGTCCTAAGTAAAAACCCTGCACATCACTCCCGTGCAAAACACATAGATATTAGGCATCAATTTCTTAGGGATCACACACTTAAAGGAGATATTATTCTTCAGTTTATCGGAACGCAAGATTAACTTGCTGATATATTCACAAAGTCTTTGCCTTCTGATAGATTTGAATATATTAAACATAAGTTAGGAATGATAACCATAAGGTAATCTTCCTTAATTAACTTTCTGTTGGAAAAAAACTCCTTACAGTAATAAACTCCTTTTCATAGGGGGAGTACATTTGATTGTTTATATTTAAAAAAAATTTCAAAATTTTATTTTCAAACTTTTCGGAACAAAGATTTCCGGAATGGAACTTCCGGAACTAAAATTTTCCAGAATGGATATTTTCGCACAGAATACTTCTGGAATGGAAGTATTCGTATTGAAAATTTCCGGAATGGAAAATTTTCGTACTGGTATTTTCATAAGGGAACTTTCATACTAAATCTTCCATAATAAGTTTTTCATTTTCAAAATTTGTAATATATTTCTCGTACTAAGTTTTTCGTATTGATTTTTTAAGTTTATTTTTCGTACTGAGTTTTCCGTAATGAAAGTTTCTTAATGTGTTTTTCGTATTGAGTCTTTCATACTATGTTTTTTTTAAAATTTTTGCGAAATCTACCATTACGAATAATCTCCTAAGCCAATCCGAAAGGTATGATTTCCTTACTCAAGTTTTCGTATTCATATTTTACTTGCTGGTAGTTTCTTGTATTATGTTTTCGGATTTCAGTTTTTTTTTAATAAAAACCTCAAAAAGATCAGATTCATGTTTTCAACAGTCAGATCTAATCTCAGATTATTCCAACCGTTAGATCAACCATGGAAGTTCAATCGTCATCTCGTTGCCTATATAAAGGGAACCCAATTACTCGTCCCACATCGGTTTCAAGATTTCGCGTGCTGAAGCTCTGCCTCTCTGTTTTAAGGCTGTTCCGAACCTCAGTTTTCTCCGTTCCGAATTTCTCAGAGGACTTCAGATCCGAATGTCGGCAGAGTTAGCTTCTGAAGAAATGTCTTCAACCAAGCCTGTTTCTCAGTGGTTAGTATACAGAGAAAGATTACTCCATCCGGATTTCATCAACAATTATGATTCCCTTATCTCAAAGAACATCAAGCTGAATGGCTGGGAGGATGTTGCGGTATCTAAAACCGGGAATCAAGATGAAGTATATTCTGATTTACTTGTCGAATTTTATGAATCAGTTTCTTTCTTTAAGGAAGATGATAGAGAGAAGTTTTCTTTCAAATCGTATGGCAAGACATATAATCTTTCTTACACCAAGGCTGCAAGATTGGTAGGGTTAACTTATGAAGGTGAAGCTGAGTTTATTTCTCACGTATTGCCGGACTCTAAGGGTAGCTTCAACAAAGAGAAAGCCTTAGAAACTCTCGGACTGGCTGATGATAAGGCTCCGAAAATTGCAAGTCTATCTACAAATTTTCGGATTCTAGAACTATGGGTGCAAGGAATTATCGTACCGAGAAAAGGTGATAAGGACAGCTTGAAGAAGAGTGAGATCTATATCTTAGATTTCCTGATAAATCTAAGGAAGTTTAACTTCATGAAGCATATTCTCATAACCATTGAGAATCTTAAGAAGGGAAATCTCAGAGCACAGATCGTGATGTACCCAGCAATTTTGTCAAAGTTGATAGTTCGGTGCCTTGAATCCTTCAAGGAAGCTTGCAGATCTAAACCAAGGGTGTGTAAAATTCTGTTGGTAAGTGATGATACTCTGAAAAGAATGAATATAGCCTTTGACAAGAATTCTGGAATGTTTATTGATCTACCTGATCAAGAAGAAGTGGCTCCGAAAACTGCTGATCCGGAATCATCTAAGCCAATAAGAAAGAGAAAGCTGAAACAAGTGGAAGTAGAAGCAGAAGATCCTAAGTCTAAGAAAGTCCATTCCGCACCTCCAAAGCCTAAGAAGAAGAAATCATATACTGATGAGGTTGTTGAAAAGTGGAGAGCATATAAAGAAACAAGGAAAGAAGGGGATCCGCAGTTCGGATTGAACCCTGCGGAGGCTAAGGCTTTGAAGGAGAAAACCGCTGATGAGCTTGAAAAGCAAGCAAAGGAGAAGAAGCTTAAGAAGAAAATGTCAGAAGCTGAGGCAGTCCAAGCATTGTTGAAGTTCAATGAAATGGTTTCAGCAACAATTCCAGTTCCGAGATCTTTCTCCCTGGAATCTCTACTTGAGACTCCAGGAAGAAATCTCGTTGCTTCAGAACAAGCTGTTGCTACTAATACTGAGGAAGTAGAGCAAGTGGAACAAGTTGAAGAGGCTGCTGAAGGAAGTGGTGAGACAGGAGATGTGCTAAAACAAGTAGATGAGTACAAGGTAACTCCTTCAGAACACTTATCACTCCGGACTTCAGAAGCTGAATCTTCGAAGCTAGTTACTCCTGCAATGGAAGAAGAGAAAGGAGAAGAATAATTTGCCTATCATGGAGAAGAAGAACAACTTTTACATGATATTTCTCAGATGAAAAACGTAGAGGATGCTATTAGGGAAGTTGCTGATGAGGAAGATTTTATTGTACAAGTTTCTGATAGTGAGAAGAAAACTCCGGAACAGGTTTCAATTCCGAAACAAGATAAGGGGAAACAAATTCTTGCTGATACCCCGAGTTCAGAAAAGAGGATAAGAAAGGCAGCTGGTATTTCTTCTAAGAGGAAGTTGGAGCTTATTGAGGAAGAAAACTCTCCGAGCAAGATTTCAGATTCGGAGTCATCTTCGTTGGGGCATGACTTTGTTGTTCAATCTTTGAAGAAGTTGGTGGGAACCATTCCGACCTTCTCAAGTATTGACTCAAGATGCCAGATGCTCCAACATGCATTGAATCAGAAAACAGACTCTGTATCCCTGGTTATGGATAAGTGCGTTGAGATTGAGGCACAATTCAAAAACTTTTTTATTGGTTACGAAGCTCATAAAAGATCTTACAAGAGGATGACAAGCTAGTCTAAGAAGACTGTGGAAGAGATGAGGCTTTTTGATGAGTTTCAAGATAATGTTAAGGATTCCTTTGAGACCGAGGACAAGAAGATTAATGAGCTGACTGCATCCTTTGAAGAAAAGTTGACAGAGGAAATGAACTTTCGGATTCAGGAAGTGAGAGATCTGAATGGGAAGCTCAATTCCGTTTCTCAAAATTGGAAATTTGAAAGGGATCATCGGATCAATTTTGAAGTAAGGATGAAGGCTTAGAAAGAAAAAATCAAAGCTCAGGAAGAAAAGATGAAGGCTCAGGAAGAAATAATTGAAGCTCAATCCGCAAGAATAGTGGTCTTAGAGAAGCAAGCCAAAGAAGATCATAAAGACCTCAAGAAAATCAAGACTATTCTAAAGGGCCTCATGTGTAAGAAAAAAGATCCGAAATAACCCAATCCGATCTTTTTGTTGTAATTTTTTTGTTGTTGCTGAGATTACAAATTTTAATGAAAATTTTGTTTCTTGTTTTTTTTTTGTCATTACTAATCTTTCAGGTACTTCATTATTTTTTTTTCCATTCCCTCCAATTCATTTTGAAAATCACAAAGGGGGAGAATGAAAAGATCCTTAAGAAAAAGAGGAACTCTAATAAGAGTTTATCAAAGGGGGAGAAAGAAAAAATACCCAAGGAAAAAGAACTCTAATAAGAGTTTGTTTAAGGGGGAGTTTTTCTTAAATAAGACCTTCTTATGAAATATCACTCCGGAAATATGAATACGATCCTTAGAGTTTCAAAGCCTAAGGGGGAGTTAGTCGTATTCATCTATATCCTTAAAACAAGGGAGATAAACATTAATATGTTTCTTTTTTCTTAGAATTTTTGTTTTTCGTAAGGATGTTTGTGCTTTCCAAAAAGGGGGAGATTGTTGAGTCAATAAGGTTTTCCTTATGAATTTTCCATTCCTTCTTGTTTTGAAAATCACAAACACCTTATCTTTAAGAAAATTGCTTTCTTAAGGAAAATTGCTTTTATAAGGAAAATTGCTTTCTTAAGGAAAATCACCTTTATAAGAAAAATTATCCTTATCATATTTTCATCCATATTTTTCTTAAGTATGAGATTCGGATTCATTTTCTCGGAATCATTAAAACTTTGATATAAAGCATTCTGTTTAGTATTCGTATTCTGGATAAAGAACTATAAGGAAGTTTCATTCCGAATTCCGGATATGAACTCTGACTATGTTCTATTCCAGATTCAGGATACGAATTCTGAAGAAGAATTCTCATTACGAATTCTAATGAAGAAATCCCATTCCGAATTCTCATTATGAATTCCAATGAAGAATTCCCATTACGAATTCTAATGAAGAAATCTCATTCCGAATTCTCATTACGAATTCTGATAAAGAATTCTCATTACGAATTCTGATGAAGAATTCTCATTACGAATTCTGATGACGAATTCTCATTACGAATTTTGATGATGAATTCTCATTACGATTTCTGATGACGAATTCCTATTCCGAATTCTCATTCCGAATTAATCTATTAAATAGAATCTTATTATCATTGTTTTATACACTCTGAATTTATTCACTCGGAATCTTCACTCCGAAGTTTTCATTCTGAACGTTTATGTTAGAGTTTAAAACGATGTCATACATTCTGTTACACTTGTTTTGTTATAAAACGATGTCGTCTGTTTTGTTATAAACTAACCGTTGTCTAAGTGACACGTGAACAGGTCCCTCAAATCTTTAAGGAAAATATGACCGTTAGAGAAGGAGTCGACTTTACCTATAAATAGGAGCTCATTTGAAAGAGCTCGTTGCTGTTGAAAAAAAAACGACTGAATTTTGTGACTACATGCTGTTGAAGTGAATTCTAGAGAGAGAGGCTCTTATTAACTCTCAAAGCTTCGTGCAACTCTGAATGTTGGTGATTACATTCGAGGGATTCTGGGGATAGGAAGACAGAGGTGCCGACAACCTTAAAGATCGAGGTCTTCCTTGCTGAGGAAGACAGAGGTTGCCAACTACCTTGAAGTTGAGGGCTTGCGGGGATAGCAAGACAGAGACACCGATCTTCGTATCGAGGTCTTACCCTGGTGTGGGTAAGACAGACTTGCTTGAAAGTATAAATCAAGGGACCTTTATCCAAGGTTGTTGGATACCCTTCTCATTGGCTTAAAAGACTTATATCTTGTTACTAGTAGTTTTACTACTTGTTTTTATTCCGCTGCAATTTGTATCTTAAGGAAAGTATAACTTTCTTATACTTCCTTACTTACTCTGATTCATTTAGATTCTATACGCTTTAAGGTAGAATCTCATATTGTAACTTTTGTTAAGTTTCAAATTCCGGAACCATATTTCCAGAACCAACTTTTGGAATCTCTTTCCAAGTTTAGTTCGGTGTTAGAGGTGTTGTGAATTTACTTAGTTTAACTCTGTTAAACTTATCCCTTTCCTTTTCTTAAGGAAACTTTAGTTATTCATAACTAACTTTAAAGGTTCCAAAGGAATTTTTAAAGTATACAATTCACCACCCCTCTTGTATATTGAGCATCTCATATTATATTTCGATCCTACAATGCGCATAATGAAGGGAAATGAGAAAATGAAATGTTTAACAGTATTCATGAGCTCATGATTGATATAAGGACTAAGTGATATCATGGTTTGAGTATATTGAATTTTGAGGATTTTGATATGTGGAAAGTGTTAACTTTTAACTGCATTCATGTTTTCACTAAGTTTCAATGGGTATTCAAGAGAATACATGATTAAGGACTTTGAATGTTTGGAATGTGACCAAAAAACATATCTTATGCTATATGGGGATCAACGATGGTATTAAATCTCTGGTAATCGTTTTCACTGTGTTATGAGAGTGGACTGCAGTATTATGGATAAGCCTAAAGATTGGAATGGATTATGTTGGACATAAGTTAGTATTGTTTAAGGATAGAAGTTTTTTTGATATTATTGATGGTATGTTATAGTAATATAGTTTTAGAAAAAGGACAACCTGCAGGACGGGCAACAGCCCATCGCGTCGGACAAGGCTGTGGGAATCGAACCCACAACCGAAGTGCGACTGGCCTTTATCGCCTACCACTGAACTACAGGAAGTCCCTGTTTAGTAGAAACTAGTTTTATTATATTAAGAAGTATGATATATGAAGTATAAGTCCATTTTAGGAACCATATATGATTAATAACTTTTGCTAACATTTTGTTTGAGACAGATGGAATGACCCATCATTCTATCACACGATCTGCTAACACTTCACGAATAACAAATTCGACTTCATTTATTTAAGAGATGAAGTGGAAATTGTTCAAGGCACGAACAACAGTGAGATTGTACCAAAATAAAGTAAGTATTTATTCTATTTCAAATTCTTAGGGAAACGATCTTGAAAACAAAAAAAGTTGTCCTTGTGATCTTATATCCGATGAATCAGATGGTACCTTAGATCGTCACAAATTTATGGCTTTGTGATTGCTGGCTTTTCCATAGCCATGTTCTCTACCACTCCACATCAGAACATGATGGTTAGATTTCCCTTCCATGTCCATATTTCCACCTATGTGGAAACCCAGTGATTAGTTTATTTGGGTAACCGTTAAGTTTCATACTTTTTTTTTAAATTTTGGTTTTGGTATTCCATTTTATGATGTTGGTTTCTATTAAATAAACTTTAGAATAGTAAACCATTTATAACCCCGACGAATTTCGAGGGCGAAATTCATTTTAAGGGGGGTAGAATGTAACAGCCTAAGATTTTATAAAAAATATTCTTTTTAATTTCACTAATGTCTTGTTTTGTACGCTACACCAAAAGGAGCTTGCACAACACGCATCCTTGACTTGCCTTTCATTACACGCAATCGCGACCTTCCTCGATAGGGTGTGTAATACGCAATACCGAGTTTCACTAAACAACGATATGCTATTAAAATATTATTAAAACTAGTCGTTATGAATAGTAATAACCACTTTTTGAAATTTTGTAAATCTTATTTTTCAAAATGGACTTCATTTTTGGATTCGGAATATTGAAATTAGCTTAGGGTGAAATTTTGGTAATTTTCGGATAACTTTCATATTTTGATGAATAGTGAAAATTACTAAATTTTAGTTAAAAACAAATTTTTCAATCGAAATAATTAATAGTGATAAATTATTAATTTGAGTGGTTTTAAAATATATTTAGAATATATTTTTACAATTTAATACAATGTTGGTCATTGGATGTAATCTCACATTTAAACCAGACATAAACAAGTGTCAATCTTTTGATAGATATTGTTTCTTAAAAACACGCTATTAGTTTTAACAGCGGGATTTAATTATAAAATTAACTAATTCAACTTCTATGTTATGAATTTGGTAAAATAGACTTCATTTTTGAATTCGGAATATGAAATATAGTTTAGGATGAAATTTTGGCATTGTTCTGAAAAACATCAATTTTTGATGAATAGTGAAGCTACTAAGTGGTAGTTAAAAAAACTGAATTTTTCATAAAACTTAATTTTACCGCTTCTGTGAATGGAATTTCAAAAATCCGAGAGACACAGTTGATGTCAGTAAGTAAAATGTGGTTCAATGAGATGAAAATAATTTTTGGTGAATAGTAACTTTTTACTTTTATTTCCCACGGTTAAAAGTAAATAGGGTAATTAAGGGTAAAAATGATATTATTATTACCCTAACACATGTTATAATTCTATTGGACAAGTGTAATTCGACCAAAAACAATCTTAGGAATAAAATATGACCACTTAGGCCCACTTGGATTAGATTTGGACATTTATTATTAATTTATTTAAAGAAGGGTTAAAATAGTTAAAATCTACGTTTAATAAGTAAAACATTTTTAATATGGGGTTATACATAAGATAAATTCGACTATAAATATTCATTAGAAATCTAAAAAGATTTCCTACATAATGGTATTTTATTTTTAATTTTTAGACATCAAATAATTTAATTTATTCATGTCACAAAGATGATGCAGTAATTATCTTATTAATGAAATATTGACATAATTGATGTTATAAACACCAAAATAAAAGTAATTTGAGACTTTTTATGAATCCCACTAATTTTATAGGTTACTATGATATATTAGTGGTGATTTAATAAACTTGTTTTGAACATATAATTCTGTTATGACTTTCACAAAAATCATATATCAAATAGTGTCAAAATTGACACAAAATAGTTTTTAAATAAAATATTATATTAGTAATTGTTATTTTATTCCTAAAAATATATGGTTCGGCCAAATGACTTAGATAAGGATATATATATTAATAATAAACAATTTGGGATTCGTTTGGCATTTTATAGTAAGTGTATTAACTATATAGTGTAAGAAAACAAAAAGACACGGTAAAAGATAAATTATTTAACTTAGAGTTAAATCTAATTGATAAGGTTAAAATAATAACCTAAACTCGTCTAAATTCTATTGGTTGATAGGATTTAGACCCATCCCCACTTTAGCTTCTAAATAAGACCCTTTGGAACCATTATAAACCGATTTTGACTTTAATATAAAATAATATTTTGATATATTCCTAAAGTGCCCCTCTCCTCCCTTATAAAAGGGCACTTCCTCCCCCTCCTCCTCACACCAATTTGATCACTCAAGCTCGGCCAACCCCTGACAAAATACCTTCTCCACTTCCCTATAATAATCCTAGAGGTCCTTCTCTCCTTCAAAGACCAATCGTAGTTCCCTAAGTGGAGGATTCAAAGAGGTGTTCCAAAGAAGAGGTAATATCCATTACCGATCTTTTCAATTACTTTCTTCTTCAACTTCTTCTTCTTTAGTTGTTTCATGATAAAGTAATGACATCAGTATTTCTTATATACTTATATGTTATTATAAATATGAAACAACTCTAATAAACCTTCTATCCATCCTACGGAGAAATAAAATCACCGCGCGTGCGTACGTACGGAATACCGTATCCACACCGTGGTGTAATCTATTTTCTGTCACCACCTTAATTGGATGGGTATAATGGTGTAATAAGTAACTATACATGATTATTATAAAGTGATATTGAAACTTAAATAGTATACATACACTTCAACAGAATTCCACGACCATGGGAACGATATCATCGCTTGTGCGTACGTACGGCCTACCGTCTCCACGACGCGATGAGATTCATTCTCAATGATTAACCATTCATGAATGATTATAAATTATATATAATAAGTACTAATGAAATATATGACATAATAATGATACTGTATTTATGTATATTTATATGTATGTCATCTACTTAATTCCATTCAATTCAATAAGGAAACGATAACTGCGTTCATGCGTACGTACGGACTACCGTCTCCATGAACGATGTATTTCATTCAATTTATCGATATATTATATATATATATAAATATTCTGAATATATATTATATATAAATCATGTTTTACATTCTGGATATAAGTAATCATGATCCAAGTAATCATATTAATAATTACAAGTTAAAAACACGAACGGCAAATGAGACGATTTTACCCAAAATGCTACTTTAACATGAATTTACAAAAGAACGGGTAATATAAAGTCATAAGTGGACTATATATGATATAAAAACAATGAATATGATTCTGGAATAAGTCAATAACATGATTGAAATCATTATACAGGAGGTTCGGACACTTACAAAGCAAGTCGGACCTAAGGTAAGGGAAATATCACAATCTCATTTTTATCCGAGATTGTTTATACTTTGGTATTTACTGGGGTGTATTTTATCATCCACATACATGTTTCCTAAATATGTAATATTTACATTATTATACAATTGTTTATATCCAATTTTACCCTTAGGTGACTTTTTAGTAAAAGATATGAAAGAAATCTTTTGTCGTTTTTCGTACGAGATACTTTTTGACTTTTCCGAAAAAAGTACGAGAAGAATGTTTTTTTTAACTTATACGGCATGAATGGATTTTTAAAACATTATTTCCAAGAATCTTCCTTTACAAGTTTTCAATTTTATTTTTAATCAACTTCTTTTAGTTTGTAATTTTATGACATGTTAAGAAAGGAAAAGTGTTTTTGAAGTTGAAAGGATATTTTCCTCAAGAATGGAGTTCAAGTGTTTTATCAAAATTATTTTCCATCTAAGATAACATAGGGTTCTGTTTCTATCGCTATTATTACATTGATTTGGTTATGTTGTGATGGAATTATTTTTTTGAATTCCTTTATCTTATATGAATTGTTTTATGATGTCATGATGTTTAAGAATCGCAGTTTTATTACATGGGTTATGAAATGATGTATGGTTTATGATTTTGTGGCACACATAAGAATGGTATCATTAAGAGATGGGTGGGACCTATATCTCCCTCCAATGCATTGGGTAAAGATTTTATATCTCATGAGATAGACATGGCTGGAACGGTAGGTTATACCGGTTCAGTGAAACAGGAATGAAACGAGGGTGACTCGGTTCAGAAAGGGACTTTGTCCACTAAGATAGTCTTGGCAATGAGACTTGACTAACAAGAAATGATTCTCTATGATTATGTGTGTATGACACAAAGTTTCATGTTTTAAGTTATGATTATTGTGATTACATTTCACTGCCATGATTTATCCCATGTTATGAAATTATGCTCTCTTTTGCAGGTTTAGATTTCCAAAAGTTATGTTCTTATGAATATGATGTGATTGAATTTTCTTTTGTTTACCCTTACTGAGCATTTGAGCTCACCCTTTTATGTTTTCTTTTTCCCAGGATATAAAGAAAGGTTTTAGGTATAAAAAAACGGATGATCTTTATGGGAGATATTGAAGATCTTTCAACACGATAAGAAGATTACGTTCTAAGTTTCCAAAGACACTAAACTATTATGATCCTTGTGTGTGTGTGTTTTTTGTTATTTACTAAGTATTCCACAAAAGTAATGTAATGTTCATGTACGTTAAGCTTCGGGTTTCTACAGTTGGTATCAAAGGAAAGGTTTAGTCAACCTTTAGAAACTAGGATGCGAGAACTTTAGTGAGATCCCTAGAGATATTTATAAGGTATGTCTAGGGATGTACCTAAGGATAAGTATACATATAGGATAAAGTCCTAGAACTACGGTAACGATCATAGAATCTAACCTAAGATAATAGATATTGAGGATACTCCACCTTTATTACGTTGTTTTCCCTAGCATGATTTTTGCCTCTCACACTATTCTTTTTGGGTTTTAGACGATGGCTGGAACCCGAAGGAACCGTTTTGATCAATACAATGGACAATGAAATGATTGTCCTCCTGAACAAACAAATGTTATGGGAGATGGAGTGGAAAATCTTATTGCTATACTTACACAAGCTATGAATCATTCTGGACTTCCAAATGAGCAGAGAAGGGAACAATATTCTATTGATTCCTTCATGAGGCAACGTCCACCTTCTTTCTGTGGGTCTTCTGATCCACTTGTTGCTGAACAATGGATCAGTACTACTGAAAATATATTTTCAGTTCTTCAATGTTCTGAACATGATAAATTCATCTTAGCAGTATATCGTCTGGAAGGTGAAGCTGATCAATGGTGGAATCTTATCAAGAATACGAGGCAAAGAGATGAAATTGAGTCCATGGAATGGGACGAGTTCAAAAACTTATTTTTCAATAACTACTTCCCTCGTATTCTTCGAACAAAGATGGAGAAGGAGTTTCTTGAACTAAAGCAAAAGGATGATCAATCTGTTGGTATATACGAAGCGAATTTTACAAGACATGCAAGTTATGCATCTGGCATTATCATCCAACCTGAAAGTAAAGTTGATCGATTATTCAGTGGCTTAAAACCAAGTCTTCGAAGGGCATTAGCTATAAGAGACTTCAGTAGCTATGAAGAAATTGTGCGTTGTGCTATCAAGGTAGAAATGGAAGTTGGTGTTACATATCCATCTCATGGTTTTGACAAGAAATGAAAGATAGAGTTCAAGGAGAAATCTCAGAATAATGGTGAAAAGAAGATGAATGTTTCCATATGCTCGAAGTGTGGAAAGAAGCATGGTGGAGATTGTCTTAATGGGACTAGAAAATGTTTTAAGTGTGGAAAAGAAGGTCATCGAGGAGCTGAGTGTCGAAGTAATGGAAAAAGGTATTCTAATGATGTCAATAAAGAAAACACTACAGAGAACGCACCACCAACACTTCAATGCTTCAAGTGCAAGGAAATGGGGTATTATGCTAATAAATGCCCTAATCCTAGGGTTAATGATGATCAACATGAGCAACCACTGAAGGCAAAGGACAAAGGGAAGTCACATGCGATCACTATTGGCGATGTTGAATATGACAACGATGTGGTGGAATGATTAAGTGTTTATGTAATGGGATTCCCAAATAATGTGGTATCATAAAGTATTGGAATATTTATGTGTTGGTATAATTTGGTATTCAAAGTGATTGAGATATTTTTTGGAAATAAGATGATATGCGCATAATGAAGGGAAACGAGAAAATGAAATGTTTAACAGTATTCACGAGCTCATGATTGATATAAGGACTAAGTGATATCATGGTTTGAGTATATTGAATTTTGAGGATTTTGATATGTGGAAAGTGTTAACTTTTAACTGCATTCATGTTTTCACTAAGTTTCAATGGGTATTCAATAGAATACATGATTAAGGACTTTGAATGTTTGGAATGTGAAAAAAAAACATATCTTATGCTATATGGGGATCAACGATGGTATTAAATATCTGGTAATCGTTTTCACTATGTTATGAGAGTGGACTGCAGTATTATGGATAAGACTAAAGATTGGAATGGATTATGTTGGACATAAGTTAGTATTGTTTAAGGATAGAAGTTTTTTCGATATTATTGATGGGATGTTATAGTAATATAGTTTTAGAAAAAGGACAACCTGCAGGACGAGCGACAGCCCATCGCGTCGGACAAGGCTGTGGGAATCGAACCCACAACCGAAGTGCGACTGGCCTTTATCGCCTACCACACCTACAGGAAGTCCCTGTTTAGTAGAAACTAGTTTTATTATATTAAGAAGTATGATATATGAAGTATAAGTCCATTTTAGGAACCATATACGATTAATAACTTTTGCTAACATTTTGTTTGAGACAGATGGAATGACCCGTCATTCTATCACATGATCTGCTAACACTTCACGAATAACAAATTCAACTTCATTTATTTAAGAGATGAAGCGGAAATTGTTCAAGGCATGAACAATAGTGAGATTGTACCAAAATGAAGTAAGTATTTATTCTAATTCAAATTGTTAGGGAAACGATCTTGAAAACCAAAAATGTTGTCCTAGTGATATTATATATGATGAATCAGATGGTACCTTAGATCATCACAAATTTATGCCTTTGTGATTGCTGGATTATCCATAGCCATGTCCTCTACCACTCCCCACCAGAACATGATGGTTAGATTTCCCTTCCATGTCCATATTTTCACCTATGTGGAAACCCAGTGATTAGTTTATTTGGGTAACCGTTAAGTTTCATACTTTTGTTTTTAAATTTTGGTTTTGGTATTCCTTTCTACGATGTGGGTTTCTATTAAAGAAACTTTCGAATAGTAAACCATTTATAACCCCGATGAATTTCGAGGGCGAAATTCATTTTAAGGGGGGTAGAATGTAACAGCCCAAGATTTTATGAAAAATATTATTTTTAATTTCACTAATGTCTTGTGTTGTACGCTACACCAAAAGGAGCTTGCACAACACGCATCCTTGACTTGCCTTTCATTACACGCAATCACGGCCTTCTTCGATAGCGTGTGTAATACGCAATACCGAGTTTCACTAAACAACGATATGCTATTAAAATATTATTAAAACTAGCCGTTATGAATAGTAATAACCACTTTTTGAAATTTTGTAAATACTATTTTTCAAAATGGACTTCATTTTTGGATTTTGAATATCGAAATTAGCTTAGGGTGAAATTTTGGTAATTTTTGGATAACTTTCATATTTTGATGAATAGTGAAAATTACTAAATTTTAGTTAAAACAACTTTTTCAATCGAAATAATTAATAATGATAAATTATTAATTTGAGTGGTTCTAAAATATATTTAGAATATATTTTTACAATTTAATACAATGTTGTTCATTGGATGTAATCTCACATTTAAACCAGACATAAACAAGTGTCGATCTTTTGATAGATATTGTTTCTTAAAAACACGCTATTTGTTTTAACAGCGGGATTTAATTATAAAAGTAATTAATGCAACTTCTATGTTATGAATTTGTTAAAATAGACTTCATTTTTGAATTCGGAATATGAAATATAGTTTAGGATGAAATTTTGGCATTGTTCTGAAAAACATCAATTTTGGATGAATAGTGAAACTACTAACTGGTAGTTAAAAAAAACTGAATTTTTCATAAAACTTAATTTTACCGCTTCTGTGAATGTAATTTCAAAAATCTTAGAGACACGGTTGATGTCAGTAAGTAAAATGTGGTTCAATGAGATGAAAATAATTTTTGGTGAATAGTAACTTTTTACTTTTATTTACCACGGTTAAAAGTAAATAGGGTAATTAAGGGTAAAAATGATATTATTATTACCCTAACACATGTTCTAATTCTATTGGACAAGTGTAATTAGACCAAAAATAACCTTAGGAATAAAATATGACCACTTAGGCCCACTTGGATTAGATTTGGACATTTATTATTAATTTATTTAAAGAAGGGTTAAAATAGTTAAAATCTAAGTTTAATAAGTAAAACATTTTTAATATGGGGTTATACATAAGATAAATTCGACTATAAATATTAATTAGAAATATAAAAAGATTTCCTACATAATGGTATTTTATTTTCAATTTTTAGACATCAAATAATTTAATTTATTTATGTCACAAAGATGATGCAGTAATTATCTTATTAATGAAATATTGACATAATTGATGTTATAAACACCAAAATAAATGTAATTTTAGACTTTTTATGAATCCCACTAATTTTATAGGTTACTATGATATATTATTGGTGATTTAATCAACTTGTTTTGAACATATAATTCTGTTATGACTTTCACAAAAATCATATATCAAATAGTGTCAAAATTGACACAAAATAGTTTTTAAATAAAATATTATATTAGTAATAGTTATTTTGTTCCTAAAAATCTAAGGTTCTGCCCAATGACTTAGATAAGGATATATATTTTAATAATAAACAATTTGGGGTTCGTTTGGCATGTTATAGTAAGTGTATTAACCATATAGTGTAAGAAAACAAAAAGACACGGTAAAAGTTAAATTATTTAACTTAGAGTTAAATCTAATTGATAAGGTTAAAATAATAACCTAAACTTGTCTAAATCTTATTGGTTGATAGTATTTATACCCATACCCACTTTATCGTCGAAATAAGACCCTTTGGAACCATTATAAACCGATTTTGACTTTAATATAAAATAATATTTTGAGATATTCCTAAAGTGCCCCTCTCCTCCATTATAAAAGGGCACCTCCTCCCCCTCCTCCTCACACCAATTTGAGCACTCAATCTCGGCCAACCCCTTCCAAAATCCCTTCTCCACTTCCCTAGAATAATCCTAGAGGTCCTTCTCTCCTTAAAAGACCAATCTTAGTTCCCTAAGTTGAGGATTCAAAGAGGTGTTCCAAAGAAGAGGTAATATCCATTACCGATCTTTTCAATTTCTTTCTTCTTCAACTTCTTCTTCTTTAGTTGTTTCATGATAAAGTAATAACATCAGTATTTCTTATATACTGATATGTTATTATAAATATGAAACAACTCTAATTAACCTTCTATCCATCCTGCGGAGAAAGGAAATCACCGTGCGTGCGTACGTACGGAATACCGTCTCCACGCCGTGGTGTAATCTATTTTCCGTCACCACCTTAATTGGATGGGTATAATGGTGTAATAAGTAACTATACATGATTATTATAAAGTTATATTGATAATGAAATAGTATACATACACTTCAACACAATTCCACGACCATGGGAACGATATCATCGCTCGTGCGTACGTACGGACTACCGTCTCCACGACGCGATGAGATTCATTCTCAATGATTAACCATTCATGAATGATTATAAAGTATATATAATAAGTAATAATGAAATATATGACATAATAATGATACTGGATTTATGTATATTTATATTTATGTCATCTACTTAATTCCATTCAATTCAATAAGGAAACGAAAACAGCGTTCATGCGTACGTACGGACTACCGTCTCCATGAACGGTGTATTTCATTCCATTTATCGATATATTATATATATATATAAATATTATGAATATATATTATATATAAATCATGTTTTACATTCTGGATATAAGTAATCATGATCCAAGTAATCATATTAATAATTACAAGTTAAAAACACGAACGACAAATGAGACAATTTTACCCAAAACGCTACTTTAACATGAATTTACAAAATAACGGGTAATATAAAGTCATAAGTGGACTATATATGATATAATAACAATGAATATGATTCTGGAATAAGTCAATAACATGATTGAAATCATTATACAGGAGGTTCGGACACTTACAAAGCAAGTCAGACCTAAGGTAAGGGAAATATCACAATCTCAATTTTATCCGAGATTGTTTATACTTTGGTATTTACTGGGGTGTATATTATCATCCACATCCATGTTTCCTAAATATGTAATATTTACATCATTATACAATAGTTTATATCCAATTTTACCCTTATGTGACTTTTTAGTAAAAGATATGATAGGAATATTTTGTCGTTTTTCGTACGAGATACTTTTTGACTTTTCCGAAAAAAGTACGAGAAGAATGTTTTTTTAACTTATATGGCATGAATGGATTTTTAAAACATTATTTCCAAGAATCTTCCTTTACAATTTTTCAAGTTTATTTTTAATCAACTTCTTTTAGTTTGTAATTGTATGACATGTTAAGAAAGGAAAAGTGTTTTTGAAGTTGAAAGGATATTTTCCTCAAGAATGGAGTTCAAGTGTTTTATCAAAATTATTTTCCATCTAAGATAACATAGGGTTTTGTTTCTATCCCTATTATTACATTGATTTTGTTATGTTGTGATGGAATTATTTTTATGAATTCCTTTATCTTATATGAATTGTTTTATGATGTCATGATGTTTAAGAATCCCATTTTTATTACATGGGTTATGAAATGATGTATGGTTTATGATTTTGTGGCACACATAAGAATGGTATCATTAAGAGATGGGTGGGACCTATATCTCCCTCCAATGCATTGGGTAAAGATTTTATATCTCATGAGATAGACATGGCTAGAACGGTAGGTTATACCGGTTCAGTGAAACAGGACTGAAATGAGGGTGACTCGGTTCAGAAAGGGACTTTGTCCACTAAGATAGTCTTGGCATTGAGTCTTGACTAACAAGAAATGATTCTCTATGATTATGTGTATATGCCACAAAGTTTCATGTTTTAAGTTATGATTATTGTGATTACATTTCACTACCATGATTTATCCCATGTTATGAAATTATGATCTCTTTTGCAGGTTTAGATTTCCAAAAGTTATGTTCTTATGAATATGATGTGATTAAATTTTCTTTTGTTTACCATTACTGAGCATTTGAGATCACCCTTTTATGTTTTCTTTTCCCCAGGATATAAAGAAAGGTTTTAGGTAAAAAAAAACGGAAGATCTTTATGTGAGATATTGAAGATCTTTCGACACGATTAGAAGATTACGTTCTGAGTTTCCAAAGACACTAAACTATTACGTTCCTTGTGTGTGTGTTTTTTTTGTTATGTACTAAGTATTCCGCAAAAGTAATGTAATGGTCATGTACCTTAAGCTTCGGGTCTCTACAGTTGGTATCAGAGGAAAGGTTTAGTCAACCTTTGGATACTAGGATGCGAGAACTTTAGTGAGATCCCTAGAGATATTTATAAGGTATGTCTAGGGATGTACCTAAGGATAAGTATACGTATAGGATACAGTCCTAGAACTACGGTAACAATCATATAATTTAACCTAAGATGTTAGATATTGAGGATACTCCACCTTTATTACGTTGTTTTACCTAGCATGATTTTTGCCTCTCACACTATTCTTTTTGGGTTTTAGACGATGGCTGGAACCCGAAGGAACTGTGTTGATCAATGCAATGGACAATGAAATGATTGTCCTCCTGAACAAACAAATGTTATGGGAGATAGAGTGCAAAATCTTATTGCTATACTTACACAAGCTATGAATCATTCTGGACTTCCAAATGAGCAGAGAAGGGAACAATATTTTATTGAGTCCTTCATGAGGCAACATCCACCTTCTTTCTGTGGGTCTTCTGATCCACTTGTTGCTGAACAATAGATCAGTACTACTGAAAAGATATTTTCAGTTCTTCAATGTTCTGAACATGATAAAGTCATCTTAGCAGTATATCGTTTGGAAGGTGAAGCTGATCAATGGTGGAATCTTATCAAGAATACGAGGCAAAGAGATGAAATTGAGTCCATGGAATGGGACGAGTTCAAAAACTTATTTTTCAATAAGTACTTCCCTCTTATTCTTCGAACAAAGATGGAGAAGGAGTTTCTTGAACTAAAGCAAAAGGATGATCAATCTTTTGGTATATACGAAGCGAATTTTACAAGACTTGAAAGTTATGCATCTGGAATTATCATCCAACCTGAAAGTAAAGTTGATCGATTTTTCAGTGGCTTAAAACCAAGTCTTCGAAGGGCATTAGCTATAAGAGACTTCAGTAGCTATGAATAAATTGTGCATTGTGCTATCAAAGTAGAAATGGAAGTTGGTGTTACATACCCATCTCATGGTTTTGACAAGAAACGAAAGATGGAGTTCAAGGAGAAATCTCAGAATAATGGTGAAAAGAAGATGAATGTTTCCTTATGCTCAAAGTGTGGAAAGAAGCATGGTGGAGATTGTCTTAAAGGGACTAGAAAATGTTTTAAGTGTGGAAAAGAAGGTCATCGAGCAGCTGAGTGTCGAAGTAATGGAAAAAGGGATTCTAATGATGTTAATAAAGAAAACACTGCAGAGAACGCACCACCAACACTTCAATGCTTCAAGTGAAAGGAAATGGGGTATTATGCTAATAAATGCCATAATACAAGGGTTAGTGATGATCAACATGAGCAACCACTGAAGGCAAAGGACAAAGGGAAGTCACATGCGATCACTATTGGCGATGTTGAATATGACAATGATGTGGTGGAATGATTAAGTGTTTATGTAATGGGATTCCAAAATAATGTGGTATCATAAAGTATTGGAATATTTATGTGTTGGTCTAATTTGGTATTCAAAGTGATTGAGATATTTTTTGGAAATAAGATGATATGCGCATAATGAAGGGAAACAAGAAAATGAAATGTTTAACAGTATTCATGAGCTCATGATTGATATAAGGACTAAGTGATATCATGGTTTGAGTATATTGAATTTTGAGGATTTTGATATGTGAAAAGTGTTAACTTTTAACTGCATTCATGTTTTCACTAAGTTTCAATGGGTATTCAAGAGAATACATGATTAAGGACTTTGAATGTTTGGAATGTGACCAAAAAAAACATATCTTATGCTATATGGGGATCAACGATGGTATTAAATCTCTGGTAATCGTTTTCACTATGTTATGAGAGTGGACTGCAGTATTATGGATAAGCCTAAAGATTGGAATAGATTATGTTGGACATAAGTTAGTATTGTTTAAGGATAGAAGTTTTTTCGATATTATTGATGGTATGTTATAGTAATATAGTTTTAGAAAAAGGACAACCTGTAGGACGGGCGACAGCCCATCGCGTCGGACAAGGCTGTGGGAATCAAACCCACAACCGAAGTGCGACTAGCCTTTATCACCTACCACTGACCTACAGGAAGTCCCTGTTTAGTAGAAACTAGTTTTATTATATTAAAAAGTATGATATATGAAGTATAAGTCCATTTTAGGAACCATATATGATTAATAACTTTTGCTAACATTTTTTTTGAGACAGATGGAATGACCCGTCATTCTATCACATGATCCGCTAACACTTCACGAATAACAAATTCAACTTCATTTATTTAAGAGATGAAGTGGAAATTGTTCAAGGCACGAACAACAGTGAGATTGTACCAAAATAAAGTAAGTATTTATTCTAATTCAAATTCTTAGGGAAACGATCTTGAAAACCAAAAATGTTGTCCTAGTGATCTTATATCTGATGAATCAGATGGTACCTTAGATCGTCACAAATTTATGGCTTTGTGATTGCTGGCTTTTCCATAGCCATGTTCTCTACCACTCCCCATCAGAACATGACGGTTAGATTTCCGTTCCATGTCCATATTTTCACCTATGTGGAAACCCAGTGATTAGTTTATTTGGGTATTCGTTAAGTTTCATACTTTTATTTTTAAATTTTGGTTTTGGTATTCCTTTTTACGATGTGGGTTTCTATTAAAGAAACTTTCGAATAGTAAACCATTTATAACCCCGATGAATTTCGAGGGCGAAATTCATTTTAAGGGGGGTAGAATGTAACAGCCCAAGATTTTATGAAAAATATTCTTTTTAATTTCACTAATGTCTTGTGTTGTACGCTACACCAAAAGGAGCTTTCACAACACGCATCCTTGACTTGCATTACATTACACGCAATCACGACCTTCCTCGATAGCGTGTGTAATACGCAATACCGAGTTTCACTAAACAACGATATGCTATTAAAATATTATTGAAACTAGCCGTTATGAATAGTAATAACCACTTTTTGAAATTTTGTAAATTTTATTTGTCAAAATGGACTTCATTTTTGGATTCGGAATATCCAAATTAGCTTAGGGTGAAATTTTGGTAATTTTCGGATAACTTTCATATTTTGATGAATAGTGAAAATTACTAAATTTTAGTTAAAAACAACTTTTTCAATCGAAATAATTAATAGTGATAAATTATTAATTTGAGTGGTTTTAAAATATATTTAGAATATATTTTTACAATTTAATACAATGCTGGTCATTGGATGTAATCTCACATTTAAACCAGACATAAACAAGTGTCAATCTTTTGATAGATATTGTTTCTTAAAAACACGCTATTTGTTTTAACAGCGGGATTTAATTATAAAATTAATTAATGCAACTTCTATGTTATGAATTTGGTAAAATATACTTCATTTTTGAATTCGGAATAAGAAATATAGTTTAGGATGAAATTTTGGCATTGTTCTGAAAAACATCAATTTTTGATGAATTGTGAAACTACTAAGTGGTAGTTAAAAAAAAACTGAATTTTTCATAAAACTTAATTTTACCACTTCTGTGAATGGAATTTCAAAAATCCGAGAGACACGGTTGATGTCAGTAAGTAAAATGTGGTTCAATGAGATGAAAATAATTTTTGGAGAATAGTAACTTTTTACTTTTATTTAACACGGTTAAAAGTAAATAGGGTAATTAAGGGTAAAAATGATATTATTATTACCCTAACACATGTTCTAATTCTATTGGAAAAGTGTAATTCGACCAAAAACAATCTTAGGAATAAAATATGACCACTTACGCCCACTTGGATTAGATTAGGACATTTATTATTAATTTATTTAAAGAAGGGTTAAAATAGTTAAAATCTAAGTTTAATAAGTAAAACATTTTTAATATGGGGTTATACATAAGATAAATTCTACTATAAATATTCATTAGAAAGATAAAATGATTTCATACATAATGGTATTTTAGTTTAAATTTTTAGACATCAAATAATTTAATTTATTCATGTCACAAAGATGATACAGTAATTATCATATTAATGAAATATTGACATAATTGATGTTATAAACACCAAAATAAATGTAATTTGAGACTTTTTATGAATCCCAATAATTTTCTAGGTTACTATGATATATTATTGGTGATTTAATCAACTTGTTTGGAACATATAATTCTGTTATGACTTTCACAAAAATCATATATCAAATAGTGTCAAAATTGACACAAAATAGTTTTTAAATCAAATATTATATTAGTAATTGTTATTTTATTCCTAAAAATCTATGGTTCGGCAAAATGACTTATATAAGGATATATATATTAATAATAGACAATTTGGGGTTCTTTTGGCATGTTATAGTAAGTGTATTAACCATATAGTATAATAAAACAAAAAGACACGGTAAAAGTTAAATTATTTAACTTAGAGTTAAATCTAATTGATAAGGTTAAAATAATAACCTAAACTTGTATAAATCCTATTGGTTGATAGGATTTAGACCCATACCCACTTTAGATTCGAAATAAGACCCTTGGGAACCATTATAAACCGATTTTGACTTTAATATAAAATAATATTTTGTGATATTCCTAAAGTGCCCCTCTCCTCCCTTATAAAAGGGCACCTCCTCCCCCTCCTCCTCAAACCAATTTGAGCACTCAAGCTCGGCCAACCCCTGCCGAAATCCCTTCTCCACTTCCCTAGAATAATCCTATAGGTCCTTCTCTCCTTCAAAGACCAATCTTAGTTCCCTAAGTGGAGGATTCAAAGAGGTGTTCCAAAGAAGAGGTAATATCCATTACCGATCATTTCAATTTCTTTCTTCTTCAACTTCTTCTTCTTTAGTTGTTTCATGATAAAGTAATAACATCAGTATTTATTATATACTGATATGTTATTATAAATATTAAAGAACTCTAATTAACCTTCTATCCATCCTACGGAGAAAGGAAATCACCGCGCGTGCGTACGTACGGAATACCGTCTCCACGCCGTGGTGTAAGCTATTTTCCGTCACCACCTTAATTGGATGGGTATAATGGTGTAATAAGTAACTATAAATGATTATTATAAAGTGATATTTATACTGAAATAGTATACATACACTTCAACACAATTCCACGACCATGGAAACGATATCATCGCTCTTGCGTACGTACAGACTACCGTCTCCACGACGTGATGAGATTCATTCTCAATGATTAACCATTCATGAATGATTATAAAGTATATATAATAAGTACTAATTAAATATATGAAATATTAATGATACTGGATTTATGTATATTTATATGTATGTCATCTACTTAATTCCATTCAATTCAACAAGGAAACGAAAACATCGTTCATGCGTACGTACGGACTACCGTCTCCATGAACGGTGTATTTCATTCCATTTATCGATATATTATATAAATATATAAATATTATGAATATATATTATATATAAATCATGTTTTAAATTCTGGATATAAGTAATCATGATCCAAGTAATCATATTAATAATTACAAGTTAAAAACACGAACGACAAATGAGACGATTTTACCCAAAACGCTACTTTAACATGAATTTACAAAAGAACGGGTAATATAAAGTCATAAGTGGACTATATATGATATAATAACAATGAATATGATTCTGGAATAAGTCAATAACATGATTGAAATCATTATACAGGAGGTTCGGACACGTACAAAGCAAGTCAGACCAAAGGTAAGGGAAATATCACAATCTCATTTTTATCCGAGATTGTTTATACTTTGGTATTTACTGGGGTGTATTTTATCATCCACATCCATGTTTCCTAAATATGTAATATTTACATCATTATAAAATAGTTTATATCCAATTTTACCCTTATGTGACTTTTTAGTAAAAGATATGAAATGAATCTTTTGTCGTTTTTCGTACGAGATACTTTTTGACTTTTCCGAAAAAAGTACGAGAAGAATGTTTTTTTAACTTATATGGCATGAATGGATTTTTAAAAAATTATTTCCAAGAATCTTCCTTTACAAGTTTTCAAGTTTATTTTTAATCAACTTCTTTTAGTTTGTAATTGTATGACATGTTAAGAAAGGAAAAGTGTTTTTGAAGTTGAAAGGATATTTTCCTCAAGAATGGAGTTAAAGTGTTTTATCAAAATTATTTTCCATCTAAGATAACATAGGGCTATGTTTCTATACATATTATTACATTGATTTGGTTATGTTGTGATGGAATTATTTTTATGAATTCCTTTATCTTATATGAATTGTTTTATGATGTCATGATGTTTAAGAATCCCATTTTTATTACATGGGTTATGAAATGATGTATGGTTTATGATTTTGTGGCACACATAAGAATGGTATCATTAAGAGATGGGTGGGACCTATATCTCCCTCAAATGCATTGGGTAAATATTTTATATCTCATGAGATAGACATGGATGGAACGTTAGGTTATACCGGTTCAGTGAAACAGGACTGAAACGAGGGTGACTCGGTTCAAAAAGGGACTTTGTCCACTAAGATAGTCTTGGCAATGAGTCTTGACTAACATGAAATGATTCTCTATGATTATGTGTGTATGCCACAAAGTTTCATGTTATAAGTTATGATTATTGTGATTACATTTCACTGCCATGATTTATCCCATGTTATGAAATTATGCTCTCTTTTTCAGGTTCAGATTTCCAAAAGTTATGTTCTTATGAATATGATGTGATTGAATTTTCTTTTGTTTACCTTATTGAGCATTTGAGCTCACCCTTTTATGTTTTCTTTTCCCCAGGATATAAAGAAAGGTTTTAGTTAAAAAAATGGAAGATCTTTATGGGAGATATTGAAGATCTTTCAACACGATTAGAAGATTACGTTCTGAGTTTCCAAAGATAGTAAACTATTACGATCCTTGTGTGTGTGTTTTTTTTGTTATGTACTAAGTATTCCGCAAAAGTAATGTAATGTTCATGTACCTTAAGCTTCGGGTCTCTACAGTAATAACCACTTTTTGAAAATTTCTGAATTTTATTTTTCAAAATGGACTTCATTTTTGGATTCATAATATCGAAATTAGCTTAGGGTAAAATTTTGGTGATTTTCGGATAACTTTCATATCTTGATGAATAGTGAAAATTACTAAATTTTAATTAAAAACAACTTTTTCAATCGAAATAATTAATAGTGATAAATTATTAATTTGGGTGGTTTTGAAGTATATTTAGAATATATTTTTACTATTTAATACAACGTTGGTCATTGGATGTAATTTCACATTTAAACCAGTTATAAACAAGTTTCAATCTTTTGATAGTTATTATCTCTTAAAAACACGCTATTTGTTTTGACGACGGGAATTAATTTTTAAATTAGTTAATGAAACTGATATGTTTTTAATTTGGTAAAATAGACATCATTTTTGAGTTCATAATATCAAATATAGCTTAGGCCTAATTTTTGGTTTTTTTCTGAAAACTTTCAATTTTTGATGAATAGTGAAACCACTAAGTGGTAGCTAAAAAACTGAATTTTTCATAAAACTTAATTTTACCGCTTCTGTGAGTGGAATTTCAAAAATCCGAGAGACATGGTTGATGTAAGTAAGTAAAATGTGGTTCAATGAGATAAAAATAATTTTTTGGGGAATAATAACTTTTTACGTTTTTTACCACGGTTAAAAGTAAATAGGGTAATTAAGGGTATAAATGATATTATTATTACCCTAACACATGTCCTAATTCTATTGGACAAGTGTAGTTCGACCAAAAACAAATTTAAGAATAAAATATGATCATTTAGGCCCACTTGGATTAGATTAGGACATTTATTATTAATTTATTTAAAGAAGAGTTAAATGAGTTAAAATCAAAGTTTATTTACTAAAACATTTTTAATATAGGGTTATACATAAGATAAATTAGATTTTAAATATTCATTAGAAAGATAAAAAGATTTAATACATAATGGTATTTTATTTGTAATTTTTAGACATTAAATAATTTAATTTATTTATGACACAACGATGATGCAGTAATTATCTTATTAATGAAATATTGACATAATTGATGTTATAAATACTCAAATAAGTATAATTTGAGACTTTTTATGGCTTACACTAATTTTATAGGCTAATATGAAATTTTTTTGTTGATTTAATTAACTTTTTTCGAACTTATCATTCTGTTATGATTTTCACAAAAATGAATTACTAAATAGTGTCAAAATTGACATAAAATAGTTTTTAAAACAAATATTATATTATTAATTGTTATTTTATTCCTAAAAATCTAAGGTTCGGCCATATGACTTAAATAAGGTTATATATATTAATAATAAACAATTTGGGGTTATTTTGGCTTCTTATAGTAATTTTATTAACCTTATAGTATAAGAACACAAGACGACACGGTAAAAGTAAAATTATTTAACTTAATGTTAAATCTAAATGATATGGTTAAAATAGGAACCTAAACTTGTCTAAATTATATTTTATGAGAGTATTTCGACCCATCCCCACCTTAGCCTCTAAATAAATCAATTTGGAGCTATTTAAAACTGAACTTGACTTTATAATAAAATAATATTTTTAGTTATTCCAAAGGTGCCCCTCTCCTCCCTTATAAAAGGACACCTCCTCCCTCTCTTCCTCACAAAACATTGAGCCTTCAAGCTCGGCCAACCCCTGAAAAAATCTCTTCTCCACTTCCCAAGAAACATCCTAGAGGTTCTTGTCTTCCTCAAAGACCAATTTTAGTGCCCTAAGAGGAGGTCTCAAAGAGGCGCTTCAAAGAAGAGGTAATTTCCATTACCAATTCTTTCACCTTTATTTCTTCTTCCACTTCTTCTTCTTTGGTTGTTTCATTATGAAGTAATAAAATCATTATCACTCATATACTGATATGTTATTATAAGTATGAAACAATCCTAATTCATCATCTATCCATCCTACATAAAACGAAATCACCGCGCATGCGTACGTACGGAATACCGTCTCCACACCGTGGTGTAATCTGTTTTTCCACCAACACCTTACATGTATGGGTATTATGGTGTAATGAATAACTATACATTGTTATTATAACATCATAATGATTCTTATATATTGTATCATTCACTCCAATTCAATTCAATAATTATGGAAATGATATCATCGCTCGTGCGTACGTACGGACTACCGTCTCCACGACGCGATGAGATTCATTCTCCATGTTAACCATTTAAGAATGATTATAAAGTATATATAAGAAATAATAATGAAATATATGACATTATAAAGCTACTGGATTTATTTGTGTATATATGTATGTCATCTACTTAATTACACTCAATTCAATAAGGAAACGAAAACATCGTTCATGCGTACGTACGACCTACCGTCTCCATGAACGGTGTATTTCATTCCATTTATCGATCCATTATATATATGTATATTCTGAATATATATTATATATAAATCATGTTTTATATTCTATAATTAAGTAATAATTATCTAAGTAATCATATGAATAATTACAAGTTAAAACACGAATGACAAATGAGACGATTTTACCCAAAACGCTACGTTAACATGAATTTACAAAACAACGGGTAATATAAAGTCATAAGTGAACCATATATGATATAATAACAATGAATTTGATTCTTTAATAATTTAATGACATTATTTAAATCATTATACAGGAGGTTCGGACACTTACGAAGCAAATCGGACCTAAGGTAAGGGAAATATCACAATCTCATTTTTATCCGAGATTGTTTATACTTTGGTATTTACTGGGGTGTATTTTATCATCCACATCCATGATTCCTCAATATGTAATATTATTTCCATCCACCTAAAATTTTTTAAATCCTATTTTACCCTTCGGTGAGTTTTTAGTAAAAGATATGAAAGGAATCTTTTGACGTTTTTCATACGAGGTACTTTTTTGACTTTTCCGACAAAAGTACAAGAAGAATGTTTTTTTAACTTATACAGCAAGAATGGATTTTTAAAACGTTATTTCCAAGAAGCTTCCTTTACAAGTTTTCATGTTTATTTTTAATCAACTTCTTTTAGTTTAAAGTTGTATGACATGTTAATAAAGGAAAAATGTTTTTGAAGAAGAAAGGATATTTTCCCTCAAGAATGGAGTTCAAGTGTTTTATCAAAATTATTTTCCATCTAAGATAATAAAGGGTTATGTTTTTATCCATATTATTACATTAATTTGATTATGTTGGGATGGAATTATTTTTATGAATTCCTTTATCGTGTATGAATTGTTTTATGATGTCATGATGTTTAAGATTCCCATTTTTATTACACGGGTTATGCAATGATGTATGGTTTAGGATTTTGTGGCACACATAAGAATGGTATCATTATAAGATGGGTGGGACCTATATCTCCCTCCAATGCATTGGGTAAAGATTTTATATCTCATGAGATAGACATGGCTGGAATGGTAGGTTATACCGGTTCAGTGAAACATGACTGAAACGAGGGTGACTCGGTTCAGAAAGGGACTTTGTCCACTAAGATAGTCTTGGCAATGAGTCTTGACTAATAAGATATGATTCTCTATGATTATGTGTGTATGCCACAAAGTTTCATGTTTTAAGTTATGATTATTGGGATTTCATTTCACTACTATGATTTATCCCATGTTATGAAATTATGCTCTCTTTTGCAGGTTAAGATTTCCAAAATGTTATGTTCTTATGAATATGATGTGATTGATATTTATTTTGTTTACCCTTACTGAGCATTTGAGATCACCCTTTTATGTTTTATTTTCCCCAGGATATAAAGAAAGTTTTTAGGTAAATAAAATGGAAGATCTTTGTGGGAGATGTTGAAGATCTTTCACCACGATTAGAAGATTATATTCTGAGTTTCCAAAGACATTAAACTATTATGATCCTTGTGTGTGTGATTGTTATGTACTAAGTATTCTGCAAAAGTAATGTAATGTTCATGTACGTCAGGCTTCGGGTCTCTACAGTTGGTATCAGAGGAAAGGTTTAGTCAACCTTTGGAAACTAGGATGCGAGAACTTTAGTGAGATTCATAGAGATATTTCTAAGGTATGTCTAGGGATATCTCTAAGGTTAAGTATACGTATATGTTATAGTCCTATAGTTGTGCTAACAATATTAGAATTTAACCTAAGATGCTAGATATTATGGTTACTCCCCCTTTTATTATGTTGTTTTCCCTAGCATGATCTTTGCCTCTCACACTATTCTTTTTCGGTTTTAGAAAATGGCTGGAAACAAGATGATTCACGATAATGGAGGATATGATGGACAATGGAATGATATTCTTCATGAGCAACCAAATGAAATGGGATTTGGAAGTCCAAACATCATTATTATGCTGAATCAGCAATCTCATAATATGATCAATAAAGTAAAATTTGGTAAGTTTCCTGACTCGGCTAATAAGAGAAATATGGAGTTTCATGATGATCATAGAGGAAAGAAAGTTCAATTTCCCCTATGTAAGTCATGTGGGAAGAGGCATCAAGGAGAATGTTTCAAAGGAACTGGAAGATGCTTTGGGTGTGGAAAAGAAGGACACAAAGCCAGTAAGTGTAAAGGAAAAGTTTCAGTTAACACTAGGGATGAGGATAATGGTATTGCTACGAAATCAACAATGGTTAAATGTTTTAAATGTGGAATGTACGGGCATTATGCAAACAAATTCCCTAAGGTAAAGTCTCATGAAGAGAATCAGTACGGCCATATGGGTAGTATTTATGTTGATGATGATGAAGAGACTACAAATGATATGTGAGATGAAAGAATTGTTGAAGCTCGGTCAATGGTTTAAGAAGGTAGTGGAATGATTACATGATTATCAAGTGTAATGTTGTACTATAGAATAAAAAGACATCTAAGGATTGTTACACTGTTGTCTTTCCTTAAGTTTTGAAAGTTTATGATGAATGGTATGAGTAACAATGAAAGGTTATTCAGATATTTTTTTGGAAAGTGGATGATATGCACATAATGAAGTGATAAAGAGAAAATGAAATGTTTGACAGTATTCATGAGCTCATGATTGATATAAGGACTAAGTGATATCATGGTTTTATTATAAGGAATTTTGAGGATTTTGGTTTGTGGAAAGTGTTAACTTTTAATTGCATTCATGTTTTCACTAAGGTTCAATGGGTATTCAAGAGAGTACATGATTAAGTCCTTTGAATGTTTGTAATGTGACCAACAAGACATATCTTATGATATATAGGGATCAACGATGGTATTAAATCTATGGTAATCATTTTCACTATATAATGAGAGTGGATTGCAGTATTATGGATAAGCCTAAAGATTGGAATGGATTATGTTGGAAATAAGTTAGGATAAAACGTTTTTCGATAATATTGATGGGATTTTATAGTAATATAGCTTTAGAAAAAGGAAAACCTGCAGGACCGGCGACAACCCATCGTGTCAGACAAGGCTATGGGAATCGAACCCACAATCGATGTGCGACTGGCCTTTATCGCCTACCACTGGCCTACAGGAAGTCCCTGTTTAGTAGAAACTAGTTTTATTGTATTAAGCAGTATGATATATGAAGTATAAATCCATTTTAGGAACCATATATGATTAATCTCACTATAGAATGACTTATGTATATTTAATAACTTTTGCTAACCTTTTGTTTGAGAGAGATGGAATGACCTGTCATACTAACACTTCACGAATAAAAAATTCAACTTCATTTATTTAAGAGATGAAGTGGAAATTATTCAAGGCACGAACAACAGTGAAATTGTACCAAAATAAAGTAAGTATTTATTCTAATTCAAATTCCTCAACTTTAGGGAAACGATCTTGAAAACCAAACATGTTTTCCTAGTGCTCTTATATCTGATTAATCAGATGGTACCTTAGATCGTCAAAAATTTATGGACTTGTGATTGTTGGATTTTCCATATCCATGTTCTCTACCACTCTCCATCAGAACATGATGGTTATATTTTTTTCCATATCCATATTTTCACCTATGTGGAAACCCAGTGATTAGTTTATTTGGGTAACCGTTACGTTTCATACTTTTGTTTTTAAAGATTGGTTTTGGTATTCCTTTTTACGATGTGGGTTTCGATTAAAGAAACTTTCGAATAGTAAACCATTTATAACCCCAACGAATTTCAAGGGAAAAATTCATTTTAAGGGGGGTAGAATGTAACACCCCGAGATTTTATGAAAAATATTCTTCTTAATTTCATTAATGTCTTGTGTTGTACGCTACACCAAAAGGATCTTTCACAACACTCATACTTGACTTTCCTTTCATTACACGCAATCACGACCTTCCTTGATAGCGTGTGTAGTACGCAATACCGAGTTTCACTAAACAACGATATGCTATTAAAATATTATTAAAACTAGCCGTTATGAATAGTAATAACCACTTTTTGAAATTTTGTGAATTTTATTTTTCAAAATGGACTTCATTTTTGGATTCGGAATATCGAAATTAGCTTAGGGTGAAATTTTGGTGATTTTCGGATAACTTTCATATCTTGATGAATAGTGAAAATTACTAAATTTTAATTAAAAACAACTTTTTCAATCGAAATAATTAATAGTGATAAATTATTAATTTGGGCGGTTTTAAAGTATATTTAGAATATATTTTTACAATTTAATACAATTTTGGTCATTGGATGTAATTTCACATTTAAACCAGTTATAAACAAGTTTCAATCTTTTGATAGTTATTATCTCTTAAAAACACGCTATTTGTTTTGACGACGAGAATTAATTTGTAAATTAGTTAATTCTACTGATATGTTTTGAATTTTGTAAAATAGACATCATTTTTGAGTTCATAATATCAAATATAGCTTAGGCCTAATTTTTGGTTTTTTTCTGAAAACTTTCAATTTTTGATGAATAGTGAAACCACTAAGTGGTAGTTAAAAAACTGAATTTTTTATAAAACATAATTTTACCGCTTCTGTGAGTGGAATTTCAAAAATCCGAGAGACACGGTTGATGTCAGTAAGTAAAATGTGGTTCAATGAGATAAAAATAAATTTTTGGTGAATAGTAAC
This sequence comes from Viscum album, assembly GCA_963277665.1. Taxonomy (NCBI): domain Eukaryota; kingdom Viridiplantae; phylum Streptophyta; class Magnoliopsida; order Santalales; family Viscaceae; genus Viscum; species Viscum album. The sequence goes on along the minus strand of OY728157.1, from coordinate 1,172,408,198 downwards.
TTTTTACTTTTTTTACCACGGTTAAAAGTAAATAGGGTAAGTAAGGGTAGAAATGATATTATTATTACCCTAAAACATGTCCTAATTCTATTGGACAAGTTTAATTCGACCAAAAACAAATTTAGGAATAAAATATGATCATTTAGGCCCACTTGGATTAGATTAGGACATTTATTATTAATTTATTTAAAGAAGAGTTAAATGAGTTAAAATCAAAGTTTATTTACTAAAACATTTTTAATATAGGGTTATACATAAGATAAATTCGATTGTAAATATTCATTAGAAAGATAAAAATATTTAATACATAATGGTATTTTATTTGTAATTTTTAGACATTAAATAATTTAATTTATTTATGACACAACGATGATGCAGTAATTTTCTTATTAATGAAATATTGACATAATTGATGTTATAAATACTCAAATAAGTATAATTTGAGACTTTTTATGACTTACACTTATTTTCTAGGCGAATATGACATGTTATTGTTGATTTAATTAACTTTTTTCGAACTTATCATTCTGTTATGATTTTCACAAAAATCAATTACTAAATAGTGTCAAAATTGACATAAAATAGTTTTTAAAACAAATATTATATTATTAACTATTATTTTATTCCTAAAAATCTAAGGTTCGGCCAAATGACTTAGATAAGGTTATATATATTAATAATAAACAATTTGGGGTTCTTTTGGCTTCTTATAGTAAGTTTATTAACCTTATAGTATAATAACACAAGAAGACACGGTAAAAGTAAAATTATTTAACTTAATGTTAAATCTAAATGATATGGTTAAAATAGGAACCTAAACTTGTCTAAATTCTATTTTATGAGAGGATTTAGACCCATACCCACCTTAGCCTCTAAATAAATCAATTTTGAGCTATTTAAAACCTAACTTGACTTTATAATAAAGTAATATTTTTAGTTATTCCAAAGGTGCCCCTCTCCTCCCTTATAAAAGGACACCTCCTCCCTCTCTTCCTCACAAAACTTTGAGCCTTCAAGCTCGGCCAACCCCTTAAAAAATCTCTTCTCCACTTCCCTAGAAACATCCTAGAGGTTCTGGTCTTCCTCAAAGACCAATTGTAGTGCCCTAAGAGGAGGTCTCAAAGAGGCGCTTCAAAGAAGAGGTAATTTCCGTTACCAATTCTTTCACCTTTATTTCTTCTTCCACTTCTTCTTATTATGTTGTTTCATTATGAAGTAATAACATCAGTATCACTCATATACTGATATGTTATTATAAGTATGAAATAATCCTAATTCATCATCTATCCATCCTACGGAAAACGAAATCACCGCGCGTGCGTACGTACGGAATACCGTCTCCACGCCGTGGTGTAATCTGTTTTTCCACCAACACCTTACATGGATGGGTATTATGGTGTAAAGAATAACTATACATAGTTATTATAACATCATAATGATTCTGATATATTGTATCATCCACGCCAATTCAATTCAATAATTATGGAAATGATATCATCGCTCGTGCGTACGTACGGACTACCGTCTCCACGACGCGATGAGATTCATTCTCCATGTTAACCATTTAAGAATGATTATAAAGTATATATAAGCAATAATAATAAAATATATGACATTATAAAGCTACTGGATTTATGTGTGTATATATGTATGTCATCTACTTAATTCCACTCAATTCAATAAGGAAACGAAAACAGCGTTCATGCGTACGTACGGCCTACCGTCTCCATGAACGGTGTATTTCTTTCCATTTATCGATCCATTATATATATGTATATTCTGAATATATATTATATATAAATCATGTTTTATATTCTATAATTAAGTAATAATGATCTAAGTAATCATATGAATAATTACAAGTTAAAACACGAACGACAAATGAGACGATTTTACCCAAAACGCTACTTTAAAATGAATTTACAAAAGAACGGGTAATATAAAGTCATAAGTGAACCATATATGATATAATAACAATGAATATGATTCTTTAACAATTCAATGACATTATTTAAATCATTATACAGGAGGTTCGGACACTTACGAAGCAAATCAGACCTAAGGTAAGGGAAATATCATAATCTCATTTTTATCCGAGATTGTTTATACTTTGGTATTTACTAGGGTGTATTTTATCATCCACATCCATGTTTCCTCAATATGTAATATTATTTCCATCCACCTAAAATTGTTTAAATCCTATTTTACCCTTCGGTGAGTTTTTAGTAAAAGATATGAAAGGAATCTTTTGACGTTTTTCGTACGAGGTACTTTTTTGACTTTTCCGACAAAAGTACGAGGAGAATGTTTTTTTTAACTTATACAGCAAGAATGGCTTTTTAAAACATTATTTCCAAGAATCTTCCTTTACAAGTTTTCAAGTTTATTTTTAATCAACTTCTTTTAGTTTAAAGTTGTATGACATGTTAATAAAGGAAAAATGTTTTTGAAGAAGAAAGGAAATTTTCCCTCAAGAATGGAGTTCAAGTGTTTTATCAAAATTATTTTCCATCTAAGATAATAAAGGGTTCTGTTTTTATCCATATTATTAAATTAATTTGATTATGTTGGGATGGAATTATTTTTATGAATTCCCTTATCGTGTATGAATTGTTTTATGATGTCATGATGTTTAAGATTCCCATTTTTATTACATGGGTTATGCAATGATGTATGGTTTAGGATTTTGTGGTACACATAAGAATGGTATCATTATGAGATGGGTGGGACCTATATATCCCTCCAATGCATTGGGTAAAGATTTTATATCTCATGAGATAGACATGGCTGGAATGGTAGGTTATACCGGTTCAGTGAAACAGGACTGAAATGAGGGTGAGTCGGTTCAGAAAGGGACTTTGTCCACTAAGATAGTCTTGGAAATGAGTCTTGACTAATAAGATATGATTCTCTATTATTATGTGTGTGTGCCACAAAGTTTCATGTTTTGAGTTATCATTATTGGGATTTCATTTCACTACTATGATTTATCCCATGTTATGAAATTATGCTCTCTTTTGCAGGTTAAGATTTCCAAAATGTTATGTTCTTATGAATATGATGTGATTGATATTTATTTTGTTTACCCTTACTGAGCATTTGAGCTCACCCTTTTATGTTTTCTTTTCCCCAGGATATAAAGAAAGGTTTTAGGTAAAAAAATGGAAGATCTTTATGGGAGATGTTGAAGATCTTTCACCACGATTAGAAGATTATATTCCGAGTTTCCAAAGACACTAAACTATTACGATCCTTGTGTGTGTGTTTGTTATGTACTAAGTATTCCGCAAAAGTAATGTAATGTCCATGTACGTCAGGCTTCGGGTCTCTACACTAGTGATGAGTAAATTTGGGTAACCATTATGTTTCTAACTTTCCAAATTTAAAGAAGGTTTTAGTATTTGTTTTTACTATGTGGGTTAGTATGAATATTAATTTAAAGTATTAAACCATTAATAACAGAGATGAATTTTTGGGGATAAATTAATTTTAATGTGGGTATAATGTAACACAAAAATATTTTGTGAAATATTTTAGAATCAATTTGATATGTTTGATATTTTTCATTTTAGAAAACACTAAATATAGCTTTTGATATTTGAAAGGACTATGTTTGGCATGAGTTTCTTACAACACCAAGTTAATTTATCACTATATGAAATTATTAAATTATCTTGTGGTATAGGAAACATAATATTTTCCTAGGTTATATTCAATGATGAGTTTCTTCTATTTCTCACGTTACACACAAGGCTATGTTTTGTTGTAGTAATATATAAAATTAAGATTTTTATTAAAAAATTATTATTGTTACCACCTAGCCGTTGTAATGGAAGTTAAAAAAAGATAAAAATAACTATTAAAATATTATTTAAACATGTATATAAAAATAATCCTTTGGTTATCAATTAGTTATAACTGAATTTAAGAACTATTGAAAAATAAATAAATTACTTTTTTATGAAAAATATTTTTCTGTGTAGAAACATAATTTTATCTCAATGAATTAAACAAACTAGTTTTGATGAATGTTTTGAATAAAATTTATATAATATATATTAAATATATATATTTTCATAATCATACAATAAATTATATATTCATAATATTAGAATAAATCCAATTATATGAATAAAAAGAGGTATTTTTGTAAAAGGTATTTTTATTACAATTAAATGAAGATACTATTTGAAATCTAATTTTTTAAATTTTCTTAAAATTTTATTTTAAAAAATTAACTTCATTTTTGAGAGAGGAATATAAATATTTAATTTGGGAGAATTTTTGGTATTTTTCATAGAATTTTTATATTTTGATGAATTATAGAAAACACTGAATTTTGATTGAAAACTAACTTTTTTCCAATTTAATTATTGAGTAAAATATTATTTTGAAGTGGTTTTAAAGTCAATTTAGATTATTTTTAAATAAATTAATCCAATTTATTTCATTTTAATAAATTTCACATTGAAAACAGATATAAATATACTTCAAACATTTGAATATTTTTACTTAAAAACATGTTTTTTCGTTCCATATACAGGATAAGTTTTAAGTTAATTTCTTCTACTTATATGTTAAAAATATGTAAAAATGGATTCCATATTTTAAATATTCATAATTTATAATTTTTAATAAGATAAATTTAGTTTTTTACCCAAAATAATAGGGAAATTAATAAAAATTAATTACAATGATAAAGGTAAAAACAAGTTTACTTAGTGGTTAAACTTTAACTTAAGTAGCAAAATAATATAGAAATGTGACCAAAATACATTGAATGGAAATATTTCTACCCTATCCTCAATTTTATCTAAAATGTAATATTATTGGAGACACAGTATATAAGGGAGACATCTCAATACTTTTATATATTTTTATATTTAAAAGAATGTCACTCCTCCTCCACTATAACTATGAACTCACCCCCTCACTTTATCAAACATCTCAATCCACTTTTTATCATCCAAAACCTGCCCAAATTAGCACAAAAATTTTATCTTATCAACATATAAGTCTCACTTTGGGCATAACGCAAACCAAGGAATCCCCTTGGTGCAAACCAAAAGGAGTTTCCAGAAAACAATAGGTAGCAATCTTCAACAGGCATTTCAGTTTTATTTATTTCTCCAAACATTTATTTTTTATTATTACAAGACTATATAATAACCTAATTATCCTAAATATACCAATATTTTTTTATTCTAAGGTTTTATCCTACACCTACACACACCTCCATCAAATGGATAATGAACTTACTGTTTGTGTGTACGGTGAACTACTACCTCACAAAACAATGTCAATTTTTTTTTAATTTACTAACTATCATGGTTGGAAATTACGATGGGAATAATATTTTTAAATTATATATATGATTTTTGGATGTAATTGTTTTTTTAATAATTATATAAAACATACCTTCATGATTTCTACTCTATGTCAATACGATAACTTCCTTTGTGGACATGTAGACTACATCATCCTCAAAGCGATGTGATTCATTCAAAATTTTCATGGAATGTATTAAGGATGGGTTTTATTAAATTAATATGATATGTGAAGAATTTTAATGATAATTTAATGATAATATATATACATATATTTCATTTATTTTCTTTCCTTAAATATGATAAGAAGATTGAAATAATGTATCTGTGTAAGTACAACTTAACGTCTCTATGAACTGTGTGTTACATTTCATATATATATATATATATTATATGATTATAAATATTTATAAAATTAATGTATATGATATTTATATCATTTTTAGACTATTTATATAATTAAATCATGATCTAAGTAAGAGGATAAAGAATAACAAGTCAAAATATATACAAAAAAGACAGTAGATATTACCCAAAACATAATATTAACATGAAATTATTAATAAATTTTAACATAAAGTCATAATTAAATAAAATATGGTATTAAATATATGAAAATTATTATTTGGTATATTTATAATAAACATATATTTATTATATAGGAGGTTTTAACATGTACGAAGAAAGTCAAGACTTATTGTAAGGGTTTTATCTTTTCACTTTTATTTCGATGAGATGTATACCTTATTCACCACTAATTTATTTCTTATGGTCTATATAATGACAAAGAATGAATTTTATTATTATTATATTTAAATAAATGGTTATTTTCATATCCGTTTTATGATATTTATTTCATGGGGTTTATGGTTCAATAGTTACCAAATCGGTAAGGTAATTTTCTCTTAATTTTCCTTCTATGAGATACATGCCATGTTATGCACATACATTTTTCTAAAATGTTAATGTAATTCCCTTTTAAATGTTATATCATTAATATACTTATATTAATTATATTTTAAACCACATTTAATTTTATTATTTCATGGGTATTATTATTCAAAGTTACCAAAGTGGTAACAATTTATTGTTATAATTTCATAGTTTATTAGGATTATTTATAACTATGCTTACTTTGATGAAATATTTGGATCCATATCTCAATAAAAATCATGAATTTTATTATAATATGTTTATTAAGTATTAATTCAATGGTACCATTTTACAATCTTTGGTACTTAAGAAAATTAATATTTTTTGAAGAAAATTCGACAATATTTCTCTTTTCTATCAGAAATCTGTGTTCTTACAAAGAAATGTTTTCTAAAAATGTTTCAAAAAATGTTTTAATATTATATTTAAAAAATAATTTTTCCTATTTTTAACTTTTTATGGATAATTGGTTTTAAAAAGAATCTACTGGTCGTTTTCTAATTAGGGAACTTTTCTAAACATTTTATAGTGCCAAATGAATGTTTGGCATAGATGGATTTACCCCCATCATGAACATCATTTCTTTGAAGTTAAATTTTAAAATTTTTAATGTTATTTTTTTCAGAAAAATTATTTTCATAAAATTCTTAACATTCATTTTTTGAAAGTATTTTTTGAAGGAAAATGATTCAAAAAAATGTATTATGTTTTAATAGTGTTTAAAATAGTTTTCAAAGATTATTTTATATGTTTTAAAAGTAAAATGTTTTGTGTTTTTAAATTTGATTTTAAAATAAGAATGGATATTTTACTCAAGAGATTTTTTAAATGATTTAATGTAAAACTGTTAAATGTTTTCAAAGTGATTTTTAAACAAAATCGATGTTCCAAGTGATCTTTCAAAATTATTCTCTATATAAGATGAGATATTTTGATATAGATTATGTTCTACTCTGTATATGATGTAAGTATACCATTCATATTATTCCTATTAATGTTTTATGTTTTTATAGAATAAGTCTTATGGAACCTATTTCTTTACCATGAGTAAAAAATGTTTCATGGAGATTGTTTCCATAGGCTAATCACTTTTCAAGGAGATTGAAATTAAAATGATATATCTGCAACATGTTAATCATGCTATGAAATAATAACTATTTTAATGTGTTTTTATGATGATGTGAAATTTATTTGTGATTTATTCATGTTGTGGTTAATGAACCTGGATTATAAGAAGGGATGGACCAGATATCACTGGGTATTCCTAATTAAACTTATACGATGTGGTGCTTTAGATAGAGCTAGGTAAGACCACTAAATCTTATATGATGTGGTTTCCCAGATATCACCTAGTAATCACATTACATCTTATATGATGGTGTGGGCTAGATAGCATCGGGTAATACGATTACATCTTATACTATTGGGTGACCCAAATAGTACTCGATGAGCCCGTTATAGATTAAATGACAAGTGTGATCTATATCTCGCTCTAATTCATTAGATAAAGGTTTATATCTCATAAGATAATGATGGGAAAAAGCTGATGAACTTGATCCAAAATGGGAAGAAGGGGAAACCTGATCCACTATAAGTAAAGGACTGTGACTAGGGATGACGACATTTGATTCCAAATAGGTATAGTCCTCATGAAGCTTCTAGATAAATTTTTGTAATGATCTTTGTTTTAGAGAATGTTTTTACATGTTTATGATTTTGATTTATATTTCATTTATTAATTCTATATTATCCTTTCACGGATTATGATCTTGATCCCTTATGATTTATGTCTTATGAATTTCCAATCATTATTCAGTGGATCTTGATTATGATCTTTGATATGAAAGGTATCATCTCATAATGTTATTATCATGTTCTGATATCATTATGCCATTAGTCAAATAGAATTTTTTTCCAATTGGCCAATAGAACATTAATCTAATTGGAAAATTGTCTAATTGACGATTATGACATTATTCCATTAGGCCATTAGGCCATTACAACATTAGTCCATTAGGACATTAGGCTATTAGTTCATTAGGACATTAGGACATTAGTCCATTATGCCATTAGTCAATTAGGAAATTTAGCCATTAGGCCATTAGTCCATTATGTCATTTGTCCATTAGTCCATTTAGGATAATTAGGCTAATTAGGCCATTTAAGAGAATTAGGTCAATTAGGATATTTATTCCAATTGGTCCATTTAGTCAAATGTAGTTCAATTAGTTCAATTAGGCCATTCATTTGACCAATTTAGGCCATTTATTTGGCCAATTCAGGACGATTAGGAAAAAGAGGAAAATTAGGCCGATTTAAGCCAATTCATGCCAATTTAGGCTATTTTAGTCCATTTAGGACAATTAATCCATTTTAGATAACAATTTTGAAATTAATGAAAATTATTTAATTTTGTCCAATTAGGATAATTTGGCCAATTAGGCCATTTCAACCAATTTGGATAATTAATCCAATTAATAAAGTTATTTCATTTATTTCTTTGAGGCCATTAGGCTAATAGTCCATTAGGACACTAGGAAATTAGGCCAATTGGACAATTATCCAATTGAACCGTCGACCATTAGATCAATTGGCTATTAAGTCATTAGGAAATTGGGCCAATCATCCAATTTGGACAATTATGCCATTTGAACATTAGGCCAATTGTCCATTAGTCCATTAGTCCAATTTTAAATTAAGATATTAGGAAATTAATCCCATTACGTCATTAGTCCGTTAAAAAATTATACAATCAGTCCAATTGGATAATTAGGCCATTAGTCTATTAGGCCACTAGCCTATTAGGCCAATTAGCCATTAGGCTATTAGTAGAATTAGCCATTAGGATATTAGGCCATTAGGACATTAGGCTAATTGGTAAAATTGTCCATTATACCATTAGTCTTATTGGATAATTAGTCTGTTAGGAAATTAAACTAATTGTCCAATTTGACATTATTTCATTAGACAATTAGCCCAATGGGCCATTAGGACAGTAGATCAATTGTCCAATTAGGACAATTGGCCATTATAACATTAGGACAATTGGACATTAGGCCATAAGGCTGTTGGGCCATTAGGATATTAGGCCATTGGTCCATTATTACATTAATCCATTAGGCTAATTGTCCATTATTAAAATTGTAAAATTAGGATATTTGGCCATTTAGCCATTAATACACTTGGCTAGTTGGAAAAAAAGACATTAGACCAATTGGCCATTAGGCCATCAAGACATTAGAAAAATAGTTCAATTGTCTAATTAGAAAATTAGCCACTATGACATTAGGATATTCTGAATATTGTCAAATTAGGCCAATAGTCCATTATTCCAGTTAGCAATTAGTCCAATCGACCGTTAGTCCATGAGGCCATTAGTCTAATTGGCCATTAGTCCATTATGCCAATTTGTGATTAACAATTATGAAAATTGACCAATTTCAAATTAGGATATTAGAATAATTGGAAAATTTTCCATTAGAACATTAGTCCAATTGTCCATTAAGAAATTAGGCAATTCGATAAATGTCTAATTATTCTATTAGACCATTAGGAAAATTATCCATCAGACCATTAGGACATTTTCCAAACTATCCAATTAGTTCATTAAGCTATTAGGATAATTAGAAATTAGGAAATTAGGCCAATTTTCCATTATAAAATTAGGCCATTAGGCCATTAGGTCATTAGTCCATTAGGCTATTAGGCCATTATGTCATTAGGATAAATGGCCAATTTTCCATTTGGACATTAGGAAAGTTGACCATTATACAATTAGGCCATTATGAAATTAGGTCATTAGGATAATAGGACAGTAGGAAATTGTCCAACAGACCATTAGGCCATTTGGAAATTAAAACAATTGGCTAATTATCTATGAGCCATTAGTCTATTAGGGAATTAAGCCTTTTGTTCAACTAGAAAATATTCCATTAGGACATTTTAAAGTGGTATTTATAGCCTTATATTAAAGGGATTAATAATAGGAAAACTTAATTTTCAGCATGCAAATAAAAATAGGTAAAAATATAAATTGTGATATATTTATATTCATATTAATGTACTTATTAATTATCATGATTTGGAATTATAGTGACCCCCAAAGTGTGGAAATATGTCATTGAATCTATGTAAATTTTTTTCTTGATGTATCCTAAAAAAAGAAATACAAGTAATAAGAATTAATGTTTCTATGAAAGCCATTAAATATTATAAATACCTTAAACTCACCACTCTTCCAATATGAGATAAATTCCAGATATTGTGTCGTAGGACAATAGGGGAGTATTGGTACACTCTCTAAATTATATATAACTATACTCTTCCAACCAACATATAAATCATGCTTATATTATTTCTAGAACTCCAAATTATCCATCAAAATTTCAACATAAACAACTTTACCATTGGTAAAGTTATATCAGAATGTGAAATAACATGTTAATTCATATAAATACAACAACAATATATATAAAAATTTTAAAAATATTATTACCCATATCTCTAGCCATGATTTCTCTATGATTTTATTACCGATATGCTCTTGTGAGATTACTTGCAATAGAATGATATCGTCATACTTAGATAAAGTTTCCATGAAACTTCTACACTGCCTAGAATATTTACCTATAATTTTGATTTCCTTCATTATTATCCACCATTATTTTTTTTGGCGATTACAGGATTTACACATACGAGTGTGCCCATGTCTCCCACTAGAATATGCCACTGAATAATATCAAATGAAAAGAAGAATAATCAAGTCACAATACAAAAGGATAACAATGATTTTATATAATTTGACACACTTATAAAAAACAAATTCAGGATACTCATTAGGCTTTGATGGATCAGTGGGATATCCTGAATTCGTAGCCACTGATGGGTGTACATATTCTAATGTATGCATTGGGTGAACTGCATACACTAGAGTAGAAGATGAAGGAACATAATTATTATATTCTGGATGGATAGTAGGAAATGAAGGAAATGTATACATATAAGGATATGAGTATTAGTATTGGGGACACATCAAAGGATATAGACCGGTAAAGGTGGGAACATCCCTACAGGTAGTGTAGACATGGTCTGGGAAGAAGAAGAAAAATGTTATAATAAATGAGGCCAGGGTGGGAACATCATGGGAGGGTCAAGTGGTGGATTTAAAGGTGTGGTAGATGGAAATGTGTGGTAGATGGGGTGTCCACTGGTAGGTCAGGGTGGGAATAGGTATGATGGGTGCTTTTTCTAGCTCTTAGAGAACACCTGCTCGGTCCCATACTAGTATAATGAGCAGGATTCAACCCTAGTTTAATTGAATTTCCCAAAAAAAATGATAAATAATAAGAACATGAAATTATATGTAATTTAGAATAAAAATATTACAATTATTACACTCACTAAGGGAACTGGAGGATCTAAATCGCCCTCACGCATCCATCGATCATTGTCAAATAATCTATTCCTTTGAACTTATTCAATATTTTTCATAATATTCAAATGAATGAAATGTTAATTTTTAGAAATAGTTTTTAAAAATAATGAATAAAAATAAAAATTAAAATAATTATTAAATCCCCCATGATCGGCTGGGGTTTTAAGGGTGGGGAGGGGTTTGGGGTGTGGTCGCGGGGTCAAGTCCCAGGACTGGTGATTTACTGTGTTTTCTTTGTTTGCGTCGTGTTCCACTTTCGCGGTTTTACCCAAATTTTAAAATAATTCATAAAAAATGTTATAGCATTTTTAGAAAAAACAATTTAAAACAAAGTTATACATTTTTAAAAACCCATTTTAAACACAATTTTGGTGAATTGAAATAAATTTAATTAAGTACAATGAGAAAAACAGAAAAACCAACATTTAATTAAAAACTAAAACTAAATGATGGTAATTATATTATTACCAACTTGAGAAACCCATGTAAAGGTAAACTAAATGAACTATGAACATATATGGTTGCTTCTAAATATTACCCACCAATACTTAAGGTTCAACATCAAATCTTCTAAAGGTACAGTTTGAGTCCTGAACTGAAATATTTTTTTCAATTGTAAGGGGGGTGTCAATGGATTCGATTTCAACCCCACCATAATGAAAAATATATATTTGGATTACTTCATTAATGAAACTATAATAATGTCTCAGATGATCATTTTTATAAAACACTTGTTTCTCCATTAACGCTAAAATGTATGGTTTATCAGTAGCCAAGAATCGACTCATTTTAATAACTTTGAATCCAAAATTATCAAAAAATTTATCATGTCACATCATTGAATCAAAACATTTACATTTTATCATAGTAACTCGACCAGGATATTTATAATCTGATAACAATATTTTCTCAACAATTCTATAATAAGAGACATTCTCATATCGAGGCCAACTATCTAATTCCATTGAATAATAATCCATTATAGTAGTTAACATAACAAAATCAGGCTGTGTTCTCATTTTCACCACTCGATCAGTTGTAAAAAATCTATACCCATTTATTATTAAATATTTTCATTCACGAACTAAATAATTGAGACTAAAATACAACACTCTTAATTATTGAGAAACAGAGTCAACAGGAAAACTCAATACCTATAACACCCAAAACAGTTTATGGTATGCTTCCTTTAAATACTTTCTACTCATTAGATAGCCTATATTGTACAAGGAAATAAGTCTTTTTAAAAAAAAATTATATGAAAAAGTTATATTCTATCCATTAAACAAAAATTTTCTATTATTATGTTTTAAATTTCGAAAAACAGTCATCTAGAGTTGTAACCAGTAAGTCATTTGGAGTCTGAGAGAACCAACTTGAGTTTCTGATGAATAATATCATACCCTTATGAATAGTAACATGAATAGTAATATGACCCCTATGAATAGTAAATAATGATGAAATTTTATTTTCCTAAGGTAATAAGATAATGTGATCTTAATTAATTTTCCAATATGATATAAAACTAATTATACCATTAAAATTTTTATTTTTCGAATTAATTATGATTTTATTTAAAAATTAAATTAAAAATAATTAGAAAATTATTTTCTGAAAATAGTGTTAATTTTTGAATTCTACCCATCAAGAAATGGTTAGGGTGATTTTTTTGGGATTTTTCTAAAATAATTGAATTTTTGTGAATAGTAAAAATACAGTTTTGAGTTTTCTCTAGTTTAATGACATCATAATGATGTAATAATTGAATATAAAAGAATGGTTGACTTGTGTACTATATCTTATGACATGAGGTGTCCCAAGTGGCTTAATCCATGGGCAAATACAATGGTCAAGCCCATGGTTTGGAAAAAACCACTAATGAGGTGTCCCTTTGAAGTTATTAAAAAACAACCACTCTTTTTCTATAAATACCCTCTAATCCATTCGTTTTATTTCATTTAAAATCACTCATCCTCGAAGATCTAGTGGTTTTACCTCTCTAGGAGTTATCCCAAGGTTTCATTAATCCCCCAAGGCCCATCCTTCAAGATCTAGGAGTTACTCTACAAGGTAAGGGAATCTTTCATTCTCTTCTTTTAGTCGACACTTCTTTTATGTTATCTATTTGATTTTCTATTATCATATGTTGGGTTTTGATATTATGTGTTCTTCTTACTGTCATTTTTGTTTCAATATGATTATATACCCTTTTGCTCACATCATTTTATTTTATAAAATTTTAAGTGATGCCATTAGGCTGCCGAATTTTCATAAGGGATCTCCCAACTTTTCTTTTATTTTCAAGTTCATCTCTTTTCTTTTTCTATCCTCACATACTCTATACAAATTAACATGATAAACTACAATATCATCTATATACTGTAATTATATCATGTTAATAGAATAACCATAATCAATATTCTTACTCCCACATTTTATTTTTAAATTTGAAATCAACGTCCATGAGGTTTCAATTTATAACCTTTGTAGACTACGAAGTTTTGTTCTTCACTTTCTCCTTAATTACTAGTCATAAAACAATTTTAATGGTTGAACCAGATAGAAATATATTTATTTCATCTCATTAATGTTCTGTAATCCTTAGACACTCATAATATAAAATAATACAAAATAAGTTCATTAGGGACCAAACGACCAAGTTAATCCGAATATTTGCAATAAACTTTTAACTAATGAATAATCATCATGGTATATAACCCAAAATAATTATAAGATCATTTATATCTCATTAATTTATATAATAAGATATATTAACAAATCTGTATGATTAACCACATTTCAAATGAACTTCTATTCATTAAAAAAGTAAATGAATCATGAAAACCAAGGAATAAAATGCTTCCAAACAAAAAAATTGAACATCTTAAACCAATAAAAAGGGACATGAATGAACCTAAAAAGTTTATAATAAATAAATTAAATGTGTAGGAGATTATGGAGTTATTAATTAATGAAGCTAAATTTTATTATTCTAGTCATTAAAACAAACGAAGAACACACTTGAGCAAAAGGTTAGGGGTTTCTCATCTCACTTTCATTTCTGTGAGCTTTTCATTGTTCGCCAATTATTTCTTGTATGTGGTATATGTGTGTTACCATTTGATATATAATAAAATAATTCTATTTATATTCATATTATTCAATTATTCATTTATGGTTATTATGTTCTAGTGATATGATTCGACCGATTACATTGTGGTAAGGGACTTTGTCTCAACTACTATTTTGTTGTGTATTACTTTGTTTTGTGCACATAATAATTATTATGTGGTGTAACTATGGAATATTTGAGATAAATTTTCATTTTAAATTATATGAAGATTAAATATCCATAATCTCATATCATGGATATGTTTTTTGTCTAAACCATATACCATTTTACATACAATGTTTGTTCAGAAAGTTATTTTAACTATGGTAATATTGATGAATCCCTATACTCTACTCTATATGGATATTTAAAAGGAATATTTCTCTTGTATTGAATCAATGTATAAATAATTATTTGGACATGAAGTGGCGGGTGGGGACCGCTATATCCCCTTGTTGCGTTGGTAGGTCTATTGAGACAAATCAGCAGGCGAAAAACCCTTCGAGCTTGTGTCCAAAAATTAGACGGGTTTCTACCCACATAACTAAACCATTTTTACAGTATTATGGTTTCATGTTACAGATACATGATTTCCAATTAATATTCATTCTATTTATTCATTATCAGTTATTACCATCCAAGAGATTTTAACTGTGACAAAATTTATGGATGCAGTTTCATTCTCAATTTATTAATGGCGTGAGTTTTTCATTTATTCACCATGCCATGTTGATTATGTCAAATTGTTTACAATTCAGTTATTATTGATTCATGATTCCACCATTTGTAACCCTTATTAATCATTTGAGATCATCCCATTCATTGTTTAATTTCAACATGTGACAAAGAGGAGATCTTTAATTGAGTTCTTGTAGATGTAGCTTTTTGGTTTCTTTATGTATTATATTTTGTAAACTTTTCCAATGTAATTTGAGTAACATCTTGGTATATAGTTTCTTAAAGACTACTAAACTGATCCTTCCTTCAAGATTTTCATTCCCTATAACCATTCCAATATAACAATTAATGCACTGGCTCCGGTCTAGAGGGGTCAGGGTGTTAAAGTTGGTATCAGAGGAAGTTTAGTCGAGAACTTGGAAACTAGAGTATGAAGTGTCTAGTGGGGAACAAAACCCTAAGGTAGTATTTGAGTATAAAAATACAACAACTTTCTGTTATTTTGGTAAATAATAGATTATGTGGATATTTTAAGCAATACAACCCTGTCTAGATACGAGTAGGTAAAGGCAGCTCTGGAACATATAAGGATGGACCTACTGAGAAAGTCAACACAGTCAATGTTAGAGTAGATCAGATCATATCCATATTGGGAAAACTTACTCAGGTTGTAACAAATAACCATTCCACACCTGTGTCGGATCCTTTCATGTGGTAGAAGCCCCCATCATTCAATGAGACGACTTACCCAATGGATTCTGAGAAATGGAGCAAGTCCCTTGAAAAGATATTCATGGAATTAAGATGCAATGAAAATGAAAAGGTAGTTCTAGCAGTATATTGTCTCAAGGGAGACACTGATAAACGGTAGTCTTTAATTCAGAATACCATGAAGGAAGAAGAAATAGATGATATGGAATGGAGGACTTTTAAGGAAATATTCTTTGAAAAATATTTCCCACGTGTGCAATGAACTGAAATGAAGAGGAAATTCCTTGGCTTCAAGAAAATGGAAAAATACCATGTTACAGAGTATGTGGAAACCTTCACAAGGCTAGCCAGGTATGACGTATATTACGTACGAGACTTACTAGACAAGATTGATCATTTCTTTGATGGTCTTAAGACATGTCTTCAAAGGGCACTAGCTTCTCAAACATTTTCATCATATGATGAAATTGTATCAAGTGAAATAAAAAAAAGAAGGAATTTTCTAAATCAATTTTTTTAAAGGAAAACCAGATAAGAAGTGGTACCCTGATAACCAAGGAAAAGGAGAAGCACCAAATACGAACAAGGGAACAAGGATTTTCCCATTATGTGAGAACTATGGAAAGAATCATATCGGTAAATGCCTAAAAGGCATGAGAGTCTGCTATATGTACGGAGAAAAGGGTCATAAATATGATGAATGCAAGTGGAAGAAAAAATTTAAGGATATTCAATGCTACAATTGTAGAGATATGGGACACTATGAAAATGAGTGTCCTATGATTCAAAGAAAATTTACTTAGAAAATGCCAAGAGGGCAAAGGAGAGCCTTCGAAATTACAACCACAGAGCATGAAGTTCTCAATGACGTGGTGGCTGGTACTTTAATTGTTTCCTCAAACATATCGAACAATTTATTTGATTCTGGATCATTGCATTCATTTATATATTCCTAGTTTTACAATAAAATTAGATATGTACAATTTGATTTAATAAAGGATCTGTCAGTAAAATATTTCAGGGGATGTATCATTACATAAAGGCATGTTGACTAGTCCCCCTCCAGAGAGAAAAACGTGCTTTAGTTTCTAACCTTATCATCATACCAATGAATGAATTTGATATATTTCTCAGTATGGATTGGCTATCAAATTTTGATGTAAAGATTTATTGTAAGAAAAATGGTGCTACAATTTTTGAAAATGGTGTTGAATATATTATCTTTAGAGAGGAGGACTTGTGATCTGATTCCTATCTAGAACCACCCCCAACAACTCTACTAAATCCAATACTTGGAGAGGAAGATAAACCAATATCTATGGGGGAGGAAAGAAATCTTCAAATTGAATATGTACACATAGTGCAAGAGTACATTAAAGTATTTCCAGAGTATTTACCTGGACATCCTATAGAGCGGGAAGTTGAGTTATCTATTGACTTAATTCCGGGTGCGAGACCTATATCAAAGACTCCCTATAGAATGGCCACTGTAGAGTTAGTGGAGATAAAGAAACAACTAGAGGAGTTGAATGAGAATGGATTTATTCGAACTAGTGTTTCTCCATGGGGAGCCCCGGTCTTGTTTGTTGAAAAGGAAGATGGATCAATGAGGCCATGCATTGATTATAGGTAAATCAATTATATTACAATAAAGAATAATTACCCTCTTCCCTAGATTGATGATTTATCCGATCAACTTCATGGAGCTCAATACTTTTCAATGATTCACCTTCGATTTAGATATAATCAGCTGCGTGTGAGGAATGAAGATATTCCTAAGACAACATTTCGAACCAGGTATGGGAATTACGAGTTTATAGTGATGTCTTTTGGACTGTGAAGTGAGGATTATTTGTCATGAAATCCTCAATCAATAAAATTTTAATCAAATACAATGCAATATAACAGTGGTTAGAGACTAGCTTTAACCTCCCAGACACTCCCCTCTTCCTTGTTTAAAAATTATCTCCCTAATGAATCTCTCAATGAATACCAAAATACCTCTGGATAAATACTTTATTTTGAAAGGATATCATATTAAAACCTCAATATGATTGTTTCCCCTCCTATATAAGTGATCCAATTACTTGAAGACCTTCAAATAATCAGACCTCACCGAAATCACTATGTTAATCGGTGAGACCTCACCGAAGAAATATAAATAGTAAAATTGAATATTTTACTTCACAGATTGGGAAACCATAAAAAACAAAAAAGTTGAAAATATATTCATGAATGAAAACAACCGCTATCATTCAAGAAATATAAGTTCAAGAGAGATGCAATAGAGATTACACATGAAGATCAAAACTAAGAAGGGAGTGTTCATCGGTTGTCGCCGTCCGCAACCACTTGGGGCTTAACATCACATCACTTGAGAAGACCACATCATATCCATTCCATTAAGAGTGTACACCATATTCATCAATGTCTACAAAATGACAACCTCCCCTTGAAAAGAAAGAAGAGATGGGGAGATAAGGGGAAGAGGGCTGGAAATTCTTCTGTCTTGATTTTGTCCGCCCGAAGAATGATTCTGTTTGGAACCCTCCCCAGACGAATCAACCACTATACTACTCTAAATAGTTGTTTAAAATTATATCCTCTGTCTCTCCTCTAAATTTCATCCGCTTTAATGACTTTATGTAAAAGTTAGAAATAAATTACTCAATGACTCTTGCTCTTCCCGAAGAGACTCTTCATCTCTCACATAAGTGTTTCGCTCACATAGTTCCATAATGATCAACTTTGACCTTGAAACTCATAATTAATGCAAAACATGGAGTCTTATATCATTAACAGTTGGAAGTAATGACTTTGGACACATGTAGCCAATGTAGGAAATGACTTTGGACACATGTAGCCAATGTTATGACTTTGGACACATGTAGCTAATTGGATCAATATATAAAAAGATATTATCGAAAAATCAAACAAGTGATTTCTTTTTAAAATCCAGAATTAGGGAATTTTCACAATTTATCTCAAAATACAACAAAATTCCAAAAATTATGCAATTTAACATATAATGACACATTGGTGAGGATTAAATCATTGATATATATATAAAATATATTTAAAATATTAGCTCTATCAATTCCCCCAGACTTAGAACTTGGTCTCCTAGACAAGTGATCATCAAAACCAAATCAATCCATATTCAAAACAAAAACCAATGAGGTTCACCAATAAACCACCAAGAATAAGATAATATCATGACTCATAAAAAAACCAAATTATTCAAGTTGTAAATTCAGTTCATTCAGCCCATTTACACTTCTATTCTCCTCAATCACACAACATAATTACCACCCTAAAATTTTCTCTCAACACAAATATTGATTTTCAACAAAGATTCTCTCATCAAAACTCATGAAAGAATCATCATAGGCTTGAAAAATTTCTATATCTCCACCCAATATGAGCCAAGAAAAATGTGATCATCATGATGGATTTTCAAAGTAGTTCTGCGGCTAAAGGTTTTTGGGTTTCAAATGTCCAAAATTCTGAGGCTTAATAGGGAGAGTTTGGATCATTTTTGTAGAAAAAAATGCATGAATCTAATATTAACTCATGTGGGGAATCCTCCTTACTCTCCTCTAATGAATGTCAGATTTGAGAATCTCAGAAAATATCTTTCCAAATTATTCCATCAATACTTTACCATCAAAAATGACATTTCTCTTCTTCTTCTTTTTTTCAAAATCTCCAAATTGGGCTCAACTTTATTCCATTGAGAGCTCTAGATAGGCACACCTCTCTTCTATTGAGAGCTCTAGATAGGCACTACCCCTATAAAAACATTTTTCATCAGAAAAAACATCTATTTAGAGTTTTGATAACCACCCAAAGCAACACGAAATGATGTATCACACCACAAGTCATCTCCCCCACACTTAAGTTCAACTAGGTCATGCGTTTATACTTCCAAAGCAGGTTCGAAAGGGAAAATGGCTTGTAATGTGGCTATCTAGAAGGCAGTACAAGGATACTAAGGGCTTAAGAGAGATAAAATGTAAAATGTGGGCCAGAATAAAAAGTATAATCATGAAATAGGGGGCTTTCAATCACAAACAAATTTCCATAATCATTTAAATCACACTCTCCTTAACCCTAAAGTTTTGATAGAAATAGATTAAGTTCTGGTTCAATCAAACATGCATTACTTAGTTAACTAAAGAAGTAGGATGAATGTGAAGAAGATAAAAAATTAGTTCGGAATACTCATGGGAAATTGATTTTCAATATTAGATAGAATTCATGGCATGGAATTCAAAATTCAATGGTTATTCCAAAATTTTTGAACTTGAAAAAGTGTCTTTTTCAGCATTCATTTATAACCAAGTTCAAAGGATCAATTGGCTCACTCATTGATAGGGTTTTCAAAAATTACAAAGATCATCATGTAAGCTCACAAGTTTTTTAGTCAAAAGTTCATATAAAACACACAAAGATTGAAAAATAAAAGAACACACCAAAAATAGAAAGAGAGAGTAGAGGAAAGAAAAAAAGAAAAAAAATTGAAATGAAAGAACAAAAAATCCTAATCTACCCAGCATGTTCCTCCCCCACAATTATTTTATGAAATGAACTCATTGCGTAAAAAAATATGAATATGAAATTCAAGAAATCAAAGAAATTATAAAAAAAAAGTGAGATGGAAAAACACAACCTGACATCAATTGTATTCTGCTTCATGAATACGGATAACCTCCTCTATAGGATCTTGAAAATTCTATGTAAAAAACTTCAACCTATGACCATTGACAGTGAGTGGTGTCTCTTTGCTTGGTTCTTTAATCTGGATTGCACCAAAAAGAAAAACATGATTAATAATGAATGGAACAGACCATTTGGAATGAAATTTACCCGAGAACAACTTCAATCTGAAATCAAATAGCAACACTTTATCTCCTTTCTTAAAGTTTTTTTTGAGAATAATCCCATCATGAAATGATTTTTTTTCTTTATTGTACAACCTATAACTTTCATATGAATTCTTTCTGATCTCCTCTAGATCTTGCAAACAAAATTTTCTTTCTTCTCCAATAGAAAACATATTCATGTTACATGTTTTAACAACCCAAAAATATTTTTGTTCCAACTCAACCGTAAGGTGATGAGCCTTTATATAGTCTAATCTGAATGGTGACATTCCAATTTGGGTTTTTATTTTTGTCCTATAAGCCCATAGTGCACCATCAAGTCCCAAACACCAATCCTTTCTATTCGAGTTCACAGTTTTTTCCAGAATTTGTTTGATTTCTCTATTGGACAACTCATCCATTCCATTTGATTGGGGGTGATAGAATGTAGATACCCTATGATGAACTCCATACTTATTCAATATTGATTCCAAAGTCTTGTTACAAAAATGAGTACCTTTATCCGTAATCAAGAACTTTTGAAATCCAAACCTTGAAAATATATTTCCTTTCACAAACTTCGACACAGTTTTGGAGTCATCAGCTCTTGTGGGAATAACTTCAACACACTTGGATACATAATCAACAACAAGAAAATGCATAGATATCAAAAGGAATTGTGAAATGGCCCCATTAAATACATACCCCAAACATCAAATACATCACAAAACAATAAAGGTTGTTGTGGAATCTCATTCATTTTGGAAATGCGTCCTTGAAATTGACAATTTCTACATATCCTGTAGAAATCAAAAGAATCTCTTAAAATGGTAGGAAAATACTAACTAGAACCAAGAACCTTTCTTGCAGTTCTTTGCGGATGAATGTGTCCTATATAGCTCAATGTGTGACAAAAGTTTAGGACAGATTGAAATTCAGAATTGGGAATGTAACGCCTAATCATTTGATCACTACCAACATGCCATAAGTAAGGATCAACCCAAATGTAATGCTTTGAATCACTCAAAAGTTTTGAAATTTGATTCTTGGAAAACCAATGGGGAACATCATCAGAATCTAAATAATTCACTAGATCAGAAAACCATGTCCTTTAAGTTTGACAAGCATACAACTCCTCATCTTGGAAAGTTTCCTTAATTGGAAGATAGATCTAAGGACCCCCATTCAAAACAGATGGTATCCTACTCAAATGACCAGCTACAAAGTTCTCACTTCCTTTCTTTTATTTTATTTCAACATCAATCTCTTGTAACAAAAAAACCCATCTCAAAAGTCTTGGTTTTGCATCATGTTTATTCATAAAAAATTTGATTGCAGAATGATCAATGAAAACCATCACGTTTGATCCCATAAGATAACATCTAAATTTGTCTAAAGAAAAGACAAAAACAAATAGTTCCTTCTCAGTTGTTGTGCAGTTTGATTGGGCCTGATATAATGTTCTATAGGCATAGGAAATCACATGATATTTCTTTTCCAACCTTTTGACTTAAAACTTCTCCATGATTAAATTCAGATCATTAGTCACGATTTCAAAGGGCAAGTCCCATTTGGGAGGTTGAACAATGGGAGGAGTTATCAATTTTTTTTTCTATTCCCCAAAGGCCTGTTAATAATTTTCATCAAATACTAATGGGGTGTCTTTCTAGAGCAATCTAGGCAATGTAAGTTCAACCTTACTAAAATCCTTAACGAACCAACTATAAAAAACAACATGGCCAAGAAATGATCTCACATATCTGACTGTTTTTGGGTATGTTAATGAAGAAATGACCTCAACTTTGGACTTATCAACTTCAATTCCATCTAGAGACACAAGATGTCCAAGCAAAATCCCCTTACCCACCATGAAATGAAATTTTTCATAATTAAGAACAAGGTTCTTATCAAAGCATTTTTGAAGACCATGAGCCAAACCTTCAAAACAATTTTCAAATGATGATCCATTAACTGTGAAGTCATCCATAAAAACACCCATACATGTTTCAGGAAAATCACAGAAAATTCTCATCATACACCATTGAAACGTTCCAGGAGCATTGCATAAACGAAAGGGAATTATCCTATAAGAAAATGTTCCAAATGGGCATGTGAATGTGGTTTTTTCTTGATCCTCCAATGCAATATAAATTTTTAAATAACCAAAGAATCTATCCAGAAAACAATAATGGGTTTTTCCAGCCAGTCTTTCAAGGACCTGATCTAGAAATGGTATTGGGAAGTGGTCTTTCCTTGTAGCAAAATTTAGCTTCCTGTAATCAATGCACATTCTCTATTTATTTGGAAGACTAACAGGAAAAATCTCAGCAAATTAATTCTTTGAGATTGTGAAGCCACCTTTTTTGGTAACTACATGGATTGGACTCACCCATCGACTATCAGAGATGGGAAAAATAATTCCAGTAGCTAAAAGGGTGGGAACTTCCTTCCTAACAACCTCAAAAAGTGTTGGATTCAACCTCCTTTGAATTTGTCTCACTAGTTTAAAATTTTCCTCCATGAAAATTTTATGCATGCACACTGAGGGGCTGAATCCAGTTAAATCGGATAGAGTCCATCCAATAGCTTTCTTGCGGGTTTTTAGAACTCTTAACAACTAATTCTCTTGGCCATTCGACAAATCTTTTGAAATTATAACAGGGAATGTTTCATTTTCACCTAAGAAAGAATATTTGAGATTTTCTGGATGTGGTTTCAACTCTAACTCAGCTAGGGTGTTTTCATTGATCAAGGAACATTGCTCACAGGTGTGGTTGTTTAGTGGGGATCCATATTTTAAAAGACATTCACCATGATGATCAAATTCATTATTCTCAGAATTTTTTTCTAGTGGAGATTTTTTAATTTCTCTAGGGAGACCACTAGCTGCACTATGGATTTCTAGAGAGACATCTTCATAAATTTTGAGATCAAAAAAATCTTTCAAAGTTGTCTCAACATTCCAAGACTCATCATAATCTTACTTTTCCATCGCTTTTTGATCATATTCAGCAACAAACAAATTTCCATCATCGAAAATAGCAGCTGGTTTCTCATCCCAAGAAAAATTAGGGAACATATTAGTGGAAAACCAATCAATAATGTTCACTTGGGGGGGATGAATGATCCTTAGCTAGGTGTTTCATGGACCGAAAAATATTTAAAGAACTACCTCTCTTCTAAACTATAGTGAAAGTGTTCCCTTGTGATCATTGATGATTTCTTTTGCAGATTTCGGAAATGGTCTCCCTAGAATGAGAGGTGCATGGGTACTAAGCCTATCATCTTCCATATACAAGACATATAAATCAATAGGAAAAATCATGTATCTCACCTGAATGAGAACATCCTCAATAACTCCAGTAGGCTTGGTGGTACTTCAGTTGGAAAGTTGAATGATGATACTGAAGGGTTTCAATTCTCCCACATGAAGAGATGATTAAACAGAATGTGGTATAACATTGATGGATCCCCCTAAATCAAGTGTAACATCCTTGAATTTAAATTTCTCAAAGTTGCAAGGAATGGTAAAGGTTCCTGGGTCTTTACATTTGACAGGCAAGGCATGCTGGATCATGGATGAAACATTTCTTCCTATGTTGACATTTTCACCTCCTTTGAATTTCCTCTTGCAAGTACACATTTGTTTCAAAAACTTTTCTTAACATGGAATTTTTTCACAGCATCAATAAAAGGTATATTGACTTGAAATTTCTTAAAATTCTCCAAACCCTCCTTATCCAACTCTTTTTCAGCACTCGACCTCACTGGTGGTTCACTCCAAGGCTAAGGAAATGGTGGTTTGGTTGTTTCTAGGGTATTCTGAGCACTTCTTTGAGAAATAAAAGGACCATACATACTCTTCCAATCTCTCTTTGTTATTTAAAGCAACATGTATTCTCTTGAAATTGTGTTTCCCTTTAAAAAACATTTAGAATTTCCAACATTTCCATCAGTGGTGGGATTCTCAATAAAAGTTCCAACAACATGTTTGGGTTTCTCCATTTGAGGGGTATTAAATTTTTTTCCACTCCTAATTTCAATTGCACTAACATTTTACTTCCCTTTATCTCCCAGATTCACTTGAGGATATGAGGAAAAACCTCCAATCATTTGATTTTTTATGCAACTAAGATCAGAGGAAAGTTTAACCATTTGAGTCATCAGGGTATTCAGAATGTTTTATTGTTGATCTTGTGTTTGTTTCATTGCCTCATGTTGTTTCCTTCTTTTTTCTTCAATATTACTCTCTGAATTTTGGGTGGGAGGGGTAGGCTGAATGTTTCTTCCAGAATGAACACTGGCTTGCTCATTGAAATATCTTGGTTGTGAATTGATTGATTGTCCTTGGAAGAAGCTTCTATGTTTCTCAGGCTGT
The DNA here is from genome assembly GCA_963277665.1 of Viscum album. Classification (NCBI taxonomy): domain Eukaryota; kingdom Viridiplantae; phylum Streptophyta; class Magnoliopsida; order Santalales; family Viscaceae; genus Viscum; species Viscum album. Next base: position 1,172,382,760 of record OY728157.1, on the reverse strand, counting down.
CGAAATCTTTCATTAGAGTGGTTGTTCTAACCTTCATTGACATTTTAATTTGATTGAAATAGTCTTTGTTGGTTTGATTGAAAGGGTTTTCCCGAGAAAACAACATTGTAGTTCTTAGAAGGTTCAGAATTTGTGGGCATTGGTCACTAAAATGGTCATTGGAAGAACAAATTCCACAGTAGACTTTCATTTGAAATATTGCTCCTAGTTTGGGTGTTGTTGGTGAGTTATTTGATAACATAATTGACCTCACCATGGTTGTAAGATTAGAAAGTTTACTTGCAATCATATTGTTTGTAGGACTCACAATGGGGAACTCTTGGGCATATTTCACATGAATAAAGCCTCTTGTTCCAAACTGTTGAGTGTTTTGGGCCATGGTTTCAATTAATGTCCTAGCAGCAGTTGGTGTTTTGTCAACTAGAGCCCCTCCTATAGCAGCATCAATCATGCTTCTATCAGTAAGACACAATCCCCCATAAGAATATTGAATCAAAAGTTGGTCACTAATTTGATGTTGGGGGAAACTGAAATAAATTCATTTGAAGCGTTCCCTGTACTTATGCAATGTTTCACCTTGAGTTTGCCTAATTCCACAAATCTATTTTCTAATGGAAGAAGTTATAGATGCAGGGGAAATTTTTTCAAGGAAATGTTTCTTCAATTCATCCCAATCACTAATCAAAGTAGAATGTGAATAGAAAAACCATTCTTTGGAAACTGCTTCTAATGAAAAAGGAAATGACCTCAATTTCATTTGATTAGCATCGACTCCCTGGGGTTTCATGTTGACACAAAGATAACTAAATTTCTAAAGGTGTTTATGAGGATCTTCACCAGGAAAAACATTAAATTTTGGAAGTTTGTGAATGAAACTAGATTTAATTTCAAACCCATCAGGTGCATCAGGATATTCAACAAGATTTTCTTGATTTTCATCATAAGATGAATCCAATTATTTCAAGGTTCTATTTCTAGCCATTCTAATTTGAGTTTCATCCAGGTTTCTTCTAAGTGCATTATTATAAGACTCAGAACTTGGGACAAGGGTATTTCTAGTAGCTCCATACATAGAGTTAAAATTTCTATCAATTTTAAAATCCAATGGGAACAAATTTGGGTTAGAATTTCAGGTCTTGCAAAAACAATTTCCACAAAAATCAACTCAAGAAACCTCCCCGGAAATGGTGATAGTAGAAGTGAGGATTATTTTTCATGAAATCCTCAATAAATAAATTTTACCGCAAAAAAACAATACAATATAGCAGTCCCTGGATCTTCTCTCGAGGATGTTGTAATTTGAGTTGCAAAAATGTCACTTTTCATTGTTTGTTTTTTCACAAAATGGAAAATTGGGGATTCAATTAAAGACTCAAGAACTGAAAATAAATAAAAACTAAAGAGAAAGAAAATTTTCCAATGAGCTATAAAATTTATATGAATTAAAATAAATTTGAAACCAGAATCAAAACAGTGGTTACAGACTAGATTTAACCTGCCGGACACTCCCCTCTTCCTTGTTTAAAAATTATCTCCCTAATGAATCTATTAATTCATAACCAAATACCTCTCGATAAAAACCTTATTTTTCAAGGATATAATATTAAAACCTCAATATGATTGTTTCCCCTCCCATAGAAGTGATCTAATTACTTGAAGACCTCCAAATAACCAAACCTTATTGAAATCACTATGCTCATCAGCAAGACCTCACCGAAAAATTTAAATAGTGAAAACGACTATTTGACTTCATAGATTGGAAAAACATCCAAAAAAAAGTTGAAAATATATTCAAGAAATAAAAAATCCACTTTCATTCAAGAAATATCAGTTCAAGAGATATTCAATAGAGATTACACATGAAGATCAAAACTCAGAAGGGAGTGTTTGTCGGTTGTCACCATCTGCAACCACTTGGAACTTAGCCTCGGATCACTTGAGAAGCCCAAATCATCTCCATTCCATTAAGAGTGTACACCATATTCATCAAGGTCTCCACAAACCCAACCTCCCCTTTAAATGAAAGAAGAGATTGGGAGATAAGGGGAAGAGGGCTGGAAATTCTTATGTCCAAATTCTGTACACCCAATGTCTGCTTATTTTTGGAACCCTATCTGGCTGAATCAACCACTAGAATATTATAAATAGTTGTTTAAAATTATATCCTATGTATCTCCTACAAATTTCAACCACTTTGGAGACATTATGTAAAAGTTAGAAATTAATTACTCAACGACTCTTTCTCTGCCTGAGGAGAGTCTTCATCTCTCACATATATTTTTCGCTCACATACTTCCATACTTATCTATTTTGACCATGAAACTTATAATTCATGCTAAAATTGGAGTTTTCTTTCATTAACAGTTTTAAATAATGACTTTTGAAACATTTATCCAAAGTTTTGCCTCATTGATTGAGGTGGTATCCACACATTCGAGCATAAAAACCTTTCAGAAAGAATGATTTATTTGGGCCCTTAGATAGACGATTTAGTACTTGTTATAGTTTTCAAATTTGAAGACCATATTCCAAGGGTTCATAAAAAAGTAAATAATTTTAATTGGATCAATATGTAAAAATATATTCCCAAAACATCAAACTAGTGAAAAAAATTTAAAAATCCATAATTAGGGCATTTTCATAATTTAGCTCAAAATACAACAAAATTCCCAAAATTATGAAATTTAACATGTAATGACACATTAGTGAGGATTAAATCATTGAAAATTAGGTAAAATATAATGAAAATATCATCTCTATCAATTCCACCACACTTTGAACTTGGTCTCCTGGACAAGTGATCATCAAAATCAAATCAATGCATATTCAAAACACAAACCAATGAGGTTCACCAATCAACCACCAAGAATCAGATAATATCATGCCTTATAAAAAAATGATTATAGTTTAAATTAAGTTCATTTAATACATTTCCCCTCTTATTTTCCTCATTCACACAACACAGTTACCTCAAATTTTTTTTCTCTCAACTCAAATATTGATTTTCAAAAAATCTTCTCTCATCAAAACACATGCAAGAATCATCATAGTCTTGAAAAGTTTCTACATCTCCACCCAATATGAGCCAAGAAAAATGTGATCATCATGATTGATTTTCAAGGTAGTTCTGCGGCTAAAGGGTGGTGGGTTTCAAATGTCCAAAATCCTAAGACCGAAGAGGGAGAGTTTGGCTCATTTTTGAAGAAAAAAATGCATGAATCTAATATTCACTCATGTGGGGAATCCTCCTTTTTCTACTTCAATGAATGTAATATTTTAGCACCTCTGAAAATATCTTTTCCACCTCATTCCATTAATATTTCACCAGCAAAAGTGAAATTTCTCTTCTTCTTATTTTTTTAAAAGCTCCAGATTGGGCACAACTTTCTTCCATTGAGAGCTCCAGATAGGCACAACTCTCTTCTATTGAGAGCTCCAGATAGGATCATCTCCTAGAAAAACATTTTTTAGCAGCAAAAAAATCTCTTTAGAGTTTTGATAACCCCCCAAAGCAACACCAGATGAAGTATCACACCATAAGACATCTCCCCCACACTTAAGTTCAACTAGATCATGCATTTATACTTCTAGAGAAGGTTGGAAAGAGAAAATGGCTTGTAATGTGGCTATCTAGAAGGCAGTACATGGATACTAAGGGCTCAAGATAGATAAAATGTACAAGGTGGGCTAGAATAAAGAGGATAATCATGAAATAGGGGTCTTTCAATCACAAACTAATTGCCTCAATCATTTCAATGACACTCACCTTAACGCTCAAGTTTTGATAGAAATAGATCAAGTTCTGGTTCAATCAAACATGCATTCATTGGTTCACTGAAGAAGTAGGATGAATGTGAAGAAGATGAAAAATGGGTTCAGAATACTCACGAGCAAGTGATTTTAAATATTAGACACCATTCATGGCATGGAATTCAAAATTCAATGGTTATTTCAAAAATTTTGAACTTGAAACCGTGTCTTTTTTAGCATTTATTTATAACCCGATTAATGGGATCAATTGACTCACTCATTGATATGGTTTTCAAAAATTAAAAAGATCATTAGGTAAGATCACAAGTTTTTTTTTCAAAATTTTTAATAAAACACACAAATATTGAAAAATAAAAGAACACACCAAAAATAGAAAGAGAGAGAAGAGGAAAGAAAAAAGAAAAAAATGAAATAAAAGCACACAAAATCCTAATCTACCCATCATGTTCCTCCACCCACACTTATTTTATGTTATTTTCTCATTGTGTAAAAAAATATGAATATGAAATTCAATAAATTAAAGAAATTACCAAAAAAAGTGAGAAGAAAAAACACAACCTGACATCAATTGTATTCTGCTTCCTAAAGATGGATCTCCTCCCCTATAGGATCTTGAACATTATCTCTAAACAAATTCAACCTATGCCCATTGACTGTGAATGGTGTCCCTTTGCTTGGTTCTTTAATATGTATTTCACCAAAAGGAAAACATGAGTAACAATTAAAGGACAGGACCATTTGGAACGAAATTTACCAAGGAACAGCTTCAATCTAGAAACAAACAGTAACACTTTTTCTCATTCTTTAAAGTTTTTGTTGAGAATAATCTCATCATGAAATTCTTTGGTTCGTTACTTGTACAACCTATAACTTTCATATGCATTATTTCTGATCTCCTCTAGCTCCTGCAAACAAAATTTTCTTTCTTCTCCAGTATAAAACAGATTCATGTTAAATGTTTTAACATCCCAAAAAGATTTGTGTTCCAACTCAACCGAAAGGTGAAAAGACTTTCCATTGAATAATCTTAATGGTGACATGCCAATTGGGGGTTTGAATGAAGTCATATAAGACCAGAGTTCTTCATAATGTCTCAAACAACAATCCTTTCTATTCAGATTCACAGTTTTTTTCCAGAATTTGTTTGATTTATCTTTTGGACAACTCAGCCATTCCATTTGTTTGGGGGTGATAGGGTGTAGATACCCTATGATAAACTCCATACTTCTTAAATAGTGATTCCAATGTTTTTTAAAAAAAATGAGTACCTTGATCCGTCATCATGAACTTTGTAAATCCAAACCTTTAAAATATATTTCCTTTAAAAAACTTGGACATAGTTTTGGAATCATCAGCTCTTGTGGGAATAGCTTCAACCCACTTGGATACATAATCAACAATAAGAAAAATGAATAGATATCCAAAGGAATTGGGAAATGGCCCCATGAAATACATACCCTAAACATCAAATACATCAAAAAAACAAAGGTTGTTTTGGCATATCATTCCTTTTGGAAATGCTCCCTTGAAATTGACAATTTCTACATGTCCTGTAAAAATCAAAAGCATATCTAAAAATGGTAGGCCAATAAAAACCAGAATCAGGAACATTTCTTGCAGTTCTTTGAGGGCCAAAGTGTCCTCCATAGCTCACTGTTTGAAAAAATTTTAGGACCAATTGAAATTCAGAATTTGGAATGCATTGAATAATCATTTGATCACTACCAACATGCCACAAGTAAGGATCATCCCAAATGTAATGATTTAAATCAATCAAAATTTTAGAAATTGGATTTTTGGAAAACCAGTGGGGAACATCATTAGAAGCTAAATAATTCACCAGATCAAAAAACCATGGCCTTTCAGTTTGACAAGCACACAACTCATCATCTGGAAAAGTTTCTTTAATAGGTGGATAGATCTGAGGATCCCCATTCAAAACAGATGGTATCCTACTCAAATGATTAGCTACAAGGTTCTCATTTCATTTCTTGTACATTATTTCAAAATCAAACTCTTTTAACAAAAAATTCCATGTCAAAAGTCATGGTTTTTCATCAGGTTTCTTTATCAAAAATTTGATTGCATAATGATCAGTGAAAACATGCACCTTAGATCCCAGAAGATAAAATCTAAATTTGTCTAAAGAAAAGACAACATCAAACATTTCCTTCTCAGTTGTTGTGTAGTTTTATTGGGCCTTATCTAATTTTATAGAGGCATATGCAATCACATGAGATTTATTTTCCAACCTTTGACTTCAAACTTACTCAAGAGAAAAGTCAGAATCATCAGTCATGATTTTAAAGGGAAAGTCCCATTTGGGAGGTTGAACAATGGGAGGAGTTATCAATTTTTGTTTCAGCTCCCCAAATACCGGTTTAAAATTTCCATCAAAGACAAATGGGGTGTCTTTCTGGAGAAATCTAGACAATGGAAGTGAAACCTTACTAAAATCCTTAATAAATCTTCTATAAAAACTAGTATGACCAAGAAAATATCTCACATATCTGACTGTTTTGGGTATGAAAATGAAGAAATGACCTCAACTTTGGACTTAGCAACTTGAATTCCATCCAGATACACAACATGTCCAATAAAAATTCCATTACCCACCATGAAATGACATTTTTTATAATTAATAACAAGGTTATTATCAATGCATGTTTCAAGAACATGAACTAGACCTTCCAAAAAACTTTCAGATGATGAGACATAAATATTGAAGTCATCCATAAACACTTCCATACATGTTTCAAGAAAATCAAAGAAAATGCTCATCATACATATTTGAAAAGTTCCAGGATCATTGCACAAAACGAAGGGCATTCTCCTATTAGAAAATGTTCTAAATGGGAATGTGAATGTGGGTTTTTCTTGATCCTCTGGTGCAATATGAATTTGGAAATAACCAGAGAATCCATCCAGAAAAAAATAGTGGGTTTTTCCAGCCAGTCATTCAAGGACCTGATCAAGAAATGGTAGTGAGAAGTGGTCTTTCCATGTAGAAAATTGAGATTCTTGTAATCAATGCACATTATCCATTTATTTGGAAGCCGAACAGGAACAAGCTCACCAAATTCATTCTTTGAGATTGTGAAGCCACCTTTTCTGGGAACTACATGGATTGTACTCACCCATTGACTATCAGATATGGGAAAAATAATTACAGAAGATAAAAGGGTGGTAACTTCTTTCTTAACAACCTCTAAAAGTGTTGGATTTAACCTCCTTTGAAATTTTCTCACCGGTTTAACATTTTCCTCCATGAAAATTCTATGCATGCACAATGAGGGGATGACTCTAGTTTAATCAGATAGAGTCCATCCAATAAATTTTTTGTGGGTTTGGAGAACTCATAACAATTGATTATATATTTCCTTCGACAAATCTTTTTAAATTATAATTGGGAATGTTTCATTTTCACCTAATAAATCATATTTGAGATTGTCCGAAAGTGGTTTCAACTCTAACTCAGCTGGGGTATTTTCATTTATTAAGGAACATTGATCACGTGTGTGGTTGTTTAGTGGGGTTCCAGATTTTAAAGGACATTCACCATGATGATCAAATTCAATGTTCTCAGAATTTCTTTCTGGTGGAGAATTTTCAATTTTTCTAGGGATAAATCTAGAAACACTATGGATTTCTAGAGAGACATCGTCATCAATGTTGAGATCAACAGGATCTTGAAAAGTAGTCTCAATGTTCCAAGACTCATCATAAACTTCCTTTTAATTCTCTTGTTGATCAGATTCAACAACAAACAAATTTACATCATCAAAAATAGCAGCTAGTTTCTCATCACATGAAAAGTCAGTGAACATATCCATGTAAAAACAATCAATAATGTTCACTTGGGTGGGGGGATTGAATGATCCTCAACTGGGTGTTTCATGGACAAAAAAATATTTAAATGAACAACCCCTCCTCTAAAATCCAGGGAAAATTATCCCTTGTGAACATTGATGAATTCTTTTGCAGTTTTTAGAAATGGTATCCCTATAATGGGAGGTGAATGGGTACTAAACCTATCATCTTCCATATCCAAGACATAGAAATCCACAAGAAAAATCATGTCTCTCACTTGAATGAGAATATCCTCAATAACTCATGGAGGCTTGGTTGTAATTCGGTTGGAAAGTTGAATGATGATCCTAGAGGGTTTCAATTCTCCCACATGAAGAGAAGAGTAAACAGAAGGTGTCATAACATTGATGGAGGCCCCTAAATCAAGCATAACATACTGGAATTCACATTTACCAATGGTGAAAGGAATGGTAAAGGTTAATGGGTATTTACATTTGATAGGAATGGAATGGTAGATCATGGATGAAACATTCCTCCCTTATTTGACCTTTTCACCTCCTTTGAATTTCCTCTTCTGAGTACACATTTATTTCAAAAACGTTGCATACCTTGGAATTTTTTCACAGTATCACGAAAAGGTATACAGACTTTAAATTTCTTAAATGTCTCCAAAACCTCCTTATCCAACTCTTTTTCATCACTCTACTTCACTGGTGGTTCACTCCTAGGGTGAGGAAACAGTGGTTTGGTTGTTTCTAGGATATTATGAGAACTTATTTGAGAAACAAAAGGACCAGACATCATCTTCCAATCCCTCTTTGTTCTTTCAAGCATCATTTCTTCCCTTGAAACTGTCTTTCCATTCAAAGAACATTCAAAATTTCTAGCATTTCCATCAGTGGTGGGATTCTCAATAACAGTTTTGAAAGTAGGTTTTGGTTTCTCCATTTGAGGGGTATTCAATTGTTTTCCACTCTTAAGTTCAATTCCACTCACATTTTCCTTCCCTTTATCTCTCGGATTCACTTGAGGCTATGAGAGAAAACCTCCACTAATTTTTTTTGCTACTAAGATCAGAGGCAAGATGACCTATTTGAGTCATCAGGGTATTCAACATGTTTTGTTGTTGATCTTGTGTTTGTTTCATTACCTCATGTTGTTTTCACAATGATTCTTCAATATTACTCTCTGAATTTTGGGTGAGGGGGGCAGGGTGAATGTTTCTTCCAGAATTAACATTGGATTTCCCATTGAAATATCTTGCTTTTGAATTGCTTGATTTTCCTTGGAAGAAGCTTCTAGGTTGTTTAGGATTTCGAAATCAGTCATTAGAGTGGTTGTTATAGCCTTGATTAAAATTTTTATTTGATTTAAATGGTATTTCTTGGTTTGATTGAAAGGGTTTTCCAGAGAAAACAACATTGCAGTTCTCAGAAGATTCCTGCATTTGTCGGCATTGGTCACTAAAATGGTCATTGGAAGAACAAATTCTATAGTAGACTTTCATTTGAAATGTTGCTTCAGGATTGGGTAGTGTTGGTGAGTTATTGGATAACATCATTGACCTCAACATGGTGGTAAGATCAGAAAGTTGACTCGCAATCAAATTGTTTTTAGGATTAGAAATGGGAAACTCTTGGGAAAATTTTACATGAATAAGGCCTATTGTTCGAAACTATTGAGCGTTTTGGTCCATGTTTGAAATTAATGTCCTAGTAGTAGTTGGTGTTTTGTCAATTAGAGCCCCTCCTGTAGCAGCATCAACCATGCTTCTATCAGTAAGACACAATCCCTCATAAAAATATTAAATCAAAAGCTGGTCACTAATTTGATGGTGTGGGCAACTGAAACAAATTCTTTTGAAGCTTTCCCATTACTCATGAAATGTTTCACCTTGAGTTTTCTTAATTCCACAAATCTCCTTTCTAATTGAAGCAGTTCTAGAAGCAGGGAAAAATTTTTCAAGGAAAAGTTTCTTCAATTCATTCCAATCCCTAATAAAAGTAGAATGTGAATAGAAAAACCATTCTTTGGAAACTACATCTAACAAAAAAGGAAATGACCTTGATTTCATTTGATTTGCATCAAATCCTTGGGGTTTTATGTTGACAATGAGATAAAAAAATTTCTGAAGGTGTTTATGTGGATCTTCACCAGGAAAACCATTAAATTTTTGAAGTTGGTGAATGAAACCATATTTAATTTCAAACCCAGCAGGTGCATCAGGATATTCAACAATATTTTCTTGATTTTCATCATAAGATAAATCCAATTCATTCAAGGTTATATTTTCAGCCATTGGAATTTGAGTTTCAACCAAGTTTCTTCTAAGTGCGTTATTAGAAGATTCACAACTTGGGACAAAGTGATGTCTTGTAGATCTATACCTAGAGTGAAAAGTTTTATCAATTTCAGAATCCAATGGGAATAAATTTGGGATAGAATTCTGGGTCATGCAAAAAACATTTCCACATAAATCAACTCATGAAACCTCCCCGGAAAGGACACCAGTTTAAGTGAGGATTATTTGTCATGAAATCCACAATCAATAAATTTTTCCCCAAAAACAAAATGAAAGATAGCAGTCCCTAGATTTTCTCTCTAGGAGGTTGCAATTTGAGTTGCAAAACTGTCACTTTTTGTTTGTTTGTTTTCACATGAAATAGAAAAATTGGGATTTGATTAAAGACTCAAGAAAGAAAATAAATAAATACTAAATAGAAAGAAAATTTTACAGTGAGCTAGAAAATTGATAGAATTTAAAATAAGTTTGAAAGTAGAATCAAAATAGTGGTTACAGACTAGCTTTAACCTCCTGGACACTCCCCTCTTCATTGTTTAAAAATTATCTCCCTAATGAATCTATCAATGCCTACCCAAATTCTTCTGGATAAACACATTATTTTGCGTGGATATCATATTAAAACCTCAATATGATTTTCCCCTCCTATAGAAGTGATCCAATTACTTGAAGACCTTCAAATAATCAAACATAATCAAAATCAGTATGCTCATCAGAAAGACCTCACCGAAGAAATTTAAATAGTGAAATAGACTATTTTACTTCATAAATTGGGAAACCATAAAAAAACAAAGTTGAAAATATATTCAAGAAAGAAAACAACCACTATCATTCAATAAATATAAGTTCAAGAGAGATGCAATAGAGATTACACTTGAAGATCAAAACTCGGAAGGGAGTGTCTGTTGGTTGTCACCATCCGCAACCACTTTTGGATTATCCTCGCTTCAATTGAGAAGCCCAAATCACCTCCATTACAGTAAGAGTGTACATAATCTTCGTCAGGATCTCCACAACGCCAACCTCCACTTGAAAAGAAATAAGAGATGGGGAGATATGGGGGAAGAGGGATGGAAATTCTTCTGTCCATATTCTATTCGCCCGAAGTATGTATCTGTTTGGAACCCTCCCTGGATGAATAAACCACTAGAATATTCTAAAGGGTTTTTTCAAATTATGTCCTCTATCTCTCCTCCAAATTTCATCTACTTTGGAGACGTTATGTAAAAATTAGAAATTAATTACTCAACGACTCTTGCTCTTCCCGAGGCAACTCTTCATCACCCACATAAGTGTTTCGCTCACATATCTTCATAATGATCGAATTTGACCTTGAAAATCATCATTCATTTGAAAAGTGGAGTATTATTTCATTCCCAGTTGGAATCAATGACTTTGAACACATGTAGCCTATGTTATGCCTCGTTGAGTGAGGTCGGATCCACATATATGAGTATAAAAACCTTTCCCAAAGAATGATTTATTTGGGCCTTTAGATGGAAGATTTAGAACTTGTTCTAGTTGAAAAATGTGAAGACCATATTACATGGGTTCCTACAAAAAGAATAATTTGAATTGGATCAATATGTAAAATGATATGCCTGAAACATCAAACTATTGAAAAAATGTTAAAAATCCAGAATTAGGGCATTTTTACAATTTAGCTCAAAATACAACAAAATTCCAAAAATTATGCAATTTAACATGTAATGAAACCTTGGTGAGTATTAAATAATTGAAATGTAAATAAAATATATTGAAAATATCAGCTCTATCAGATTGATAAATGCACCCTTTTTTTCATGGATTTAATGAATAGAATTTTCAAGGAATATCGTGATAACTTTGTTGTGGTATTCATCGATGATATCCTTATATACTAAAAAAGATATAAAGACCACTAGAATCACATACAGATTTTCCTATGAACTCTTTGAAGCAATAAATTATATGGGAATTTTAGCAAGTTTGAATTCTGGCTTCAATCAGTTTCTTTTCAAGGCCATATTTTCTCTAAGGATGGAATCCTAGTTGATCTTGTAAAGAAAAAGGCAATCCAAGATTGTCCCATTCCAAAAAACATAACTGAGGTACGCAGTTTTATTGGATCAGCAGGTTACTATCAGCATTTCATTCAGAATTTCGTCTGACTGGATAACTCGCTAACAAAGCTCACACGTAAAGGAGTTAAGTTTGTATGGACAAAAGACTGTATAGAATGATTCAAAGAATTAAAAAGAATATTGTTCAGTGATCCAATTTTGAATCTTCCATCTGGAAGTGATGGATGTTTGATATACATCGATGTATCAAAGAATGGGCTGGGTTGCATCCTTATGCAAAATGATAAAGTCATTGCTTATGAATCAAGATAGTTGAAGAACCATGAGAAAAATTATCTGACTCATGATCTTGAGTTATCAGCCGTAAACCTTTCTATGAAAATATAGAGACATTATCTCTACGGAGAAAGATGTGAGATTTATAGAGACCACAAGAATTTGAAATACATTTTCACACAAAAAGAACTCAACATGAGACAAAGGAGATGGCCCGTATTACTCAAAGATTACGATTGTTCAATACACTACCACCAAGGAAAGGAAAATAAGGTGGCAGATTCATAAAGTAAGAAGGATCATGGTCTTCTGACTCAAATGAGGATTGAGAGAGATTATATATTTTTGTATCTACTAAAGATGGACATGGGAATTGTTAAGGGGAAATATATTTTCTCTCTCAAATGATTGCTAAATCATCTTTATTATAGAATATAAAATTATCTCAATCTGATGATGAGAATCTGCACAAAAAAATTATTTCTCTTAAGGTTGGGAGATTGGAAAACATCGTGTATATGGAAGGAGTTATGAAGTTTGGGAAGAGGATATGCATCCCGTCCATACCTGAGATAAAAAAGGGAACTATTAGACGATTATCATAGCTTAAATTTCTCTATAAACCTATGTAGCACCAAGATGTATAGAGATATGATGGAATATTTTTGGTGGGATAATATGACACAAGAAATTGCTGACTATGTGTCAAGGTGTCTAGTTTGTCAACAAGTGAAGGTGGAGAGACAACATCCCAAAGGAGTGATTCAACCTCTACCTATTCCTATGTTTAAGTGGGATAACATTACGATAGATTTTGTCACCAGACTATCGAGGACACCTAGAAGGAACGACTCAATATGAGTAATTGTTGATCATCTCACAAAATCAATACATTTCCTTATAATAAGAGAAGATTTACCACTTGATCACCTAGAATTAAATTATATTAATGAAGTTTTAAGACATTATGGTGAACCTCTATCAATTGTATCCGATCATGATCCCTGATTTACATCAAAATTCTGGAAAAGTCTCCAGAAGGCTTCGAATACTGAGCTTTGTATGAGTACTTCTTATCACCCCCAAACCGACGGACAGTCTGAAAAGACTATTCAAACTCTTGATGATATGATGAGGTCATTCTCTCTAGACTTCCAAGGTATGTGGGATCAATACTTTCCCTTGGTGTAATTTTTATACAATAATAGATTCAATTATAGTATTCAAATGGCTCAATATGAAGCATTATATGGAAAGAGATGCCGAACTCCAACTTGTTGGGATGAAGTTAGTGAGAGGAAACTTATAGACCCATAACTTATTGAAGAGACCACGAAAAAGTTGAAGACAATCCGAACCCATATTAAAGAAGCCTAAAATAGGAAGAAGAGTTATGATGACAATCATAGAAAGGATTTGGAATTCCAGGTGGGAGATCATGTCTTTCTGAAAGTATCTCCTTGGAAGGGTGTCTTAAGGTTTGGTAAGAAAGGGAAACTAAGCCCCAAGTATATCGAACCAATTAAAATTCTAAAAATAATTGGAGTAGTAGCTTACCGTTTAGAAATTCCACAAAATATCTCCAAAGTCCATGATGTGTTTCATGAGTCATTGTTGAAAAAATTCATTCCAGACCCAATTCATGTACTCACCTATGAAGAAATTAATCTAGAAATTCATTTGTCATACTTTGAAAATCCTATTGGGATTATTTTTACAAGGGAGAAGGTATTGAGAAATAGGACAAATCTTCTAGTAAGGGTTCTTTGGAAAAAAAAGAATATGGAGGAAGCAACATGGGAACCAGATGATTTCATGAAGAAGAACAACCCACATATTTATGATGGGATTTATAGATAAAATTTTGAGGATGAAATTTCTGAAGGAGGTAATATTATAACACCCCAAAAATTTTATGGTATGTTTCTCTTAAATAGTTTCTATGAATTACATAGCCTATATTTCATGATCCACTTAGTCTTTTTTGAAACAAAACATTATTGGATAAAGTTATATTTTATTCATCAAACATAAACTTTCCACTTTTATGTTTTGAATTTCGAAAAATAGTAATCTAGAGTTATGAAAAGTAAGTCATTTGGAGTCTGATAGAACCAACATGATTTTCTTGATGAATAGTAACATACCCTTATGAATATTAATATGAATAGTAATGTGACTTATTTTAATAGTAAATGATGATAATATTTTATTTTCTTAAGTAAATAAGATAATGAGATCTTAATTAATTTTCCAGTATAATATAAAACTAATTATACCTTTAAAATTGTTATTTTTAGAATTAATTATGATTTTATTTAAATAATAAACTAAAAATAGTTAAAAAATTATGTTCTAAAAATGGAGTTTAGTTTTGAATTCTACACGTCGAAAAATGTATAGGGTGATTTTTGGGGATTTTTCTAAAATACTTGAAATTTTCATGAATAGTAAAAATACAGTTTTGAGTTTTTAGTCGTTTAATGCCATCATAATGATGTAATAATTTAATATAAAAGCATGGTAGACTTTTTTATAGTAAATTATGACATGAAGTGTCCCAAGTGGATTAAACCATGGGAAAATACTAGGGGAAAGCCCATGGTTTGGAAAAAACCACTAATGAGCTGTCCCATTGAAATTATTAGAAAACTACCTCTCTTTTTCTATAAATAACCACTCATCCATTCGTTTTAATTCATTACAAATCCCTCATACAAGAATATCTGGTGTTTTTACCTCTCCAGGAGTCCTTACATGGTGTCCTTAATCTCCCAAGGTCCCAACCTTTAAGATCTAGGTGTTACTCTACAAGGTAAGGGAATCCTTCACTCTCTTCTTTTAGTCGACACTTCTTTTATGTTATCTATTTGATTTTCCAATCTCATATGTTGGGGTTTTATTTTATGTGTTTTTATTACTATCCTTTAGATTTAAATATTATGAGATTCCCTTTTCCTATCATCATTTTATTTTATGAAATTTTAAGCGATGCCCTTAGGTTGCTGAATTTTCATAAGGGATCTCTCAACTTTTCTTTTATTTTCAAGTTCATCTATTTTATTTTTCTCTCCTCAACTCCTATATCCAAATGACGATGATAAACTCCAGTATAATATATATAATTTAATTATATCATGTTAATGTAATAACCATAATCAATATTCTTACTCCCCATTTATATTTTTATAAATGAAACCAACGTCCATGAGGTTCCAATTTATAACCGTTGTGGATGAAGAAGTTTGTTCTTGAATTTCTCCTTCATTACCAGCCATGAAACCATTTTCATGGATTAACTAGATAATAATATATTTATTTCATCTCATTAATATTCTATAATCCTTAGACACTCATAATATAAAATAATACAAAACATGTTCACTATGAACAAAACACCCTAGTTAATCCGAATATTTGTAATAAACTTTTAACTAATGAATCATCATCATGGTATATAACCAAAAATAATTATAAGATTATTTATATCTACTTAATGTCATTAATAAGATATATTAACAATTCTGTATTTTAACCACATTTCAAATGAACCTCCATTCATGAAAACACGTAAACGAATCATGAAAACCAAGGAAGAAAATGCTTCGAAAACAAGAAAATTGAACATCTTAAACCCTTAAAAGTACCATGAATGAATCTAATAATGTTATACTAAATACATTTAATATATAAGAGGTTCTGGATTTAATAATTAATAAATCTAAATTTTATTATCCCGGTCATTAAAACAAATGAAGAAAACACTCGAGAAAAAGGTAAGGGGTTTCTCATCTCACTTTCATTTCTGTGAGATTTTCATTGTTCGCCACTTATTTCCTATATGTGGTATATATGCACTAACATTTTATATATAATAACATTATTATATTTATATTTATGTTATTAAATGATTCATTTGAGGGTTATTAAGTTCTGGTCATTTGATTCGACCGATTACATTGTGGTAAGGGACTTTGTCTCAACTACTATTTTGTTGTGACATACTTTGTTTTGTGCACCTAATAATTATTATGCGGTGTCCCCAAATCCCATTTTAGATCACTTTTCATTTGAAATTATATATATATTAAATATCCATAATCTCATATCATGTATATGTTTGTTTTCTAAACCATATACCATTTTAAATATGGTGTTTATTTGGAAAGTTATTTTAACTATGGTAATATTGATGAATCCGTATACTCTACTCTATACTAATATTGAAAAAGAATATTTCTCTTGTATTGAATCAACGTATAAATAATTTTTTGGACATGCGGTGGTGTGTGGGGCCTGCTATATCCCCTCGATGCATCTATAGGTCTCATGAGAAAAATCAGTTGGTGAAAAAACCTTCGAGTTTGTCTCCAAAAATCAGACGGGTTTCTACCCATAGAACTGAACGATTTTTACGGTATTATGGTTTCATGTTCTAGATAAATGATGTCCAATTAATAATAATTATCTTTATTCATTATCAATTATTACTATCCATGAGATTTTAACTATGAAAAAATATATGTATGTAGTTTCATTCTTAGTTTATTAATGGCGTGAGTTTTTCATTTATTCACCATGCCATGTTGATTATGTAAAATTGTTTAAAATCCAGTTATTATTTATTCATGATTCCACCATTGGTAACCCTTAATAATAATTTTAGGTCACCCCTTTCATTGTTTACTTTCAACAGCTGACAAAGAGGAGATCTTTAATTGAGTTCTTATGGATGCAGCTATTAGTTTTCATTATGTATTGTATTTTGTAAACTTTTCCAATGTAATTTGAGTAACATCTATGTATCTAGTTTCTTAAAGACTACTAAACTTATTTTTCATTCAGTATTTTCATTTCTTCTAACCATGCTAATATAATAAGTAATGCACCAGCTCCAGTCTAGAGGGGTCGGGGTGTCAGAATACTTAAAATATATATGAATAATATAGTTAAATGAATATCTATATTTTATTTTAATTAAATTAATTTTCATACCATTGATATAAAACAAGTAAGAAACTCTTTTATATACAAACATTCTATTCTTCTTAAAGGAAAAGATCAATGAAATCTAAAAATATTGCTTATATTGCCTATATAAAATGATAATAAAAGTTTATGGTATATGAGAAATTATATATTATGAGATAATTTAGAGACCCAAAGCTTGAGGTACCTGGAAATTACATTACTTTTTCAGAATACCTAATACATAACAAAAACCAACACCCAAGGATCATAATAGTTTAGTGTCTTTGGAAACTCGGAACATAATCTTCTAATCATGGTAAAAGATCTTCATCATGACCCATAAAGATCTTCCCCTTTAAATTCTTACCTAAAACATTTATTTATATCCTGGAGAAAATAAAACATATAAAGGGTGAGCTCAAATGCTCAGTAATGGAAAGCATGGAGAAAATAAAACAAAACATGAACATTTGATCATAAAAACATGAACATAATGTTCAAACATCAAAATCTTGAGCAATGACATAAAACAAGGTAATACGTATGGCATAGATCATAATGGAACATCAATCATGATAAAATATCTTGGAAATAAAACTTTTAATGAAGACATTATACTTGAAACATAAACATGCTAAATAATGTCATCTTATATGGAAAACAGTTTTGATAAAACACTTGAAATGAATTCTTGAGGAAAATATCCTTTCTCCTTAAAAATAATTTTATTTTCACAAAATGCCAAATTTTTTTAAAAGAATAGGATTTTATTGAAAATAACCATGAAAAAATGTATAGGAAGATTCTTGAAAATTAGGTGATATGAAATCTTAAAAATCTGTTCATGTCGTATAAGTTAAAAAAACATTCTCCTCGTACTTTTGCGGGAAAAGTAAAAAAGTCTCTCGTACTGAAAATGACAAAAGATTCCTTTCATATCTTTTAGTAAACATTCACAGATAGGTATCATTGGATTTAAAAAAATTTATGAGGATATAAATAATATTAAATATTTAGGAAACATGGATGTAGATGGTAAATATTCCCCAGTAAATTCTGATGTATAAACAATCTCGGATAAAAATGAGATTGTGAGATTTTCCCTTACCTTATGTCCGATATACTTTGTATGTATCCGAACATCCTGTAAAATGATTTAAATAATTTCATTGAGTTATTAGAGAATCATATTCATTTTTATTATATCATATATGTTTCAATTATGAATTTATATTACCCGTTCTTTTGTAAATTCTATGTTAAAGCAACATTTTGGGTAAAATCGTTTCATTTATCGTACGTGTTTTGACATGTTGTTCTTGATATTATTACTTATATACTGATTTACATAATTCCATAATTTTAAACATGATTTATATATAATATATATTCATCATATAAATATATATGAAATATTGATAAATGGAATGAAATACACCGTTCATGGAGACAGTAGGCCGTACGTACGCATGAACGGTGTTTTCATTTCCTTATTTAATTAAATGGATTTAATTAAATGAAACATATATGTACATAAATCCATTATAATTATTATTTAATATATTTCATGATTATTTATTATATATACTTTATAATCATACTTGAAAGGTTAATCATGGAGAATGAATCTCATCGCGTTCGTGGAGACGGTAGTCCGTACATACGCACGAGCGATGATATCATTCCCATAATTACTGAATAGAATTATAGTGAATGATATAACATATCAGAATCAGTATGATGTTATAATAACCATGTATAGTTATTATTTACACCGTTATACCTATCCATGTAAGGTGGTGGTGGAAAAACTAATTACACCACAGCGTGGAGACGGTATTCTGTACGTACGCACGCGTGGTGATTTCGTTTTCCGTAGGATGGATAGAGGGTGAAATGAGGTTTTTTCATATTTATAATAAGATATCAGTATATTAGTGATACTGATGTTATTTATTTATAATGAAACAACTAAAGAAGATGAATTTTAAGAAGAAAGAAACTTGAAAGAATCGGTGGAAGAGATTACCTCTTCTTCGACGCACCTCTTGTAAGCTTCCTCTTAAGGCACTAGAGTTGGTATTTTGAGGAGACCAAAACCACTATAATGTTTCTAGGTAAGTTGATAATAGAAATGGTCAGGGTTTTTCCTATAATTAAGGAAAAAAATTCTGTAAAGACAAGAGGGAGGAGGTTATCTATTATAAGGGAGGAGAGGGGCACCTTAGAAAAAAACTAAAAATATTATTTTATAATAAACTCATATTTGGTTTATAATAGAATAAAATTGATTTATTTAGATGCAAAATTTTGGATGGGTAAAAATCCTTTCAACCAATAGGTTTTAGAGAAGTTTATATTACTATTTTAACCTTATCATTTAGATTTAACTCTATGTTAAATAATTTAACCTTTACCGTGTCTTCTTGTTTTATTACACTATACGGTTAATAAACATACTATAACAAGACAAATGAACCCCAATTAGTTAATTATTAATATATATAACCTTATATAAGTCATTTTTACGAAACTTAGATTTTTAGGAATATAATAATAATTAATAATATAATATTTGTTTTAAAAACTATTTTATGTCAATTTTGACACTATTTGGTAATTGATTTTTGTGAAAATCATAACAGCATGATTAGTTAGAAAAAAAATTAAATCAGTAATAAAATGTCATATTAACCTATAAAATTAGTGTAATTCATAAAAAGTCTCAAATTACATTTATTTGGGTATTTATAACATCAATTATGTTAATATTTCATTAATAATGTAATTATTGTACCATCATTGTGTCATAAATAAAATAAATTATTTAATGTCTAAAATTTATAAATAAAATACCATTATTTAGTAAATATTTTTAGCTTTATAATTAATATTTATAGTCGAATTTATCTTATGTATAACCCTATATTAAAAATGTTTCACTTATTAAAATTTGATTTTAACTCTTTTAAATCCTCTTTGAATTAAATAATAATAAATGTACTAATCTAATCCAAATGGACCTAAAGGGTAATATTTTATTTCTAAGATTGTTTTTCGTCGAATTAAATTTATCCAATATAATTAGTACATGTGTTAGGGTAATAATAATATCATTTTTACCCTTAATTACCTTATTTACTTTGAACCGTGGTAAATAAAAGCAAAAGTTACTATTCACTAAAAATTATTTTTATCTTATTAAACCACATTTTAGTCCTTTATATTAACCATGTCTCTTGGATTTTCGAAATTCCACTCACAAAAGTAGTAGAAATAAGTTTTATGTAAATTTTCAAATTCTCATTGGAGGTGGCTAAAAGACGGTGAAAAGTTCGATAAAATTATTATATATCTAAAATTGTTATAAAATGACTCCGATGAATTACATTGAACTTATATAGGTATTATGTATAAATTTTGACCTAAAATATATTTAAATAAAATAAATAATTATTTAAATAAAAAGTCAGTTTTTAAATAGTAACCTAGTGTTCTCAGTATTCATAAAAAATTGAATGTTTTTAGAAAAACAGCAAAAATTCACCATATGATAATTTCGATATTCCAAATCCAAAAATGAAGTCCATTTTGAATGATAAAATTTATAAAATCTCTAAAAGTGGGTATTAATATTCATAACGGCTAGTTCATAATAATATTATAATAATATCTGGTTTAGTTAAACCCGGTATTGTGTACTACACACGCTATCGAGGAAGGTCTTGATTGCGTGTAATGCAAGCCGAGTCAGGGCTGCGTATAGTGAAATCTCCGTTTGTTTTTGCGTATAACATAATCAAAACTTATTTTATTTATACATGAAACTAAATCTATACTTAAAGTTGCGTAGAATAATTTCCACAAAACAAACTTGAAATTCCGTGTAACACGAGCCAAGAATAGTGTTGTGTATACTGCAAGCTAATATGGTGTTTCATATAGCACAAGATAATCTTAGTGTAGCGTAAAACATAAGATATGAATGAACTTAAAAATAATATATCTTATAAAATCTCGGGGTGTTACATTCTACCCCCCTTAAAATGAATTTCACCCTCGAAATTCATCGGGGTTATAAATGGTTTACTACTTGAAAGTTTCTTTCATAGAAACCCCCATCGTAAAAAGGAATTTTAAAACATAATTTTAAAAAGTGAAGTATGAAACATATCGATTACCCAAATTAACTCATCACTTGGTTTCAACATAGGCAAACATAGGTGAAAATATGGATATGGAAGAGAAACCTAACCATCAAGTTCTGATGGAGAGTGGTAGAAAACATGGCTAGGAAAAAGCCAACAATCACAAAGCCATAAATTTGTGATGATCTAAGGTACCATCTGATTCATCGGATATAAGGGCACTAGTACAACATTTTTGGATTTCAAGATGATTTTCCTAAAGTTGAAAAATTTGAATTAGAAGAAATACTTACTTTATTTCGGTACAATCTCACCGTTTTTGATTCCTTGAACAATTTCCACTTCATCTCTTAATGAAATGAATTTGAATTTTTCATTCGTGAAGTATTAGCAGATCATTTGATAGAATGATGGGTCACTCCATCTGTCTCAAACAAAAGGTTAAAAAAGTAATCAAATATACATAAGCCCATATATGGTGATGTTAATCATATATGATTCCAAAAATGGACTTATACATCATCTATCATACCGCTTAATAAAATAAAATTAGTTTATACTAACCAGAGACTTCCTGTAGGCCAGTGGTATTTGATAAAATCCTATTGCACTTCAGTTGTGGGTTTGATTCATACAGGCTTGTCTGAAATGATGTGTTGTCACTCATCCTATGGGGTTTCCTTTTTCTAAAACTGTAATATTATAACATTCCATCAATAATATCAAAAAATGTTCTTGCCTTAAACAATACTAAATTATGTACAACATTATCCATTCCAATCTTTGGGCTTATCCAAAATACTTCTGTCCAAGCTCATTGTACAAATAAAATAATTACTTGGAAGGTCACATAACAAGAACGTGGATACCATCATTTATCCCCCATATATCATAATATATATCTTGTTGGTCACATCCCAAACATGTGAATACCTTAATCATGTATTCTCTTGAAAAATGAATACCCATTGAACCTCAGTGAAAACATTAATGTTGTCAAAAGTTAAATCTTTCCACACACCAAAATCCCATTATTTCTATATACTCAAACCATGATATCACTCTGTCCTTATATCAATCATGATCACATTTCATTTTTTTTTCTTTATCCCTTCATTATGTGCATATCAACTTCTTTCCAAAAATATTTCAATCACATTTCAAGGTTACCGGTACCATATAATTATTGAAAACCAATACATAGATATTCCAAAATTCCATGATACCATAAATGAGATTCCATGATACTATTTTAAAATCCCATTACATAAACACTTAATAATTCCACAACATCATTGTCATAATCAACATCACAAATAGTGATCGCATGTGACTTGCCTTTTTCCTTTTCCTTAAGTGGTTTCTCACGTTGATCATAATTGACCCTTGGACTTGGGCATTGATTGACTGAAAATTACTTTTTTTATTATCAAAACACATTTGAGGCTTGGATTAGGGCATTGATTATCATAATTACCCATTTCCTTGCACTTGAAGCATTGAAGTGTTGATGGTGCATTCTCTGCAGTATTTTCTTTATTCACATAATTAGAAACCCTTTTTCCATTACTTCGACACTCAGCTGCTCGATAACCTTCTTTTCCACACTTAAAAGATTTTTTAGTCCCTTTAAGACAATCTACACCATGCTTTTTTCCACACTTTGATCATAAAGAAACATTCATCTTTTTTTCACCATTATTCTATGATTTCTCCTTGAACTATATCTTTTGTTTCTTGTCAAAACCATGAGATGGATATGTAACACCATCTTATAGTTCTACCTTAATAGCACAACACACCATTTCTTCATAGCAAGTAATGTTTGTTATAACTAATGCCCTTCGAAGACTTGGTTTTAAGCCACTGAAGAATCGATCAACTTTACTTTTAGGTTGGATGATTAATCCAGATGCATACCTTGATAGCCTTGTAAAATTCACCTCGTATATACCAACAGATCCATCATCCTTTTTCTTAAGCTCAATGACTACTTTTCTATCTTTGATATAAGAATAAGAGGGATGTACTTACTGAAAAACAAGTTCTTGAACTCATCCCATTCAATGGATTCAATTTCATCTTGGGGCCTTGTATTATTAATTAGAGTCCACCACTGGTCTGCTTCACCTTCTAAATGGTAAATAGTTAAAATGACCTTTTCATGTTCAGAACATAGAAGAATGAAAAATATATTTTCAATGGTACTGATCCATTGTTCAGAAACACGTGGATCAGAAGATCCATTGAACGATGGTGGACGTTGCCTCATGAAGGACTCAATAGAATATTTTTCCTTTCTCTGATCATTTGGAAATCCAGAATAATTCATAACTTGTGTATGTATAACAATAATATTTTTCACACCATCTCCCATAACATTGGTTTGTTTTGGAGGACAATCATTGTATTTTCTATTACATTTATCAACATGGTTCCTTCGGGTTCTAGCCATCGTCTAAAACCCAAAAAGAAAAGTCTGAGAGGAAGAAATCATTATAGGAAAAAAACTTAATAAATGGGAATTAATTTCAATATCTAACATCTTAGGTTTAATTCTATGATCATTACCGTAATCCTAGGACTATAACCTACAATTATACTTATCCTTATGTACATCCCTAGACATACCTTAGAAATATCTCTAGGGATCTCACTAATGTTTTCGTATCCTAGTTTCCAAAGGTTATCTAAAACATTCCTCAGATACCAACTGTAGATACCCAAAGCTTTACGTACATGGAAATTACATTACTTTTGCGGAATACTTAATATATAACAAAAACCAACACTCAATGATCGTAATAGTTTAGTGTCTTTGGAAACTTGGAACATAATCTTCTAATCATGGTGAAAGATCTTAAACATCTCCCATAAAGATCTTCCCCTTTTGTTTTCTTACCTAAAAACATTCTTTATATCCTAGGGAAAGGAAAACATATAAAGGGTGAGCTCAAATTCTCAGTAAGGTTAAGCATGGAGAAAATAAAACAAACCATATACATTTGAACATAAAAACATGAACATAATGTTTAAACATCAAAATCTTGAGCAACGAAATAAAACATGGAAATACGCAAGGCATAGATCATAATGGAACATAAATCATGATAAAATATCTTGGAAATAAAACTTCTAATTGTGTAAAAACATTAAGCATATGATATGATTTCTATAGTATCCAAGGCATTGCTTCCAGGATCATCTTTGAGGAAAAAGTCCCTTACTGAACCGAGTGCACTCCTCGTTCCAGTCCTGTATCACTGAACCAGATTAACTTTCCATTCCAACCATGTCTATATCATGAGATATAAATCTTTACCCAATTCATTGGTGGGATATATAGTTCCCACCCATCTCATAATGAAATCATTCTTAATTTTGCCACAAAATAAACATAAATCATTCATCAAAACCCAAAGAATAAAATGGGTTTCATAAACATCATCCCATCATAACGTAATCCATATAAAAAAATGGATATCATTTTAAAATAAGAAGAATAAAACCATGTAAATAATAGATACATTTTACTTGAAATATAAAAATTCTAAATAATTTCATCTTATATGGAAAATAGTTTTCATAAAACACTTGAAATGAATTATTGAGGAAAATATCCTCTCTCCTTAAAAATAATTTTATTTTCACAAAATAACACAAAATTTTAATATAAAAGGATTTTATTTAAAATTACCATGAAAACTTATTCAGGAAGCTTCTTGGAAATTAGGCAATATGAAACCATAAAAATATGTTCGTGCCGTATAAGTTAAAAAAACATTATCCTCGTACTTTTTCCCAAAAAGTCAAAAAGGCTCTTGTACTGAAAACGACAAAAGATTCCTTTCATATCTTTTAATAAAAATTCACCAATAGGTAAAATTGGATTTAAAAAATTGTAGGATTATAGAAATAATAACACATATTTAGAAAACATGGAATTTGATGGTAAATATGTCCCAGTAAATTCTGAAGTATAAACAATCTCGGATAAAATTGAGTTTGTGATATTTTCCCTTACCTTATGTCTGATATGCTTTATATGTATCCAAAACTACTGTATAATGATTTAAAAAATGTCATGTAATTATTACAGAATCATATTCATGGTTATGATATAATATATGGTTCACTTATGACTTTACATTACCCGTTCTTTTGTAAATTCCATGTTAAAGCAGCGTTTTGGGTAAAATCATTTCATTTATAATACGTGTTTCGACATATTGTTCTTGATATTATTACTTATATCCTAATTTACTTAATTATAGAATGTAAAACATGATTTATATATAATATATATTCATAATATAAATCTATATGATAGATCAATAAATGGAATGAAATACACCATTCATGGAGACGGTAGGCCGTAGGTAAGCATGAACGGTGTTTTCGTTTCCTTATTGAATTAAATGGAATTAAGTAAATGAAACATATATGTACATAAATACATTATAATTATTATGTAATATCTTTCATGATTATTTATTATATATACTTTATAATCATACTTTAATGGTTAGTCATGAAAAATGAATCTCATCACGTTCGTGGAGACGACAATCCGTACGTACGCACGAGCGATGATATGGTTCACATTATTATTGAATAGAATTGGAGTGAATGATATAATTTCTCATAATAAGTATGATGTTATAATAACCATGTATAGTTATTCTTTATACCATTATACCCATCCAAGTTAGGTGGTGGTGGAAAAACTAATTACACCACGACGTGGAGACGGTATTCCGTACGTACGCACGCACGGTGATTTCATTTTCTGTAGGATGGATAGAAGGTGAAATGAGGTTGTTTCATATTTATAATAACATATATGTATATTAGTGATACTTATGTTATTAATTTATAATTAAACAACTAAATAAGAAGATGTTGAAGAAGAAAGAAACTTGAAAGAATCAGTGGAAGATATTACCTCTTCTTCGACACACCTCTTGTAGGATTCCTCTTAAGGCACTAGAGTTGGTATTTTGAGGAGAAAAGAACCTCTATAATGTTTTTTGAGAAGTTGATAAGGGAAATGGGTAGGGTTTGGCCGAGCTTGAAGGCTCCAAATTTTTTAAAGAGAAGAGGGAGGAGGTTCCCTTTTATAATGGAGGATAGGGTCACCTTAGAAAAAACTTAAAATATTATTTTATTATAAACTCATTTTTGGTTTATAATAGCTCCAAAATGATTTATTTCAAAGATAAAGTGGGGATGGGTCTAAATCCTTTCAACCAATAGGTTTTATACAAATTTAGGTTACTATTTTACCCATATCATTGATATTTAACTCTAAGTTAAATAATTTAACCTTTAATGTGTCTTCTTCTTTTCTTACACTATATGGTTAATAAACTTACTATAACAAGCGAAAATAACCCCAAGTGGTTCATTATTAATATATATAACATTATATAAGTAATTTTACCGAACCATAGATTTTTAGAAATATAATAACAATTAATAATATAATATTTTTTTAAAAAACTATTTATGTCAATTTTGACACTATTTGGTAATTGATTTTTTTAATTATCATAACAACATTATTAGTTAGAAAAAAATTAATTAAATCAATACTAACATGTCATATTAACCTAAAACGTTAGTGAAATTCATAAAAAGTCTCAAATTTCATTTATTTTGGTATTTATCACATCAATTATGTTAATATTTCATTAATAAGGTAATTATTGCACCATCATTGTTTCATAAACAAATTATGTTATTTAATGTCTAAAAATTATAAATAAAATACCATTATGTAGGAAATATTTTTAAATTTATAATAAATATTTATAGTCAAATTTATCTTATGTATAACCCTATATTAAAAATGTTTTAGTTATTAAACATTGATTTTAACTCTTTTAACTCTTCTTTGAATTAAATAATAATAAATGTCCTAATCTAATCCACGTGGACCTAAAGGGTAATATTTTATTACTAAGATTTTTTTGGTCAGATTAAACTTATCCAATAGAATTAGTACATGTGTTAGTGTAATAATAATATCATTTTTACCCTTAATTAACATATTTACTTTTAACCCTGGTAAATAAAAGTAAAAATTTACTATTCACAAAAATTTATTTTTATCCTATTGAACCACATTTTACTCCTTGATATTAACCGTGTCTCTAGTATTTTTGAAATTCCACTCACAGAAGCGGTAAAATTATGTTTTATGTAAATTTTCAAATTCTCCTTGGAGGTGGGTAAAAGACGGTGAAAAGTTCAATAAAATTTTTATATATCTAAAATTGTTATAAAATGACTCCAATGAATTACATTGAACTTATATAGGTATTATGTATCAATTTTGGCCAAAAATAAATTTAAATAAAATACATAATTATTTAAATAAAAATTCTGTTTTTAAATAGTAACCCAGTGTTTTCACTATTAATCAAAAATTGAAAGTTTTCAGAAAAATACCAAAAATTCACCCTACGCTAATTTCAATATTCTGAATACAAAAATGAAGTCCATTTTGAATGAAAAAATTTATAAAATTTCAAAAAGTGGGTAATACTATTCATAACAGGTAGTTTATAATAATAATATAATAATATCTCATTTAGTGAAACTCGGTATTGCGTACTACACACACTATCGAGGAAGGTCTTGATTGTATGTAATGCAAGCCAAGTCAGGGCTACGTGTAGTGAAAGCTCCATTTGTTGTTGCATAAAAAATAATCAAAACTTATTTCATTTATACTTTAAATAAAATCTATACTTAATGTTGCGTAGAATAATTTCCACAAAATGAACTTGAAATTGTGTGTAACATGAGCCAAGAATAGTGTTGCATATACTACAAGCTAATACGGTGTTGCGTATAACGCAAGATAATCTTGGTGTAGCGTACAACATAAGATATGAAAGAAATTAAAAGGAATATATCTTACAAAATATTAGGGTTTTATAGATAATATTTAAAAATTCAAATTACTGAATTGATATATTCATCGATGAAACCACAATTAAGTAAGACTATACTACGTTCCATATCCCACTTTTCAAGGAACTTTGTAGAAAATGTATATGACCCAATAATTCCTCTTATTTTGAGAAGAGTTGAAAATTAGGGATCCATTTCCCCATACTTCTCATTTTCATTTCTCATTGGCCGGTTAAGTGTGGTGCTCACAATAAACAAACACATTAACCAAAAATATATATATTATTGATTCAAATAACCTCTCACTCTAGATACTCTAGGATGCTTCTATTTTAGACGTAACAATTAATTGTAAACATATTTATTTCATCAGGATACATCCACTGGATATCAACGGGTCCCCCCAGACATGTATCATTTGGGAGATAAATTGTTAAATGTAACATGAAAGTGAAAAACAATGTAGGATTTTTTTAGAAACCGTAGAAAATTAATAGAACCTCTTGCTTCATTTTTATCAAGAATGACTTAGATAGCCTTTAAATATAAATTTATCTAAAAAATGGAACAAGTGAATCACTATCACCCATACATTATTTTATAGAAATTTCCATATTGATATTGGAATCAATTCATGAAGAAGTATGTGATAATCATGAGTTTTTTGAGATTTTAGTTTTGAATTACTTATATTGACTCTTTTATATATTTTTTTGGAATTTCCACTAGAAACACTGATATTATCCAATACTTCCACAAATTTATTTTTTAGTAAATGTGTCATCACATAAGAATCACATGGACGTTTCCATTTTTTCACCGATACACATAGGATGTGGTTCTGTTCGAATACCCAAATCCAACAAGTCCTGGTGATATAAAAAATCATCTTTGGTCTTCCCCATGATATTTAAAAGAATGAAAAGAAACATTTCACATTTATTTTCAATTTCCATTACATATAAACAATTTTGTAACAAATTTTTAGAACAATATAGAAACTCAAAAAAGATAATTTTCCCTTAAAATTGTATGTGGCTTCAGTGAAAACATTCTACATATTTTTATATTTCATCTTACCTTTCACAAAGGAAAAAATAAAAAATTTCAATTCATTAAGAACATAAGTTACAGACATTTGTTTAGGTGGCTTTTAAGTGTCAACTGTATTATCAAACCACCAACAATTCTTCAATTATTGATCTTATATAAGAAGGAACAATTGATTCCCCCAAAAAACAAAAACTATGATGATATTTACTCCTTTATAGTCATGAATTAATTACACAAGTAGGACATAATAGTTTTCCCTTTTTTCTCCAATTACATATTATTATATAACCAAGGAAACTATTTATAGTCTATTTAAGGGAAACAAACATTTAAAATATATTTTTTGAAGAAGTATCAAATGTGTGCACACCCATACCCAAAGTTGATTCAAATCTATTAATAAAAATATGAAAGTAGGAATCTATATAATTTTCCAGATCATAAGGTTCATATATTAGAATACTCAAGAGATTCAAATATTTTTTCATACACATCCATGGTGAAAGATTATAAATGTGAATGAAAAATGGCCACGTGCTGTGAGAAGTAAGAATATTAGTATATATATTTAGATAATCATTGGATATACCAAAAATTACATTACACACCTCTTTTGAAAAATAAGGATGATTTTCATCAAATTCTGACCATGTTAATTCATCTGTAGGATGAACCAACTCATCATTACCTTTAATTATCTCAATACCATAACATCACATATTGGTTTATATTTATGAAAACAAAAATAGATTTTGAAGCCACCGAATAAATGAAATATTACAATTGAATTTATGTGGCACACAAAATGGTTCTCCATATGCATTTTTATTCCATTGAGATATACAACATTATTTATAGTCATTAGGGTCATATTTTTCCACCCAAAATAAGCTGAAATCTTTTAGTCAGAGATGAATTTTATTAGTAGGAAATCCAAGCTACTTAATTAATTTCTATTCCTTATAATTATTTGAGTGAATATATATATGATCAGGAATAAATTCCTTCAAAAATGTTATAATATAATCAATGGAGGTTTTATAAATTCCATAAATGGTTTATCTATTATATAACCGCATTAAAAATTTCAACTTTTTCAATTTATTACATTCATGATATATAAGATTTATGGAAACATACATTAATTTTTTTTCACTCTCTCAACATCAATATCTTCCTTATTTTACTCAGGTGTATTTATATTATTTCCTTATTGAACTCGCGTACTTTCTCTCTCATGAAAATGAAAAAATGGAAACCAGTAAAAAAAACTTCCAAATTCTTTTGAAACTTGGTAGAAATACGATCTATATGATACATCTAGCTTCCATACACTCTATTACATTGGAAAAAATTTATTTTCCAATAAAAAATATATACCATAATTAAAAACATATCCAAATTCAATGAAAAATTAAAATTAGAGTGTAGATGTAATTAAATAACAAAAATAGGATACTAAATTTACTACAACATGTGATGCTAGTGAACTTATTATAAAACTACTAAATATAAAAATAAATAAAAAGGAATATCATAAGTTAAAATTGAGACATACACATAAAAATACAAACAAGGTTTATGTATTAGAATAAATAACTACCAAGGAATACTGGTATAAAAATGTATATTTCTTATCCAAAGAGTTATTCCCATTTGAAAAAAAAACTGAGGATGAAATTTAGTCATTAAAGGATTTTATTTATTGTTAACATTACTTATATTATTCAAAAATAATGAAAATATATTTTATATGCTGTTCTATTTCAATTTAAGAAGTATTTAATTTTCAGAAGATCTATAAAGACTAAATAATTAATAGTTTTTATACCACTTTATGAAAACTATCCATTATTTCACTAACAATAAAACCTCTTAATTGAGGTAAAGTGTGGTTAGAAGGTTTTTAATTCATTTATAATTTAGAGGAAATAAATGGATAACTACTCAATAAATGATAAGTGAGTTAAGGAATAATTCTTAACAAAGAACTATGTTTTACTCAATAGTTAATCAAAATAGGTGAAACTAAGGTTCATACCATTAATGTTTTCATAAAGTACTAAATTCTTATGCAAAAACTTATTAATGAAATCCTTGTTCTATAAAATTAATATGATCCAAAAAGAATTTCATTCTATTATAATTAATTATTTCATGAAATTTACCAAAGGATTCCATACATATTTGTACATAATAAAGGCTTTGAAATTTTGAAACATTTGACATCCAAACAATTAATGATTTGAAAGAATATTTTGTCATTCATTCATGTATAAATCACAGCAATGAATTATATTAAACATTATTGAAATTTACTATAAATATAATAGTTAATTATTGAATAAACAAACTTTATAGATAATGAAATATTATAGATTTACTTATAATTTTATAATCATGTACATCATTAGAAAAGTATTTCATCTTGGGTTAAAAAATCCAATAAATAATTTAACGATGGATCATGATATAACAAAGTAAATTTTGATAATTAAATCCCATAACACTAGGATAATAAAAACCAACATTAACCCCTATAATTAACATAAATATGGTTAATAAAAGTAAAAATATCTAAATCCCTAAAATATTTAACCAAAAGAATATGAAATTTAAGTTAAATTAATATGAATCCCTAGGATAGTTTTCCAAATAAATAAATTATATTTAAATTTGTTCTTTTAGGAATTTAATCTAATATATTAAAACTCTATTAGACTATAAATTTGAAAAAAAACTGATAAAAGTGATACCAACATGATTCAGTAGAATAACATGCAGAGATAAAAATAAAAAGAATAGCTAACATAAGAGGAGATAGTTTCAGAGTTCAATAATCTGATGTCGAAGAATACCAAAATAAAAAAATTATTCAATTACCCTTGAACACTAGAGAGGAAAATAGTTCTTTACTCCAGTGTGGGGAAAATGAATAAGAGGAGGGAAGGAAAGCTTACCTCTCAAAGACTGCAAAAAATGCCAGAAATAGAGGAAGAACAGCTGGATGATTGGGGAATATTTTCTTAAGGATGGGAGGGAGGACACTGATTCTCATACGATGGGATGGGAGATTAATTATTTTAATGAGGAGAGGAGGATGATCCTAAGAGTAAGAGTAATTTTTTAAGGAGCACTACACACATTTTTTGCAAAACCATTGGTAAGGCTCAATCAATACCAATGGTTTTTTTAGACTATGGGTGTAGCTTTGGTTATAATCTCTATACCCATGGTTTCTCTTAACCATGGGTATAGATGTGTGGGGATATCCCCAGTTTCCAGTAGTGTTATTTCATTCTTTCTTTATGACAGTGAAAAATAATTTAAAATGACCTGTTTAGAAAATGTTAAAATGACATTAATTTAATTATTTCACTATAATGTTAAATAAAATATAAAATTATATTAATTAATAATAAAAGTATATATATTAAAATTTATAATACAAAATAAACTATATAAAGGCATAGGAGGAATATTTCGGTCTAAAAGGATTAGTTAAGGTCGAATCACTTACAGAAAAAAATTTGGTTGATTTGTGAGACAAAGGGACATGAAACTGTAAGAATATAAATAAAACCTTAATATAAAATAAGGATAATAAAAATATGTGGTTTTATCTATAAATTATGTAAAATTTATACAATGAAGAATTTAAACCTAGACAAAATTGATTTTAAAGTGATATTAGAAAAGAAACCTATACCCTAGAATTTCCACTTTTTCAGACATGATTTAAATCAATAATGTATAAATTTAGGTTTATTATTTATATGTACAATAACAATTTTAATTTATATTTAAATTAATACTATTTATTTATAATTAATTGTTACAATTTTTTTTTAAAATTAACATTATAGTGTTAATTGTTATGTTTTCCGAGCATACCTCAGTTTGGAAGTTCTAATCATTTATCCTTGGTCATGGGTTTATCAACTCTAGAATATTCAGGAATATGTAGTGTATATTTTTGATATTGTTATAGATCCCCATATTTATTTTGTGGAACTTATGGTGAGGGTTCACAATGATTGATTAAAAATATCATTTTTTATGATTTTTTTAATTAACAATAGAATTGATTTTATTGATGAATATAATTTAGCGTATTTATAATACATAATTAGGAAAAAAATTATATTAATCATTATTACATCATATTACTCATTTTAAGTCTCTTTTTTCATTCAAAAAGTAAAATTTTTAACAATGTTTATGTTGGTGGTAAAACCTCACCGAAAAAGAACATCTTATGAAGATTGAATGAGAGAGAACATGTTATTGTATAGTAATAATATAAAATATGAGGTTGAATAATTATTTAAAAAATATTTATTTAAATTTATAAATCATATTTTATAATAGTTAGATGAATAATATAAAGATTAATTATTAAGGAGATGATAACACTTACCCCGAGGACTTGAATATACTTTTTGAGAGCCTCATGGAAATGTGGGATCTCACACCTATTATTTTGAACATAGGTTAAAAAACTTTAGAGATTGTAATTAGCAATTAATTTTGGTATTAATTCAAGATAAAACTAGATTAAATGTGTGATTTTTGGTGGTTATAAGAGGGGTCCTTTTATAGGTGATCTTCAATGTGTTTTTTGAAAATACCCATTAACTTATAAAAAATGTATTTTTACATGTAATGTGGATTTTGTGTGGAAATATATTTATGATTGGATAATGGGAGGTTGACCATGCCATCATAGACTCATTTAGATATAAATTTTATAATATTTTAGGTATTTCTTCCTTAATTAAACCCTTTTACTTAAATTTAACCTGTACCCCATTGACTATGTTTTACCTTGGTATCTTATTTTTATGTTTAAAAATAAATTAATTTTTTAAATAAATTTAAAAATTTTGATTCAAAATATGAAAACCATTTCATTGGATGTAATTTTGAAAGGTGATGAAATATAATATTTATAGAAGTTTTTACGGTGCATATTTTTTTAGAGAAATGTATTTTGGGGAAAAAATCAATTTATTCTTATTCTTTGCCAAATAATAATCATTTTATTATTGTTTTTATATTTATATATATAATCAATTATCTTATTTACATCCATTATTTAATATATAACATATTAATTTTTTACATTTAAAATACACAACATATATAAAAAAATTCTTTGAAAAAAGATATTTTCAATACGAAATGATTTTATCTTTATTAATGAATAATTAATAATCAATGTGTGGATAATTTTTAATTTTATTACATATATAAAGAACAAATTTAAATATAATTCATACTTAAAATATTATAAATTAAACATTTCAATTAAAACTTATAATACATAATAAAAATAATGTTTTTAAACAAAACATTTTTGTTCCCCAATGAATAATAAAATTAATAATATTTATCTGTAAATGATTATTTATTGGATTTTATTAATTTATATTACTAATCCTTTCATTAATTTTATTGATATTATTCTTCCAAAGTAATAAATTAAAAAAATATGTAATTCATTAAAACAATTTTATTAGAGTCAATGATATTTACCCAAGTGAATTAGTTCCTTTTAATTCTACTGAAAATAATTTATTTTTAAAATCATGTTTCATTTTTATATAATATATCTGAAATTATTTTTATAATAATTAGTTGTTGTCTTTATTTTGGTGTCTAATGTATCTAGATATGTAAAATACAAAAGATTTATTTAAAGGGAAGTATATAAAAAAATCACGGGGTATTAAAATTCAAGTGGCTATCCCTTTAGCACATCAATGTCATGGGATGCATCATTTCTCCTTATTGTTTAACCCAAAACACTCAACAATTGGTTGAATTAATATTAATATCTATTTCTATATTTTATTTTGTATTTTATTAACATATAAAACAATCTCTTAAGACAACCTTGGATATCGCTTCTCTTTTTTTAGTTTGACACTTAGAAAATTCATAATAATAAAAAATTTAGTGTCTCTAAATATATCATCATTGTTAAATTATCTTTTTTTATTATATTTATCTTAGATATGTGAATATGTTAATACATTAAAATATAGAATTTTTTTTTAGAAACTCAACATCATGATCTCAAAAGATGTCTCTCACACGTGATTTAAATATTCAAATTCCGTCAACCTTTAGTCTCCGTATCTCAAAATAATTCATCAAAGATATTGTTATTTATTAAAATATTTTATATTTTACTCCCCATAAATCACATATTATTTCTCATGGCTCTTATTTTCATCTTTTAAATCATTTCAAAATAATTTTCTTCTTCTTCTAAGAATTTCCATAAAAAAGGTATTTTTGACATAATGATGGACACATACATAAGTAATTCTAGTGAAAGAATTAAATCAAAGAATAATATACTTCTCTATGTACAAAAATCATATTAGTTTGAAACAAATATAAATTTAATTATCAATATGTTTATTTCCTGATGAACAATAAGTAATTATTTGAATTAATTTTTATGATTCATCCATTTAATCAATCCACCTTTTTAATCTTGCATAAAATTTGGATAAATGGTATATATCACATAAAACCACTGCTTCATAAAACATACCAACATAAAGTATCTTATTTATCATCTACATCATCTTTCACGTCTGATTAAGACTCTCACCGAATATAACATGTTCCAATTTTTATCTTACTCACACTCTATAAAATAAAAATTTATCATAAATATGCTCTTGAAAATAATATGTATCACTTTTCTGGTATTATGTGTAACATCCCAGGTAAATAAATAATATGAAAATTTCATATTAATTAGTATTTGTAAATTAATTATTAATTTTAATTTAAAGGGGATTCTATGTTTATGGCATACCTGATACACAACAACGTGTTTTTTGAAATCTTATGTTGCACACAATGTTGAGTTGTACTGAAAAATAATATAATAATATTATTATTTTAAATGGTAGTTAACGCCTTGACATTTTAATTCATGGAATAAATATAACTAACTTCAAAATTATTATACATGTTTTTTAAATATTTTTACATTTATCTAATAAAATTTAGAGTCTTAAAATGTGAATGAATCTAATTTACTTTAAAAGGTTGATTTACAACCATTTAATTGAGAACCTTATTTAAATGTAGTTTTATTCAATTTTATTTGTTATTTTTGAAAAAGTAAAATTATTATTTAGAATCAGTACATCAAAATTCACTTTTGATAAATTTTGATATTTTTCTGATAAAATTTATTTTTTGATGAATAGTGAAAAATACTGTTTTTTAATTCAAAACTGCCTTTTAATATAATTTATTTATAAGATAATATTAAATTTTTAATTGGTTTTAATGTGTAATTAGATTATAGTTTTACCATTTAATCCAATTTTGGTCATTTCAATTTAATTAACTTTGAAATTGGACATAAACAATTTTCAATCTTTGATAGTTAATATTTCTTAAAAACACACTTTTCATTTTGACAACATGAATTAATTTTAAATTAATTTATTCTAATTATTTTTTTTCAAAATTGGAAAAATGGATTTCATATTTGGAATCAAGGAGTTAAAATTTGGTAAATAGGTAACTTTTATTTTTAGACATTATGAATATTACTTCAGTAAGAATTTTATTTACTATGGATAAAGGGTAAATATGGTAAATAAGGATAAATAAATATTATTGTAATTATATAAAAGTAACATAACATGTGTCCTAATCCTATTTTTGGATACATACTCGACCATGGTCATCTTTGGGTCAATTTTGGGACCCCATGGAGCCACTTAGTAGTGATAATGAAACTTTATTTTCATTAATTTAACGTGAAGACCAAAATGACATAAACAAATATCTTTTAGTAAATTAATTTTTACATAGGGTAATTTAGGTTATCATTTATACTATAAATATTATTTGGAAATAAGAAAATATTTCATACACCATGGTATTTGTTCTATAATTTTTAGACATCAAATAAATAAAATTATTTATGACACAATGATGATGTAGTGTTTACCTCATTAATAAATGATTTAAATAAATAAGATTATAATGATTTAAATAATGTCCAAAACCTTTCCAATTATTATTTAATTATTTTATTTATATAATGAGTCATCTTATCTTATAGTTTAAAAAGTTTTTGACCCTTAGAAACCGAAACCCATTATATAATAAAATACCATTTTTAAACTTTCATAAAGAGAAAATCCACCCCCTTGTTAATGGAAACCACTTCTAACCCATTCCTCACAACTCTCAACCCCTTTGGCTCATCCAAATCCTAACCCAATAATATCTCAAGATCTCTCTCTTCCATATATAATCCTTAAATTATGTATAAGGCACATCAAGAAACCGTTTTGGTTCAAACCAAAGGGAGTTACCCGAATTAAAGGTAACACCTTCTCTTAAGTTGTTTTGATTTATTTTACATCACCAACACCTATAATCATTTTTTTATTTTATTTTATAACAAAGAAATATCATAAATATACTAGGATTTTTTATTAGAATTGTTCGAACTACACATTAACACACCTACATCTAATGGGTAAAGAACATACTGTTTCTGTGGATGGAAAACTAACGCCTCATGAAACGATGATTGTTCAATTATCTCCTACCGCCTCTCCTGGTGGAAATTATGATGGAACTGTATTTATATATGATATATATTATTTTTATATTTTTTTATGATTCTGTATTTTTCATTTATATCATACCTTTATGGTTTCCATTATGGTTAAACGTGATAATTTCATTTAAGAAAGTGCGGACTAACGCCCCCTTTACGTGATATGACTCGTTAATGCCATATGTAGGATGTATAAAGGATGTAATTAATGATATTATATATGATATTATACTGGAAATATAATATACCTATGTATCATTATGTTTTAATTTTATTAGATATGAAATAGTAATGAAAGTAGTATTCATTCGTACGTATGGCTTACCATCTCCATGAATAGTGCATTTCATTTATTACCTCTAAATGTTATGTACTATTATAAATACATATATATATAATAGATATATATGATATATACGATATATGATTCATTAATATAATTCTGTAGATAATGTACTCTTGACCACATGAATAACATGTAATTATAAGGTGTTTATTTTTGACTCAATTTCCAAATATCGAAAAAATGACCATTATTAACTTAAATGATTACATAATGTTTATAACATGGTAATAATTGATATAAAAGGAATAATAAACTTTAATAAGGGTTCTTAATCAAGTATAAATTAACTTAATTTTATTATTCAGGAATAACAAGGAACAAACAAGTCAAGTCGGACACGAAGTAATTGATTTCTTATCTCACTTTTAATTCTGTGATATTTCCATTGTTCACCACTTATTTATTGCATGTGGTGTATTGTGTATGGTCATTTGATATATATTAACATTATTCTATTTATATTCATGGTATTATGAGATTTATTTGTTGGTTATTAATTTTTTTTTTCATATGACTCGATTGATTACATTGTGGTAAGGGGTTTTCATCTCACTTTTTATTACTGTGAGATTCATGCTATATTTTACTCTATTCCCTTTTTTGTGGTGTATGTACTTCCCATGGTTTTATTCATTATGTAAAATAATTCAATTTATAGGTATTTAAATCTTTATTTAATTATCATTCTTTCATGGGGTCTATATTTTGTATGTTACCAAATCGGTAAGGGAACCTTTCACCCTCCTCTTTTTAAAAGACTTATTTTTGTTATGTATTTTAATTTACATATTATTATGTTGGGATATTTTCTTATATATCATTATTGATGTAAATTTAATTTCTACGTGATGAGATACCATTTTTTCTCCCATCAAGTCATTTTCTAAATTTTAAAGTGATGCCGTTAGGCTGTCGAATTTCTGTAAGGGAACTTCTTAACCCAATTTTTGTTCTTTGGGTTGATCTTCTCTTCCTTTTTATGTCGTTATTTGATTATGTGAGAAATGAATTTTTATATCTTATCATGAATTTATACTTTCATTATGTGTGCTAATATGGAATACACATAATCGATCTATTTTATTTATAAAATTATCTTTGTAATGGACTTCGTGTCAATCTCCTTTCATTGAGGCATATTTTGTTTTAATACATTAATTTCTTTTATATGATGTATAAACACAATTGAATTTTCATTTAATTCAAAGGTAATATTTTTCTAAAAGTATTTTTACTAAACCAAAAATAAGAATGTTTTTTATGTGAGCGGTGGCAATGACCTTTCCGCCGCCATGAGTATTATTTGATCTTTCGATTCCTTAACATGTCGTAATGTTTTTAAATGGAAAATAAATACCACATAATCTTTTATGAATTTTGGTATTGAAAATGATTTTGATAATTATTTTGTTATATCAATATATTTAAATGATATATTGTGATTACAATGTGGAAATTTTATCTTTTCTTTGTGTTTGTTTTATGTGCTATGAATATGGTATGATTCTTGGGCATTGTTTACGTATATTAGTGGTTCTATGATAAACCTAGGGTGGGTGAGACCATGATATATCTTCAATGCATTGGGTAATATGAAAATGGTAAACGTGAATGTTTTTTCTAATAGATTTAGGGAACATACTGTGATGAGAATTCTAAATGTGACTCCCTTTGTAGTAGTGATAGCTACAATGTATGTTTGTTATGAATGGAATAAGTTACCTTTATGATTTGTGATTTATACATGTTATTCATAAATCCTATGATTTGATGAGGTATGTTATGATCGAAAATTATGGTTTCATTTATTTTTATTTATTTATGGGTTAATGTTTCCTTTCCTTATTTTGTAACCCCTAATGAGTTTTTTATGCTAATCCCAAGTTTTTTAAAAAATGTTCCACAGGACTTAAAGATGAATAGGGTCAAGGATGGGATTAAGGAAAGGTCATGCTATCTAAAACTTGGAACTATAAATGTTTCTTTTTAATAGTTTTTATTATATGATAAAATGGACACTGAGTGGTAGTGTCTACATTTAATTTTCATATTGATATGTAGTAGTTATGGCCTAATTATCTAAAACTCTAAACCTAAAAAGATCCTCAATGTGAATAATTCATTTAATTTTATATTATGTAATGTTTAAGACTAGGTCCTTACATTATGCATCATCAAATAGATGTCATGTATCACAGTGAAATCCTTTCCTTTTACATATCTCAGTACTATGGGTGATAATATGTATCATTAGAAGAAACTTAAATGTTGACACAACCCAACTCACTGGGTCATCATATGAGCTATTAGTTGTCCTAGTGTGACAACCCTAATGCCCCACCCATTGGA
This sequence comes from Viscum album, assembly GCA_963277665.1. Classification (NCBI taxonomy): domain Eukaryota; kingdom Viridiplantae; phylum Streptophyta; class Magnoliopsida; order Santalales; family Viscaceae; genus Viscum; species Viscum album. The sequence goes on along the minus strand of OY728157.1, from coordinate 1,172,342,136 downwards.
TAGGGTGTGGAGATAATAAACGTGAGAATTTGATATAATATTGGGGGATTTATCATATATCAATATGTAACATACACATATTTCAAATTCATAAAATAATTAGAAACATTATATATATATATATATATAGATAACTGAATTTTATATGATGCATGCATGAGAAATCAAATGTAGTTGCAAAATCATATTAAAATTCTTAAGGTATTATACATATAAAACCTCTCTAAACAGTATAGAAATAATATACTAAGAATATTCTTTTTCTGTGTATTCTCCTAGATTGATCTCCTAATACAACAATCACCACCATCATTACAAATAACCATGATCCAACATAAATTTCCATAAGTTACCAGTTTCAACTACAATCAAGCGACACTAGATCCAAATCCACAAATATCATCTTTAAAAAATGCATTGTCCGCACATGCACAACATATATGGACATAAATCTTATGTTGAGTTGAATATCAACCTACTAATTAGGATGACCTAAAACCACAAAGAAAATGAAAAAGTAGTCAGTCATCTCAAAACTCATGTTATGTGGTGTAACTAGAAGGAAAAAGGGAAAACCCAAATATTTTATACAATTAGAAGTACCAGGGATGCAAAAAAATCCCAAAAATCATAGATCCAATCCTCAAACTTCATTCCTCATAAGAAACTAGATATACTCTAAGAACTAAAAATCTCAAAAATTCTAATATTAATTTCATAACTTTAAATTAAATATCAAATATAACCAACGGGTGCCTATGGTGTCATAACAATCAAATAATATGATGCATTCAACCTATCCAACTTCCAAATCACCTTGGGAAATGATAAATGTGGACCACTCTTTGTTGAAGTATGCATGAAAGTTAAGGGACTACCACACCTTAATATCCAATATTAACAATTTTTCATTCATGAAGAATATAAGGGAACCCAAAAAGATTATAAATATATGTATTGGCCCAGGGATTACTGACCCCTACAATTATAACTACCCAAAAATGAGTAAATATATATCACCTAATATAAACTGTAGTTGAGGACCAACACATTATTGAGTTATAAAAAACATATGAGTGAGTGCCTAAATCCACTGATAGAGGAACTGAACACCATAGTTTAGAATAATTTATATGAGGGAGTTCCAAAATACAAACATGGAAGACCCACACCTCATGTAACACAAAATGAATAAGGGAGGAAATAAATCCATATATTGGAGAACCATATTTGAATAATTTTGGGGAGTACTGAAATATATTAAAAATATGGGGCACTCATGAATCATAGAGTAAAACATAGCATATGAGGGAATTCATGGTCCTATGAAATCTTTGATCTTCATGCTTGATCCTCATCAACATTCCTATGAAGCTATGGAGGCTAAGCTACTCATATCATCTAGCTCTCTCCTTCAACTTCAATGATAACTTTGTGTATCATTTATAACACTCAAGATAAGAAGAACATCATATATTTCATGAAAAACACAAGGAATATACTACTCACATATCCAAATCCAATTCTAGATCAAGGAGATATGAAATACCACCAAGGATATAATAGTACACATTAAGTGCTATAAGGGTAGATGGAATGCAACATATATGGGAAGATGAATCATGTACTTCTCTTAACATGGAGTTTAATGTCAATATACATATTGTGTTAAATGATTTAAATGATGTGAGAGACCGAAAGGCTGTGTGACATGCATTCCAAATACATGGGTCATAGTCCTCTCAAGGAATATGGCATGTTTGAGGTGGTAAACTATGTGTGGCACCCACAAGGGAACTCAACATATATCACTATCCACTCGAGTTATGAATTCTTTACCTATATTATATTCCTCCTTGAACACATGGTGGATGGTCTAAAGATACTGTAGTGGAAGGTAAATCCTCCCAAGTCATGTCGTGTATGATATCTAGGATGTGTACTCCAATTAAATTCCACATGGCTAGCCATGTATTTTGATTCCCAAATTATTCTCAGTAAATGGTGTGTGAATCCTTAAAAAACTCCATGTTATATTTATAATATTTTAAATTCATTATGGAAAAAATAGGAGCTACACGACATGTGTTCTTATAAACTACACTTAGTTGAGTTATGTTATTCATCCAAAATTTAAAATTCATTCAATTTTGACACTTCTGTAACATAAAATCATCCAAAATTATGCTATCATAACACTAATAACTATTTGGTATCACTATAGTACATTACAAATACTAAATACATTGATTTGTTCCTTATTCCTTGGAATTAACTCAATCCTCCATCCAAACCATTTTCAATCCACCAAGAACTTCCTTCCTTCTACTACAGCAGTACCCCAACCAACTCTTCCACCACTAGACACTGACCACCACACCATCCCAATCACCCAAAGATGAAACATTAGCTAATTCAAAGGTTGGGGGAAATAATTTTCCATTATTGATGGGATAAAAATAAATAAAAAAGTGGTTGATTTGAATAAAAACCATCTAAATATCCATACAAAATGTGTACCAAAAATATTGCGGGGAAAGGAGAATTTTAATTTATAATATTCCAAAATAATGGAAGGAAGAAGCCATTGAGAATAATCACACTAAAAAATCTTGATTTATAATAAATACATTGAAATAATGAATGCAATAAAAATTAGGTTTTAAAAATCCCTAAAAATTAAAATTGAAACAAAAGACTGTAACATGAGATTTTTATCAATTGGCATGTGGAATGTGGCACGAAACAGATGGTAGAAGATCTACCTCAATGGAATGTATTAACTACTTCAATACATTATCAATTCCATTGTTTTGTTCATTGTCTCTATATAATCTGGTAACTAATAAAATAAAAAATCTGGTCCCTTTTCCTATGATTTGATGCGGGTTCCTCAAATATCCAATCTCCCTCATTTATCTCTAGGGTTTATGTCAATAGAAAAATGGGATAACCGTATAGATAAATTATAACATTAATTTTATAGGGGAAATTCGGTCACATGATGTCAAAATTAATTATTTTTATTTAATCATACCTCAAATGAGTAATCCCAGGACCCCATGTGAAAAACAAAGTAAGATTGATCTTATGGTAATCTCATGATTATAGAAAAAAACAACAAAATTAATTTTACCATTCCAAGATATGTCTAGATGGAAATTACCATAACTCATTTACATGCATACCTATAATAAAAATAACATTATATATATATATTATTAAAGATATTTGATTATGAAAACCTTGTAAAGGATCAATAAACCATCTAAAAAATAATATTTAAAATATGTTAATGGTTCAGATCACAAAAATATGGGTTTCTACATCCTTCCCACATTAAAATCCTTTCATCCCTGATAGGAAAACAAATAGGGCACCATAATAAAGAATATCACAAGAAAACCTCATTTGGAATAAAACACACCTTCATACACACTTCTTTCATATTTAGAGGTATAATCCCTAAATTAACATAGTACATAACTTCCCAAGAAGGGATCATCCTCTATCATAACTAATGTTATCAGATCTAGCTAATATGATATCAAGTCCTTAAAAAAATACACATCCACACCATGTGAGTCTTTCTAGTACTCAGTATCCAAAAAAAATTCTCATCCGAAGGCTTCCCCATCACATGGAAAAAACTAATCCCTGAAACACTAACATATATCTCAAAATGGTTTATAGACAATGATATTTCTGATGGGAACAACTTGTAAAAGTTTTTGTATATATAAAACCCATTTACCCTATGCTCAACTACGTAAATCAATACAAAAATATCACATAGTCACTAAAATATTTTTAAGGAATTATAATATTATAGACCTAAATCCACATCTCTAGTATATCTTATCAAGAAGAAACTTTGACATCTATTTATTCGAATAAGGAAATGAAAAATGGGCCTTATTCCTCAACCTGTTCAAAAACAGTCACATGAATTCACCATACATGTAGTGATCTCTAATAGGTTCCTACTAATTATTGAAGATAGTCAGGTTATGTTTCAATTTATCTTTTATGAAAGCTTCCAATTCAGAAATCAATAACCACACAAACTTCATCACAATGATCAATTACACGCCAATAACCATTATTTTCCCAAATCAAACACAATATGAAGTGCATGTTTATAACCTTTTAGACGATCTTTATTTTTTATCTCTTGACCGAATATAAAAACATGGAGAAACTAAAGGGATTGAATGAAAACCTCATAAGGAAACCTCTTCCTCCACTGCCTAGTAAGAATCAACATGTGACAGGAACATCCGCAAAGTAGTTTTTTAGACATTCCACATTCAGGTTAGATCTCCCCTACGGTGGTCCCTAATAAATATTCACATAATAACATTTAACATGAATATAATAGGACCATCATCTATATAGGGGAGTGGGAGATGTGCTACCCACCTGTAGTGATGGCCTTTGGGTCTATAACCTGAGAAAATTCGGTCACATAGGACCCCTAAATTGGAATCACCATCTTGGGATTCCCTCAAAAAATAAAAGAGTGTGGGGTGGCCACCATCGATCATAGGCAATTGGTTTATCCCCCTCAACCCAAGGACCACATTCTCTAAATATTATTCTCCTATGACTCAAGAATATAAGAATAAAGTTATCAACTAGAAAGATCAATCTTCATTCCATAGATGTTCCACTAGAATCCCATTAACTACAACGGTTTGAAATTTAGGAAGACCAATTCTAATCCATATATCTTGATAAAAACTACAAATGTTTATTATATAGTTAGAACTATCATGGTAATACTAGTTAAATCAAATTAATTCCAAACATGATCCTCCTTTAACTGATACAATGAATGATTCGGCCCATACACTCTATAAATTCCACAAATAGTGTTCATGATTCAAGTAAAAAACATTTTAATGCTATCTCAAAAATGAGAGATGATGCATGAATCGGTCTCCCATAATGTTAAAACCATAGTTTTCCCTTAAAAATATTTCATTAATTCATTCATATTCATAATATGTAAATTATCATCCACACACATTATGCATAAATCCATGATTATAATATGATGTAAATCCAATTACAACTAATTGATGGTGGGAGAAAATTTCCACACTTGAGGGGATACCACTCACTACTAGGTGTGTATTGCACCTCATTTACTCAAAAATAGATTAAATATTAGTACTAAAATTGTGCACCAATACATTCTGAGGTAAGTCTACCATAACCTATTTTTACCATGAGGTAATCTCTTGAAAAACTATTTTGATACTAAGGATAATCTCACATTACTAGAATTGGTGTGTGAACGATAGTTTCTCTCAATGGGGATTCTCTAGTTGAAGAATTTATATCTACAGAAAATAATAGAATCTAAAAACTCTCAAACATATGGTGAAATAAGAAAAACACAATTCTATACCATCCAATACAAGGGTTTATGAAGAGAGGACATGAATGGTAGTCCAAATTTAATTACTGACTCTAGGATATAATCATGTTTTCTATGTGTCATCCCATAACTCTAAATAGAAGTTCCTCATAACTAACATGAACTAACACAATACTGTGATCTCTGGTGTGGATTGATGAATCATCCATATTTTAATACTATTACACTATTATGTCTTTCTCTAAATAGATTTTTGCGCTGAAATTGGGATTATAATTTGTTGTTATTTGATCTTAATTACATTTTCTATATAGGGTTATATCTATGGAACTAATATGGTTATCTTAAATATAAAAATTATCCTACTACCAAATAATTGGTGTATCCTTTCCAAGAATAATCAAATACCAATTCTTTCTTGTATTTGTTTTTGGATTGAGTGGTGTTGCATGAAAACATAACCACAAATTGAAAAATCATTCACTGGAGTCTACAAAGAAATTATTGGGTTCAAACAATTCCACCATGAAATATTTTTAAGGAACACCACATGTTATTTATGGTCCTCATTGTATAATATAACATGGTCATGAAACCCTACTGAGAGTTCAACATCCCGATATAGCATTACATCCAAAATAAGGGATCAAAATCCAACCAAAGTAGGAAAGTCCCTTCATGAGCTTGACAAAAAAATAACCCGCTAATGAATTACTATTCTATTTAGTTAGATCAATGAAAAAATAATCATTAATTAATGAGGGTCTGGACTAGATAGAAACAAGAGTCTCAGAATCCATCCAAACTTCTACTCCCCGAGGGTTAAGCTCTCCTTATATACTAATGAGGCCTATACTGTCAAAATAGATACTATATATCCATCGTATGGGAAGTCTTTTACAATATAGATAGAACTAACATCCTCTATACTACAAATTCATCACTAAGAATGATAGGGGGAGTAACTATCTCAGATTGAAATGAAAGGATATCTACAATCCCAAACTTATAAACAATGCCTCATCACCCTCTAACTATTGATGGGAGCCCCGACTACTGGACTAGGTTCTTCAAAAGCCTAATATTATATATACACAATAATTGAGTATGTATCACCCAATATTTTTGGAAATTATCCCATGAGGATTATAGAAAATCTTGATGAGATGATATAAGAAGGATTTGGATGATCAATATAGACCATTATATGATGCATTTAAAAAATTTATAATACCACAAAATCGATATCTTGGATCCTATGGTCATCTAATAGGATATGTGAGTTCTAATGAAAGGATAAATTTATTAGAACAAATAAAAAAATATACTTATTTTGATAATCGAATTCAATACACACTTAACAACATCTTTATAAATTATAAAACCATTAATCACATGAAAAATAACTCCAAAATACATTATTAGGACTTTACCAATTTTAAACCACTATGAAATGACCCAACCATCTAGGACCCATCTTTGATTAACATTATATGGGTGTGTTACACCAAGTGCGCCTCTAATATTCCTAGGGATGGTGACTAGCACTAGGTAAGCAGATCACACAATATTGGACGCCGTAACCCATATCAACATGTTATTATAAAATATCTCCAATGAATAAAAATATGAGTAAAAGTAACAATATTTATGTAAAAATTTTTAATATACATATTTCATTCACAAGTCATCAAATACTTGCATTATGTCATATAAGAAAATATCAAAGGCATAGTATATCAGACAAGAATTAGAATTTGAATGGCACATGACATTATAATGATCATCCACACTATGTATAATACTAAACCGATATCTAACTACATCTGTCACTGCCACCATCACAAACCAATATGCTCCACTATGTATCACCATGTGTAACTTGGTGTCATTTCTGAACAAGCAACTATAGTTTCATATCTATGAAGCCCATTTTTAAACTATGCGTTATCTTAAAAACACATATGGGAATAATTACCTTTTATAGGTGTGTGTAAAAATACTCTTTAGGACTCTCATAGATCAAAAAAGAAAGTAAAAAGAAACTAGTTACCTTAATACTCATGATATGGGGGATAAATTGGAGCAAGTTAAGGAAATATCTTGATATGCTCTTCCACTTGAAGTCTTAGGGATGAAATTGAGTCCATGAAATCATAGATAGATTATTAAAAGGCCATAACTAAAGAAAAAATATAGATTATTAGGGTACAAAAAATCCCACAAAGTGTAAATTTAATATCCAATTTATACACCGTAACACAATGAAAACCAAGAGGCACCTGATGAGTCACAAGCCTTAAAGCATCTGATATGCTAAACCTCAAAAACATCCACAACTCTATGAGAAAATATAAAAAATTTTCCCCTCCTCATTGAATAAAGTGAGATATTTAAGGGAGTACCATACATTACATTCCCCATTACTAAGTCACTATTAATAAAACCTATAACACCCTTATATTTTGTGAATTATTTTTTTCTAATTAATTTAATGTATTTGATATTTTTTATTTCAAAAACACTAATAATAGTATAGTTTATATGTTTATATTATGTTATATCAAAAACCAATTTAGTCATACACCACACACAATATAAATTTTATCTTAATCTATATGAAATACCAAGGATAGATCGTGTTACAAACAACAATGACTTTCCTTGAGGGATTTTATAACATGAAAGTCTGAATAACAGTAATGGTATATTATTGAAATATTCATTAATATAACAGAGTGGTTAAATGGGTTTTATGAAAAGGGTTAACTAAATTATCAAAATATATGGTTTAAAAAAAATATAAATTTAATTCATTGGTTAAAAATGACTTATAAATGAATATGAAACGATATTGAATATAAAAGAAAGTAATATTATTTTTATTCGCACAAAGCTGTTTTCCATAATAAATTAAATTAATTAGAATTAGTGACTGATATTAAAGTGATATATATATATATATTATTCAATTAAATATTTTCTATAATATTCTGATGGATTTTATAAGCTTAAGATAAAAATAAACACAATTTTAGGCATAAAATACTATATATTTATTATAGAGTTTTTACCGCCTTTTAATGGAGAACCTATTTTAAATCCAATTTTATAAACTTTAATGGATTATATATGTTGAAATAAACTTCATATTTAAAATAAAAACATAAAAATTAGGTTAGGGTATTTTTTTTATTTTCATGTGAAGATTCATTATTTATTGAATAGTGAAATATAATAAAATGTAATTCAAAACTAATTTTTTTATCTAATTTACTAATAAGGATAAATTATATTGTAAATTTATTTTAAAGCATAATTAGATCATATTTTAGTCCATTAACTCAATTTATGTCATTGGACACAATTTCACTTTGAAATTGACTGTTAAAACATAACAAAATTTTTGAGGTTTTTACTTTAAAAACTCGCTATGTCATCCTATTCATGAGATTAAATTTAAATTAATTTACTCCAATTCTATGATTGCAATTTTAAAAAAATTGATTAAATATTTGGAATCAAAATAATTTGTAATTTATAATATGAAAAAGTTAGTATTTGAACAAAAATATATGTGAAATTAATTAAAATTAATTACATCTATTAAGGAAAAATTAATCGTAATAAGATTCAAAACCATAATATTAAGGGCCTAAATAACCATGAAAGTTGTCCAAATCCAATTTTATGGACATATTTCGGCCATAAAACTTCCATTTTCTATTTTGGTTTGTTTAGGATGACTTTATTTAGGTAAAAACGTGGGTAAAACTAACTTATTTTCAAAATATTCCAAGTATTTCTCCTCCCTTCCCTACAAAAGGCCACCACGTCTCCATCTTCTTCACACATCTCAAACCTCTTAGGTTCAAAAAATAACAACAAAATACACTTACCAACATCACTAACTTAGTCCTTCAAGTATGGGCATTATGAAAAACGATTTCCCAAGTGGAAAAATCCTACAAGGCATCAAGAAGGTGGTATGAGTATTTCTTATACGTCTGAAGATAGGGAAACCAAAAATGACATGGGAAAGCTATGAAATGTTCTTCTAGTGTTGATTACATTAGGAATAAGAAGAATAAATTGATTAATGTTGATGATCCTTAAAACAAGATTCATATTTCTTAATCTAGGAAATAGGTATTAAAAAATAAGTTGATGAAGCACAAGTAATGGTTTAAGAATAACATTGGACGAATGAAGTACTTCCGTTTTGGAATTATTTGATTAGGTTATATAAATAATGAAATATATAAGTATTTTTTTTAAGTATTAATTATGGATTAAAAAGAAATTTTTTAATGGTGATAAAGACATAGAAAAGTGATATTTTGATTAGGGTAAGGTAACCCTTAATTAATGCCGGACGATGAGATATTGATGTTTGGGTAAAGATATATTGGATATGAATAAGTTAATTAAAAGGTAAGGATTACCATGGAACTGATTATTGAAAAAGTGGTATATGTTACCAAGGATGAGGCTTACAAGTTCTTGTATTTAAAGAATATATCCATTAATCATTGGAACAAGGAAGCTTTCTTGTTTTCCGAAAATGATTTGTGGTGACTTAGGTCATTACCATGTTTCAAGGGAATATTTTATTAGGGTATTAACATGTTTCTAATGTGACAACCAAGTGGTTATTTGGGATATTTTGGGAATCAATGTTAAAATCATTTAAGGACTTTCTTTATAATGTTTTGGATTTGTATCTTTCAAAAGGGTTATAAAGTTAACCATTCAAGAAAATTTTTAGTTAAACTTTAGAAAATGTATTTATGTGTTGAGATTGTATTGAAAACATTGGTTAAAAGGCTATATAGTGCTTAAAATTATTTCAAGGACTTACATTATATTTATTTTGGATATTATATTAGTGTAGTTTTAGAAAAGGATATAATTTATGTCTGGTGAAAACCAGCCAAGTCTGGCATGGCCATGGATCTTGAACCCAATAAAAAAGGATGATAAGGGTTTTGTTCCTACCACTAGAATAACTGATGTTCCGGTTAATGTTTAATAAGTTTTGATAAATAAATATTTATGATGAAATAGTAGTGATAGATTTTATATTTATAGAATAATTTATTAACTATATTCATTTTCAAGGATATATAGAGACAAATAATTATACTTTTCATTATTTTATGAAATATAATATCTTCTAAAAGTTTTTTTTGTGCTTCAGACATAAAAGTTAATATCTAGACATACATTTCTTGAATTAATGGATGAATTATAAATAGATAAAATAAAAACCAATAAATGTAATTTTGTTTATAAAAATATATGAAGTAACATTAAATCCTTATACAATTATTCAATCAAATAATTACATAATGATATAATAATGGAATAAAAATATATGTTATCCTAATACCTTATTTGTTTTTTGAATTGATGGCATTTTAAATCATCACAGATTTATGACTTTTAGGACCTCATAATTTCTTTGAACATTTATGTTTTTTTGATTGATAACCATAACCAAACCCATTAAATATTTATTCTTTTCCTCTGTTTCCAATATTAACTCCCGACATATGTTCTCTTATTCAAAAACCTAGTAATATGTTACTTTGGGTAACTTTTATGGTTTCAATTTCAATTTTTTGGGATGTTTGAGTATTTATTTTTATAATGTGGGTTTATATGAATGAAAATTTTATGTACTATACTTTTTATAACCTAGATGAATTTCATGTAAGATATTCATTTTAAAGTGGTAGAATGTAACACCTCAAGATTTTCTGAATTATGTTTTTCAAATTAATTTAATATTTTTGATATTTTTCATCTCACACAACACTGAAAATAGTTCATTTTATATGTTTGTCTTGTGTTATACGAAAAACCATGTTAATCATGCACTACTCACCATATAAATTTTCTATTTCCTCACATGGAATAATGGGGATATCTTTCATTATATGAAAAAATGACTTTCCTTGATGGATTGTGTAACACGCAAGGCCAAATAATGATAATTATATATTATTAAAATATTATTTAACATGACATAACCATTAAATTAGTACTTATGAACAGGATTAACAAAATTATGAAAATATATTTTTTAAATAAATATAAATTTAATTCATTGGAGATAAATGAATTAGAAATGAATATAAAAACCAATTAAATAGATAAAAAATATTATTATTTTTATGCCCAAAAAGATGTTTTACCCGAATAAATTAAATTAATTACAATAAGAGAGTGGTATTAATGTTATATATATATTACATTAAATAAAATATTTTTTATATTAATTCAATAGATTTTGAAGGTTTAACATAAAAACAAACCCAATTTTCTGCATAAAATACTATATTTTTATTTAGGCATTTTTGCTGCATTTTAATGGAGAACCTATTTTAAATCCAATTTTTGGAAATTTTATGGATTATATATATCCATATAAAATTAATTTTTTAAAGTGAAACATAAAAATTCATCTTGGATAAATTTTGGGTAATTTTCTGTGGTGTTTCATTTTTTAATGAATAGTAAAAAATACAGAAATTTAATTCAAATCTTCCTTTTCATCTAATTTATTTATAAGGTTAAGTTATATTTTAAATTTTACTTAAATTTTAATTATATAATAATTTTATCAATTAATAAAATTTATTTCATTAGACTAAATTTACCTTTGAAATTGACTAAAAATATATAGTAATCATTTGGAGGTTTTTACTTTAAAACTCTGCTTTGTTTTTCTAACTGTGGGACTAAATTTAAATTTATTTCCACCACTTATGTGGATGTAATTTAGAAAAATGGATTCAATATTTGGAATCATAATAGTTTTTAATGTCTAATAAGGTCAAATTTGTTTTTGACCAAAAATATTAGTGAATGTAATTAAAATTATTTACATCGATTAAGTAAAAATTAAGCTTAATAAGGGACTAAACCTAAATCACAAGGGAGTAAATGAACTAAAAGCATGTAAAAAACCCATTTTATGCCAATATCTCAGCCATAAATATTAAATTATTGCGTATTGTTGGTTATGAAAGGCTTTTTTTGGAAAAAACATGGCTACACATAACTTATTTTCAAAAACGCCAAGTGTATCCCTTTTCCCTATAAATGGCCACAACTTCTCCCTCTACATAACACTTCTAAATCCTCTTATATTAGGACGATAACTTCCCAATACACTTAATGACATCCCTAAATTCTTCATTGAAGACTCCATTTGGGAAGAAATCAGTCTAGGGAATCCCTTTGGTGATAACCAAAAGTAGTTACCCAAAGAAGAGGTAACTTCCTCAAGATATTTTCATTAATTTTAAATTATCCACTACCAAAACTATTATTATTGCCTTATTTTATAAAAAAAATTATCCTTAATATACTAAGATGTTTTTTGATAAATTTTATACCTAAACTTACACACACGTCCATCTAATGGGTAAGAGAGATACTTTTTAGGCATACGAAGAACTACCGCATCAGAAAATAAAGATTGTTCATTTCTCCTTTATTGCCTCTCAATGTTGACATTATAATGAAAGATATATTTATATATTGTATAAATTATATTTATAATTTCTTTATTCTTATGTAATTTTTATTTATAACTAACCTTTATGTTTTCCAACCTGTGTAAATATGATAATTTCATTTGAGGAAGTGTGGACTACCGCACGCTCAAAGCAATGTGATTCATTCACATGCCTTTTGTAATGTATTAAGGACATTTTTACTGAACATATATAATATATATAATAATTATTCTAATTAAATGTTATTATATACATATATATATATATATGAAATTTTCTTTATTTTTTTTCAACATGACAATAAAACAGAAGCAACGTTCATACGTACATATGAAATACCATCTCTTTGAATGGTTTATTCCATTTTAATAATTATATATTCAGAATATTGTTATAATAAAATTATATGTAATATAAATTATATTTATATCATTATTTAAATTCTTGAAATCATTTTATAAGTATAGTGATCAATGATACAACAAATTAAGACACAAGTGAAAAACAAAGTGAATATTACCCCAACTGAAACCTTAACATAGAAATGTTAATAAGAGGGTAATATAAAGTTATAATCAAACCATATAAGGTATTAAATATAATATTATAGTTCTATTATATATTTAAAATACAATTATATTTATTACATAGGATTTTTGAATGAGTATGATGATAATCAAGACACAAAGTGTGGAGATTTCAACTCATTTTTTATTTCTATGAGATATATGCTAATAACCAATTATTTAGTTTGTGTGGGGATTATACTACACATGGATATATTATATGAATATTGTTATTAAATTTATGGGTATTTACATGTACATTCTATGATATTTGTTTTATGAGTTTTATGTTTCAAAATTTACCAAATCGATAAGATAGTTTTGTCTCAATTTTCCTTCTTTGAGAAATATGTGTTGTTATACACCTATATTATTATTTTTAGGTGTATTTGACTTGTTATATAATAAATATCTATATTTTAATGATATTTTATGTTTAATGAAATTCAATTTTCATACATGAGGAATATGATTCAATGTTTTCAAGTGATAAGATGATTACTGAAACAATATCATCATTTGTCAAGATTGTTTATGATTATGATTCCATTGATGAAATAATATGATACATATCTCAAGAACTCTCTTGAATTTTATTACCCTCTGGATATGATTTTTATATACATGTAGTGGTACCATTTTCCACTCTTTGGTACTTAGGATAATTAGAAAAATTTTTAATATGAAAATGTTGGTATATCTTTCCTTTAAGTCAGAAATCTAGGATCTTTCAAAATTGTGATTTCTAAAAATGGTTTTAAAAATATTTTAATTTTCTATTATGATATTAAAAGAAATTTTTTACACATATTTTACCTTTCAAAAATCTTTTTTAGACGTAATATTATTTTCATTTTCTAATTAAGACACTTTTCTAAACATTTTAGGTAAAATGAAATGTTCTAAATGTACATACATACCAGATGTCATGACCATCATTTCCTTGAAGATTAAATTATAAGTTTACATGCTTAATTTTAAGGAATAAATGTTTTTATTAATATTCAAGACATTAATTTTCTTTAAATTTTTTTTTCTGGATAAGGTTTTCAAAAAAATGTTTTGTAGTTTTCGATGTAACCTTTAAAATTTATCAAATATATTTTTTAAATAAAAAGGTTTTCAGAAAAATTTTATGTTTAAAAAAGTATTTTAAATGTTTTAAATAATTATTTATATGTTTTTGAATGTATTTTCAACAAAATTGGTTTCAAAACATTTCTAGCCTACTTTATAAGTTTTTAGGAATTTTTTTTTTCAAAATGAATTCCAGATCTCTTCATATTTTTTCAAATAAAAAGGATTCCAAAATGCTTTAAAAGATTTATTTATGAGTTTTAAAGTTTTTTTTCAAGAAAATAGTATTCAAAGAGTTTTATGTCTTAATGATATTTTTTCAATGTATAAGGTATATTTTAATCATGAAATATTTGAAAAATATTTTTCAAAATTATTTTCCATAAAAGACGAAATATATGTATGTTACTGATTCCCTTCTTGGAAATTATTCAAAGGTTCCATTAATATTATTTATCTAAATGGTTTTTTTTATGGAATGATGTTTATGAAACCCTTATTTATCCACAAGTTTTATATTGAAGAAATCCTCTTATTTTCAAGGGTTAGGTTTTGATGAAATTATAATAAAACATGAATTATTCCATAGGTAAAGATAAAATTACATTTTTATGACACCTGTTTAATTTAATGGGATTATGATAATATGTTTAAAAAAACCATCTATTTTTATGGTTCATGATATGATGAATGCTTTATAATGTTGGGGAACATATATATATATATATGATTTTACTATTAGATGGATGAGACCTATATCTCACTCAAATTTATTGAGTAAATACATATAGATAATGAGATAATGATGTGAATCAAGTTGACAGGCTTGATCCACTTTGAGAAGTGGGGGAAACCCAATCCATTACAAGGTATATAATTCAAATGTGAATAGTGGTGTGTCTTGCCCAGTGGGTATAGTCACCATGAAGCTAGATGTTTGGGAAACCTGATCCACTATGGGAGTATAGGGAAACCCGAACCTTTACATGGAAAGTATTGCGACTGGGGACGGTGGTGTGACCCACCCAAAAGGTGCGGTTCTCATGAAATTCCATGATAAGTTCTATAATCAGTATTGACTTATTGTTAATGATATCACATGTCTATGTATTACACAATTCCAATTCTTATTCTTATGATATGATTTCATGGATTATGTTCTTCATTTACTTATGATTTATGTCTTATTAACTGCTAATATTTATGCCGTTATTCATGTTTATGATCTTTGATATGCATGGTATGACCTTCTCATGTTATGACAACATTCTCATACCCATGTGCTCATGTTTATGCTTACATGTATCTATTGTTGACTCTTATAGAGAATCTGAGATCACCCATTTTTGTATTTCCTTCCCCATGTTATGAAGAAATGTATTGAGTATGATGTGTATAAGAAGGGTTATAGTCATGAAGAAAATTTATGTACCAGTGTTTATGTTTTGATGTTTCCAAAGGCAATAGACTAAAATGATCTTTGGTCATCTGTTTGTTTCATATTTTAAGTATTTTAAAAAATTTATGTAATGTATAAGTATATTAAGATTGGTTTGTTATAAAACAAACAGGGAACTTGAACCTTGTCCAAGGATAGATGTTGAATGTGGCAGTATTGAACTCTACCATTATAACTACCATTTTATGATAAAACCACACAACCTCATTGAAACTATTATGGAGGAGCTGGGTCTTTGCTGAGTAACACACCATATATGAGGGAGTACTAACTCTATAGATGGAGGGTCTTCTCCCCATCGTCATGTGATCATATTATTGATGTTGTGTGGGATCCAATCCCATTCCTCTAATCCAATTACTATTCTACAAAGATCTGACATCTCCTTTTTTTCTATATAAGGATTATGTTGATGAAAAAGAGACTAACCCTAGGGTGAAATAATAATATGTATTTATTAGAGAATACTAGGTCACAAAATATAAATACTAATTAATTTTATATAATTTCACACAAGAAACATGTAATATGAAGATCCCAGGTGTGAAATAAAACAACCCCTCTCCTAGGTTAAATCCATTATTTCGTACATAATGATTTTTTTTTCATATCTAATGATCTACTCATGAGTAAATTCTAATAATTATCTGATATATTTGAAAAAAATAATATTTTATTATTAAGGCTCCATGATGATCCAAACTCCAAAATAGTTCAACGAACCATATCAAAAACACTATTTAGAATATATTATAGGATTTGGTCCTAATAATCTAGGGCACTATGAATACTGTATTTGTGACATTAAATATAGTAGTGTAGAGTCCATAGTAATTTTCCAATTCTTTCCCAAGAAAAATTTACTTATAATATATATTGGAAATCATTAAAATAAATACAAATCTACAGTTTTTTTAATTATTCTAAAGAACTAGAAATTCATTTTTATACATTCTAAGCTACATTAATTCATTTAAAATAAATTCAAAATGACTTTAAAAAATTTTCAAATCTTAATAAAACTTTTCAGTTAAATATATTAGGAATTGGAAAATGTATAAACTCCATAATCTATAAACTCAATGAAATTTATTCCTAATCAAAGAATCACTTATTTTAGCTATAATTCAGATTCTTCCTCACTACTTATTCCATGTAAAACTTCTGTATAAATAGAAATTTTCAATCATGATAATCACATAGATGGATATTTACAACAAACTTCTCAATAATATATATCCATGTATATTCATGTGAATAATTTATATCGATAAATATTAATACTCCATAGAACTCACATATTATTGAGTACTTTACACTCATTCCAATATTCCCTTCGCAATATATAATTAACTCATGAATTTTTGAAAAAAATTAAACCACAACCCCAATGGGTCTAACTCCTTTAAAATCATGTATATCATAGTAATCACACATGATGTGTACATATAATAAATGAGATTAAATCCTTAGTAGAAACCACTAAAACCATGGACAACCCTTGGAGATCTAATTTGATAATATATAAATAGTGAAATACTTTAAATGGTTTAACTACACCTTTTTTACAATGAAAATAAATTATTATGCGTTAATTAATCCACCTCAATAATCTCAAACAAGCTTTATCTAATAATAATATACCTCAATTGTCATGTACAAAACCGTGTATCCAAAAACATAGAATAAATAATATCATATGAAAAAATGGAATATCATCTAGTCCCTAACCAAACATAAGTTTTAGCAAAACACATGGATCACAAATCAAATTTTTTCATTTCTCAGCCTAGACCGAGGATCTTTAAAAATATCTTCTCCTTATAACTTTTCATATTATAAATGTTAGATAAAATATTTTCCAACACTACACTATTTTAAATAGAACATATCATAATTTCAATGTTGTGATATAAATCACAATAAACCTATTTATTATGAAAGCACTTGAAATTAAATCTTATTTATTTTATATTTTAACATATTAATAAATAAATTCAAGAAAGAATATTTTTTCAAGTCTCATCTCTACTCATTATCACTCAAAAATCTAGGGTTCCTTCCTTTCTTAATAACCCCCATCTCCATTTTTATTCTCTTATATTTCATTTACTTACAATGTTTCTTCATGAAATTATATTCCCATGATCCTATAGGGTTTTTTTTATTTTATTCTTAGTTTTTATTCTTCTATGTGTTTTGGGATTTTTAAAGGAATGCCCATCCACTACTATTACCCTTATTTATAAATAATTCACGTGAGACACCAATTTGGTTGGATATGAAGTTATTTTTGAGGGTTGGGATAATGAAGGGGGAACGTTCAGTAATTTTTACCTTACCATTGAAGTTTTGATTTGGTTTTGGGATTCATGGTCTCTCTAGAGTGGGTTTCCAGTTATTTTGGTAGTTATCATTATTCATCCCTCTTTATTTGACTTTTATATGTTCTTTGACCACCCCATAATTTTGTTACCCATTTTTGGTCTATCATGATGCTATTTTTTAGTGGATTAGGATTGTGATGGGGAAGTTATTGGATGGTAGTGTCTTAGTCTGGTCTATACTAGTGATGTATTGGGCTTTTAGGTTCCATTATATTTTTTAAGGATAGTGTTTTCTTTTTCAGTGTTTCATAGTTCTCAGCTTTTACATTCACCTTATTCACATATTTACCTATTGTTGTGGTCATATTTTATTCATATATATAACTTCAAATTATATTTTCTTCAGTGTAAATACATTATGATCTTTTTATAGGGTAGCTATTTTTCTTGTTTTCAGGATCCATCTTCTTTATTTGGGTAATCACTATGTAGCATGCTGACATCCTAGGATAGATTAAATTATTTCCATTGGGGTTAGTATGATTGGGGAAAGAGTGTGAATTTTTTTGGTCATAACTAGTGTAGAAATGGTTTTGTTAATATGATTTTTTTATTTCTGATCTTTTGTGATTGGGTGAAGTATTTATATTTTCTGGGTTCTTGGAATGGCGTTTTTAATTGGTTAGGGTCTAGTTTTTGGTGACATCAATGATGGGATTTTAGTTCCTTGTGATATTTTTGATACTGGAATCCTTGGTTTGTACTTAAAGGTTACATAACATAGCTTCAATATTGGTTTCTTCTTTGGTTTTGGGGTTTTCCTCTAATTTGATTGATGTAGGGATATGTAGATTCTATCAGGGTGATCATGATTGAGGTATGTTGTGCTGATTGGTTTGATTAGATATGATTTGTTTTCCTCATGGGTTATATTATATGACATTGGATGATTAAGTTTGTGGATCCTGTGGTGATGTGTAATATATAAGTCACAATTACCCACTATTCAATGTCGAATGACCCTTTGTCTGATGTGGTATCACATGATAACTCACATCCCCGGTTTTTCTAATTTTAAATTGTTTTATTCCATTGTTAGTTGATTTTTTCCAATAATGTGATTGTTGTGGTGCGTTTTTATTTTTGGATGTTTTTTTATGGTTCCCATAAAATCCTAAAGGTAAATTTATTTATAATATTAATAATAAAATAAATTAGATCTCTAAAATTTTACACTAAAATCACATTTTTAATTTTTAAGCATAAATTTAGATAAAATATTTATCTAAAATGGATTTATTATTTTATTCATCACTTTATCTCCGTAAAACACATTTTCCTTCAATAGTACATCAATTAATATTATAGTAAAACCAATAAAAACATTACCCAAATAATTTACTAATTCATTTAGTTGGTTAAGTTTTAATTTACCATTTAAAAATCTTATATTATCATGAAGATATACTCTTTAAAATAAAAAACATTAAATTAAAATTCTAACAAAATCTAGTTAAATTTATACTAACATCAAATTTATATTTAAAAAATAACTCTACATATTTAATTTCATGATGTTAATATTAAAAAACCTGTATTTGACAAGTGCATCAAAAAAAATCAGAAATAAATTTATACACCATTATAATTAATTTTACATGAAAAATAATCCAAAATAATTACTAAATCATTAATTAAATATAAAAATAATTTTAAATAACATGTTAAAAAAATGGAAGTAAGAGGTCTCCATACTCACATAGAAGTTGAATTTTCCTTAGAAAAATAGGCTTAATTACTCTTAAAACTCAAGGAAATCTAAAAATTTATCAAATAGTAGAAAAAATAGAAAATTTAAACATCTTAGTGATTAATCCCCATCAAATTCTCACAATATTATAATGTTATTATAGATATTAATGAGATGAATACAATACAATGGATTAATCACGACTAAAAATTAAAATAAAGGATAATTCTCTACTTGTGTTATGGGCTGAATGAGAGGGTTTATTTGGGGAAAATGAATAATATTTTTCTATAGAATTAATAAAAATGGTGACTTAATGGAATTAATATTATAGAATAACACTTCACCTATTCCACTTAATAAAAACCCTTGGAGTCTAGCAGTAACTTGGACCATGGTCATTTGGTAATTGATAACCAACCTATGAAAACCCGTCCCCTAGATCCTCTATCTGGTTTGCAGTACCCCATATAGGGATATTGAAAGCAATTTCATGTGTAATAACTATGTGGTCAAACTCTTAACCTACTTATATGCTACAAAATCACCCTAATCTTAAAAAATCAGCTTAGTTTAATATCAACATAAATTCTACATTGATAATATAATCAAAGCTAGACCAAAAAACCCAGGATATTATAATCTTTTGACCATACAGATTCCCAATCCTAAGACGCATTTTCAAGAATCACCAATGAAAAAATCTAATAATGAAGACATTATATCAACTTATCATTCCATTGTCTCCACTTATATACATCCATGATAGTATAAAACACGTACAAATGGTATGAATTTTTTTCATAATCTATTGTCACTTGAATCAAAAACATGCCCATTAATTCTAATAAAACATGTTTTTAAATCTATCTACACAAAATCACATTTATGTAGTTGGGACTTATATTGTTAATATTTCGTTATATTTGACACATTAAAGACATTAGGCATAAATTTGTGCATTATAGGAAATGAAAAGGAATATGAAACCTCAACAATCTTCTCAGGAATCCCATATAGTCCTAGAAACAGTGGAGATAACTTCCACTATTACCAATAATTAAATGTACCAATCAAGGAATTCCATGAATAAAACAAACATGTCCAACATCAAATTCAATAGGATTCCATCTTTGATCGATGTACCAACTATAACTCGTAACTAACATGTTCTTGATCGTCTATACATGATCATGAGTCTTTCACACCTTTCTAGGCTCAAAGGAAGATACCTCTCTAATTTTTATCTAATATAAGGTTGAACAACACGACATTACATATAAAGCTTCAAATGAGTCCATATGTATAAATTCATGAAAGATATTTTCATAAAAAACTAAACCAATGATTTTTTTTGCGTTTTTTAGGGATATAAAAACACTTGTTAGATACAATGGAAGTGATTTAATAAAAAATATCCAATATAGATAAATAAATTCATAAGTACTTTAATTGAAGAAATAAGGAAACCAATTAATATGCACAACATACATCATCAATTTTTATGCTCTTTCTTCATATAAGAATGATGAATATAACCAAGAGTGGTATCCAAAATATGTGCTACCTCTAAAGGTATCCATGTGATACTAACATACTCAATATTTAGTCAAGATCATATTTTTATCTATAGTATTCTAGTACCTAAACATGTAAAAGATAAAATATGAAGAGATCTTATAGATGGAGGGAGTTTTAGTCAAGTATGAACCATCAATCATCATGTACTCCATTTTGTGATAGTAGGATTTATACATACATAGAGGATGCTCTTAAAGTGAACATACAATTAATCTAGTGTTATAACACATGGGTATTTTTATTGCAGAATTAATATATCTTTTTCCTGAATGCACCCCTCTTATATTACGTAATATGTAATGAATATTTAATAATGGAATACATAAAATAATAACTCGAATAATAACAATTATCATTTGGATACCCAGGGAATTATATAAAATGTCATGCCTTATGATAAGAAAACCATACACCATGACTTGCATGTAAGTTCCACATTATGATATGCCCAATTATATTTTATGATTGAAAATCCACTGTTATAAAATCTCATTTCATGTCGTATGATGTACACTTATTCTATGATATGGTATATAATAAATGCACGTATATGACATTTTTTCTAAAAGAAAGTCATAATAAATGATTTTCTATTTCATACCATATGATATATCTTATATATATATTTTATATATAATGTATTTAAGGTATATCTCTTTTAACACAATCATCCCATACACCTATAAAATCTAAAATATATTTGTAAAGTACTCCCTTGACAATCAAATTAGTATGTTATGATTATTCGTCAATCAGTGGATCAGAAGTTTTACTCAAATTCAATTGAGAACCCAAATAAATTTATAAATTTTTCTAGAACTGAGATATGAATCTCAAATCACAATATGATACCCCCAAAAAAGTATTTATAATTATATAATTTATTGAAAGTATTTTTTTTCAATACATAACTAGGATTATTTAGGTTTATATTTTTATATAATTAGAACAAAAAATTAACAAAAACATACAAGTATTTGAAAACAAAAAGAAACTTTTTTCCTCTCTATAAGGAACCATTTAATCCACAAAAAATTCTTTAACATATCCCAAAAATTTTATACACAGGGTAATCTTATACACATATCAAACATATTTATTTCTTTCATTACAAGGGTAATTTGAAACATAAGAATTGTTGTAATTAATCACTCTATAAGGGTTAGTATAAATGATAGCAATCAGTGATCATATGTAATCATAAGAAAAACATATGGGTATGAGAATGTAAGAAAGGAGCATGAACATAAATTATAGAATTTATAAAACAAAAAATAAAGAGGACTACTATAATCATGAAAACATAACATAATTAAATGATATCATAAGATAATATAGTATTTTAATATATGGGATGAAGATATGATTTTATAAGAATAAGTCAAGGCTCGCTTCTAGGACATTCATAGTGGATAGAGTCCCATGGTGGATTGAGTTCACTCACCATTCCCAATAATTTAGTGGAAAAAGTCCCAAAGTGGATTAATTTCCCTCCCTACTATCATACATAATATATCATGAGATATAAATATTTAACAAATTCATTGGAGGGGTATATAATTCAGGGCCCACCCATCACATAATGTAGTATACTTAGGCTAACTGATTGAGGAACATATATAGTATCTCATGAGATAGAAACATTACCCAATGGATTGGAAGGATATATAATTCTGGGAAGACACATTAAATAATTAAAATCATATTATGTACATGCATACTTTCACTAAAAGTTTAATAAAATACATATATAAATCATAAACATGATATAACCCATGATAAAGAAGCGGGTTTCATAATTTGTCTCAAATCATAAACAAAGGCTATATCATAAAGATATATAAGGGAATAAGGAATTAAATAATATTGGAAGTTCGTATTTTATAAAATAAACTTGATATTTGAGTTCCAATATAGGAAAATCTATGAGAAGGATCAAGGATAGATAAGAATAAAAATGAAACACATTGGTGATGCCTTTGGAGATGAGAATATAATATTTTATGGAAGGAAATTGCTTATAATTTATATTTATAAATAAATTCAACTAGGATGGTTTTATATAAAATAATTGGGGTTTTTAAAATCCATTCATGGTGGGAAAAAGTTTTTGGAGTTGAAAATTTTCATGAAATAAGAAATCGAAAGGCTCCCATTTTAGGTTTTAAAAACACCATTGTTTAAAACCCATGACATAAAAGGATTATAAAACATTATTTTTAATATAAGAGAAGGTAAATACAAATTTAACATTTTATAACACTTAATTATTATTCCAATTAAATATAATAAAATTATTTATAAGAAAAATTTAAGACATGTATGGGAAACCGTTATTAATGAATATGAAAATTATTCTTAATAATGATATTATTTTGGATCAGTAATTTCATCAAGGTAATTATTTGAATAAAAAATTTCACACTAACAAGATATAGAAATTATAATATCACTATATTATATTATAAATCATTCTTGTTTAAAAAAATCACCATGACTCAAGAAAGAAGTTGAGTCAAGAGAAACCCTTACAACTTTTGAAATTTTTGAGTAAAAAACTCATGATAGAATGAACAATTAATTGAACATTGAATATCATGAAATATAATAGAATAAAAATTAAAAAATTATAAATGGAATTAGGTACACCATTTCAAGTAAAACATGTGTCTAATAAGAAACATATATCCATGGGTGAAAATTTAGACAAAAAACTTGACCTTAATCCTGATTCTTTCTACACATGCACATAACTTCAAAAATAATTAAATTAATATTATTAAATACCATATTAGGAAACTATATATTCTATCTTTAATTTAATATTTAATATTTAAAATTATATTAAATTTATTTATTTTATAGTTTCTTCTTATGTTTGCATCAAAAAATGAATCAGAGTCAGCTTATTTTTATAATCTTAACAATTAAAGATAATATTTAATAATAAGTAAAATACATAATGTAACCATTATATATATTAAAATAAATATATAATTTTTTATTAACCTATAATAAAACTAGTATTTATCTTTCTAAAGTCATCCATGGTTGAGTTTTATATCATTATTCAAGTATGATGTTAGACAATCCCAAACACTGACACACAATATCTCGATTGGTGAGTATTGTTAAATAATTATATTATATCATTATATTGTAATAAGAATTAGATTATATATTTTTATGTTTATTAATCATATATTATGTTTTTTGGTTAAAAATTTGAAAGTCAATTTGAAAAGCTAAAGACGTTACATTGTGGTAGTGGTAGTCTAAATAATGAATAATTAGTATTCTTTTATTTTTATAAATGGATGGAAAAGGATAAATAATCGGGTATACATTAATATAATAACACATAAGTACAATAATGAAACTTATTTTATTATATTTTTATGGTTGGGGTAGGTTTAGAAGATATGGATTAAGAAGAAATTCTTTGGATTAAGTAATATGAACTTTGGTACCCTAAATCATCTTTTGAAAGTATCCTAAAAAAATGGAGTATTAGGATAAATAATTTTGAGTAGAGGATTCTTAACATGGGATCGGTTTATATAAAGATAAAAAGGAAAATATTTATTAACAAATTGATAAGAGAGGGTGAGGCATGCATGGGGGAGGTGTCTGGTTTTGTAAGTGAAGAAAATCATACTTTTGTGAATACACTTCAATTTTCAATGATATTGTTAACCTATTTAAGTGTAAATAACTCTAAAAGTTATAAATAATCTATTTTAGGGTTTCCAGGGTTATATATATATCATCCACTAAGTTTTTTAATTCATTTTTATACAATTTTAAGTAATTGTTTGTTATATTTGTTTATTTTTACCTATTTTTTTGTTTTTACTAGTGTAACCTCTTTTTACCCAAGAAAATTATGTTTTAATAAATATATAAAATAACACCTCATAAAAAATTTGGATTTTATGAGCATAAATTTTACCTCCATTTAATATAAAAAATTTATAATTAATAGAAAATTAACTCTTAAATTAGAACATATTATATGTTGAAAAAAACTATTTTTTAGAAAAATATTATATTCAACATTAATTATTCTTAATATTATTTAGTACTGATTGAAAATTTAATAAGTGAAAATTTATTAAAATAGTGGTTTAAAAGTTTTATTAAATTCACTTTTTATAAGATATTAATTTATTTTCTTAGATAAAATGAACACAATACTTTTAAAACAATTATTTGAAACTAATAGTTTTTTCACTATGAGTGTTATTATATTTAATCTCAGTAATCATAATTTTATACCCAAAAAATATTTATAACTTTATAAAATTATTCTGTTGATCTAAAATATAAATCTATTTATTATTTAATTTATTTAAGTGAAGAAATATAAAATTTTATGATAATATAATAAATTATATTTTAGTGTAAAATATTTATTATATTTGAAAAATGATATATATGGGTTTTTATTTATATAAAAGTTGTTTTATATGTTTTATTTTAATTATAAATATATATATTTTATAAAAAATAAGTTTCCAGAAAATTTAATTCATTCTTGTATTATGATTGTGTCACACATGTGATGGTTTTAACACATTAATATTTTTCATTATTAACCTAAATATAAAATACCCTAGAAAAATACCACAAATATATATTGGGATAATATTGTTATTATAAATCCAAAATTTAATTAATTTTTTTTTCAAATTAAAATTCTAAAATTTGATAAGTATACTTTTAAATAAAATTATAAACTATAAAAGAAAAATGTTTTTTGTAGTAATGTAACTTCTGAAAGTATTAAAAATCATTATTCAAATTTTTTATCAATTACTATTCAAATTGGTGTTATTATATTACTAATAAAAATATATATTATTCCGATAAATAATATACCTTATCTATAATATATTATTTCAGAAAAAAGAACTTATAAAGTTTTTTTTGAAAAAAATATATTTTTAAGAATAAAGTTATTTTATTAGTTATCTAGCTGAACAAATTGAATTTCACTACTACATTAGTATTTTAAAAGATCCATATTTATACACATATTTCATGAATCAATTACCACAATTTTTACCCTATATTATAAAGGTTACATTTTAAGGGATATGTAATGTTTTGTGGTTTTTAGGGTTCAGTTTCATGTGTGAAGTAATCTATTGAACACATTACTTTTTAAAAGAAAAATTATATAAAAAAATAATACAGTGTTAAAAATCCATCCATCAAATATTTTTTATCTGGCCACCAAAAATGACTCCAAACATCATTGTACATTTTTATCAAAATAATATGAATTACTCACCATGAAATATATAAATATCACATTACACCTTCTCACTGAGTATTTCATACATAAAGTTCTTCCTAAAAATATAAGTGATAATCCTCACAAATTGATCATTTTGGAATCATCTCCCCATCATAAAATCAATATTGATAAACCTGACACATAGAGTTAGAACTCTAAACTTATTCACGAGGTAAATCATGGTATAAGTGATGGTCAAAGGTGCTAAAATTAAATGAACTTCCTCACTAGATAAATCATTATATGACTCTATGAAAAGATTCATAAGCTATCACTGCTCCTATGAGTCTTGAAGTAAACACACCTCTGTCATCATTCATAAATCGTCTACGATAAAATTTTATTTTCAAGGACTATATATTATATTAAAATATAAATATTATATATATTTATCTTGGTTCCTAATTTTTGAATTCAAATAACTCCAAAAAAATTTATACCATAAGCTTTTATGATTAGAAAACACCACAAACATATGACTGAATTTATTTTTCCATAGTTTGAGTGAATAAATTTTTTTAACCAACTCAATATCATGAGTAAGATAATTCTTCTCATGTATCTTATTCTATTTATTACCATATTACACTACCCCTATTTCTTTAATTAACATACACCCTATACCACACTTGATGAATTGAAATTCACCTCATAATACTACATTAAAATATTCCTCATAAATATTCCCAATGTTCAGTATGATGAGAATAGATACCAATGTAAAAAACTTAATTAATTCATGAAATGAATCTTAATAAACATCATCCAAAAAATAATAATCATTTCTTTATCAATTCCATTTTTTTCATAACTAGGAAATAGAATTCATAGATAAATAAAATATAATAACTTGTACGAACAAAGAAAATTCAGATATCAAATATCTGCATAATAATGTCTCAAGGAATCATATTGAGAAGGTTATGTTAGTCCAAAAATATCCTAGATTCATGGGAAATATTCACAAGAAAGATCACTTCTTATATCCATAACTAATAATTTAATATATTAACATAAAATTGATGATCTCTAAATGTATCCAAGAAGATATCCATATTTTCACTAATCTTCTCAAAGGATCGTGATTATATAAACATATAATCCGTAAACACAGTCACAAAGAATCCAAATAAGGATATAAGATACAATTCATTAAGTCTATAAACATATGTGGGGCATTCATTACCCTGAATGGAATCAAGAAAAATTATAAATAAAGATATCGTATATAAAATAATTTCGCAGGAAAATCTTCATATAACACTCCCAGTTGATTAAAAACATGTAACAACCCCGAACCCAAAAGAACAGATCATATTACTTACATTATTTCATTGTCATATTTAAAAGAATCAATTCCCAAAGGATCAATCAGTTTAGTAGTTTTGGAAAATAATATTGATACATGATGTCAATTTCACATTGGGAAATGAATATAAAGCATAACAAAAGTCAAATCATATCACCCTTAAAACACATTTCATGAATTAATCTTCATATCATGGGGAAAAGAAATAGAATAAGTGTGATCTCAAATTCTAGGTAAGTGTTAAGTATAGTGGAAGTTGTCAATAATCCATAATCATAATCAACATGGAAATGTATATAACTGAAAACACATTCTATAAAATTATTTGGATAAGGAAAAATTAATATGGAAAGGTCAATAACTGAAACACATGATATTTAATCAATAAAATAATAATGAAATGAATCTATAGAAAATGTCATAAAAATCATCTCATTGATAAAAATAATAACCAAATTATCAATTAAGAAAATGTTTAAATATTGGATTCCATGTTTCTTGGGCACATGGAACCGTTTCAATCAAGGTCTTTCACAAGACAATTTAAACATATTGGGTAAAAAAACATATGAATAGGCCAAATGATTCATCTCATGAGACTAAAAACCTATCTAGAGACTTTCATTAACTGGTACTAAACCCATGTAATATCAGTTCAAATAATCCATCATATATCAAATAATCAATTTCATTAATTAATATTGTGACATAGCATCAAATATCTATATTGAGTAAAGGATAAAAATTTATCAATATTTTTCTAGTTAATTAAATAACTATAAAAGTAAAAAAAATTTCAAAAAATTTCATATAGTTTAATAAAAGATATTATCCATTACACAAGAATATGTATAGTTAATAAATTTTAATTTACAATGAAAAATAATCAAATAAAGTGACTGTTTCAATAGACTGTTCACAATCACAAAGGAAAGTGAGATTTCAGAATAACTTTTACCATTTGATAAATTTGATTTTAAATCCCATTTGGTGAGAAAATTAAAATAAAAACTTAAAATACTTGGAATAATAGAATATTAATGGTATTAAATGTCAAATGGGAATAATATACTCCACATTAAATTAAATTGGTGCATAATAACAATTATGACTTAATTAAATGTAAATTGAGACGGAATCCCTTACCTTATAATTTTTTTAGTTGAAAGTCATTTAAACTCCAGTATAATTGTTTTAAGCATCTAATTAAGTTATTTTATAACGATATTAATATTTATGATATCATATATGATCCTTTTATAACACCTTACCACATTTTTGATAACTATCATTCATTGTTTTCATTGTATTGGTTGTTAATTCTCTTATTTTTCAAGTAGACTTATTTTTTTCTCTTACCTTGATAACGATTTAATAATATCTAGAATGTAAACCATGAAAAAAATATCATATATATTCAGTATATGTGTATTTATATTAATCCATAATATTCTGTGATTGGAAGTGGAATACCCCTTTCTTGGAGACGGTATGCCATATATACACATGAATACTATTTCCATTTTCATATATATTAAAATATATAAAGGTAAATTATATATATATATGTATATTATCATTAAAATAAAATTATTATTTTATATATGTCACATATGTATATAAAACTAATTTAATATATTTCATGTAAAGCGTAAGAGAATCACATTGCTTCGCGAGGCGGTAGTTTTTCGTACACACAGAAGACACAATTGTATTATTAGAAAATGGATTTCATGAAGTTATTTTTAATAAAAAAATTATTGAGTAATAAATAAATCACAAATATCACTTATGGACATTATTTCCATCATTTGTAAAAACGAATGACATTGATTCGCGAGGCGGTAGTCTCCGTACACATGAATGAAATTTTCATAAACCATTTGATGGAGGTGTATAAAGTATTAAGTCATAAAATTAGCATAAAAATATATAATTATATTTAATATATTTCAGTTATTATATATTGATGATATAAAAATAATTGAACGAGGTAGCTAAGGAAATAAAATAAAAATTCTTTTAGAAAAAAATTCCCAATTCTCCGGGTATCACCGTTAGTTTTTAACTAATGCCTTCCTAAATTATATTTTTGACCAATATAAGGATTCTAGTATGAGTAAATGGAATATGGATAATGATTAAGAAAAGTATTTTTTGAACTGAAGTGTTTTTATAGGTGTGATGAGGTCGGATATGGGAAGCCTTTTATAAGTGGGCTGAGTGGAAAACATCTAAATTATTGAAAGAGGAAATTCCACCTTTGTTTTTTACATTTAAGGTGGGTAACATAATAAAAAACCTCAATAATAGAACTTATAAGTTCTATATATTTCCATAAAATTGGTTTTGTACAATTTTCTAGGTCATTTGGAACCTTATGTTTAATGTTTAGTATTTTAGTAAACTTATTTTTCTTTTGATCGATGTAATTAATTTTAACTTCTTTCACTAATAATTGTAGTAAAAAATAAATTTGACCATATTACATAATATAAATTATTAATATTTTAAATATGAAATCCATTTTTTAATTCAAACGATATAATTAGCATAAATTAATTTAAAATTAATCCTGTAAATGAGTTGAGAAAACAATTTTTTCAAGTGAAAATGGTCAAAAGCTTATTATGTTTATACGTATAAATTTTATATAAAAATGATTATAATAAAATAAATTATAATAATAGATATTTGATTAATATAATTTTACTTTAAAAACAATT
This sequence comes from Viscum album, assembly GCA_963277665.1. Classification (NCBI taxonomy): domain Eukaryota; kingdom Viridiplantae; phylum Streptophyta; class Magnoliopsida; order Santalales; family Viscaceae; genus Viscum; species Viscum album. The sequence goes on along the minus strand of OY728157.1, from coordinate 1,172,311,124 downwards.
TAAAATATATGTTATCATTATTTATTATTTAGATGAAAAGTCAGTTTTCAATTAAAATTTAGTACTCTTCACAATTCATCAAAAAATGAATGTTCTTATAAAAATAAAAAAGTTCACCCTAAGATAATTTTGATATTCATATTTCAAAAATTAATTTTATTTTTTCAATTTGAAATTTATTAAAGTTTAATTTTTTAAAACAAGCGAACCATTAAAATGTGGGAATACCTCTTTTAGAAAAATATAGCTTTTTATAAATAAAATTGGATTTGTTCATATACTATTACTGTAAAATATATTTTATAAATGTAAAAACATTTAATGGAATATATAATATATAATTTTTTAAATATTATTCAAAAATATAAATTAATTTAATTTATTATGATAAAATACATTGGGTGAATAATAATAGTTTTTATAAAAACATTTCCATTCAATTAATTTAGTTTTTATATTCATTTTTAATTAATTTGTAACCAATTAATTCAAACATTTATTTTTACAAGTTATTTAAAACTATTTTAATATCAAATTTAATGGATTGGAGATAATTTTTGTTTTAAATAATAATATTAATAGTATTTGATAAAACTTAGTCTTGCGTGTAATACATGTCATAAAAGAATGTCATTTTTTCATGTAATGAAAGTAAAATTAGTATTAAATTAATTGAAATCTATAGAATATATTTAATTTATTTAAAATATTAAATATATCATAAATACTTGGGATGTTATATTCCTTTATAAATATAGTTTTGTATGTCATATATGAAATTAAATATGTTGTTCATATTTTAAAATTTAAAGGTATTAAATTCTCCCCACCTTAAATAAATTGCATCCTAAAAATTCAAACCCAGTCTTGGTAAATAAGGTTTTGAAATTTAGAAATACCATTGTTGAAAAATCCACATCGTAAATGATTTAATAAAATAACCTCTTAATAATATAGAAAAGTAAGAACACAATTCAATTGGAATAATCACAAAACACGGTTTCTATATGGGAGGAAATAGGTTTTAAATGAAAACATGTAAATGAAAGAGAAAACTATCACTGATATAATGAGGGTGAGAAATAGAGAATATGTTTAGGATAATGTTGATGAATACAAATACATAAAACATAGGTGTGAAAAAAGTCATTGATATCATTAAAAAGGATGACAATAAGAAACTATTTTTATTTCAAGACCTTTTTTTTGGAGTTGAGGAATTATATCACTCTCTATAAATATAAGTAAATATACTTATATGGTACACATATATTTCATTAAGGCAATCTTATACATTGGTTGTATTTTGAACAATTTCTACTTCATCTCTTAGAACATATTGTATCATATGGTGAAGTAATATATTAATATCTAGAACATCATTCAAAGATCAACATATACCATTTATTAAATTGTTAAATTTTACCAAATATTTTGATCCAACACATTATAAAGATTGTCACTGAATTTTCACAATGAGATTTAATTAATCCAAAAACCATGTAGTAGCTCTAAATCATCTCATACCAAACATGTGAATAACTTTATCATGTATTTTTTTGAAACATGGTAATAAATTGAATTACCATAAAAACTTATTGAAAATATTAATTCTTCCTTATTTATTATGTAAAACACAAATTATTGGATATATTTCCCAAAAAACCCAGTCAACTAAATCAATGATAGAATTATAAATTATGTCAAAAAGTCATTACTAAGTTAAAAGGTGTCCAATATAATTTATCCATATCAATTATATCATGAGTCGACCATCATTATATCAACATAAAGAACATATTAAGGGTTCTCAATCATGTGTTTTCCAAGAAGTTAAATGTGTCAATGAAACATTTTTTCTCAGTTCCATTAAATATATGGTTTAAAATCTTTTAATAAATATAAATTTAATTAAATCCTTATTCATTTCATAATTATTATAACCATAATATTTTCATTAAAATAATTTTACAACACATTTGAATTATCTATTCACATTAATCATAACACTTTCGTAGTATCAATAACATAAGCTTATCCCTGTTCCCTTATCTTCTTTTGATTTATATTCCCTTGATACTTGGGGAATTCATTTTCATAGTTCCTCATCTCCTTACAGTTACAACTCTTGACAATTGTGTTTTATTTCTTCTATTTTCATTCTTTTTCTGGGTGACCCTTTTCTCCACACTTATAATAATCTCCCAATCCCTTTAATAAATTCCCAAGGTGATTCATTCCACTCTTATCAACTGTGGGAAAATCATTATTTCCCTTCTTCCCTTTAGACATTATTTTTTATATCATCCATTTCTTCTTATAATTCCTTTTTAAGTAATAATACTCATAGAATTATTTCTCTATCTTGATAGCACATAAAACTATTTTAGCATATATAAAAAATATTTGAGACACCATAAAACTTCATAGAATTTGATTAATACCTTCAAATAAGTGGTAAATATTACACTCCTTATTGCATAAGTATTCCATAACATGCCTAGATAACATTTTAAAGGTAAACTCATACTATCAAACACTCTATTATTTATTTTACTTTATGTTAAAGGAATTTCTATAAATCATAGTTTGTTTCTAATTAGGGAATTATTTATTGAATAATTCATCCCTAAAATCTCTCAATTCAATGAGTCCTATTTACTCTTCCTCCCTAGTATTCTGGATCAACGACCACCATTGATAAAAATATTCATTGATACAATACACTAAAAGTGCACTCTTTTCTTATTCACCACATACCAATGCCCTAAATATATTCTTCAATGACTTTATCTATTTACCACCCACCATAAGATCAGTAGTCCCAATAAATGAAGAGGACCTCTATAGCATAAAGTGATCCGATATCGAATAATTTCTTTATGGAATTGGTTTTTTCATATGGGAAATGTTATTTTTTATAACATGATTAAGCTATCCTAATATATCCATATCTTTCTCAGTCCCAATACCATCTATATCAGCTTACTTAGTAGGGAATCCTCTACCCCATATACAAGTATTGATTCCCTTATTCCTTCCATATTTCATTTATAACCAATGGCATACACTAGATCATATCATAACATTATGCAACATAATTTGTAATCTCTAAACTTGGGAAATAATTATCATAAATTTAAAATTTTATCCATAAAAAATCAAATAATCATGAATATGATTTCTTTAGGATACCTTACTTTCAAATCCTTCATAATGGTTTGTAAATAAATTTTGAATTATCTTAGGAATATACCATATGAGGTTAAAAATTGGTGCATAGTTAGGCTTATTGTCATGTACCAAGTTACACTCAAGTCAACACCGACACACCCTTTTCACTATTGTTACCCCTAGGTACATCTATTACAGAACCATGTCCACTTGTAGTATCCATACATAGATTAAATACTAGGAAGAATGATATAATATCTTCCTTAATGAAAAATTGTCTTGTTATTCTATACTTACATTTAATTATATCTTAGGGTTATATTCCCTAATCTTTATTTGTTCTAAATCTAGTTTCTATGGTTTCTACTAAACTTAATCTGATACCAACGGTAATGACCTCTACCCTAGAAGCTCGAATATTTTGAGTTACTCTATTACAATGACTTAGATACAAGAATAAAATATAAAAATATTGATCAGTTTAGTTTTTTAAAACATGATACATATATGACATCCATTTTATATTGGGAAACGAAAATAAAGCATAATAAAAGAAAAATCATAGTATTCCTGAAACTCATTCCAAGAATTCATATTGAAAACCCAAAGAAAGGAAACAAATAAGGATGAGATAAGATTCTTAGTAAGGGTTAAGTACATTAGAATATATTATGAATCAATAATCATATTCAACATATTAAGGCAGATAACTGAACACACATGCCATATATATATCTAGATAAGGAAAAATCAATATGTAAAGGTAAATAACTGAAACAAATTAAATTAAATTTATAATAATAGAATTAAATTCATCAATAGATAGTATCATAGCAAATATATCATGGATTATAAAAAAACTGAATTCTCAATGAATAGAATGCTTAAAAATTGGATGCAATGTTTACCAAGCATGTGGAATATTAACTATCAAGACCTTTCATAAGACAGATTGAAACATAATAGATAAAAAACAATTTGATTTAGATAACTCATTCATCTAATGAGACTACCGATTCATAGAGGGGATTGAATTAACTGGTCCCCAACCTATAACACTACAAAAAACTATAATTTAGCAATATTTTTTTCAAACATTTTTGAAAATGTTGTTAATTTTAAATATTGTGTATCTTTTTAGAAACGTCACTAATTACATGATGTTTCCTAGAAAATGTCTCTAGATTAGTGAAATTCCTTAAAAATATCTGTAAATTAGGAACATTTCCTAAAAAATGTTGTTAAATTATTGATGTTTCCCTTAAAAATACATTAATTTTACATCGTTTCCCAAAAAACATCACAAATTTAGAGACCTTTTCCCACATAATGCTGCTAGTTTAGAATTGTTTCCCCAAAAACTGTTGCAAATTTAGCGACTTCCCCCCAAAATATCTCTAAATTAGCGATGTGTCCCCCAAAAAACAACATAAATTTATCAATGTTTTCTAAAAAATGTTGCTAAATTAGCAATGTTTCCTAAGAAACATCGCTATATATATATATATATGTTTATATAGAATATTTCCCCGTATCGATGAAAATATATATTTAGAGATATATATTTATATATTAATATATTTAACACAGACACATATATATAAACATATATATATATATATATATATTGTATATATAAACACTCACACACACATATTTTTAAATTTAGTCATATTACTAAAGAAACATGTATATTTTAGTGATATTTTTACCAGTGTTTTAAAATGTGAAAAATTATATATATGTATATATAATTATATATATACACAGACACATATATATTTACACAAATTCACAAATATATATACATATATATTAAATTAAACACACACAAAGATATATGTATTTATATAATACAAACACATAATTATATATATAAACATCTAAATAAACATTGAATATAAACATATATATATGTAATATATATAAACATAAAATGTTGATATATATATATATAATATAAAACATAAACATATGAATATGTGTATATATATATTAATATAATATATATATAATATAAAATGTAAAAACACACACATATAGATGTATATTAATATATTGATATATATATATATTAATGTTTAAATACTGATATATATATATAACCCGATAAAATTAATTTTTTTAATTTAGTCACGTTTTCGAGAAAAGGTGGCTATTTTAATGACATTTTTACTTGTTATTTAAAACATGACCATATATATATATATATATATAATTATAGTTATATATATTTACACATACACATATATAATTACACACACACACATAAAGATATATATATATATATATGTATGTATGTATAAACACACACACACAGACACATATATATTAATATAAACATATAAGTTATATAAAATATATACATATATATATAAACATATCTATAAAAATATTATATACATATATATATATATATAATAAAATCATAGATATAAATATAATAAAAGCACATATATGTATATATGAAAAAAGTATAAAATATAAAATATAAAATATAAAAGAATATAAAATATAAAATATAAAATATAAAATATAAACATAAATATATTAATTTATAAATATATATAAAATATTAATTTCACAAATATTTAAATATATATATATAATATAATTAGATTATTTATTAAAATTCGAAATAGGTGGGTCGGTTGTGTTCTTCATTGGTAAGTTGGTGGTATATGGATCCACTTTTAAGGGAGGTAGGATTTGTTCTATTAAGGTGTTCTAGCATGGGCATACTAGAGGGGGGTTAGTGTGTTGGGTCATGGGAGTACACATGGTATTGAACATAAGGGGTTGTGGATTGGGGGAAGAGGCACACAATGGGGTATATAGGGGATTGGGGGAGATGTGATCGAGAGGGGTGGGGTTGAGTGTGGGAGTATAGGAGGGTAGGGTGAAGCGTGGGAATACAAGAGGTGGGGGTAGTGTACAAATTTAGTATAGGATGGGGGGTGTGTGTACAAAAGGGGTAATAGTGGGGTTGAGGAGAGTATGGTGGGACAAGAGGGGAATGTGGGGGAGGAGGTACCAGAAAAATTATAATATTTTGTTAAAACTATGGAAAAAATCTCAAAAAAATTGAACTTAAAAAAACAAATTGAAAAATTTTAGAAACGTCGACAAATGATGTATGATTGATGGAAATTTCTAAAAAAATGTTTGTAATTGAGGTATAAATAATTGGATACATTTGAAGATGTTGTTAATTTGGTTATTTTTATAAAAGTCAATAAAAACAATTTATGACATATTTTAGAAACATTGGTAAATGAGAAGTGATTTAGCGATGTTTTAAAAAAACATTGGTAAAAGAATAGAGACATTTATAAATGTTTGTAATATAAAAATAAAATTATTTAATTCTAGTTTTTTAGGTAGTGTCTTATAAAAGTTCAAATAATTCTTCATATATTGAATAATTGATTTAATTTGAACACAATGTACCTTATCATCAAGTATCCATATTGAGTGAAGGATACAAATTTATCCACATTTCAAAATTTAATCAAATAAAAATCAATGTAATATCCATATGTAATCATGTTATAAATTTTAGGAAATGTTTATATACATTACACAAGAATATGTATATTTAATATGAAATTAATTTCTAACTAAAATTAATACAATAATGTGACTGTTTCAAGATAAATATTACAATAAAAAAAGTGTGAGATTGCACTATAAATTTTACCATTTTTTAATTTTCACATTTAATACCCTAGGGTGAGATAATTTAAATATAAACTTAAAATACCATGAAAAATAAATTATTAATTATATTAGATGTCAGAGTTGTAGTATATAAACCACATAAAATTGAATTGGTGCATAATAACAATTGAGACTCAATGAAATGTAAATTGAGATGGAATCCCTTTACTTATTCTTCCTTTTAGATGAATGAAATTTAACCTCTTGTATAATGGTATTAATAATTTATTTAACTTATTCCAAAACCAAATTAATATTTATAATACCATACATGATCTTTTATAACATATTTCCACCCTTTTGTTAAGAATCTGTCATTATTTTCATTATTATGCATGTTGATTGTCTTGCTTTTCAAGTATGTTTTGACATGTTATTTTTATTCCTATTAATTTAATTGTGATTAGATAATCACAAGAATGTAAAAAAATAATTACATATCATATATATTTATTATATTTTTATATATATGTATCTATAAAATTTGGTTATAAGAAATGGAATATATCATTCATGGAGATGGTAGGTCATACGTTCGCATGAAAACTATTTTCATTTTCTTATCATATTGAAAGAAATAAATTTTTTTGATATATATATATATATATATGTTATCATTTTAGAATCATTATTATTTCATATATATCACAAATTATTATTAAAAATATCTTTAATACATTTTATGTAAAGCATGAATGAATCACATCACCTTGGGAGGCGGTTGATCACCGTACACATGAACGACGTTATCATATTTGCACAAAATGTAAATCATGAAGGTTTGTGTTAGATAAAAATTATAGTAGAATAAATTAATGAAAATATCAAATATATCATATATAAATATTATGTAAATAATTATTCCCAACCATGAAATGTGGTAATAAAAAAATGAACGACTTTAGTTGTGAGGAGGTAGTCTTCCATACATACGAATGGTGATTTCGTAACCCATTTGATGGAAGTGTGTGAATATTTAGGTCATAAAAATAACATAAATTTTTTTAATTATATTTAATATTCTTATGTAATTATATGATCATTATATAAAAATAATTTATGGGGGTGGCTAAAGAAATAAAATTAAAACTCTTTAATACAACAATTACCTCTTCTATGATATCCTCTATAGATTTACCATAATGTATTCATATGTTATCTTTATACCCAATATAAGGATTATAGGATTAGTGTAGGGAATATGGGGAGTGATTTGTGTAGGTATTTTCCAAACAAATTTGGTTTGAGAGGTGTGAAAAAGGCAGAGATGGGGAGGACTTTTATAAGTGGGGTGAGTGGAAAACTTGTAAAATTTTGAAATAGAGAATTAAACTAATGTCTTTCCTTGTAAAACGGATTATATAATTTACATAAATAAATAATATATGGTATAAATTCCAAATAGATCCATAAAATTTTTGTTAGATAAGTTTGTAGGTCATTTTGACCCTTCAGTTTAATGTTTAGTCCATTAGTAAACAATTGTTTCTCTTAATTTCTATAAATAATTTTAAATACTTTCACTAAACATATAGGTAAAAAATCAATTTGACATAATTATAAAGTATAAATTATACTGATTGAAAACATAGAATTAATTTTCAAAAATTCAAAACATATAAGTGGAATATCTTAATTTAAAAATAATCATACAGACATGTTGAGAAAATGGAGTCCTAAAGTGAAAATATTCAAAAGTTTAAAATTTTTTATATCTAAATTCATAAAAAAATTATTCCAATGAACTAAATTGGATTGAAATATTTATAATATTTATAATTTTACTTTAAAAAAAATTTAAATATAATTTATCAATATGAATTATTTAAATGAAATGTCAGTTTTCAGTTAAAAATCAATATTTTTCACTATTCATGAAAAAATGGAACTTCTCATAGAAACTCAAAAAATTAAACATAAGATAATTTTGAAATTATTCTTAAAAAATAAATTTTATTTTATCAAATAAAATTTATGAAAGTGTAAAAATTTATTTTTAAAAAAAGTGCTCCATCAAAAGGCGGCAACACTGCCTTTAGAAAAATATTGCTTTTTTATGCGTAGAATTAGATTTATTCATATCCTATTCCTATGAAATATATTGGAAAAAATTTAAATTTTTATTGAATATATAATATATAAATTTAATTAATATCATTCAATAATACTAATTAATTTAACTTATCAGGATAAAACACCTTTGGCACATAATAATATTTTTTTTATAAAAACATATACTTTATATTCAATTGGTTTTTTATATTCATTAATAATTAATTTTTAACCAATGAATTAAACCATATAATTTCATATTTTTAATTAATAATATTTATAACATTTAATTTAAATTATATTATATAAATTTAAATTTAAATAATAATTTTAAGAGTATTTAGATAAACTCAATCTTGTATGTTACACAAGCCATCTAAGAAATTCGTTTATGTGTGTTATGAAATCTAACTAAGTATTGCATTAATATAAAGCTATATAATATGGTTAAATTATTTAAAATAGTAAATATTTTACAATGTATTAGAATGTTATATTTATTTCTTTTCTCAGTGTTACATGTCACATATGGAACTGAAAACAATGTACATATTTTAAAATTTTTGGGTATTAGAAAATTAAAAAGAAATCAGTCCTTGATAACTTTTAAAATCCTCTCAAATGATTAAATAAATTTTCATTATATGGTAAATGTAACATATTTTTAATTAAAATCTTATTTAACCTATAATTTCTAACATACGATAAAAATTTTGAACCTATATTTTTGAAAAAAAGAAAGAGGATCACCCCATGGAGATATACTTTTCATGGTGAATCATTTGGATTCAAGATATTCTAACTGAGAATTTAACTCTTTAATATAACCTAGATCAATATGATAAGGATGTATATAGGTTGGATCGATACCATGTTCTAAGTCAATCATGAACTCTATCTCCCTCTCTTGTGATAATCCTATAAAATCATCAGATGATATATCCTTGTATTGATCAACCACAATTGTAAAAATAGTATCGTAAACACCTTTCAAATATTTTTGAATCATAATACTACTTTATAAATAATTATTATCTAATTCCATAAAAAACACAAAAAATAAGTATACATAAAATAATGAGTAACACTAAAATCTTTCAGGACACTGACCAAAGTAGATGTAACCAAGATCTTACCTCTAATTGTGGATGTCATCTTTCAAATATCCACAATTTATTTAACAATAATGAGTATTTTTCCAAATCCTACACCTCAATATTTTATCTAGGTTATATTATCCCCACATATAATATCTCTTTACTGAATATTTTCTTGATGATCTTTATCCTATAATTTCTAGTCCTTTAAAATGATTTATTTATATAAATTTACGGTGGCGAACTAGCACATGCATGACATTCCACTGTAAAAAATGAATCTTAAACTCGAACCCCAGAAGAAACATTCAAATAGAACATCACAATATTTCAAATATTTCCCTAAGTGTGACACTATTTTGGATCAATAGGATAAATAGATTGGGTATAAACCTTTTTACTGCCTTGATAACACTCTAATGGCACCATACTAGTATATAAAGGATAAGAAACATTCTTCCACTGAAAACCTTTCCAATATCTATCCCCATGATAATAATTATCCTTAATTTTCTTTTTACCACATAATCTACCTATTCTCATTATATCCCTCATATTTTATTTGATATCCTTATGTTCCATAACTTCAATTCTCTCCAGTTATAGAAAAGTGTGTAAAAATGTGATAAATATTCTATAAAATCATTAAATTTACCCGTTAGTAAAATTGATGAGTGCTAGAAGTATCATAACGTCCAAATTATGGAAAAAATAAGAAAAATTAGTAAAATTGGTGGTGTAATGAAGAATACAATCACTACCTTTCTATATTTCTATGATCTTTTGACCTATATGAATCCTCTACATCTCTCAGTAAAACTTGTCAAAGTAGAGATCCAAATAATATTTCTATAAAAAACCCTTGGTCCTCTTTTCAAAGAACTTGATATCTCACCAATTTTGAGTTGGTTACTCTAGAATAAAAGAAATAATCATAAATTTTTTATTTTATGAAGAATCATTCACATCAATGATCTTATCTATACAATCTAGACTATATTTTAATTCACAAGGCCCAATATCTTCTTTAAATATTAGTGGGCTGTAGGAGTAAAAATCTGAAACCATGTTGGGAATCATTGAAACCTCTTGATGTGGTATCCCTTCCATATTCTGAATCACCTTAAGAAGAATATCCGTGATCTTATTCTCTATTACGGTCATAGGATCACCAACTCAACGGAAATTATTTTATTCCCGTTTTAAATGCCCCTAATCGAAGTGATCCAACTCAATTTACTTCTCACATGTCTTTTAAATCAAATTTACAGGTTCCTTAACATGAAAAAAATCTCACTGGATAGAAATCGATACTAAACTACTGAAAAAAATCATTATGCATTAATTCGTACAAAAAACAACAAAATAATTATCCAAACCAAAAAAATCACATTACGACATCAAATTCCATCTATAAATTTTAGCTAATTTATACATTATTAATAAACTATTTAGGAAATCACCATTTAGTTCATGAATATTTCAATTATCTAATTTATATTTAACTAATATATGAATAAAAAACACACATACACACACATTAACACACACACACACACACTTAAAGTGTTGAAATTCTAATATGATTCTTGAATAACCCCTTTACTCATTATAAACCGAGTAATCATCTTATTTCAATATCTTATTTATACTCTACATAGATAAAATAATATACTTCCTAATTAAATTGGACATCAACTATGGTTATGTAACCAAAAACTCACAAACATTGATTTCATACAATCTTCTATATCTTAGTCTCCAATATACCATCCTTTAATTACTAATACCCCTAACTAAAACACATTGATATCATTTTATTACATCGTAAAAAATGATGAAAATTCATCTATATCAAGACATAACATGGATTCGAGTGCACTACCCAATCACTAGAGGCTAGGGACTAACACCAAGGGTTTTAAGATTTCACATGGGGAGGTATTTCATTCCAAACTCCCATACCAAAAAATAAACGAATAAATATTACAATATCAATTATTTGTGAAAATCAATATAAATAATATCAATATCTAACCAAAATATTTTAGAAATGACTATATATGTCACAATTCGAAACAAGACTCAAAAGTTAGACTCAAGTATTAAGAAATTGATAATATAATTGAAAAAAATATAATGAAAAGTGTGGAAAACACTTTTACATGAATCCAAATACAATGTACTTAGATCCATGTTACCACCTGAAAAAATCTGTCATACTACATAGTCTTCTTTTTTTCCCTCCATTATCATGATTAAAGTGTGTAGATACATGAGGTGTAAATATATAGGGAATATGAATTAATCATATATAGAAAATACTACAACCCCAGATAAATATTGAAGTTTAAATGTGATAATATATTAATAAATTAATGATTTATATGTTCTAATATAACCATTTTTAGAATGAAAAATTAATAATAAGGGTTAATTAATACACCTCAATAATTTCATACAAACTTTGGTAAATATTTGTATACTTATAATGTCATGCATGGAAAAATTAAGCAAAAAAAATTGGCACACATCATATAATATTTCAAACACAAGGATTATCATATAATGACAAACCTTACATAGGATTGTCAAACACAAGGATCACATCTCATCCATTCAAATTTAACAATCTAGTCTAATACTCCATATAAGTCTGTCACTTTGTAAAACCACTAACAATATAAAATATAAAGGAAGAAAGCATAAAAAGGATTTATTTTCAAGACAACATATCGTAATTTCAGTGATATGTTTTTCAACATAATTATGAAATATATTTTACAAGAATATATACAATTACCCTTCATTTAGTTTACTCTTTATCATGTTAGTATATTAATTCTAGTGAGTATATTTTACTCAAACATTTTCATTTTAAGTATCTTAACCATATGTTTCAATGAAATCATTATTAGAATTTGGGTTTTCCACTTCTTCATCACTTTAACTAATTAAAAAATATTCCAACAATTATAAATGACATTAAATTAAAAAAACCATACTAAAATTCTTGAAAATATTATACTGAATATCCCAATGAATTTTTCTGATTTTATTTATTTTTAATGATTAACCCAGTTCTTAATATGGATTGGTTGATATTGGGTAATCCCAATGAATGAAGAAATTTTATATGGTATTAGATGTACCTTGATGTTGCTATAGATCAATTATATTAAAGATTCTTATAACTATATTTTTTAATAAAAAACCATTCTATCATGAAAATCATGAAGAAGAAGATACTACCCTTGATAATGATAAATGATAATTATTTCTTGGAGTCCTTGGTTATTAAAAGTCATTGAAACAATCAATATATTTGATTATTTTACAGTAGATCTTTTAATTAACCAGTGAAATGTGTTGACTGGATGAAGATATAATTTTAACAACTTTTTCACGAGAAGTTTGAGTTTCCGGTTTGATTGATAAATAATAGACCTATTGAGTTGAAGTGTAATGTGGGTAGAAGGTTAAAGAAGTATCCATATGTTAATAATTATTAAGGATGGTGTAATCCGTTGAGAAATTAAAATTGAATAAAATTTTATAATAGTGAAATTCAATACAGAATTGATGAGGAAATTTGGTTTTATTTAAATAATCAAGAATTTTATACATATAATTCATGGATTTATAAATGAAGATAAAGATCATTGGGATTATTATTTTTAATTTAAAAAATAAATTTAATTTTGTTTGAGTTAAATTAAATTATTAGAGTCTTTTTGAGATGGTTTGAAGATGATCCAAGATGATTTGAATAATTTATGGATGTTTGAGTTTGATGTTAGAATTTGGAAAAATAAAATGAAATATCAATCCAAACAGAATATTGGAAAAGGTCTGGAGTCCACTTTGTTATGTAAGGTTCCTAGGATGATATGTAAGAGTACCGATAGAGTTAAATTTAGATATGTGAGGGTTTATTTAAACATGAATATTGGAAATTGGAATTCTTAAGACACACTATGACACTTCAAGTTTTGATTCTCAATAGTTAAAGGTTTACATAGTGTATTTAGAAAGGTACTCCAAGGGAATGAGATTTGGTAATGTACTTAAAACACATTCTGATATGTAAGAGTGAATTGTATGATATATAAAAGTTATCACTATTATCAATAGAAATAAATAATTGTACTCAAAGGAGGATACATGATGGTACTCATAAGATAAGAATATTTGATGAAGTTTTAGGATCTAAGATGATACGTAATAGAAAATATAAAATTCTAGTTCATACATAAGGGTTATCAAGTCTATATTTAAAATTCATAAAAAGTTTCTAAATAATATTTAAGGTTCACCTGATGGTTATAATGATGATTGTAATTGACCTGATTTTATCTGAAGATAATGGAAGTAAAAATTAACGAATAATATTTTTTTTATTGGGGATTTCCATGCCGTGAAGATAATTATTAGCATATAATGATATTTCTACATGTGAACATGCATTCCCAAAAAGATTAAATTAACATAGAAAATTTGAAATTCGAATGGAAAATGAATATTGAAAATTGAGGAGTTTTTTTAGCATCTTTAATAAATTAATAATTACATTCCAAATATTAATATTTTAAAATTATGAATGAAGGAAAAGATAGTTACATTTTGTATAATATTTGGTTTAATTTAAGAAAAATATTACATGGCTTAATTTAATGGGACTTTAATTTTCAAAATATGAAAATAATATTAATGTTATTATGAGAAGATAAAATAGAGAAGATTATGAGAATACGAATTGACAAGGGAGAGAGAAATCATTACTGAATACTAGTTTTCATTCTGAGTATCAAAATGAGAGAGAAGATGATGATAATATGGAAACAAGATCCTAATCATCAAGGAGGAACAAAAAGAAGAGATTTACATGTTATCAAATGAGGTACTACTAATGGGTAACTTATTTTCATTTAATGTAAAATAAAACAAATAAAAAGGAAAAGGATAAAAAAATATTCAAGTCCTACGATATGATATAATTATATCATTAAAGCCATAGAAGAAGAAGAAAAGTATATAATTAAGAAAGTACGGCATAACAGTTGTATTTTTAATGATAAACGTATTAAAAAATTTGAATAATAATGAAGGAAAATTCAATATTAAAAAATATATTGTTCATATGAATTGAACATTATTAGATTGAGTTTAGAAATAAAATGGGGACATTTATGCTTCTTTATGAGAAGACAATGTTTTATCTAAAACCCTATTCCTAGGAAATGTGATCTTTCAATATTGATGTTATTCCATCTTGGAGTATACTAAATATCATTTTTAAGAGAGGAAGTCAGATTAGCATTAGAGAATGGTGGGATCTAGTATAATTTAATCCAAATATTTCAAGAAACTTCTTGATATTAGGAGATAGTTTTGTTTTAAAGATGATACCTTCCCAAAGGTTATGGATGATACCTTCCCATTCTGTTTAGGTGTTTAATTAATGA
This sequence comes from Viscum album, assembly GCA_963277665.1. Classification (NCBI taxonomy): domain Eukaryota; kingdom Viridiplantae; phylum Streptophyta; class Magnoliopsida; order Santalales; family Viscaceae; genus Viscum; species Viscum album. The sequence goes on along the minus strand of OY728157.1, from coordinate 1,172,295,616 downwards.
CGATACCTTAGAACCCATTTGTATTAACTTTTCAATACTAATAAAGAAATTGGTTTCAAAACTCGACCTGAACATATTAAAGAGTAAGTAGCCACATTTGGATAAAACCTTATAAAAATAAAATTTGTTAGTATATATTTTTTGTTTATTTCCTTTAATGAGGTGGTCTGTGTTGGGAATGTATAACTATATCCATACATAATAATCAATATAAATACTTTAATAAAAAGGGAAGAAACTAAAAGAGAGGAAAATTTAGTAGAAATGATCACACAGACTCACGCCTCTGAAAGTGACTTCATGATCTAATAAGCACTTCATGGGCTATCTATGTCCATTTTAGTTTCCTCTGATTGGATCTAAAACGATTTATATATATGTTTTATATGTTATACATGAACTGAAAATTTGAAAATGGTTAAAATTTATTTATATGGAGAATATAATTTTTATCATTTTCCAAGAATAAATGCTGGTTTCATCCAAAATCTAAAATAATAGGCATAATAATGAGGAAAAGAAGATAAAGAAGAGTTCAAAGGAGAAATGCGGTATACCACGAATTTTTGGATATATAAGTGGAATTTCAAATATTAAATCTATTAATAATGATCCTATAAATGAATAATGTTCAGATTTTGATAATTATAAGGACAAATTTTGTTTTGAATTAGGTAAAGAACATTAATATGAATTTAAGTATTACTTTAATAATATCCCCAATTATGGTTTAATTTATATATTTTGGTTTATCAATGGATTATATGATAAAAAGGTATGACTTGTTATGAAAGAAAATGATATGTAGAAATCAATGGAAAAAAATTTAAAAAGAACTAAACTATCAATAAAATTCACGAAGTAAATAAAAAACAATATATATTTTTAAGGAATAACATTCTATTACTAAATAATCATTTTAGAAAGAATGTGTCAAAAAATATAATATTAATAAAATCAGTAAATAAATGTTTTTTTCATTGAATTAAACCATTGGGGTCAAAAAAGATCAATAGTATATAAAAAGTAAATTGGTACATAATCTAGATAAAAATTTACATGAAGAAAATATGATTATTGAATATCAATTGGAGATGATGATGAAGGAATTTGAAGATAGGTATATCTCACTTAAATACTACATGGATACTCAAAATTTGAAATGTCCTAAGATGTTGGATAATTTGAGAAATTTGGAAATCTACCAAGATGAATCCCCCCATGATGTTGAGAAAATTGGTGATACCATTGATGGTTTTGATAATATTGTTTTTTAATATTCACATTAGTTTAAAAAATGGATTGAGATTTTATAAGGATCTATCCATTACAATCTTGTAGTAAAAGTCTACCCTTGTCCCAAATTGTTTTATATAATAATGTTGTTCCATCTACTAGTGCAGGATAAGAATAAATATTTTGGAAAATATAGGTGAATATAAATTATTATAAATCCACTATAAAATTAAGGGTGGATTTAAACATGTAAAAGAAGAGTCCCCCTCCAATGTGTGCTAATGATATGGGTATTTATCCCAAAAAATAGCATGATGTACAAGTTGGATATAATATTGTTTAAAGAAAAACATCAATGTTCATTAGTCACTACTTGGGTGTGTGGAAGGTTTGGATAAAAGGTAATTGATTATTGGAATAATATGTAAATTTTTGGAGATTATGGAATTTCAAAATTTAGGGGGATCATGGCCAAGTATAAGAAAACTTTACAAGAAAGGAGAAATTTTTTCACTAATAATATATTTGAGTGTCATGATAGATTATATTTATATATTGATATGGGCAGTCTTTGTGGGGATGAGTGATGGTATAAACCTACCAAGAATAAATCATTTTTTAATAAAGAGAGTATACAAATATTTATTAGATCAAATAAAATAAAATGTGAGCATTCTTTAGGTTATCAACAAAATATAATTTTTCGAAAAAGTTCACGTTAGAAGAATTACGAGAAGGATGTCACTCCAAGAAAGAAGTGTTGTTTATTATATGGAATAAAGGGATAAATTATATAACATTTAAATAAATCCATTAAATTGAATGTTAAAATAAAAATTCTTGAATCATATAAATATTAAATTTATAAAGCAAATGATAGGACTTTTTGGTGGCTGACATCCACGAAAATAAAATTTTCAATGTTTCTAAATAAGGGTAACTTAAATGATATTAATAATTTTTTTGGAAGATGAATTTTTTTATAAAGACTCTTACAAAAATTATATCATGACCCAATCCATTGGGGTCTAACCCATGACTACTCCAAGTCCTCCTCCAATAGGAAAGGTGCTATCGACGAGTGCTAAGTAGGAATAACACAAAAATGGGATCCATTAGACTACTATACATGTACACATGAACACATATCCAATACCAAAAAATGATAAATCGTAATATGACTAAAAAAATGTAATTATATATCCAAGATCACACAATAAAGTATGAAGTAAAGCACAGAAAGTGAAAAATGGTCTAAATACAAGCATAATAAAAATGTAAAGAGTCCAACCTTCTAAAAAGGTTAAAACTAAGATCAAATGAAAGATACTGGTAAACACCTCAGTATTCCTAGATCAATCCATGTACCACCCACTCCCTTTCATCACAAGACACTATCAAAATTGATTTCATCTACATAAGACATTACATTTGTACGTAGATCCCATGAAGGGGTGAGTGCAAACCACTCACCCATCTAGTAGTGTCACCAAATCTATTGTGTGAAGAATACCACTACTAACTCAAGATCATGGGTAATATAGTTCAAATTAAGTGGTCTAAACTAACATGAACCATAAGAAATCACCATCTACCATTTCATCAAAACACAACCAAGTCTGGTCTCTGATTCATCACAAAACACTACGTACTCGACACCCACCTCTAGAAATCTCAAGATGAGGGAGCCTTTTAATATATGCATCTTCTCATAAAAGCACTGTTGTAACCTTTTCATCCACAAAAAGAATAAGCATTCTAGGTTAATGATTTCAAGGGTTCTGGTAATTGGAGAAATAGGGTATAAACCTTTGATGGTAACTTTTCAACCATATTAAACTCTGTACCTTTTTATCAATGTTGGGTAGCTCCCAAGAAATCACTACCTCAACCTTTTTTAGGTCCAATACTACTATTTCCTCTAAGATGAAATATTGAAGTTAGTGTACCTATTGACTCCCAAACTGGCAATTTGAGAGTTTACCCCAAAGTTGGCTCTCTCAGAGTGTGTCTAGAAACATCCTCAAGTTTCTTGTGCACTCGTCTTTAGACATCGATTATACTGGGAAGTTTATCAATGAATGCCACCAAGAATTGGTCTAAAAAATAATGAATGATATGATTCTTGTGTTGCATTAAAAATTATAGTAAATTATTTATTTATAACAACATCATAGTGTACTCATAGAGACCATAGAAACATCTAAATACCATCTTCAGAGTGTCCTTGCCTCGTACTCATAACTAGTGATATCCTGATTTGAGATAAATATTAGAAAACCATCATGCCCATTTCAACTGATCAATGTGGCCTTTAATCATTGGTAGTGGTTACAAATTCTTCTTATTCACCTTATTCAAGTTCCAATATTCTAGGAAAAACCTATTGCCCATGTCCTCCTTATTTGAAAACAACACTGGGGCTACCTAGGGGGAAACATTGGGTTTCAAAAATCCCTTCTCATATAAGTCCACCAACTCTACCCTTTTCTCATGAAGTTCTGAGATATACATATTATATGATGATGTATATATCAAAACTTTCCTAGGATGAAATACAATAAATAAGTTTTGATCTCAGTAGGGAGGTAGACCTAGTATATCCTCAATAGAGACACCCTCGTACTCTGTGACCACTATAGTGAACTGGTAGCCTAAAGTATCCATTTATACAAGAGTAATTCTAGAAAATTGGTGTGTAATCAGATTCAATCACCTATTCATGATCTCATAAAAATATTCTATGTTTTATTTTTCACCTAAAAAGGGAAACCTTGTTCCATCACTGTGGATACAACATATCCTCTTCCTAAAATAGTTGATCTCAGTATGAACTATGAATATCCAGTCCATACCTAAGATAACATCATAATGAATCACCATTTCTAAGAATATATAACATACACAACTCCTTGATTCCATGCATCTTATCAAACTGTTGGAACTAATCGTAAATCCATGATTTAGTACCTTTCGGATTCCAAAAATGTAAGGGTCGAAACAAAGGTTCAAACATAATCTCTTTGTCTCAAACCAAATAAGTGTACAAGAGATAATGAGTCCCACTTATGTCTCTCAATACTATAGATAAAGTATAAAATACAAATATCACACCATGTATCATCCCTTTACGCTCAGGGTCACGAGAATCCATAGCATATAGCTAGCCGCATACCTTGTTACAAGATCCTTGAGCATGGCAGGGAACACCTGGGGGTGGTGGTGGTAATTGGGAAAACCTTCGACCACCTAATGATGCTATTCTGGCCCCTTTTCCTTGTCATCCACCCAACTTAATAACCCAATCCTACCTCTATATCTATCTTGGTGGTCCCTTCACCATCTCATTATTAGCTATATGATGGTTCAGAAAATACCAAGTGATATGTCCCTATCCATCACAGGTAAAAAACTGCCTCTCCCCTAGCTGATTTGAGCCACAATAAGATCCCCAAACTGTTGACCATATTTTCCAAGATCACCTCCTAAAGTTTCTAACATGCATGGACACCTATGAATTCATCCATATTCCTGATTCTAAGGTATAATCTACTATGTTCCCGCTATTAGAACCTACTGGCAGTTCTTTCTCTGCTAGGAATCTCTCCACCACCAAGGCCCACTCAATTACGCCATCATAAGTGGGAATGAAAATGGATAACACAAAATCTCTGATCTCCCAGTGTAATACATGTTGAAAGTTCCATTATCTAAACAATAGATCCTGAACCATATCCATGGAGTAATATGAGAAATCAGAAAACCTCACTGTGTACTATGTCATGGTCAAACATCCTTTCTGTAGATGCATAAGATCATGTACTCACACTGATTACAACATGACTGGATATGAATCCTCTCTAAAGATATGATCAATGTATAAAAAGAAGAGAGTTATATCATCATGTGACTGATTAATTAAGATCCACCATTTTCCATCATAGCCCTGTAGAAGACTCACCACAAGGACTAACATCTGATTTTAAGGCATCCTCACAGGGCAGAAAACATGATTGATTTCCTCTACCTAGTCCTTAGCCTCCTTGGGGCCTGGATCACACTAACACTGGGGAGGTAACTACCTCTGAAACTCATACAATGGACTCAGTCTGCATGCATCCCCATATAGTAATTCCAGTGAAACATGATTCCCAATGGGGGGTGGTATAATTTTTAATCAAATCGATGGAGTTATCCTTGATAAAGGCCCCCTCACAAAATCCTCTTCACTTGGCAGGTCATACTAGTGATCACATAGTGGAATCATAGATGGATGTCTACGTGGAGTATCCTGAAATGAAACCAAATTTACCACTACTGAAAGAGTATATCTAGAGAGCTGACCCAAGGAGGACATTAAAAACACAACGCATTTCTACATGATTCATTTTCTATTATTTTACTTATAAGTAATGTTTACATGTACTGAGTTGAAGGTTAAGTGTTTATGGTCATGGTGAAAGTATACATCAACTGCCTCACCAACACTTGATTTCCTATCCTGAAATCTTAAATCAGAACATAAAAAACTATTTCTACAAACCAGCCTCACCAACTTCAGTACTTAGGTAGCATTGACTTCTCTTATACCAATATTTTACAACCTAACCCACTAGGGTCTGACCCAAGACTACCATAAGCCTTCCATTTATAGGCTAGGGGATGGTGACTGACACTGAGTAGACATATCCCACAAATGGGAGGCATTTACCTAATGAACCTGTACACACACACTCATACCAAATTAAACAAAATACTAAAATAAAAAACGACTACAAAAATGCGTAAATAAATCAAATATCCCACAATAGAGAATGATAATATAGTATTAAAATTGAAAAAAGGGCCCAATATAATCCCAACAGAAACTATAAGAAGTCTAACCTACACCAAGAATGAGGAATAATATCATATGAAATATCCTAGTAAACACCTTGTTATGTATAGATCTATCAATTCTCTAACTGATCCCTATTCTCCTAGGACATCATCAAAAGGGCCATCATCTATATAAGCCACTACACATGCTGGAAGATCCCATGCATGTGTGAGGGTAACAATACCTAGTAGGACACCCCAAAAACCCTAAAAATAAAGTTCCAAATATAATTTTTTCAATAAAATATATTGAAATAAATTTTATAAAACACAACTCCTGAATATACTCAATAAGGGCACCATGTCACCATGCGATCACAACTAACCACCACCCACATGCTTCTTGTTGAATAAATACTCATTCTAGAAGAATCAACTACTCATGCTATGATATCACCTAAGACACTCATCAAAGAGGTCTAGATCATTTAACACACCCAAAATATCTCAATAGTCCCCAAATACCTTATTAATTAGATATAGGATCACACATAGAACCGCTGGCAGGAAACCACACACCTAATCTAAGTCAACTCGCTACATAGAGGATTATGTTCCAACACTACGACAAACCCTATCGATACAACCTGCTAAATGGAGGACCAATTACCTACTCAAGGAGGCCATATTGATTCAAAAAACCTAACCAAGGGTATAAGGATTATAGAATATCACACTCCATTCTCATGAAGGGACACTACAAACTCTATCAGGGAATCATCCTCTAAGGGGGATAAACATCTGAGTATATGGATGTATTACCTCCCACAACATGTAAAAACTAAATATACACAACATGTGAGTGAATCACATGGCTTTAAAAGGTTTCCCCATGCCTTCCCATTATATCTAGCTGTGTCCCTATATCAACCCATGTCTGTGTCTAAGTACACAACATGTCCATCTTCGTGTACTCCTGCTCATGTCTATGTACCCTATGAGGTACACACCGATATATTAATGATGTATCACATGATGTGTGACCAAGTGACACTAAATGTGATATGTTTCTCACCGTGGAACAATAGAATTGTATAGGATCATCCCACACAATTTGTCTCACCAGGATACAAGCCTGTTTACAGAAGATTTTATAGAACACCGAGTTCTTCCTTAGCGATATCCCCTATGTCTCTAGAGCCACCAATCTCACCAAAACAAGTATATCTGGAATGTTTCAGCAATTATCATTGTTGCTAGCTAGGATTTAGGTCCTTTATTTTCTTGTAAGTCTATCCACATGATCTGTCTATAGTCACACCATATATCACTCAATTTAAATGAGTAACTCTTAATTTGGTCAGGTTATCCCTTGATCCATACACCATCATTATAAATTCATAAAAAAACAACTTCCATCACGTGTCTAACCTATGACATCTATCCGTTTCATTGAAAAATAGTCTTTAAATGACCGAAAACTGGTTATTGGTTAAACCATTGTCCAAAGGAAATACCAATGATGATCAAATGAAGAAACATGGTAAAAATCCATAATCCATGGAAAGTGTGAAATAAACATGGACTTTGTTTGTTCAGTTTGATTCGTTGTCATAGAAGAATAAATAGGAAGAGGAATAAACATAATGAAAAAATAATAGTTCCTTCAAATTAATTCAACCGATGATGGATATATCAATTTTATTTATTAAATTAATTTGAATTCATTCAGGATTAAGAAACGGGATGGAAAACATAGAAAATAAAATCCTACCATGAGTTTGGATTGATCTTTGATGAAGAGAGTTGTTGTGTTCCCATCATTGATGAGATCCATGAAATCCCTTTGTGTAATGATCCATGATTCACTCCAAACCCATCATAATTACCTAAAAAAGATCTCTGTCATTGGTCTGGATATCCAGGGTTTGAGCGGTGAACCCTGAGGAAATCCACTTAACTATACACTTATAAGAGGATTTATTTGAGGTGTTAAAAATAAATAATGAAAATTAATTTATTAGCTAATTTTATTCATTTTCTTCCACTAAAAAGTTTTCACAAGCAACCCACTCCAATGAAGATTATTTCACTCCAAGTGTAAAATCACATCCTAAACTCAAATATTTCCTCAAATTTATAATAATATGAGGAATCCTACACATTAATATTATATAATATATATAACTTATTTCAAATATTTATTCCTAGAACACTGGGACTCGGAATCACATGCTTTCTCAGCACCTGATCTTAAAAATAATTCATATAATATCCCAAAATAATAGATGTAAAATCTGAGTCATTAAAAAGTATGACTTGACTACCCGGACTAAAGGAGTTCGTGAAAAATTATCTTCTACATAAATAGAAATTTATGAATGGTCCTAATTATTGTATGATTATATAAACAACACAATTGTAAGTAGAGAAGAAGGTGGAGTAATGAAAAAAAATAATGAATGCATCTTTCAATGTAAGGTAAAAAATACAGTTTCATATAAAATGAAATATAAAGAAATAAAGAATCTCATTATATTCAAGGAGATTAATATATGGAATATATAAGGTGTTTCTAGTATATATATTATTCATATAATTGGATTTAAGAAGAGAGTAGTTTTTTGTATGATAAGAAAATCTCTACCCTATTTCATTTACTAAGAAGTTATGGTGAACCCCCCTTATTCCAATGTTTTATTTTTTATTTATATTTTTAGGTAATTTAAAGAGAAAAGTGTGATACGAAGATTAAGATGATATTATATCTATGAATCATGAATATATACCCATCATAAAATGATATGCTTATATCATGATACCACCTTATACTATATCTTGTTGTATCATATGAATATTCATAGAGTTTTTATTGAAGACCATCCATGATGATGATTATTAGACTATATCCCTTGAGATGGAGATGAGATGATAAAGCATCAAGAATAATTTTATTTATGTAATTATATAAATTTAGGAGACTCTTATAAAAATATGAGGTTGGGGCCTGAAAAATACTATACTATTCTGGTTTTTATTGTATAAAATATAATCATTGAGGGGGAGTGTTTGTTCAGTTGGAAGAATGATTAGAGTGGAGAAACCTTCTTTTAATTGAATATTTTTTATGTGTTTTATGATTTTAGTACAAGTGATATATTAGTTGTTAAATTCGCTCGAATATAACTCAAATAGAGAAATCTATTCTGGTATCATGTTCAATATAATTTTATGGGAAACTTTGTTGTCTAGGTTAATCAACCATTTTTTTATGCACCAAGATAAATCAAGTAGACTTATATTTGACTAAATTATGAATAATTTATTAAGTTAAATGATATTATACCCTTATATTAGGAACGAATTTTTTTACCTAAGATATTTTAATGAATGTTGAAGCATAAGATGAGTGTAAATTTCCGTTATCGTTACACATTTTCATTTATTTTTAATAGGGGGAGTAGATCCACTAATATATAATGATAAGTGATTTAGAGGAGGTATTAATTTATAATTTTTTTTTCAATATGTGTTGGGTAATAGGGGAAGATCCCATTTAATAAATAAGTTCAATGTTATGAGACATAGTATGGAGTTTAGATGGATCATTGGTATTGAAGCTCCCTACAATTGGATATGTTAAGGAATATCCATTCATATAATGGAATTTATTACAAAGAATATGAATCCCGTGATAATAGGAAATGATTAATGCTTCTTGGAATTATGAGATATTCATATTCAACAAAGAATACTATGCATTGAATGATAATAGATATGATGTTGAAATGAATTAATGAAACATTTTGATTGGTTAAAGTGGTCACTATAAATATCATGATCATAATGAGTCTTAGCTACTATATATGATTAATAAAGAATAGATTTTCTAAGTTAAAGAGTAATGATAACTTGAATATTGTTGAACCATCATTGTTTTAACAATCACGATACTTGTTGTAATCAATGGAGAGTATGGTTTGCATTAATATTTCAAAAAACAAAATTTGAATTTGGAAGTGATGAGGTAATGCTATTTCATTGAAATACCCAATAATTGTATTTATATTTCTTATGTATTTAGAAATTATGTTAAAGATATTTAGAAATATTTTAGTAAGTTAAAAATTAAATTTATGAAGTTTTCATTTTAATTGTAGTGATTGGAGATACCCTAAGAAGGTGTGAAGATGATTTGAGATCATCTGAAATGGTTCTAGAAGATTGATTTGGAGGTAAAAATTTGGAAAATGAACACATAATTTCTCTCATAATAGAATGTTATAAAAGTACAAAAATCCAATGTGAAATGTAATAATTTCAAGATGAAAAATAAGAATACCTATGAAGTTACCTCTAGATACAAAAGGGTTTCCTCTAATTTGAAAGCTAGAAATTGGTCATTTTGAATCACACTATGATATGTCATGGTATGTTTCTCAATATTCAAAGATTATTATCATGGATAAAAAATTTATTTATATAGAACCACAACCTAATCAATAATGTAATTATTATTTTATTTAATTATTAATTTTTGGTCTTGACCTTGAGATTTACGTCAATCTTTTGGAAGCTTTAAAATTTTAAATTCTTGTATTATTGTGCATGGTTAGTATATCTTTAATACTAACCATGTAATAAACCATGAATTGGAATATAGTTTTTAATACACTATTTTCATAGTTTTCACAATGTTTTTCCTACTGTACAACCAAAAAATTCATGTCTTGGTGTGTCTAGTGTGGGTGAAAAATTTGTGCATGATTTAGTAAACTGTGTGGCCCAACCGTGATATGTTCCCAGGTTATTCAAAAAAAAATTATCAATAAATTTACTTTACATTTTTACCCAAAATAGAGCCCCTATTTATCACTATCTCATGTGAAACATTGAAACAAGGTCCCACACATGTGACCATACTCTCCTTATCTAAAAATAATTTATGCTTATTCCTAAAATGTCAAGCCTATCTAACCTAGTTTTTGTTTTTTTATCCCTCTTCCATTTCTATTTTATATGTTATAATCATTTTCACTCTTCCCTCTTACTTTGATATGTGGATAGATGAACTCTAAGGTGTCTTAATTGAGAAATTTTTGAGCTTAATTTTTTCTTATGGGTTTTTATTGATATTATAGGTCCACATCATCCTGTATTTAATGTTGTAAACCTTTTGGATTAGATTAGATCTTTTTTTTCCGCATGTTTTTACTTTTAATGTTACAAAAATTGATTGATTTATTTCAAAATTGATGTTTCAAATTGTGAATGATAGTATTATAAATGTACATGGAATTTCTATGATAATTATATTTCAAAATTATTTTTATAGAATCAAAAGTGTTTCCCTATTTTTAATGATAGTTTAAATTTGACTTTCTTTAATCGTGAACACTAATGAATTATAAAATCACCTGAACAGTTCTTTAAGTGGTATTTCAAATTTTATAAATTTATTTTTTGTTTTAAATTTCATTCTTAAATGGTTTATTTGAAGATTAGTGATATGTATGTTGTGTTTCTAAACGTGTAATTCCATACTATTAATAGGGTTGAGATATTTTGTAAAGTTAATTGTTGTTTAGTTATAACCCATGTTATAAATTATCTATGTTATCATTAATAATTATAAAAATATATGTATAAATATATATAGATATATTTATGTGCATATTCGAATAGATATGTGTGAATATGTGCATTGAGATAAAAGTGTATATATATTTAAGTGAATTTGTGTGTAATGATAAAGGAATAATTGGAAACATAAATTTTATATCCTTAACCTAGTTTTCATGTGAAATTTTAAAATAATGGTCTCTAAGGTGAATTTAGAATAAAAAATACCATTTTATAATTATGAGGCTTGGTTGGAACCTTCTAAATAAAATTTTAAAATATTAATTTTCTTTCACTGAAAAATTCATATGGTTTTCATGGAATATCATCCTTAATAGACTCAAATGTGTGATTTGAACATTATTTTAGACATTTAATTTTTTTTAAATGTATATGGTTTTTTTATAATTTTACAGTGATGTTATACATTATTTTTTGTCGTTATTTTTTATTTCTCAAAACTTAGGGGAAGTCTCAGGTACATAGGTTTTGTAATATGGACGAGATGAGGTTTTCCCAACATTGGAAATACTAGGTTCAAAGCTTCTGGTTCCACTACTATACAATTATGTAGAACTAGACATATACCAGTAATTGATGGTAAAACCCTAATTATTGATGTAGTATTACTTGGTTTCCCTATACTTTGTGACTGTGGGTTGTTTCTCTTATGTTTATTGTTTTAAAATATTTTTTATATGGTTTTTTACAAATGATTTATTTTGGGTAATGAAATCGAATTTTGTTTTTATTTTAGGTTTCTATTTTCTATTTAACCATGAGAATTGATTTCCTTAATAAAAATGTTAAATGTGTATTAAAAATAATATTTATAAAGTTTTTTAAAGTAGCTTTCAAATGGTTTTTTATAAAAGGTGGCTATAGAATTATAAATTTATTTCAAAATGATTGTATTCATTTAAATGATATAAATACAAAATTATATAAAATAATTATGAAACTTATATTCGATTTTATGTTCTTATGCATGAAAAACCTATTTATATTTGTGTATTGAAAATGAGAATGAAAATGGAACTTTCATTTAGGTTTAATCCCATGGTGAGGAGGGCAGTGACATATTTGGACTTATTTTGCTCACACATGTATTATATCATAGTTTCATATTTTAGTGTAGATATGGAATTATTGTGGATAGTTTATTTATTTGGGCATATGATCATGACTCATGGTGTCTCATGGAGGTTATTCAAAAATTTTATTTTTTTTGTTTCCTTATCACAATGGTGAAATTGACCATTCTTATTTTCATTTTTTTTTCTTAGTGAGTGTTGTATATGCTTTTGGAATTGTAGATATTGAATAATGAGGGATTCTTATATTGAGGTAGTTGTTGTTGAGAAAGAGTTTTTATTTTCACTATACTTTTATTATTATTTATTATTATTTTCTTCTGCATGGGGGTCCAATTTTTGTGGGCATCATGCCATAATTTAAGTACAATCTACAATTCCTTTTTTTTAATTTATTTTTACAGGTTAAATTGTTCCCACTATGTTTTTTTAAATTCCCTATAACTTTATTCCGGTCTATGGGGTTCAATAATTCCCCTTGATCCCTATCATAGGCTGGATTGGGAATCCAACATATGGATGACTCAGGTAATTTAATGAAAAATGTAATCAAATCCTTCTTTTTTATCCATGATGTATTAGTATGTTGGAGATAGTGATACCAAAACTCAAAAGGAAGGTGATGAATGTTTCTATATAGTTATTCTATCTATATAGAATAAAGATACTAGTGGATATTATGTTTTGGATCTTGATTCTTGAATTATATTCATATTTTACATATTAAATTTGATATATATTGATGATATTTGGGATAGTATTTATGTTGTATGATTCATTTATAGGATTTTATTTCTTTGATGGAAAAATTGGAGGAACATGATTGAATTATATAGTTTTTAAAATCCATATTTAGCACCAGTGCATGGTTCTCAAAATATTATATTAATTTTAATCCACCTGGATCTAGAATTTCAATTATTAAGGTTAATCAATGTGTGAACACTAGCTCCCATAAACTTTAATTTTGGTTTTTATATCTTATATTAATTTCTAGAAATTTATGAATCAATATGGTTTTAATAAATTGAAGATTAATTTAATAGAATATTGTTTCCTTGGTTTAAATATTTACATGGGTTTTAAGTTGAATTAGAAATATTTTTTATATTTAAACATGTAAAAAAATTATTTTAATGTAGACATTAAAAAAAACATGGTTAGTTTCTAAATGGGGTTTGAATTTTAGAAATTCTAAGGGTATTTTCATAATGTTTTGTGAAAATATATCTTGAATAATAATAAGGGTTATGATAAACAAGGGTTTATTATTGTAAAATTATTTAATAGTAAATTCTTTAGTATTTGATGCATGTGATTTTTACTTCGAATTATTGATTTCATTTGGGGGTTGTATCCATTGTATAAGATTTTAATGAGAAATTTTTGATGGTTCAGACAATATTTATATTTAAACAACGCCTCCTAGTAATTCCCCAGTACATTAGGGTTCCCTTTTGGATCATGTCCCTTTGGATATGAATGCGACCTCTCTAGTAGTTGATCCTTACGATAATCGGTGTATTGGTAGTTCAACATTACTTATTATTTCATATTGAGTTTATATGTGTTTGTATTTTCCAATAATTAAATATATAACATTTTCAAATTTACTATTTTATACCTTAAATTTATGACAAATACTTATTTTACGGATGGCGCAACCCTTATGAGTATCTCATGAATTGAGGCCCAATATCCATAATTTTTGTTGTTGTTATAATTGAGAAAACTTAGAAAATAATTTTTTTTAGTCTTACTGTGTACCCTATTTCTTTTCATTTTTACATTTGGTAAAGAATTTTGGTATATTATATACCTTGTTATTTTTTATATAGGAAATATAAATTCTTTTAGATGATGAATGTTTCATTGGATGATAATTTTGTTCGATCCTCCCCCAACTAGAAGCCAGTTTTTCTCATTTAGATTGTTTTATATTGATTTTGTTCTTATTATTGATCACACCGATGGCTAGGACTTGAGTATTGTTGTGGATGAGACTAGTATAAATCTATAAGTATGGATATATGACTAGAGTGGGATTATTTTTTAATACTCTTGGACATGATGTTGTCCCTACTAAATCTTTTAGACTAGTCAATATTTGTTAAACCTTAGCTGGGGAGGATATCTAAATCCTCTCTTAATATTTTGTTATTTTGGGGAAATTTGAAAAATGGTGTCTAAATTATGGGGATTTTATTTTTGGTTGATTATTTCTTTTAGTTTTATTATTTTATGATGAATCACATTCTATTTTATATTTTCATTTGGTTTTGAATGTGAAGGTCTGTTTCTAAATAATCAATAACCTAGAGAAATTCTAAATACAATACGGAGAACAACACAGTTAATATTTTACTATAAATAACCTTGTTTATGTATTTAGTTCTCTAACAAAAAAAACTCTTGATCATTTTTCTTATTTCTAGTAATTGAATCTATTAGTGGCTCAATTTAAACATTTCATCATTCTCTTATGTGACGAGGTCAGAAACATGGGGCATGCCCAATTTTTTTTTTTACGATTAGATGTCTGATTTAGGGGTGAGTTTTTAGGTTCCTCATGAGATAAATTCAATTGGTAGAACAAATTATGTTTATTGGAATCATGGATTGTGTTTTGTTAGCCATCAGGGTGTTCCATGGTTTTTGGAAATCAAGTCATACATGTAAAGGTTGAATATATTCATTATCTCTACACTATATGTCTACCTAGGACATTTTATATAATTCCCCAGCCTTAAACATTACTTAATCTTGACTTATTACAAGATTACACCTTGAGAATCTTTTCAGGTTTAGAGTTTTAGAGAATTAGATCATAAAACATGCATTATATTCCACATTTAAACAATTTGGTTACATAAAAGAAAGTATTCATTTTTCCCATCAATGGAAACATATTTAAAATAAAACATGGATTCTTTCTTGATACTTCCTTGAAACTATCATCATATCATGTACCTTTTCCTTGACCTGTGAAAAAACATTTCAAAAACATGGGATGAGCATAAAAAGCTCTGTAAGGGATATAAAAATATGGAAAGGAAACATGGGTACATATATACATAAGAATGAAATCATATTTTACCCATAAAACATAAGCACTTTAACATACCTCATCAAATCATGAATAAATCATTGAAATCATAAGACATAAAGGTAACTTGAGGCATTCATAACATTCTTACGAAGGGAGTAACCCTCTTGGTTACATTTGGAATACCCATCACATTATATTCCCTAAATCTCTTTGGATAAACCTTAACGTTTCACTCATTCGCGTTACCCAATGCATTGGAGAGCTATATCGGGCTCACACGCCCTTAGTTTGTTACGGAACCACCCGTCTTCATAATAATGCCCAAGAACCACAACATAATCATATGACATAAAACATGGATAAGGGAAATATAATATTTCCACCTTTCAATCACAAGATATCAATACAACACATTGATATAAAAACATTATGAAAACAATTTTCAATACCAAAATAAAATAAAAGTAAAACATGGTATTTATTTTTCTTCTAAAAAAAGGTATGGCTTGTAGAGGAAGCGGAAACTCAAATAATGGTCACGGTAGTGGAGAAGTCGTTGTCACCGCATACGTACGACAAAAACATTCCCTTTTGTTGTTTAGTAAACGCTTCGTATAAAAAATATTTTTTTGAATAAATGTAAAAGTGAAAGGGGTTTATCCACCGTATAAAAGAAGGTTGTGTATAAAACAAAATATGCCTCAATGAAAGGAGATTGAGACGAAGTCCCATACCTCGGGTCCGACTTGACTCGATCGTTAATTAATCTCCTGAATAATAAACTTAAGATAATTTCTACTTGTTTAAGAACCTTTTTCAATTTCATTATTCCTTTTATATCACTTATTTCCATGTCATGAACACTATGTATTTATTTAAGTTAATAACGGTTGTTTTAACGATCATTGGAACTTGAGTAAAAAATAAAACCTTTATAATTACAAGTTGATCATGTATCCATTATATCCAGAATGGTATTCATGATGTAGATATAGTATATATCATATATATCTAGTAGATGCATGCATTTATAATATTATATAACATTTAGAGGTAAGAAATGAAATGTACCGTTCATGGAAATGGTAAGCCGTACGTACGCATGAACGCTGCTTCCATTTCTATTTCGTATTTTATGAAATGGAATCATAATGATATAAAAGTATATTATAATTCCAGTGTAATATCATATATAATATCATAACTCCATCCTTTATACGTCCCACATATGGTATTAACGAATCAAATCACTTTGAGGGGGCGGTAGTCCGCACTTCCTTAAATGAAGATATCACGTTTACCCGTAATGGAAGCCATAAAAGTATGCCCAAAATGATAAAATACATAATCTTAAGGAAAAAATAAACATATTATATATCATATATAAATATAGTGTCATCTTAATGGACTCCTTTGAAGGTGTTAAAAAAATGTTGACCAATCATCGTTTCGGGAGGCAGAAATTCTCCATCCACAGAAATAGTATGTTCTTTAACCATTAGATGTAGGCGTGTGTAAGTGTAGCTATAATCCTTCTTATACCAACATCCTAGTATATGTATTATACTAGTTTTGTCATAGAAAAAATTAATAAAAAGAGTTTAGGGGGTCAAAGAAGCAAAATAAAACAAAAGAACACAAGTGAAGACATTACCTTAAAATCGGGTAACTCCCTTTGGTTTGAGCTCAAAGGCTTCCTTGGGAAGTCTTCTACCTAAAGTGAGGCATCAAAGAGTAAGAGAGGGAAGTGGAGAGACAAAATGGGCAGGGTTTGGCTGAGCCAAAGGCTTTGGAAGTGTGGGTAAGGAGGTAGAGGTGGGGGCCTTTTATAAGAGGAGAGGATGGGCACTCTTGGAAAGTAAAGAAATGTTACTTTATTATAAAATGTTTTTCGGATTCAAAAGGTCCCACATTGATATAAATTGAGGGTAATGTGATAAGAGTTAGAAATACACCCATACAATAGGTTTTGGACATGTTTAGGTCATATATTTTACATTATCTTTTCATTTTATTTAAATCCTTAATTAATGAGGTAATAGCTGCATCATCATGATGCCATAAATAATTTAATTTATTTAATGTCAAAAAATTATTAAAAAACTATCATGATGTAGGAAGTCTTTTTATATTTCTAATGAATATTTATAGTCAAAAATTTTACTTGTATAACCCCATTTAAAAATTGTTTTAGTAAAACAACTCATGTTTGTGTCATTTTAATTTTAACATTAAATAAAAAGATATTAATGTCATTTTCCTACCAAAGTGGCTCCATGGGGTCCCCAAGTTGACCCATGGCTTTTATGGGTCGGCCATGACACATCAAATAAGGGTAGGACATGTTTCTAGGTATTTTCATTTATTATAATATCATTTTTTCCTTAAATTGCACTAATTACCTCTAATCGCGATTAAAAACATAAAAGTTACTATTCAACAAATTTTTTTTTAATCTTATTGAACCACATTTTACATCTTAATGACAACCATGTATGTCGGATTTTTGAAAATCAAATCACAGAAGTGGCAAAGTTTCATTTAAACAAAAAATCAGTTTCTTTTACTACCACTTAGTGGTTCACTATTCATCAAAAATTGAAGTTTTTCAGAGAAATACTAAAAATTCACCCTAAGATACATTTGATAATATGAATTAAAAAATTATGTCTATTTTACCAAATTCAAATCATATAAGTTACATTTAATAATTAATTCCCGCTATCATGACAAATACCGTGTTTTTATGAAACAATAAGTATCAAAAGATTGACACCAGTTTAACTCTAATTTCAAAGTGAAATTGATTCCAATGACCACCATTGGATTAAATGGTAAAAATATATTCTAATTTCACTTCAAAACCAATTCAAAAGATAATATAATCATATAAATAAAATATATTAAAAAGAGGTTTTGAATTAAAATACAACATTTTTCACTATTCATTAAAAAATGAACTTTATCGGAAAAATACCAAAAATTAACACAAAGTAAATATTGATGTCCCAATCATAATGAATAAGTTTATTTTGAAAAACATAGCTTATAAAAGTTTCAAAAGATAGATTTAAAAATGGTTTTCCATCAAAAGGCATCAAAATGATCTTTTAAAAATATTAGTGTATTCCATGATTGAGATTGGATTTATTCTCATTTTAAGCCTCTAAAACACTATCTAATTCACTAATAGACATAGATAAAAATATATATTATTCATTACTTACTTGGGATGTTACATCCTTCCCCCCTTTATAAAATTGCGTCCTTGAAATTTATTTACTTATCGAATAAATGGGGGTACTTATCCCTCACTGCATTTTCAGATTCCTATATTGCCTCTTCAATCATGTGGTTTTTCCACAAAACCTTTACCTGATGAATCACCTTATTCTGTAACACTTGCTCCCTGTGGTCAAGAATCCGGACCGGTTGTTCCTCATAAGATAGGTTCTCTTCCAGCTAAACTACCTCTGGACTCAAAACATGAGATGGATCTGGCATGTACTTCATTAACATTGAAACATGAAAAACATTGTGTACCTGAGATAAAATCGGAGGTAAAGCCACTCGGTATGCAACTGATCCAACTCTCTCCAGAATTTCATATGGTCCAATGAACCATGGACTCATCTTTCCTTTCTTACCAAATCGCATCACTCTTTTCCATGGTGAGACTTTGAGAAAAACATGATCACCTACCTCAAAAGAGAGATCCTTCCTCCTGTTGTCCGCATAACTCTTCAGCCTGATCTGATCTATTCTCTTGTGTTTCTGTATCAACTAAACTTTTTCTTCCATCTCTTCTACCAATTCAGGTCCCATCAACTTCCTTTCACCCACTACATCCTAGAAAGATGGAGTTTGACATTGCTTCCCATATAACGCCTCAAATGGTTCCATCTGTATACTGGAATGAAAACTGTTATTATATAAAAATTCAACCAAAGAAAGATGTTGGTCCCAACTTCCCTGGTAATCCATAGAGCAAGAACGTAGAATATCCTCCAATGTTTGAATTGTCCGTTCTGACTGCCCATCTGATTGTGGATGAAAAGCTATACTAAAATTTAATTTAGTACCCAACGACTTCTGAAGGCCTTTCCAAAAGTTAGAAGTGAACCTGGGATCAAGGTCAGATACAATGGAGAGGGGAACTCCATGTAACCTGACTATTTATTTAAGATACAAATAGTAAAGTTGATCTAGGGAAAAGTTATCTCGTATAGCAAGGAAATGAGAAAATTTAGTCAAGCAATCAACAATAACCCAGATTGCATTATTACCTCGAGGGGTCTTCGACAATCCCATAATGAAGTCCATGGATATATTCTCCCATTTCCACTCTGGCACTGGTAAAGGCTGAAGCATCCCTTTTGGTAACTTCCGCTCTTCTTTAACCTGTTGACATGTCAAACACTTCACAGTAAAATAAGCAATATCTCTTTTCATTCCATCCCACCAGTAATACTCCCACAGATCTCTGTACATCTTCGTACTACCAGGATGAACTTAAAATGGATAATTATGAGCTTCACATAACAACACTCTCTTCAACTGTGAATCACAAGGCACACAAAAACTCTTCCCAAATCTCAAAACGCAATCATTATCAATGTTGAATTCAGGCAACTTACCTTTTTGAACTAGCTCTACCTTTTTCTGCAACTCACTATCTTGCATCTGTGCTTGCTTGATTCTGTCTGATAGAGAAGATTTCACTGATACCTGAAACAAAATAGAAGAAAATACTGCACCAACAACTTTTATGCCAAATTTCATCAAATCCATAACCAAAGGATCACGTTCCAAACACAACATTTCTAATGAAGCATTACTTTTTCGACTCAAAGAATCAGCCACTTTATTTGCTTTTCCCGGATGGTGATGAATTGTAAAATCATAATCCTTGATTAATTCTAGCCATCTCCTCTATCTCATGTGCAATTATTTCTGAGTGAATATATACTTCAAAATTTTGTGATCGTTATATATTTCACACTTTACTCCATACAAATGATGCCTCTAAATTTTTAAAGTGAAAACAGCAGCATCTAATTCCAAATCATGTGTAGGGAAATTTAACTCATGAGTTTTCAACTGTCGTGAAGCATAAACAATTACCTGATCATTCTGTATTAGGAAGCAACCAATTCCTTTCAATGAAGCGTCACTATAGATACCAAACTCCCCATTCTTGGAAGGTAGTGCCAAAACTATAGCATTCACCAATCTTCATTTCAATTCTTGAAAACAATCATCACATTCTTTTTTCCAGATAAACTTAACACCCTTCCGAGTTAGCTTATTCATTGGACTAGATAACCATGATAAATTCTAACAAATCTTCGGTAATATCCTACCAAACCAAGGAAACTATGAATCTCTATTACATCTGTGGGTCTTGTCCATTCTTCAACAACCTTTGTTTTTGCAGGATCAATGGTTATCCCATCTTTAGAAACAATGTGACCAAGGAAAGAAATTTGTTGCAACCAAAACTCACACTTGCTTAATTTCCCATACAATTTATTTTCTTTTAAGGTTTGAAAAATAACCCTTAAATGTATTTCATGCTCCTCTTTACTTTTAGAAAACACCAAAATATCATCAATGAAAACCACCACAAACTTATCCAAGAACTCATGGAAAATTATATTCACTAATTCCATGAATATAGCAGGTGCATTGGTTAGCCCAAAAGAGATTACTACAAATTCATAATGGACATATCTTGTACGAAATGTAGTCTTCGGAACATCTGCTTCCTTTATCTTCAGCTGATGGTACCCCGATCTCAGGTAAATCTTTGAAAAATACTGAGCTCCCTGGAGCTGATCAAACAAATCATCGATATGAGGCAAAGGATATTTGTTCTTAACAATGGTGTTATTCAAGGATCTATAATCAATGCAAAGTCTCATAGAACCATATTTATTTTTAACAAATAAAACAATACCACCCCATGGTCATGTGATAGGTCTAATGAAACCTTTATCTAATAAATCTTGAAATTGCTCCTTCAACTCTAAAAGTTCAATTTTGTAACGCCCCGACCCTAGTTACCCAGAGTCGGTGCATTATTACATAACATTGGCATGATCACAAGAAAGATCAAATCTCGAAAGACCGATTGGTTTAGTAGCCTTGGAAACACTAGATATATTCATAAGTTTTACATTACATCATAAAGTGAAAAACTACTATGACAACATAATGTCTCCATAGTCCACACTATTATCCCCTCATAATATCCCTGCAGGTCATTCATAACTTACTTCTTCACATTCTGGAAAAATAAAACATTGAAAAGGGGTGAGCTCAAATGCCCAGTAAGGATAAAAATATAACGGAACATTTAAAAATAAGCATAAACATTTAAGGCAATGCATTACTAAAACAAAAGCCTTTTAAACTTGAACTTCAACATAGTATGGAAAAAGTAAAATGAAATAATGCCATTTACTTATTCACATGGATATTATACTAATCGAATAATCACATGCAATATCAATAACCACTTTCATAATGATGGAATTCATAATGCTGAACTTTAATTTCTTTGTCAAGGCCTCATCCCAAGACCTAGGGGCTAACTGTAACCGGAACCCAACCCGGAGTGCCTCTAATAACCAGACACCAACCCGAAGTGCCTATAATAACCGGACACCAACCCGGAGTTCCTCTAATAACCGGAGACCAAACCAGAGTTCTTCTAATAACCGGAGACCAAACCGGAGGGCTTACGTTTACCGGTCCCCAACCCGGAACATACATGTCTAACACATTCATCTGAATGAAAGGTTGAAATATAACATAAACATTCGGATTAATAATAACTTATTAAATGTCAATAATTTTAAAAAAAACCATGAGTGACATAAGAATAGATTATCCACAGTCAAAAATATCACAAAACCTTCAATAATATATGGATGTTTTGTATCATAATAAATCAACTTCAAATAATCTTAAAATCCATCAAAGGATGTTGACATAGATGAAATCAAAACTATTTGAGAGAAATATCTCTTTTTTTTGAAATCATTTTAAAAGTAACATAATTATAAAATAATACATTCAATTTGAAAATATTCTTATAATCTTGTAAGGGAAGCTTTGACGATTTTATAACAGTGGTAAATAGCCGCACCCGCCGTATAAGTTAAAAAAACAATCTTACCTTAAATTTGTCAAAAAGGTTAAAAGTGCCTTGTTTGGAAAAAGACGGAAAGATTCCTTTCAAAACACATAAGGGTATAAATGACTTTAACCCATATTCTTGTAAATAGTAAAAATGTTTTGAAATACATTATTAAGAAACATGGATGTGGATGATAAATAGATCCCAGTAGATTTTTACGTATAAACAACCTCGGATAATGAAGAGATTGTCAAATGACCCTTACCAATTTGGTAACTTATGAAACATACAACCCATGAAAGAGGTATCATACAATTAATATGTAAATACACATAAATTAGAGTTTATTACACAAATAATATAATTATGGGCAGTACATACACCACACAAAAGGTGATGGTGGCAATATGACATGAATCTCACGGGAATAAGGAGTGAGATGAAAACCCCTTACCTTGTACTTTTCCTTGGTTGGGGTAGGTTAACCTCCTATATAAAGGTGAAATAATTGTTATTAAATTATACAAGAATCATACACATTAATATGATATCATATATGATCTTTTAATATTGATTTGATAATAATATCTTAGTATTATCGTTGTTTCGGGTGTTAACTTACTTGTTTTCTTTTATATGTTTTGTTATGTAAGCCATGTTTGTAATGGATAGGTTGTATATTATTCATATCCAGAATGATATCAAGTCCTTAAACATCATTGTTAAATCATCAAATGATAATTATACTTGAATGTATACGATGGATAATGAATCTCATCGCGTTCGTGGAGACGGTAGTCCGTACGTACGCACGAGCGACAATATCATTCTTTTGATATTAAAATAATATATAAATGGATGTTATATCATATATACAGAATCATTAACATGTTATATTTATTATTTACATGAGTTATACATCATTATTATACCCATCCAAATAATAATATATTGAATAACAATTACACCATGACGTGGAGACGGTAAGCTGTACGTACGCACGCATGGTGACATGTTATTCAAAGGGTGGATAGAATACTGAATACGGTTGTACCATATTTATAATAACATCACAGTATATATAAGATACTGGAGTTATTATTTTAGAATGGTAATAACAAAGAAAGAAGAAGTGGAAGAAGAAAGGAACTTGGAAAAGGGTGGTGAAATCATTACCTCGTCTTCGGTTTCTTCCTTTTGATTTGATCAAAAGGGCTCCTTAGGTTGGCTTTCTGATCAAATTAAGGCCTCTAGGTTGTATTGAGGGAAGTTGGTAGAGTATTTGGGAAGAGTTTGGCCGAACCAAAAGGCTTTGAAGGTGTGAATAAATGAGAAGGAGGAGTGCCCTTTTATAAGAGGGGTGAGGGGTACCTTTGGAAAAGCTAGAGATATTAGTTTATAATATATTAATATTTGGTTTAAAATGGCTCCAAAGTTGATTATTCAAAGGTTAAGGTGGTTATGGGTCGAAAAAAACTCAACCAATATAATTTAGACAGGTTTGGGTACTTATATTAACCTTATCTTTAAGTATTAACTCAAAGTTAATTAGTTTCACTTTTACAATGTCTCATTGTATTTTTATATTATATGGTTAATAAACTTACCATATAAATCCAATAGACCCCCAAGTGGTCCATTAATGATACACCTATCATGATATAAGTATCTTTGCTGAAAATTAGATTTTTAGGAATTTAATATCAATTAATAATATAATATTTGTTTCAAAAACTCTTTTATGTCAATTTTGACACTATTCAATAGTTGATTTTTGTGAAACTCATAACAGAATGATTACTTCGAAAAATGTTAATTAAATCAATCCTAATATGTCATATTATCCTAGAAAATTAGTTTAATTCATTAAAAGTTTCATATTATATTTATTTGGGTATTTATAATATCAATTATTTTGATTTTTGACTATTATAGTAATTACTGCATCATCATTGTGTCATAAATAAATTAAATTATTTAATGTCTAAAAATTAAAAATAAAGTATAATTATGTAGGAAATATTTTTATCTTTCTAATTAATATTTATAATCTAAAATACAACATATATAACCCTATTTAAAAATTGTTTTTCTAAAAGATATATGCTTGTGTCATTTTTGTATATATTTTAACTTAATTAAAATAAAGTGTCCCTATCACCTACAAGTGGCACCATGGGGTCCCAAAATCGTCCCAAATATGCCTATGTCCGAACATGTATCAACAAATAAGTCTAGGACACGTTTTAGGGTAATTTAGTATTATTATAATATTATTTTTTAACCCTTATTTACCGGATTTACCCTTAACCATGGTAAATAAAATATTTACCGCAGTAATTATTCAAAATGTCGAAAAATAAAAGTTACCTATTTACACAATTTGAACATCCTGATTCCAAATATGGAATCCATTTTTCTAAATTCAAAACACAGAAGTTGCAGAAATTAATTTAATATTAATTCCCGCTGTCAAAACAAAAAGCGTGTTTTAAAGAGATAATAACTATCAAAAGATTGACACTTGTTTATGTTCGGTTTAATTGTAAAATTATGTCCAATGACCAACATTATATTAAATGGTAAAAATCTATTCTAAATATACTTTAAGACCACTCAAATTCATAAACTATCACTTTTAATTATTTTGATTAAAAAAAGTTGTTTTAATTAAAATTTAGTAATTTTCACTATTCGTCAAAATATGAAAGTTATCCGAAAAGTACCAAAATTTCACCTTAGGCTAAATTCGATACTCCGAATCCAAAAATGAAGTCCATTTTGAGAGATAAAATTTCTAAAATTTTAAAAGGTAGGTATTACTATTTATAACGGGTAGTTTGATTGGTTGTGGTGTGTTAGAACTCGAAGTTGCGTACAACACACGCTACTGTATTATTCAAAGGAAAGCGCACCGTAGAAGCTTGGGATGTTTCATTTTGATTTTTTTGATATCCCCCATTTAGTCAAAAAGTTTAAAATATTTTATTTAAAAAGGTTTCACTATTAAAAGTTGATAAAAGTGTAATAGTGAAAATGAATCTGTTCTTGCATTATGTCTAAGAAACTCATAATATGGATTCTAAAATTATAAGGATTATATAAAGTTTAAAATTTAGTTAATACTATTCATAACCTCTTTTTAATGGTTTTTTTTTGGTAAATCATGGTGTGATTGAACTCGGTGTTGCGTGTAGTGCAAGTTATTGAATTATTTTGAAGAAATAACACACTATGAAATCTTGGGGTGTTACATTCTCCCCTCCTTCAATAAATTGCTTCCTCGCAATTTGAAATTGTTCTTTGAAAATAAAAGGTTGAAAATAGAAAATATATTTGTGGGAAAACCCACATAGGAAATTGGGTTACTAAAATTTTGTCTTAATATGAGGAAAAGAGAAATGAAAGGGTCACCACCAAATTATGATCTCGATTAGGAGAACATTGGTGGAAATTGGAGAAATATAATTGGAGGAAAAACGTAAATATTTATAGGTAGTGATTGAGGTCATCAATCACAAACAAGTATAAAATTGAGGTCCTTAAACTCATCAATCTATGATGATTTGAAATACCATCGGTTCAACAAAACATAGGGTATTGGGATAACAAATTTTTGACGTTTCAAAATATCTTAGTTGAAATACCACATCGAAAAATGAATTAATGAGGCCTCTATTTAAAATGAAGAGTGGAAAGTATGAAGATTACCGAAAATAACAAATACTAGGGTTCCATGTAAGAAAATATGGATATGGAAGAGAAATCTAACCATCAATTATCTGGTGGAGAGTGGTAGAGAACATGGCTATGAAAAGGCCAACAATCCCAAAGCCATAAATTAGTGATGATTTAAGGTACCATCTAGGACAACATTTTTGTTCTAAGTTCCTTTTATTAATGTTGAGGAATTTATTTATGAGATTGGATAAGATCATAAGGAGATATACTTACTTTATAATTAGAGTTTTATCCATTAATAAATTTCTACCACAAACTCATCTTTCACTCTAAAAGATAATAGAATGTAAATTTTTTTTTCTATTTATACTATTCGTATAGGGTTCCAAAATAAATGAATTTATAATTCATCTAACAAATATTAAAAAAAACTACATTATTTAATCCAGGACATCTCATGGGCCAGTGGTAGGTGATACACCCTTGTCTCCCTTTGGTTGCGGGTTCAAGTCTCGCAGCCTTTCCGGACGCGACGGGTTGCCGTCCGACCTCCGGGTTTTCCTTTTATGGCAATCCAAAATAATCCAAACTAGAAATATCCAAAATACTTCTATCCAAACTCACAATCCAACATTTATAAGGAAGGTAAACATAATGTAGATCCTTTTTACCCCGTAATAGCATATTAATACCTTCATCATGTATTCTTTTAATACATTGAAACATCCTGAATTACCATATTCCTTATTGATTACATTCATGCTCCCTTATTCCATATAGAATACTGGATATACTTCATCAATCCAAAAATGTATTAAACCCCAACAATGATGGAGTATACAAATCATTAATCAGTTCCAAGGTAGTCAATAATATCCAATATAATTTATCCAAAACAATCATGTATTATTCCAAAATCACTACCTCGGTATCAGAACTATATTATGGTTTATCATTCTCTCAACCATATATTTTCCAAAAATTTATCCTGCTATTGAGTCACTTTTCTTTGTTCCACATAATCTCAAGTCCTTAATGAAATAGTACTGCAATACAATCCTTATATACTCCATAATTATTATAATAAGTACATTGTTGATACAACACTCAATTGACATAATCAACATAAGAACTCAAATCATTCCTCTTCATCTGTGGTAGTATCATAAATTGATTATTATCCAATAGCATCATTTGCGGCATGGTCTGATGACTGGGACATAGGTTCGCGTAGTGTCCAAATTACTTGTAAATGAAGCATTGTACATTTGAAACCATTTTATTACCCTTGCAGTCACGTACTTTGTGCCCTTTTCCTCCACACTTATAACAAACTCCCATTCCTTTCAGGCAAGTTCCAGGGTGTTTCTTCCCACAGTTGTCACATATGGTAAAATTATTCTTTTCCCTCTTCCCTTTATCCATCTTTCTCTCTTCCATCCTTTTCTTCTCTTTCTTCCCTTAAAATCCATAGGACTCAGTAAAATCTTTACTTATCTTATCAACACATGATATTATTTCTTCATATGATGATAATACATGGGAGACTGTTTCTCTTATAAATTCTGGATTAAGACCATGAAAGATATGAGCCTTCTTTCTCTTTGGATCATGTGCATTGCTGGAGTTCTCATTCCTTCTACTGGGCGCCATTTCTAAAAAATGGCATACACAAGATTAGTTTATGAATAACAATACCTAATCCCAAACTTGTAAGACACATAACATAAATTAAATAGTTTATGGATATAATCCATAATCATAAAAATGTCTCCTTTGAGGAAGTATATACTCATAAACGCTTCATAATGATTTTTAAAGAAAATCAGAGTTATCCTAGGAATATCCCCCAGGAGTGTCGTAACCAAGAGTGCAGCAAGGCCCATTGTCATGCACCAGTTCCCGTTCGAGTCTAGCTCAAAGCGGTGTTTTCGGGTTTTACCCCTAGGTACATCTGTGCCAGAGCCGCCTCTACCTTCTCCTATCCAGACATGGATGTATTGCTCGGAAAACTCACAAAATCTCTACAATACCAAAATTCTAGGAAGTTCTTCTATACTAATCCTCAAAATTCATCTTAAATCTATGTGCTCTAATCAGAGTTTATCTAAATCTAGCTTCCAAGTTTTGTACTAAACTTCCTCTGATACCAACTGTAACGCCATGACCCTAGTTACCCAGAGTCGGTGCATTATTACATAACATTGGCATGATCACTAGAAAGATCAAATCTCGAAAGACCGATTGGTTTAGTAGCCTTGGAAACACTAGATATATTCATAAGTTTTACATTACATCATAAAGTGAAAAACTACTACGACAACATAATGTCTCCATAGTCCACACTATTATCCCCTCATAATATCCCTGCATGTCATTCATAACTTACTTCTTCACATCCTGGGAAAAATAAAACATAGAAAAGGGGTGAGCTCAAATGCCCAGTAAGGATAACAATATAGCGGAACATTAAAAAATAAGCATAAACATTTAAGGAAATGCATTACTAAAACAAAAGCCTTTTAAACTTGAACTTCAACATAGTATGGCAAAAGTAAAATGAAATAATTCCATTTACTTATTCACATGGATATTCTACTAATCGAATAGTCACATGCAATATCAATAACCACTTTCATAATGATGGAATTCATAATGCTGAACTTTAATTTCTTTTTCAAGGCCTCGTCCCAAGACCTAGGGGCTAACTGTAACCGGAACCCAACCCGAAGTGCCTCTAATAACCGGACACCAACCCAGAGTGCCTCTAATAACTGGACACCAACCCAGAGTTCCTCTAATAACCGGAGACCAAACCGGAGTTCCTCTAATAACCGGATACCAAATCGGAGGGCTTACTTTTACCGGTCCCCAACCCGGAACATACATGTCTAACACATTCATCTGAATGAAAGGTTGAAATATAACATAAACATTTGGATTAAAAATAACTTATGAAATGTCAATACTTTAAAAAAAAACCATGAGTGACATAATAATAGCTTATCCATAGTCAAAAATATCACAAAACCTTCAATAAAATATGTATGTTTTGTATCATAATAAATCAACTTCAAATAAGCTTAAAAGCCATTAAAGGATGTTGACATAGATGAAATCAAAACTATTTTAGAGAAATATCTCCTTTTTTTAAATAATTTTAAAAGTAACATAATTATAAAATAATACATTCAATTTGAAAATATTCTTATAAGCTTGTAATGGAAGCTTTGACGATTTTATAACGGCGGTAAATAGCCGCACCCGCCGTATAAGTTAACAAAAACATTCTTACCTTAAATTTGTCAAAAAGGTTAAAAGTGCCTTGTTTGGAAAATGACGGAAAGATTCCTTTCAAAACACATAAGGGTATAAATGACTTTAACCCAAATTCTTGTAAATAGTAAAAATGTTTTGAAATACATTATTAAGAAACATGGATGTGGATGATAAAGAGATCCCAGTAGATTATTACGTATAAACAACCTCAGATAATGAAGAGATTGTGAAATGACCCTTACCAATTTGGTAACTTATGAAACATAAAACCCATGAAAGAGGTATCATACAATAAATATGTAAATACACATAAATTAGAGTGTATTACAAAAATAATATAATTATGGGCAGTACATACACCACACAAAAGGTGATGGTGGCAATATGGCATGAATCTCACGGGAATAAGGAGTGAGATGAAAACCCCTTACCTTGTACTTTTCCTTGGTTGGGGTAGGTTAACCTCCTGTATAAAGGTGAAATAATTGTTATTATATTACACAATAATCATACACATTAATATGATATCATATATGATCTTTTAATATTGATTTGATAATAATATCTTAGTATTATCGTTGTTTCGGGTGTTAACTTACTTGTTTTCTTTTATATGTTTTCTTATGTAAGCCATGTTTTAATGGATAGGTTGTATATTATTCATATCCATAATGATATCAAGTACTTAAACATCATTTTTAAATCACCAAATGATAATTATACTTGAATGGATACGATGGATAATGAATCTCATCGCGTTCGTGGAGACGGTAGTCCATACGTACGCACGAGCGACAATATCATTCTTTTGATATTAAAATAATATATAAATGGATGGTATATAATATATACAGAATCATTAACATGTTATATTTATTATTTAAATGAGTTACACATCATTATTATACCCATCCAAATAATAATATATTGAATAACAATTACACCACGACGTGGAGACGGTAAGCCATACGTACGCACGTATGGTGACATGTTATTCAAAGAGTGGACAGAATACTGAATATGGTTGTAACATATTTATAATAACATCACAGTATATATAAGATACTGGAGTTATTATTTTATAATTGTAATAACAAAGAAAGAAGAAGTGGAAGAAGAAAGGAACTGGGAAAAGCGTGGTGAAATCATTACCTCTTCTTCGGTTTCTTCCTTTTGATTTGATCAAAAGGGCTCCTTAGGTTGGCTTTCTGATACAACTAAGGCCTATAGGTTGTAGTGAGGGAAGTTGGGAGAGTATTTGGGCAGAGTTTCGCCGAACCAAAAGGCTTTGAAGGTGTGAAGAAATGAGAAGGAGGAGTGCCCTTTTATAAGAGGGGTGAGGGGCACCTTTGGAAAAGTTAGAGATATTAGTTTATAATATATTCATATTCGGTTTCCAATGGCTCCAAAGTTGATTATTCAAAGGTTAAGGTGGGGATGGGTCGAAAACAACTCAACCAATAGAATTTAGACAGGTTTTGGTACTTATATTAACCTTATCTTTAAGTATTAACTCTAAGTTAATTAGTTTCACTTTTACAATGTCTCTTTGTATTTTTATATTATATGGTTAATAAACTTACAATATACATCCAAGAGACCCCCAAGTGGTCCATTAATGATACACCTATCATGATATAAGTATATTGGCCGAACCTTAGATTTTTAGGAATTTAATATCAATTAATAATATAATATTTTTTTTTAAAAAGCTTTTATGTCAATTTTGACACTATTCAATAGTTGATTTTTGTGAAACTCATAACAGAATGATTACTTCGAAAAATGTTAATTAAATCAATACTAATATGTCATATTATCCTAGAAAATTAGTGTAATTCATTAAAAGTTTCATATTATATTTATTTTGGTATTTATAATATCAATTATTTTGATTGTTCACTATTATAGTAATTACTGCATCATTATTGTGCCATAAATAAATTAAATTATTTAATGTCTAAAAATTATAAATAAAATATCATTATGTAGGAAATATTTTTATATTTCTAATTAATATTTATAATCTAAAATCCAACATATATAACCCTATTTAAAAATTGTTTTTCTAAAAGTTATATGCTTGTGTCATTTTTGTATTCATTTTAACTTAATTAAAATAAAGTGTCCCTATCACCTACAAGTGGCGCCATGGGGTTCCAAAATCTACCAAAATATGCCTATGTCCGAACATGTATCAACCAATAAGGCTAGGACACGTTTTAGGGTAATTTAGTATTATTATAATATTATTTTTTAACCCTTATTTACCGGATTTACCCTTAACCATGGTAAATAAAATATTTACCGCAGTAATTATTCAAAACGTCTAAAAATAAAAGTTACATATTTAAACAATTTGAACATCCTGATTCCAAATATGGAATCCATTTTTCTAAATTCAACACACAGAATTTTCAGAAATTAATTTAAAATTAATTTCTGCTGTCAAAACAAAAAGCGTGTTTTTAAGAGATAATAACTATCAAAAGATTGACACTTGTTTATGTTTGGTTTAATTGTAAAATTATGTCCAATGACCAAATTTATATTAAATGGTAAAAATATATTCTAAATATACTTTAAAACCACTCAAATTCATAATTTATCACTATTAATTATTTTGATTTAAAAAGTTATTTTTAATTAAAATTTTGTAATTTTCACTATTCGTCAAAATATGAAAGTTATCCGAAAAGTACCAAAATTTCACCTTAGGCTAAATTCAATACTCCGAATCCAAAAATGAAGTCCGTTTTGAGAGATAAAATTTCTAAAATTTTAAAAGGTAGGTATTACTCTTTATAACAGCTAGTTTGATTGGTTGTGGTGTGTTAGAACTCGAAGTTGCGTACAACACACGCTACTGTATTATTCAAAGGAAAGCATACCGTGGAAGCTTGGGATGTTTCATTTTAAATTTTTTGATGTCCCCCATTTAGTAAAAAAGTTTAAAATATTGTATTTAAAAAGGTTTCACTATTAAAAGTTGATAAAAGTGAAATACTGAAAATGAATCTATTCTTGCATTATGTCTAAGAAACTCATAATATGGATTCTAAAATTATAAGGATTATATAAAGTTTAAAATTTAGTTAATACTATTCATAACCTCTTTTGAATGGCTTTTTTTTGGTAAGTCATGGTGTGATTGAACTCGGTGTTTCGTGTAGTGCAAGTTATTGAATTATTTTGAAGAAATGACACACTATGAAATATTGGGGTGTTACAAATTTGATCCATTCGATAAGGGGGTTTTCAAATTGTCTTAGCATCAGGAACTAAGTCAACAGTAAATTCAACTTCCCGATCTGGTATTATTCCAGGAAACTCATCAGGAAAAACATCAGGATACTCATTTAAAACTGGCACATCATTAATCTGAACAGTTCCTTTGTTTCTAACAATATGTGAAAGGTAACATTCATTTCCATATTTTACAAGTTTCTCGGCCTCTTGATAAGTTATCAATAGTAAGGGTTCATTCTTGTACACAAACTGAAAGTCTTTCTGAAAAGAAACATCTTTAGCTCTACAGTTAATCTTAGCATGGTAAATAGAGAGCCAATCCATACCCAGGATAACATCAAACTCTACTATAGGTATAAATATAAGATTTGAAAGTATGTTCTTTCCATAGATAAGGATAATAAGATTCTTATAAATTGTTTTTTCCTCAAAATTTCCCCCATGTGTTTTTACCACAAGTTCAGGAGTCATTTCTTGAGATGGTATTACCATTTTACTAGAAAAGGTTTCAGAGATGAAAGAATGTGTGGACCCCAAATCAAGCAACACACTGGCATAATCTGAAAAAACAAATAAAGTACCTGATACAACTTCATTTGATGGCTCGACATCTGCTGAAGTAGTTGCAATGGATTTCACCACCCCTTTCTGCTTATAGTCTAACTGCTTCCCATCACTCAAGCTCTTTGTCAGACACTCGTTTTCATAGTGACCCATCTCATTGCACTTAAAACATTTCACTAACTGTAAATCAAATTTGGACTTACCATCACCTTGATCTTTTTCAGTGCAATCATGAGCCTTATGTCCCATCTTACCACATTGGTAGAACTTTCCAGAATTCAGAAGACATTCCCTAGCATGACTTTTATCACATTTATCACAAACTGAAAACTCAGTTTTCTTACCATTAGACTTTTTTGAAGAATTCTTCCCTTTCTCCTGCCACCTCGGTCTCTTCTTCTGCTGGTTGTTATAGAACACTTGATCATTGGAAAACCCCATTTCCACCTTCTCAGCACATCGAAAAAGCTTTTCATAACTTTTAAACTCACGAGAAGCTATTGCCCTTTGATATTTTGGGTTTAATCCTGAGTAAAAACGATTGATTTTACTATCAAGGTCTCGGATAAAATTTGGAGAATACCTTTCCAATCGAGTGAACCTCTCTTCATAGGCAGCCACTGAGTCTTCCTCTTGCCTCAATTCTAAGAATTGTTTTTCCATACTATGTCAAACAACCTTAGGAAAATACTTCTCAAGAAACATACCTTTGAATTCATCTCAGTCAAGAGAATCAATCTCATTAGAATCCCGGATATTTTTAACCATCAACCACCACTGATCTGCCTCACCCTCCAAACCGTAAATAGCAAGACTAACCTTTTTATTGTATGAAAACCCCATGACATCGAAAATCTTCTCCAGTGCTTTAATCCACCCTTCAGCTAACAGAGGGTCAGATGATCCTCTGAATGATGGGGGATGTTTCCTAATGAAATGTTCCGCCACTGACATGTTCCTCTGTGGTTGATCCGGCTGATCTCGTGCATGGATACCACCATTTATCACTTGAGTCAACTGTGCCATTACTGCAACAAAATTTTCAGTTCCAATTCCGACCATCTCAGGATGCTGATTTGGAAGGTTATTTCCTTCTATATGCCTTCCTTGCACTGCTTCCCTGTTTCCTCTACGGAAAACCATTCTGAACAAACATGTCTTAGATGAAGCGACATGGTAATCTTCAAATTCTATATCATCTCAAAAAAAATATTTTTGGATAATCATTTAATAGAATTATAACTCCTAAAGTTACCTAAACTGACCTATGATACCAACTATAAGGCCCCATCCTTAAAAATTACTTAATCTTGAGTTATTACAAGATTACACCTTGAGGATCTTTTAAGGTTTAGAGTTTTAAGGAATTAGATCACAAAACATGCATTACATTCCACATTTAAACAAAGTGGTTACATAAAAGATAGTATTAATTTTTCCCATAAATGGAAACATATTTAAATTAAAACATGGATTTATTCTTGACACTTTCTTGACACTGTCATCATATCATGTACCTTTCCCTTGACCCGTGAAAAAAATTTCAAAAACATGGGATGAGCATAAGAAGCTCAGTAAGGGATATAAAAATATGCAAAGGAAACTTTCGTACATATATACATAAGAATGAAATCATAATTTACCCATAAAACATAATCAATTTAACATACCTCATAAAATCATGAATAACTCATAGAAATCATAAGACATAAAGGTAACTTGAGGCATT
Organism: Viscum album; assembly: GCA_963277665.1. Taxonomy (NCBI): domain Eukaryota; kingdom Viridiplantae; phylum Streptophyta; class Magnoliopsida; order Santalales; family Viscaceae; genus Viscum; species Viscum album. The sequence continues at coordinate 1,172,260,151 of OY728157.1, read as the reverse complement.
CATAACATTCATACGTTGGGAGTAACCCTTTTGGTTACGTTTGGAATACCCATCATAGTGTATTCCCTAAATCTCTTCGCAGAAACCTTAAAGTTTCACTCCTTCGCGTTACCCAATCCATTAGAGAGCTATATCGGGCTCACCCGCCCTTAGTTTATAATGGAACCACCCGTCTTCATAATAATGCCCAAGAACCTCAACATTATCGTATCACATAAAACATGCATAAAGGAAAAATAACAGTTACACCTTTCAATGACAAGATATCAATACAACACATTGATATAATAACATTATGAAAACCATTTTCAATACCAAAATAAAAGAAAAGTAAAACATGGTATTTATTTTTATTTTAAAAAAAGGTATGGCTTGTAGATGAAGCCGAAACTCAAGTAATGGTCACGGTGGCGGAGAAGTCGTTGTCGCCACATACGTACGACAAAAACATTCCCTTTTGTCATTTAGTAAACAATGCGTATAAAAAATAATTCTTTTGAATAAAAGTAAATGTCAAAGGGGGTTATACACCGTATAAAATAAGGTTGTGTAAAAAACAAAATATGCCTCAATGAAAGGAGATTGAGACGAAGTCCCATACCTCGGGTCCGACTTGACTCGGTCTTTCTTTAATCTCCTGAATAATAAACTTGAGTTAATTTATAATTGTTTAAGAACCTTTTTCATGTTCATTATTCCTTTTATATCACTTATTTCCATGTCATGAACACTATGTAATTATTTAAGTTAATAACGGCCGTTTTAACGATCATTGGTATTTGAGTAAAAAATAAACCCTTTATAATTACAAGTTGTTCATGTATCCATTATATCCAGAATGGTATTCATGATGTAGATATAGTATATATCATATATATCTAGTACATTCATGCATTTATAATATTATATAACATTTAGAGGTAAGAAATGAAATGCACCGTTCATGGAGACGGTAAGCCATACGTACGCATGAACGCTGCTTCCATTTCTATTTCATATTTTATGAAATGGAATCGTAATGATATAAAGGTATATTATAATTCCAGTTTAATATCATATATAATATCATAACTCCATCCTTTATATGTCCCACATATGGTATTAATGAATCAAATCACTTTGAGGGGGCGGTAGTCCGCACTTCCTTAAATGAAGATATAGCGTTTACCCATAATGGAAACCATAAAGGTATGCCCAAAATGAAAAATACAGAATCTTAAAGAAAACATGAACATATTATATATCATATATAAATATAGTGTCATATTAATGGCCACCTTTGAAGGTGTTAAAAAAATGTTGAACAATCATCGTTTCGGGAGGCAGAAATTCGCCATCCACGGAAACAGTATGTTCTTTAACCATTAGATGTAGGTGTGTGTAAGTGTAGCTCGAATCCTTCTTATAACAACATCCTAGTATATATAAGATACTGTTGTTGTTACAAAATAAATTAATAAAAAGATTTTAGGGGGTTGGAGAAGCAAAATAAAACAAAAGAACACAAGTGAAGACATTACCTTAAAATCGGGTAACTCTCTTTGGTTTGAGCTCAATGACTTCTTTGGGAAGACTTCTGCCAAAAGTGAGGCTTCAAGGAGTAATATAGGGAAGTGGAGAGACAAAATGGGAAGGGGTTGGCCGATCAAACGGCTTTTTAAGTGTGGGTAAGGAGGTAGAGGTGGGGGCCTTTTATAAGAGGAGAGGAGGGGCACTCTTGGAAAGTAAAGAAATGTTACTTTATTTTAAAATGAGTTTGGGATTAAAAAGGTCCCACATTGATATAATTCTAGGGTAAGGTGATAAGGGTTTTAAATCCACCCATCCAATAGGTTTTGGATATGTGTAGGTCATAGATTTTACATTATCTTTTAATTTTATTTAAATCCTTTATTAATGAGGTAATCGATGTATCATCATGATGTCATAAATAATTTAATTTATTTAATGTCTAAAAACTATAAAAAAAATATAATGATGTAGTAAATACTTTTATATTTCTAATTAATATTTATAGTAAAAAATCTGACTTGTATGACCCCATTTAAATTTTTTTTTAGTAAAACAACTCATGTTTGTGTCATTTTAATTTTAACATTAAATAAAAAGATATTAATGCCATTTTCCTACCAAAGTGGCTCTATGGGGTACCCAAGTTGACCCATGGCATGTCTTGGTCGTCCATGAATCATCAAATAAAGGTAGGACATGTTTTTAGGTATTTTCATTTATTATAATATCATTTTTTCCTTAAATTGCACTAATTACCTCTTATCGCGATTAAAAACTTAAAAGTTACTATTCACCAAAAAAATATTTTAATCTCATTGAACCACCTTTTACTTATTAATGACAACCATGTATGTCGGATTTTTTAAAATCAAATCACAGAAGTGGAAAAGTTTCATTTAAACAAAAAATCAGTTTCTTTAACTACCACTTAGTGGTTTCACTATTCATCAAAAATTGATGTTTTTCAGAAAAATTCCAAAACATCACCCTAAGCTATATTTGATATTCTCAATTAAAAATTGATGTCTATTTTACAAAATTAAAATCATATAAGTTACATTTAATAATTAATTCCCGCTGTCATGACAAATAGCGTGTTTTTATGAAACAATAAGTATCAAAAGATTGGCACTAGTTTAAGTCCAATTTCAAAGTGAAATTGATTCCAATGACTACCATTGGATTAATTTGTGACAATATATTCTAATTTCACTTCAAAACCAATTTAAAAGATAATCTAATCATATAAATAAATTAGATTAAAAAGAGGTTTTGAATTAAAATACAACATTTTCACTATTCATTAAAAATGAACTTTATCAGAAAAATACCAAAAATTCACACAAAGTAAATTTTGATGTCCCAATCATAAAGAATAAGTTTATTTTGACAAAAATAGCTTATAACATTATCAAAATATAGATTTAAAAATGGTTTGCCATCAAAAGGAAGTAAAACAATCTTTTAAAAATATTAGTGTATTCCATGCTTAAGATTGGATTTATTCTCATTTTAAGCCTCTAAAACACTATCTAATTCACTAATAGACATAGATAAAAATATCTATTATTAATTACTTACTTGGGATGTTACATTTTATGGGTATAAAGATTTATAATGGGTATAATTTTCACTCTCCAAACTTAATTATCTTGATTATTTTATTTAATTATTAATATTTGGTATTTAACTTGTGTTTCATTTTGAAACCATTTAAATGTTTAAAATTTTAAATTATAGGGGAGGGTGCATAGTAAGTGTGTGATTAGTAATAATTATGAGATAGACCATGTCTATTCCTATTGTTTATAAGAGACCTATTTAAAAAGGTGGGTGTATAGGTTTTCCAAATATGTAGGTCCCAAGACGTGTCTAGTGTGGGATGCATGGTTGGTGAAAAATATTGAAAACTATGCAACCAAACCATTTTTTCTACATAAGTTATTTTATATTTCAATTTTACCAAAATACCAATATCCTTTTACCCATAATTTACCCCCAAATTCTAGGATTTATCCTCCTCCTTCCCTTTGTTATCCTTTATATTTTTCTCTCCTCCCACGTACTATGGTGTGTGGTTGTCCAAAACCGTTGTGTGTCGATATTGACTATTTTTCAGGATTTATATGGACTTAGGGTGTGGGATATCTATTTTGGGCCCCATTTGACCCATATTTGAAGCATTATACCTTTCAAATTTGATTAATGAAGGTTTTACCAATTTCATAACTTTTTATAGTAGAAACAATGAACAATTGCTTTCTAAATTCATTTTTAAATTAAAAACTGATATTATTATTAATTTCCAAGGAATTTATAAAGATGAAATTGGATTTCATCTTGGTTTTCATATAAAGTGAAGGGTTTCACTATTTTAAAAAATATTTCAAATCTAATTTTCATTAAACATGCACACCAATAGTTTATAAAATACCCATGATGGATCTGTATATCATTTTTCATAATTTAAAAATGTTTCCTTTGATTAAAATTTAATTTATAAAGTGTTAATTTATATTTTAATGATATGTTTGGGTTCTTAAGGAAGAATTACATACTATAAAATGTTTTAAAATAATTTTTAAAGATAAACTATGCTCACTTGTAACTTATGTTATAAATATTACTTGATATCCTTAATACTTACACACATGCACACACAAACACATGGATACATATATGAAAATGTTCACACTGATATATGATAATATGTGCATTTTTATAAAAATATATTTTTATTTAAGAGAATATCTGTTCAATGATAAAGGAAGTGTTGGAAAATTCTATTTTACAGCCTAAACCTAGTTTTTATGTGATATTTTATAAATGTGTCCTCTAAATGGTATTTAGAATGAAAATAATATCTTCTATTTCTGAGGCCACTTGGCTACTTCAAAATAATCATGTAAACCATTAATTTTCATTAAAATGAAAATCCATGGGGGTTTCATAGAATTTCATCCTGTAAGGAATTAGATGTGTGGTTTAAATATTATCCTAGTAACGAATTGTTTTTATTTGTTTATGTTTTTTATAAATTTTTTATTATACTTTATTTAAATATTTGTATTTTTTTGTTATTTATTAAACCTTATGGGAATCCTACGATACATGGGTATGGTAATATATACGGGATAATTATCCCCACCACTTGAAAAAAGCGAATTAGTATGTGGTCCCCCCACTGGCTTGTGATTTAAATCTAGAAACATCCCATAATTGAGGGAAAACCACTAGTTAATACCATAATATTAATATCTTCCCCCTATCCTTTGTGACCATAGGGTGCTTCCCATGTGTTTCTTGTTTTAAAATATTGTTTATATGTTTTTTAATACTTGATTTATTTTGGGTGCTTCCATCCTCTTTTATTTATATATTTGGTTTCTATATTTTATTTATCCTGCACCATCTATTCAAATAATAAATCTTTATTTTTTAACATTTACTAAAATGAATATTCAAAAAGTTGTTTATTTTATATTTTAAATAGGTATTTTAATGAAGGGGGATTTGGTCCTAAAAATTGATTTGAGTTTGGTTTATCTATTTAAATAAAATAAAATGGAATATTTAAAAAATAATATTGGAAATAATATTAGATTTTATTTGATTACATGCGAAAAATTTATTTTTAATAGTGTATTTCAAACTATCAAGAAAATGGATCTTTTAGTAAAAGGCTAAAAATGTGGAAAATCATGTGGTGAATTACTAAGTTTTCTTATGAATATTCCTATATTATATCTTAATTCCACATTTTGGTTTTTCTCTTAACTACTCATGAATTATTTAATTGTAATTTCAAAACTAGATAGTGTCATGAGGAGTCACATATATGTTAGTTGGTTTCTTTAATTTGTTTTTGTTTTGCAATCATATTGGCCATATAATCCATTGCTATTTCTATTTTTATCCTTAATGGGTGGTGTATATACATGTGTAATTATGGAAGTTGAATAATAAGGGAAATTTCTTATTAGTGTGTTGGTGGTGAGATAACATTTCTATTTGTTGTATAAATTTCACATATGTCAGTTTATTTATTTTCTACATAGGCATCCAATGTATGGGAACATCATTTGAAAAATTTAGAAAACTTTAAGCTATTTGTTTAATTTGTTTTTATGTGAAGTATCATTCCAACTAAGTAATTTATGATTCCATGGTACTTATCAGCAACTTAGAGGGAATGTGAATTCCCTAGACCATTTCATGAGATGTATCTAGTGTCTGGAATATGGATATTTCACGTCAGTTCATGATATAGGGAATGATGTTTGGAAAAGTATTCGAGACACATTATGATATATAAATTTTTTTTTTCATGATACATAAGAGTTATCATAGTTTTTAAAAGAAATATATAAGGGTACTCAAATTAAGACACAAAAGGGTACTAAAAAAACCAGAAGATTTGGTAATGTATAGATCTATACTCTAATATATAAGAGAAACTACAAACTTCAAATGTTTACATAAGTGAAAATAAGATCTTTAATAAGAGTCATATAATGATTAAAATTAAAATTTAAATGTTTCCAAAATATTAAATATGATACATAAGGCTCGTTACGTAAATACATCAATAATTAATTTTTTCAATTAATATGATACATAATGGATATTTGTTTAAAGAGATATTGATATTTTAAATAGGGGAATTTAGAGGAAGATAATATAGAATATTATTTACTATTTTTCAAGTAATAGAAATCATAATTATTTGAATATACACAATTATTATTTCATATTTTCTATGATGAGAGTTTCCATACCATCAATATATGTACCACTCTATGATGATATTTCCATGTAGGAACATTTATGCCATTGTGGATTAAATTCTATTTGATTTTGTAAAATTAAAAAGGAAATAGAATATCTTGATATGAGGATAATATATTTAATATCATTTTGTGATAAATTTGGTTTTTTCTAATAAAAATATTTGAAGCTTATTAATGAAGTTCAATGATTGATACTTTCTATTTGATTTTTAACCATCATTAAAAAGAACATCACATGGGAAAATATCATGTAATTTATATATTCAAAAAAATGGAAAAAATATTAATGTGATTGTGAGAAGATAAAATAGAGAATAATGATGGATTAATAATATACAAGGGGGAGTTCAACTAATAATTCATGCCAAGGAATATTCATGATATTCGAGTGAATAAAAAGTCAAAAAAAAATTCGAAATAAGACCCAAAAATTGAGGAAGGATAATAAGTGATGAATAATAAGGAATATGACGAAGAATTACTATCTTATACCATATGGTTGTAAAAGGCAGAAGAAAAGAATTGATAATAGGAAGGAGAAGCTGGAGCCAATTCATACCCTATTATATATTTATATCATAGAAGCCTCATAAGAATAATAAAAGTATATAATTAAGCCAGGATGACACAATGTCAATATTTTTTAGGGTATGATTCTTTAAGAATTAAATAATAATGAAGAATAATAAAACATGAAGAAACCTACTATGCACACGAATTGATCATTTAGAGATTCAGTTGATAAGGGATGGGATGATTATCATAATATTGTACCAGAATACATATTGGTAGTGGAAGACCTATTCTTAAGGAAAATGATATTTTATTAATGTTGGTGTAAAATACTAGGTTATATATCAACCATAATTTTTTTCTTTTTGTCCTTTTATACATTTTTATGAATGGACATTAATTTTGTTCTGGAAATGGCATAATTATTTGGGACCTTTTGAACCTCTTCATAGAGTATTTTAATTTATTTAAATATTTATTGTACTCACATATGTGTTATGTCATATATTACAGATAATGACTCTTATAGGGAAACCAATAATATCATTTATTTTGGAATGTGATTTTTTTTGTTAGGAATGACCTAAGATTCATTCACATCAGACCTTTGGTTCATGCGTTGTCACAAGATGATAAAAATTGAATAAATTGATTAATTATTATTATTTTTTTCAATTAATTAATTTTTAACGTAGTCATCTCTATATAATCATTCAATAGTGAATCCTCATGGGTTATAATTATAACCTAGAGATATCCTTAAGAGGAGAGTTGTGGTGTAGATTATTGGCAGTGACCTTGGAATCAAGGATCAATAAAAAACCTCATCAAAATTCAATCACATATTTAATAATAGTGATATGATCTTAATGGTCAATCAATTTTTGATCTATTCTTGAATTGTTTTAATTTCTTATGATTTTTATCATATTTTGATATTAATGCAATTACATATTTTTCTCGAAAAAATTAATCCAAAATCTACGATCAGCAATCCCTAATTTTTTAATTTTTATTTGGAGTTGTGTATTTTATTTTCATAATTCATTTAATGGTTATCTTAATTACATTAATCCAAAATATCATCAATTTATATCAAATAATGGGTGGATAATTAAAAAAACCATTGTCCATTCTTTATTTTTGTGGTTTGAGGTTTTCTCTTTTTTTTACATGCATTCATTGTCAGTGTTTGATTAGTTGGTGGATCAAATATTTTATCAAAACCCATTTCATTTCTTGATTGATTGAGGTTTATATAGACTGATGTTTACTTTTTATCATAATGTATTCTGGAATTATGTAATTTCAAACACAATTATTTAAACTCATGGAATGAATCAATTTTAATAGTTTATGAACCAATGCGATGAAAATGATGGGAAGAAGTATTAGTTTGATTATCATATGGATAATGGATGAGATACAACTTATAACTATCCATTGATCATGTTCAACAAATTTGAGGGAGTTTTAGATGGTTTTGGAGATGAAATTGATGGAAGGTAAGATGAAATCAAAAATCACATCGCATGCAAGACCATCTGGAAAGTTGATGACTACATGACATGTAGTTAAAATGAACAAACATTATGTGTCTCAATAATGTAAAAAATGGGGTCTCTAGGGGAGTAAAATATAACATGGTCATGTGACCAAGTCGCATCCCATGTGACCCCAAACAAACCATTTTTTTGTGTACTGGGAGTACACACCTTGGACCTATGTGTCCCCACATGCTCTATGTTTTGGATGCACCATGTTTACCCTTTCTGGGACATGGCTTGGATATATGGGGTTCAAGCCGAGTACCCCCATGGAAATAAAATACCATTTTTATACTTTTTATAAATCATGTAATTAGGATGAGACATTCTAAGTGGAATGATAGAACACATCCAAGTGGATGATGTGGGGTGGCGTGTCATGTACCCCTAGGAAACACTTTGTTATTCTTATTTACATGTGATACATCATTTACACAAAAATTTTATCCTCTTGATTCCCATATATATTTTGTATCTCACAATTTTGTACTATTATTTCCATAAGGAGTTTTATTTATCCCGTTCAAGCATGGGTCCAATATCCTATAGCAAAATATTAGATAGATTTTGGTATTTCACTCATGTATATGGGATATGGATCCTTTATTTACAGGTTTTGTAATTCACATATCCATCAAGCTTAGATAAGATAGGGATCCTCTTATATAGTTTCAAAGTTATCCATATCCATTGTGATGTGATCCCATAACATCATCTGAGGGAATAACTATGAGTTTTTGGAGAATTATGGATAAAAAGATATTGATGTTATGATGCTTGGATTATTGAGAACATGATCTTGTACATAAGGAAATGTATCATTTTATGATCATATATGATTTTTGTCCTTTTATTACCTCTATAAATATGTATTTGACCAAAATTTATATTTAATTAATTGATTCTTGCTGATTTTAGGGTGTTATATTAGGTATGTATATACTCACTCATTCACGAGGTTTTTATAAACGTTTCATGTCCAATTAAGACAATATGATATAATGCATAGACTTAGGAGGACTTGGGGTGGGTGGTGCAAGGTAGATATTGTATTAGGACTAATGAACTTGCAAGTGGTTTTATACGAAGACTTTTTACCCTATTCTTTTTAGTGTGGAACTTCTTGATTCTTATTGGGTCAGTATTTTTTTCTCATAAAATTAGTTTTGGTTTGACATACTCATTTGGGGATTGCAGAGGTTGTTCATTAAATTAATATTCTAATTTTTTATTTTCTGCTTTACCCTATTATATATGGGTATGTATGTGTGTTTGTGTAAAAGTAATTTTTGTTAAGGCCTCTTATATGTGTGTTATGCCTACTCAGTTCTAGTCATTGCCCCTTGGCTATTTGATATGGGATTGGGGTGTCTCTTCTAACACTCCATCAACCTAGGTGGGGCCTAGGAAAGTCGACACATGGTAGTGTGGTGTTAGTGATGGCCATTCATATTGATAGTGATTAGATTTAGTAGTACTGCGAGGACTGTTTTGGTATTTAGAGAAATAGTGTGTAAGTTTTTTCTCGAGTTTTATCTTAGGGAATGAACCTTACTGATGGTGTGGTGGGTAATTTATCCATGCAAATGAATTATGACAATCCTCATTTAAAATCAATACACAAAGTCATTGATAACAGTGAAAATATTCATATATGCATTATATATGAATGATTTGTGGTTTCTATGTCCTTTTTAATTTAGAACCCTATATATTCTCTAGATCATGGGATATCTTGACTATTTTAGGATGCCTCCGTGAAAAAGATCTCTGATACTTCATAAGAAGATCATCATGAGTACAAACTCAATGATGAGGCCTCAGTCTGGGGAACCAATAATGACACGTTCCCTCTAGTTAGAAAAAGAGTGACACTTTTAACCATTGATTAGTGAGAAAATCTATACCTGATAGTGAAGGTCGATGTGTTACGTCATGCTTGACAATAGATCACACTGGAAACTCATAAAAATGATTCATAGATGATGAGTATTATTTGTGATTTTTAGAAGAAGATATTGTCTATATTCAGGGGTGATCTAAACCCGAATGTAATAGAGAAATGGTTTGAGTGTTTGATATGATCTTTTCAAATAACCTAGACCCTCTAGATAATATTCTAGGGATTTTGGGGTTTTTTACCAGGATAGGAAGCATAATTGATGTGTTTAAAAATACTTACCCATGTTGAAGAGGCCCTCTATAGGATTTAGTTCAAGTGTCACTTCTAACAGGAGTGCATCCCTATGACTTTGAAATTAATACATATCAAGGAGGTTCTCCCCCTTTATTAGGGTATCTTATCAGTTACTGAGTATGTATCAAGGTTTACTGAACTAATGTGACCCTATTAAGAAATGGTCCTTCATAAAAACATTCAAGATAATATGTTTAAGAGAGGTGTACACAAAGATATTTTAGTTGGACTGGTACACTATTATATCCCAACTATGTTGTGGTGATGGAGTGTCCCTTGCTGATGAAGAATTTTTTTGGCAGAGATATCATAACTAGAAAATGACGATGGTAGTTATATGAGAATATTGAATTTTTTATTTAGCTGATGATGTTGGTCTTCAGGGTTATGACACTTGAATAATTGGAATATCTAGCCTTAGACCAAAGGCTCTATATCCTAAGGATCACAGGAAGACTTCAAGTCAGTTGAGGTAGAGGTGTCTCTATTCCTATGAGGGCTTATGAAACATCACCCAAAAATTGTCTCAACTACTTTGTTGTAATATATAAGAAAACATTGGATGGTTTTCTGAGGAAAATGTAGTGAAATGAGTGGTACGAACCACTGGGTGACAGTTATATAAGTGAAGATGGGAGAGTTGGAAAAGGTGGTTGATGCTATAAACCAATACCACCACCACTGCCGAGAGTTTCCTATCAGACTAAGGGAGATAGCGTTCATAGATGATGGTAGTTACAAGAACAGATACCCATACATTTCATATATATATATATATATATATATATTTATATATCACATCTATGTATATTAATAGTATTTATATAACATATTGATCCACATAATAATCATATATGAAAAGTATATTTGGGAACATGGAAACATAAACAATTATTTCATATTAATTTTACATCATCTCCCACTAACATATTCAAAACTATTATCCTTTTAGTAAATATCATACATAAAACCTTTCTTCATAACCAGGTAAAGGAAATATAAAAAAGGGTGAGATATAATGCTCAACAAGAGTAAAAAAGGGGGATATCAACGATCATATAAAAATAACTTGATAAAAATGGTATGAGATCATGAGATTAACATTTAAAAACCATACCCTACTCATCATAGATCATAATCTTGATTCATGGAATAAATCATGACTTTTAAAATGGCACAAATCATATATGAATCAATGAATATAATTCATGGGAGAAAAATATGAGCATAAGACATGGAATTTTAGAATATACATATTTTAAAATGTGAAATAAACAAAAAATGGATTTAAATAAAATCATATTTTAATAGAAAAAATATTATTTAAATTATTTTTAGAAATCATGGATATAAAATAAAAAATTATTTTGAACGAGGATAGAAGTGAAGTTGATTTTCCTTAAGAACATAGTTTTGGACTATTGAGTATATACGAGGAGTAAAATGAAAGATAAAATTTTATTTTTTAGAAATAAAAAGAATATTATAAAATTAATTTTTTCCTGAGAGGTTGATCATAAAATTTCATCATCCAAACATAATCATAAACAATCCTAATAAACAATGATATTGTAACATAGAACCCTTAGCACTTTGGAAACTTTTGAATCATAATGCCCATGATTGAAATAAAATTATATGTATATTTATATCCCATTATTTTCATAATATTCATCATATAAGACATTCATGGAAATTATATACACCATAAAAAATATGTGTTGTATAAAGAATGTGTCCCATATGAGTAAAAGTGAGATTAAAATCCATTACCTTGAGTTCACCTTGCATTAAAAAAACTCTAAACTCTGCTATAATAAATTTAAATTTATAATAATTATATAAAAAATTTAGTATTTATAATTATAACATCATATATTATCTCTTTATAATATTTCAACAATCCCTTTTATCCATAATTCCTTATTTAAATTTTTATTTCTGTGTGGTAACCGTTTCATTTATCATGAGTATTTCTGCTCAATAGTTTCGGTCCTTGAAAATATATCTTGGTCAAATCATCTATAAAATATTAATCTTGATATAATTAAAATATATATTCATTATATACTTATTTTGAGTCATCTAATGAAATTTGGGAATAGAAAAATTAATTACACTGTTCATCGAGACTGTAGGTCGTACATACGCATGAACACCAGTTTCAATATTATAAAGGATAGAAGGAATGATTAGTAAATTTTCATCAACCACTCTAGGATAATTATTATATCAAATATATATATTTATATATCATATGTATTAATAAAATTATTCCTAATTACTATTGAATTAAAATATAAATGAAAAATGAATCACATCACTTCGTGGAGGTGGTAGGCCACCTCTACCCACAAAAAACCCAATAATAAGCCAAATGATTTTATAAAAATTCGGTATATGTGATATTATAATATTAGATGAATAATTATTCAATAAATATTATATATAAATATTAAACCAATCATAATACCTATCCATAAAAATGGTGATGAAAAATCAATTGTACCACTATGTGGAGATGGTAAGATGTACGTACACAGGAGCAATAATTTTACTTTTCATATGATGTGAAACAAGGTGTATAATTGTTACATCCCCAACCTGAGTGACACTAAATCGGTGCCCCAAGTAGGGTCATTACATGACGTCAAGAACACATCCATGTACACTAGAGGTTTCTGGCTAATAGAGAGGGTCTAGATTAATCATATGGGGAGACTATACCATCTTGGACAGAGTACGACTCAATAGTGAACTTATAAAAAATCGGAGATAACATGATATAATCAATGAAAAAGAATAAAAAACCATTCACAACTGGGTACAAACCACAACCAATAGTAAATATTACATTCCATGCTATAATTCCAAGTGAACAAAAACCAAAATAAGAAAACTAGTGGTAATACCAAAACAGTCTTGACTCGAAGCCTAGAACCTCATCCACACATGTCACATGTCCAACTGAACTCCCTATAATAGTGCCATTTCCATTATCCTGACCTACAAGCATGAAATCTACTCGGGTACCCAATGGTGGCCTAAGCTGGGCGTGAGTACAACTCAATTGGCCATGACCAACGGTGTCTGCAAGATATCATTTGTAACAGCTAATGCATGCAATTATGAAATAAATGACAGGTAGATAATAATAATTTCCAAAAAAAAATTGAAAATATTTATTTACCTTTTACTATCCATCATAACAAATTCATTATACACAACTTTTTCATTATTTTGTTCACCGTTATCATGTAATAAATGGGTTAGGAAATCACATCATTAATGCATTTTAATGGAACTTTTCATTAATCAAAAGGGAATAAGTCAAATCCTTATCTCACTAGGGATAAAAAATCACAACATTAAAATATACTGACCTAGAATCCCTAGTATAGGTGGAATGAAACTATTATAGGAATAGAGATCTACCATATACCAAACCCATGAATTGTCGGTGGAGTGAGAGAAACAATCCAAATTGACTCATGGTTGGAGCCTCAATCCTTTATCCAGTACCTCAGTCCATGTAGACATACTTATCCATCCATTTACCACAAAAATAATATCAAAACCAAACAAAACCCATGCATATACCAATCATATCAAAACATAACAAACATAAAAATATCAATTGTAATAAAAATTGATAAAAATTAGTATGGGAATTAATACTATTCCATAACCCATTAATACATTTTCCATTTACATTTCAAATCCCATTTGACCCAACTCCAATACTCGTACCTTATCCAATTATGTATGGGCATAGATTTCCAAACCTTATACAACATTATCAAATTACCATGTATTAACCCAATTAGATCATTTAACTTTTCACAAGCATTTCCCACTTATGCATTTCAATTAAATTTCTTATATCACTTTGCACAACTGCTTTATCACATTAAACCCACTAGGTGTACTTTATAATTCCCATGTATTTACCCACTTCATAGATTCATGAATTCTATTATAAAAATCCATTCACATGTTCTTCCATTCACAAGAAATTTCTAATGTCACACGTTTATCATTTCATGTATACTAATTCTTCTGGGAAACACAACATTATTCATATCCCTTTTGACAGAATCTTCATTAACCCAATTAACCCACTACCGAGTCTTTCAAAAAAACCCATTAAGTAATTACCTACCTAGTAATAACTATCAACATTCTATTTACAATTAAACTAAACATATTGGCATGTTCAATAAGTGCTCTATGTTATCACATGTGAGTTTCACACATAACATTACCATGTTATAGGTTCGATAAGGTCAAATCACAACACAGGTAAACATAAAATGTTAAATCCATCTTTGACACATCCCAAAGGGACAATAAGGTGTTACAATAATCATTTAGACACCCATATTACTAAACAATACTCAAGGTAACAAATACTCTCCAAGAGGAAAGAAATATCTCAACACGAATGCACAAATCTATAACAGAACTATGGGATATACCTTGTAGAAAACCTACCTCAAATAAAAATATGAACAAAATATTAAATGTATCCTTAGATCTTGATCTAAAACCTATTGATTTTTAAACCTATGTCCTACTAGAAAAAGAGGTTTTTAGAACTTCATAAAGAGATGAGTGAAATTACAAACCCTAGTCCACAAAGGAGAAACAAGAGGAATATTAGACTTACTCGGATATTCAATTTGTAAGAAACAACATTCAAAAAATCCAAGAAATATTTTATATTGATCATTGGAAGCTCTTTTAGGTCATGGTTCATCAGTAGGATTGAGAGGGAAATAGAGAAGGAAAATCCCGAGTGAGGATTTAAATTCCTGGTGTGGAAATTTTGTAAATGTCTCAACTTTTCGTGGTTGCATGGTTTTCCATACCATGTGTGAGACAATATCTGAAAATCACCCCTTCATAGGGTTTCTTAGGAATTACACACAGTTATCATAACTATGTGATAACCATGCACAAGCCTCTATCCAAGGTTACACGGTTACCTGAGATTCTCAGCACAGTTTTCACTAACTATGCGAAAACTGTTCAACATGGTCAGAAAACTCCTTTTTTCCTTCTCTTTCTTTCCCTGAACCCCCAAAACACCCCTGGTCATTATTTCTGAGCATCACTGAGCATCCCTAATAAGTGGTCATTTAACTAGGCCCACCTATCCACTCCAATTTACCATGATTCTCATTGACCATTTCAACTCTGCCAACAAATGTGAACCAAGGCATGATCATGACCTGCATGACTTCCTCACCACTAACCCAACATGAATAGAATACTATTCAAGGATACATTAAATTCAACCACTCCTGACCACAAGAAGATTTTATAGAAAACTTAGGCAATAGTTATGAACTCACAACACATGGAAACATCACACACCGCAATATATCATCATGGAGGAAAAAATAGGCAACCCATCAGTTGAAACCTCTACACAATTCAAGACCCAAATCAGTAGGTGTCATTTTACATGATTTCCAAAACCCTAACCGTGACCAAACCTAGTGTCACATGGAGGAATACATATGATCTTTCCAACAACGTTTCCTGACGTATTTCAATCCGCTACTCATGTCCCAATGATCCCATTCCACAACTATATATTCAAGCGTAACAAAAATACTTGGGTACTCAATCAATTAAACCCATGCCCAAAAGCTCACTACCAGGGCCAACTCTCCTGAATAGTAGATGATTATACCATTAGAATTCATTCCATTCTAGTGTGTTCCCACATCTAGACCCCTTATAACCCTCAAGGTTTCACACATTCCTTCAACCACTGTCATATCGAATTCTGTTTCACAAGACAACCACCACTTAGGCATAGCTCAATGCTTGCTTTCTCACCTCACCATGCCTCTCGGTTAGTCTTCCTCATGGGCCCCAAGGCATTATATATATCTCACAAAACAACCAAACCATTCATAAAAACAACCCGTCCTTGTGATTTTGTTTATTTAAGGTTAAAGGTACTCATATGCATTAATATACCCTTTGAAGAATTCCACATGCCTCTTATTTTGATGAACCCACATCATTGGGCCTGCCTCCCATGAGGTCACCCAAGATTTGTCTAAAACATCCAAGACATCACCATAAATCAAGTCACATCACCAAATCATTGACCTTATCACATATCCCTATAGGCTAACCCTCACTAGATGACATCATCCATATACCATTGTCAAAGCCTAACATCCACTCATATGACACACACCTAAGAGAACTAGGAACATTGTCCCACCTTTCTCATTGGCCACCTTGAATATAAAGTGATACAAGATCCCTAAAATAAGGTCACGATGGAAAAAATACATTGATCCACACACACATTGAGTTATGAATGTATCAATGTTTTCAAACAACACTCTCACCTTGGTTCCAATACACTATACACCTAGCACAACATGAGTCCATTTTCTCTAGGTCCCGCACCAAAAGTAATTGCACACATACATCAACACCACCGGCCAAAACCCCTACTCTATGGTCTAAGATACAACTTGAATGTCCTAAAACCACATGGGTTACCACACCCACAATAACACCATTATATAAGGAAACTGCAACCAAGTGACTCATTCTTATGTCCATTATACAACCCATGAAATTACAACAAAAAAGGTTTACTAATTTCACATTACCAAAAATCACATTAAGACCTCAAGGACACTACCCAACTAAAGACAAAATTATAAAAACCCATTTGTTCATGCTTTAAAAAATTTTATATACACCAAATTATCAACATCCCTAATTATTCGTATTCATATCCCCCTAAAATTTTCATCAATAAAAATCTAAAAGGAATTATGATTGTTATAGACTGCAATCAGATAATTCACTACCTCCCATACTTAACCCACTCCACATAAACTATTAAAAAATATGTGTTCACAAATCCACCACTACTATTAACCCCACTTACAATGGGTCATGGTCAATATGGGGAAAACCAAATTACTTAATCAAAAAACATTCATCAAACATCCCATTAAACGATTTACTATTTTACACACAAATCTGTTCTCTTAAGCACATTTAACATCTCAAAACTTTTTATAACCATCATTTTAACTCATTTAAACTTCTCATAAGAAAACATTTGTTATCTATTTTATCATCACCATACAAATCATTCTCTTTTAAACACCATTCGTTCTTTACAATTTACCACATCCCAAACCTTCGACCTATTCATAACGTATCTTTATACAAAAATTTAATTTTCTATCAATTTAGTTATTTACATTTATTGAATTTCATTTCCATTATTAGGAACCATTTTGTTCAAAGTTTCTAAATAACTAAAATTCATTCAAATCTATATACCTTAAACACCCATATCATGTGTGCCTATCGTGATGTGTCCCACCTATATCCTTAGGTGCCATACATTATTCATGAATGCACAACCTCATGTAATTATGGACATTAAAAAATATCATATATCAGTCAAATCACATGAAATGTGCATCAACCAATAGAAAATATCATTTAAATTTAACAACACACATCATGAAAAACAATCCCCATGGTGGGTGACATGGGTTTTCCCTCGTACATGGGTTTGATATTCCTAAGAATGAGCTAATTACCAAGGCTCGAAACTATCATAATCTCTTATTTTCTATCCCTAAATAGAAATAAAGTGAAAATAACTCCTCTGATACCACGTTTTAATGTCCACAACCCAGGTGCCACTAAATTGGTACCTCAGGTTGGGTTTTCACATGACCTCAAGCTTGCATTCCCGTATGCCAGAGGTTGATGACTAATAAAGAGGGTTTAGATTAGTCATGTGGGGGGGGGGGAATATACTCTCTTTGTTAAAAAAATTCATAGCCATAAGAATATAAAACAATGATGATAGAATGAACTAATAAATTATCAAGCATAAATAACCATTTCCCAACTAGTTACAAACCCCAACTAATAGTAAATATTCCATGTCATGCTATAATGTCATGTGAAAAAAATCTAAAATAATTAAAATAATAGAAATCCCAAAACTATCCTCACTACAATTCTGAAACCTTATCCATGCATCTCTTATGTCCAACTCAACTCCCTATCATAAGTACATTGCCTTTGTCCAGATTTGTAAGCAATAAATCTTCTTGGGTACCCAACAACGACCTGAGTAGGGTGTGAGTAAAACACATAAGGACCCCACCAGTGGTCTCTAAACAATATCTGTCTAAAATATATTGCATGAAATTATGAACGAAACAAGAAGTAGATGATAGACATTTAGGTCAACTCATTGAGAATATTTATTTAGCTATTACTATCCATAGTATTAAATTCCTTATATACATATTCTTCATTATTTAGTTCACCACCATCATGTAATCAATGTGTTGGGAAATCAAATCATTCACATAGGGTTAATGGAATTTATCATTCTACATAAGGGAATAATTCAAATCCTTATCTCACTAGGGAAAAAACTTCACAACATCACAATATCCTCACCTCAAAGCCTCAGTTCGGGTGACATGCAATTGTTAGGGGAATAAATCTCTATCCCATTCCCTAACTTTTGATTTTTGGGTGGAGTAAGATCATCAGTCCAACACGACTCATTTGAGGACCCGTAGTCCTTTATCCCACACCTGATGCCATGTGCACATGTTTTAACATCCATTTACCACACAAAACGTATCAAAACCAAAAAAACCAATAAATATTAGAATTATACCTATAATAGAACAAATATAAGCAATATCAATAGTAATAAAAATCCACCACAATCAATATGGGAGTTAATATTATGCCATAACCCATTAATAAATTTTCCATTTACATTTCAAAAACCATTTTAAACAATTCCCATTCCCATACATTGACCCATTTACTATGTTAATAGATTTCTATACATTAACCTAAATTCAACAATTACCATTTATTAACTCAATTATCCTATTTATCATTTCACAAGAATTTCCCCCTTATGCATTTCAAGTACAACTCTTATATCACTTAGAAATGCCACTTTATCACATTCAAACCATTAGGGGTATGTCATAAGTCCCATGTATTTACCCATTCCATATATTCATAAATTACCTAATACAAACCCATTCACATGTTCTTCCATTCCCATGCCATTTCTAATTTAAAATGTTCATTATTTCATATACAATAATTGTTTTGGGAAACTCAACATAATATATAACTCTTTTGACATAATCTCCTTTAACCCAATTAATACATTACTAAGTCATTCCAACCAAAACCTTTAAGCCATTACCAACCTAGGAATAATATAAAAATTTCATTTCTAATTCAACTAAATATATTAGCATGTTCAAAAAGGTCTCTATGTTATCACATGTCATTTTCACACTTAACATTACCAAGATACAGGTTCGATAAGGTTAGTACATCCCATGGGTAACTGTAAAACATTCAAATAATCCTTGACACATCTTAGATGGAAAGTAAGGGGTTATAGTAATAATTTGGATGCCCAAATTACCAAATAACACTCAAGATAACAAATACACAACATGTGGATGGAAAGATCTCAATACACATGCAAAAATCTATAACCAAACTTTGCGATAGAACTTGTAGTCCACCTACCTCGAATCTGATGAAGAATGCACTATTAAATATATCCTTAGATCCCGATCCAATACCCCTTGACATTCCAACAAATGTACCACATGCAAAATAGGTATTTAGAGCTTTGGAAAGAAATGAGAGAAACTACCAACCCTAATCTGAAAAAGATAAATAGGAGGAAGATTAGACTTACCAGGATCTTTGATTCAGAACCAACGGAATCCAAAACGATATAATAATGAGATATATTGATCCTTCTAAGCTTATAGAGGTCTTGGTTCTTCACTAGGGTTCATAGGGGAAGAAAGGAGGAAAATGTTGAGTGATTCTTCAAAATCCTAGAGTGGCAATTTTTTAATTTTATCAACTTTACTAGGCTGCACGATTTACCCACACGGTTTTCCAAACCATTCACAAATATTACGTGATCCACTATCCCAAAATGACCCCCTTTCATGGTTTCCTTGTAATTCTACTTGGTCAGAATAACTGTATGATAATTGTGTGCAAGACTCTGTCCAAGACTGCTTGGTTAACCGAGATGCTCTGTAGGTTTTTCACTAACAGTGCGAAACCATGCCATATGGATAAAGAACTCATTTTTCCTCCTCTTCCATGCCCCTAACCCACAGAAACCCATGGATCCTTCTAATGAACTTGGGGAAACACTTATTTAACCAAAATAAGTGACTTAAACTGAACCATAAACAAACACACACCTTACAAAAATTCAGGCTCGTGCAACATTGGTATTTTAATAATCAAAATAAAATTTAAGAATATTTTGTATACATAATTAATTATTTTATGATAAATACCATAGATTTATATATGGTAAATAAACGTATAAAAGAAAGTGACCTGGTAAATATATTACTTATTCTATGAAATTATTTAGGCAGATCACCTCTAAAGGCCTCTAGGGATAGTCTTTTGGTAAGAAAAAATATATTAGATTGCATATGGATATGTTTAGAAGGCAAATTGATATATTTGGGTAAATATAGAAGGCTCAAAGTGTTGTGAGATAGTAAAGGAGGATGTTCCATTTTATATTTGAGGTGAGTGGCACTTTTGTAATTTCTCAAAAGAATAAATTATAATAAATTTATTCTAATAAAAATGAGAAAAATGACTAGGAATTATAATATAAGGTAGGATATGATTATAATACCATCATCCAATTATAATTTATAAAACTTTTTTTTATCATTTTAAGCCTTATCATATAGATTAACACTTAGTTAACTAGTTTTAATTTTAACCACGTTAACAACTTTTTCAATATTAAAGGGTTGTAATTTCTACTTATAAGGTTAAAATTGGCCCATAAATAGAAGAATTAGGATATTTTAGTCCATATAATATTTAAATTTTCATTATTAAATATATTTTTTATTTTTTAAATAATTTAATAATATTTGTTTTTGATGAAATACCATTATTTTTAATTTTGATAATATTTATTTAATCTAACTTAAAAGACATTATTTTTTTTGGAATTTTAATATAATATTTTCACACCAAAATAATTTTTTATATTCACATATAAAATTCATGTAACATTATATATTAAAAAAATATAAAATCACTTTTAATATTTTATAAATCATTTATTCTATTTTTAAATTAATTGAATAAATACACTTTTTTCATTGTGTTAAAATTTGAGGTTATTATATAAGGCATAAAAATTAAAAATAGAATACTATCAGGAATATAATTTCATTATGAATAAACTGAATATTAATATTTATTCATATAAATTTATTGTCCCAATATGAACACATAAAGGATATTTAAAACTAAGAGAGTGACATTTTTTAACTTTATTTAATTTAAATAATATATAAATAATTTTCAACGAAGTGTTTTAATTAAACTAATAAATTCAAAGAATAAGGTGGTAAGTGTATAATTTACTTCATAATATAGGAATTAGGATAACAAATTATTTCCTCATCACACGTTTTAAATATTTATTAATCTAATTTACTTTTTACTGAGGTGAAAATATTTATCCAGGTTACTATTTATATTGAAAAAAATAAAAGGGGAATATTTAACCAATTTAATTTTTTTAAAATATTTAATTCTTTTTCTTTAATTTACTACGAATTAGTTTAATATATTAATTTTAATGTAAGTGTGCAAAATGTGAAAAAATCTTTTTATAAGAATACATTTGTTTTGCATAAAACTAGATTTATTATTATCGTCTATATAGAAACTAGTTTTTGATTGATAAATAAATTTGGTCAAGTAAATAATATATAAATGTTTTTAATATAAATCAATAAATAGTTATAAATTTTATTCGTTAATAAATATATGTTTCATTCATAATAATATTTTTTTTAAAAAATGATTATTTTTCAAATAATTATTATTTTTAATTATAATAATTGATAAATAATAAACTCTTTTTATAATTTTTTAGAGAACATATTTGTTATAATTTAGTTAATAGTATCCATACCCACTAACCCAACCATTGGGAATTAATGGATGCTAAATATTTTAATAATGTTATGGGGTTTTTTTAAAAGCGTTGTTGTGTGTAACACAAGGTATTGAATAAATAAAAACATTTAAAGAGATATATTTCATATAAATTTCAAGGTGTTACATTATAACCCTATAAAATGAATTTCATACATTAATTTCATCACTATGATAAAAAGTACACGCGGATACTTTAGCCTCATCACGTCCTAATACTCCCATGTAGTTTCCTCAAATTAGTGGTTTCACAACCCAAAATTAACCATAGTAGAGTAGGATGTATCCTTTCAAGGCTTAAATCAGAAACATTTCTGACCTTATTCTGCAACACTATATCTTTATTTTTCCCCTCATTAATCTTCACCTATATAGGTGGTTCAACACTCATTTTCGAAGGATAATATTTCCCCCTTACTTAAAAATTTCAAGACCCATAATTTACATGTATAGATAAATTGGGAATCTTGGGATCCTCTTAATAGATATTATAGTATGTCCCTTTCGAATCAGAGCATCTACCACCCTATTCTCTTTCCCAGGGTGGTAATACATTGATCATGAATAATCATTAATCAGCTCCAACTATATTCTTTCATTCATGTTCTACACTTTTGGAGTGAAAATATACTTTAAACATTTGTGGACAGTATATATGTCAGACGTTTCTCCATATCTGTTATATAAAAATTACTAGAAATAACTACAAATCCTGATTAAGGTGATTTTTCTCATGGACCATCAATTTTTATGAGGCATAAGATATAAACATATCAAACAACATGAGGATTCATCCCTGTTAATTCATTAATGCATGACTATATATTATAAACCCTTCTTCTCTATAGGTAAGTGTAATAACTAATTCACTAACTAGCCATCACTTTATTTCCTCAAAACATTCCTCAAATTTATCTATCTAGAGGAACTTATATCCCTTTTTAGTAAACTTTTTTAGTTGATTCCATATCCATGAAAAATTCTCCTCAAATCACCAATAATATATAAAAAAACTAAGAAAACAATATTTCTCAGTGATAGTGGTTGGTCTCATCCAATTTTTAATATCCTTTTTCTTTGAAGGGTCTAATAATATAACCTCACATGAGATTATATAATGCAAGAATAGAACTTTTTGAAGCCAAAATTACCACATGGTAAATTATTAATACATATTTTCATTTTGATCTATAACACAATAATTAAGTGATCTTCATTCCCTTCCTTTCTCTTTTAATATATAATAATTTCATCTTTAAAGACTACCAATAACTAATAAAGGCATTCTCTGAAGACTCTATTCATTAAATACATGAGTATAATGGGGGAATTATTAATAGAAAATTACATCAGTATAAATTCATAGTGTCTATACCTTGTATAGAATGGGTATTTGAGTATATTATCTTTCTTAACCCACAATTGATGATATCCAGAATAAAGATCAATCTTAGTGAAGTATTTATCTCCACATAGTTGATCAAAAAAGTCATCAACATGGCGTAGAGGATACTTGTTATTGGTAATGATTTGGTTTAGTTCTTGATGATAAATGCGATGTCACATTGATCCATCATTCTTATTAAACTAAAGAACATGTTCTCCCTAAGGTGATACACTTGGCTGATAAAATCCCTTTTGAATATTCTCCAAGATTTTCCTCTTCAATTCATTCATCTAAGTGAGGTCCATTTGATATGGAGTCTTTGAAATATGTGTATCACCAAGTATGATTTCTATTGTGAACTCAAATTTTGAATTTGATGGATAAAAAAAACATTATTCTAAAAATACATCAATAAAATAAAATATAATATCCATAACATTGATATTTAGTTTCTCCAAAAAATATGATATTAACGCCCCTTTTTAAAAGAAATCATGACACACATGATGGATCTAATTTCCATATGATGTTAATTTTTAATGAAACTAATTGGAGAACAATGGATGGTTTCAAATATAAATCATAACCTTCCTTTATCAATAATTTATATATAATTTACATTAATAAATCCAATCCATTCCCAAAATAACATCTAATTAAACTAGAGGAATAATGGAAATATTTAATGGAGGTAATTCCAATAATCTTATACCAAAGAAGAATCACACACCTAGGATTATATTTTCATAACATTAAGTGTATATAATAGTTATTTAACATCTAATTTTTAAGGTGGCACCATGATACCATTATATAATTCCTTAGATACAAATTGTTGGTAGATTTATAATTAGATAAGACATTTGTAGTTTTAGAGTGAATTACAAGTGTACATTTCACCACATCATTATCATACACCCAAATAGAAATAGTGATTTCATGAGATTTTCATTTGTCTCATGGATTAAGAGTTTGTTGGCATCTATCATCATTTTTAACAATCATATTTGTGAACTGGTTAGCATAGTTCCCAAACTCCTTGTATTTAATACACTAAAGTGTTGGTGTTGAATTCTATGGTGCTTCCTCTACAGTCTTATGATTAACTAACTACTTCCCATCACATTGGTATTTTATTTTCAGATGACATTATTTTCCACACTTGAAACATTTATTAGTTCCCTTAAAACAATTTCCCCTATGTTTCCATCCACATTTTGAGCATAAACGAAATATCATCATCTTATCTCAAGGGGTTTTTGAATTCTTTTGAATTTTAATTTTCATTTCATGTCAAAACCATGAGATTGATGGGTAACAAAATCAATTTATCCAAATTTATAGAACATTTAATGACTTATTCGTATAAATTGAAGTCCATTATATCTAACACCCGTTAGAGACATTTTTTCAAGACATAGAAGAATTTATCAACATTACATTCAAGTTGGATAATAATACACCACTAGAAAAATGACATATAGACATGATTTAATTAGTCCATAGCTATAGGTTAAGATATAGACATAGTTATTTATAAACTATGGCTTTAGAATAGATAGACCCAAAGGAATATTGTCTCCCATGGAAATGGGCTTCCCTTAGTTTTTTCTCCGTAATGGAATTCCTCTCCCGCTCACCCACTCACTGAATCCGTCTCTCAAAACCCTTCTCCTATGATCGTCACCCGACTAATTTATCCCTTTCCCTATCCTCACCATATTATCCTTCATGGTTTATCCATCCATCACTAGACTCTCCATTCACAGTTCCTCCATTCATTGCTTCTCCATTTCGGTTCCTCCATTCAATACTTCTTCATTCACGATTCCTCCATCCCTTGAGAATTCCTCCCCTCATCCATACCCTTATTTGATTGATGATGTATATTTTTTGAATCGGTCGGTGTTTCCCATATTTGAGATATATCTCACCATCATATAGATGATAAAACTACCATTCCCAACATTCTTCTCTTATGAATAACCTAGTCCGGTCCCTGATCTCAGAATATCAGCTAAAAAAATGAACCCTACCTGTAGCCTTTCTCCATGCTCTCATGAAATCAGCCCACACAAAGGAACCCTAACCTTTCGCAATCTATCAATATAACCCTACCTATTCACTGATCTCATGGATGAACCCTTCTAACCAAAGGAATGGTTCTTCTAGGTCCCTATAATCATGGTTCCCCCATTCTTGTAGGTAAGAATTATTATTACTTCCCATGAAATTAATTTATCTTTTTTGTATTTCATCTCAACTTAGTGGATTTATATTCAGTGATCCATTACATTGAAACCTTGAGGATGATACCAGGTAGATCTCCCTTCATCGATGCCTCAAAATTTCCTTATTCTTAGATACCAGCTTCACCAACTATGAAACATTAAGGATAATTTGCTCTTCATTCTATAAATTTCCACATCACTGTATTCTACTTAATGTAGGTAAGTTATTTTTTTATTTTGTTTTACCACTATTTCATTTTTCATTTTATAAATTAATTATATTCTTATTCCCAATGCATATTGTGTATTTAGGTTTTTTATATTTGGTATACTCGTTATATGGAAACTACATATTTTTTATAGGAATTATGTATATTTTTTACATGAATGATGCACATCCACTATAGGTGTATTACATATTCATCTCTGAAAATATGTATCTTTTAACAATTACTCATATCCCAATGCATCCTCATCTACTATTAATTTATTTAAAAACAAATTAAAAAATACCGAGATATTAATTTTAAATTATATATTTCTTTCATGCTTTAATTTTTACATTCATGATCATTAGTACATAATATATTCCAAATAGTAATATAGATTATATTTTCATTATAAAAATAATTAAAATTTTAAATTCCTATATCTTATTTGAATGTTATTTTACTTTTTATGCACGTATTTTAAAATAGTAGTATCTTTCTATTTTATTTTTAATACAAGAAAGAATTATTCGGTAATTAAAATTTCAATGAGGTCAACATAGAGGAGTTTATATAAATTGGGATTTCATTGAAAATAACGAGGGAGTTTTAATATTTTTCCCTATTTATTACTATTTCTTTTTTATTCTCTATAAGTTCCCTAAATGTTAATGTTTCTAAATTTCTTATATATTTTAATTTTAAAAATATTACTGGGTTCAAATTTTTATAAGTTATTTCTTTTTTTTGTTACATCGTTTTTATTATTATTTTTTATATTCTAAGGTTAATGACAATTTTTTGTTTTTTAAACTCAGATAATATAAATATAAAATAGAATATAAATGAAATTTTCTATTTAAAATATATTCAATCATGACCCTTCATTTTTTGTCATGTTATTATCATAATGGGGATGTTATTTGGATAAAACATATATATATATATATATATATATTCTAAAAATCACAAAACATTTAATTTGGGATTAAATTAATGTGAAATAATTATTTTGAGTTTTACAAGTGGGTTATATTATGAAATTATAATATTTTTAAGGTTCTAAAGGTAATAATGGTTTGATAGATTATATTTATACATAGAATAACAACTTATAGACAATGGTGCATTTTTATGGTGAGTTGTTTTGAAAACATTAAACTGTGTAGTTTGAAGTTATATCTATCTAATAATGGAAGGATACATTGGATTTTATTTTGAAATGTCCAATAGAAATAAATATCTAAAAATTATTGTTCTTTAACATTTCTTTTTGTAAATATGACACAAGTATTAGAGGAAATTCAGTAGAAACACAAGTGTGATGATTTTTTTAATCACTTTCATGTTTCAAAAAGCCTATTTCCAAGAGTGATTATGATTTTATTTTCATTAAGGATATTTCCATAGTGAATCCACTTGTGATGTTTATATTGTAAAAGATTTAATTATTTATTCCTATAATTATTATTCACCGAATTATTGAGATCAAATAGATTAAGGATTGAACTAAAATTTCTATGATTATTCATGATCATGGGCTACTAGATATAAGTGGGTAGAGTTGGACTGATTCATTGAGTAACATCTTCATTGGTTAGTTTTAAATTTTTTATTTACTAGATTTGTTAGGGAATTTTTTCTTGGATAATAGAGTGTACAAGGACTGGATGTTGATACATACTAATGGGTTTTCTGTCAAGGGACATCTTAGGGGAAGAACTGAGATACATTGGATTAGGTTATGAATCACCTTTCACATAGTTCTAAAATTAAAGGGTTTCATTATTGTATTTTTTTTTTGTTTAATTTGCATCCTTTAGGGTAATTTGAGTTGTTAATCAATATATTTTTCATTTTTTATATTTCATTTTATTTATAATTAATATTGTCCTCATTATATTTGATAAACTATTTTCAAAATTCCAATAGTATTATTCTCCATAGATTTATATTTTACACTATGTTATTGTGATTTGATCGAAAGATTATATCATTTGTCCAACATAAAGAAGACTAGGATGACTATTTTTTTTTGTTTTAAAATTATAACCCTATTATAGTTTTATATCATATCACATATATAACCAATAAATTAAAATTTTCTATAAAGTAAAATGAAAATTGATTTTTTCTAATAGTTCTATTTCAATCAAAATGGATTAAAATATCCCGTTTCATTATCACAATATAGATAAATATATTATTAAACATTAAATTAATTATGATTCACTTATTATAAACACAACTCACACTACCTCATTTTGGGAACTTTTTTCTTCTGTTTTCATCAATGAATCTAAGTATGTAGTCAACTATATATGATAATAATGGTCTCAGATCTTAGGGGATATATAGTGGTGAACTTATATTAAACTTTTAATTAACAAATATTAACCATAAATTGTCACATTACTATAAAAAATAAGTAAAATCATTATATTATATGAATAAGTATATATATATATATTCTACTAATATAATGTATAAAAAATTCAGTTTAGACTGGGGAACTGACTTTAACTGATTCCCACTTATAATTAAGACAACAATTAATAGATCATAACCTTTTAGCTCTGAAGTATTATTCATGATTTTAATAACATATATATTAATCAATAATAATAGAAAGTATTCCTCTATATCCACACTTGTTTCAAGGAATTTACCCCTTGA